>VICG01000010.1:0-1200000 GCA_008692225.1 Monilinia fructicola | reverse complement strand
CCTCGCCGACCAAGCGAAGTTCGAGGATTCGCTCGTCAAGATGATGGAGAAGAAGAAGGAAGACGAGATCCCCCCGGCCGTCCTCGACTGCCTCTTCTCCTGCATCAACGAAGAACAGGTGCTGGCGTCGGCGTCGGCGCACGATCTCGTCACGCTCAACGTCCTGGCGTCCTCGCTGGGCGTCAAGAGCGTCATGGAGAAGAGCCTGGCGCAGCTGAAGAAGCAGTGCGCGGACAACATCGTGAGCGGGAGCACCTTGACGGGCATCGTGGTCACGGTCATGATGAGCAGCAAGGTCGACGACGCGCTGCGCGAGTGGCTGAAGAAGTACATCAAGGGGTGGGGCTTGTGGGAGGAGCTGCAGTCGTTTGCGATGTACATCCGCTGTGTGGAGGATCATCCGGAGATTCACACGGGCTTGTTGGAGTTGTTGGGGTTGAGGAGGAAGGCGGATGGGGAGGGTTGGAGGATTATTTGAGAAGGGGGGGGGGGGGGTGCGGTGTGAGTTTAGGTTTGGGTTTGGATTGGGGTGGGGAGGAAGGGACGAGATAGAGGGGATGGGGAGGGAGGAGACAGAGCGTATTCTGCACGCGGATGAAAGGGGGAAGGGGGACGGCGGGAACCCAAAACAAAACAAAACAAAACAAAACAAAACAAAACATGGCACACAGACTGAAAAATTAATAATCGCACATTTTGGGCGGGGGGGCCCACGGTGAAAGGGTCTACACGGAATATACGGAACACAAAGAGGGAAATGCCACGGATCAAAATGACGCCAGGGTCAAAAGGGCAGTGGAGGAATACGATCTTCTGTAAACAGCCAGTACGTCGTCGGTCATCTTGTTGCTGGTTTTTTTTCTTGTTTTTTTAATTTTCTTTTTTTTTACTCCTCTCTCTCTCTCTCTCTCTCTCTCCTTTCTATGTTGTAGTCTCGTCTTGTATATATAGTAGTATATAGTCGTATATCATTATGCTATTTACCCTGATCTTGATTTCATCTCCTTTGGTGCGCTTTACGGGCGTTGGGTTTGTATGTGTGTGTGTGTGTGTGTGTGTGTAGATGTAGATATAGATATAGATATTTGGGCGACGCTTCTCTTTTACTTTACTTTACTTTACTATGGGATACGGGATGAATAGGGAGGGGGTGGGGGAGGAGTGGAGTATCATCAAGCTTTTTATCTGCTTTACTTGCTTTACTTGCTTTACTTGCTTTACTTGCTTTACTTGCTTTACTTGCTTTACTTGCTGGGACGAGATGGCAGAAGATAACTCATCAATCACACTTTTGCATCTGGCGAATATCGCTACAGTGTGGTTCTTGGTTTGTGTTTTTTTTTTTCTTGGAGGGGGGAGATTTGCGGGGGGGGTTCTTCTTGGCTTTAGGCGTGGCGTGGCGTGGCGTGGCGTGGCGTGGCGGTATTCTTACTCCTTCCATCTTCTTTCTTGCCTGTCTCGCGGTATTCCCTACGCACGAGTGAGTGGTCTTGGTATAGGCCACTGTCCCTGGCCCGTTGTTGGAATGGAAATCAGATTCAGGATTGGGGTGTGTGGAGATATATGGATATACATATGCACATATGCACGTATGCACATATGCATACATCCCGTCAGAGCTGGGGCGGGCCGCACGAGAAATGGGGATGGTGATGGTGCTTTGGTTCCTCGCGCAGATTGATGTTGATGTTGATGTTGGTATTGAGATTGAGATTGAGATGGAGATGGAGATGGAGATTGAGATTCGCCCGGCTCGCACGATCAATGTCCACGACGGCGGCCTTTTGCGATACGGATATTGGGAAGGGGGAGGGGGGTGTTGGAAGCATGCACTAGGCGAAGTGAAATGAAATGAAATGAAACGAAAGCAACATGCTGAAAAGTTCAGAGCAGTGAATATCTCGTAGAAGCTGCATGCACGCAAGCAAGCAAGCAAAGGATGGACGAATAAAAGGATACCCGCATATCCAATGTGACACGAGCAGCTCCCGTGATGCGAATGTGTTGGCAGCGAGCGGGTGGTGTGACGGAATCGTGTGTGAGCGTGTGCGCATGTGTTGCTTCGCTCCTGCTGTCGCTTTGTTTTTCGTCGTTTAGGCTTGCGTTGTGTCGTGTGGCATTGGGTTGTGCTGTGCGGATCTTTGTTTTGGTGTTTGGTGTAGGGGATGGAGAGATGGGTTGATGATGGGTTGTGCTTTGTGATGCCGGATTTGTGATGCGTCGCACACGCACACACACACGCATCGATTGGGAAGCGAGGCGCGTTTTGGATGGGGGTGCTTGCAGGAGTCTAGGGGCCTCGTCTATTCTCGTCTATTCTACTTTAGCCTCGTCGCAGCCTGTGAAGAAGTGGTACGGAGTGGTAGGTAAGGATTAGTTGCCGTGACGTTTGATAGATTTTGTGGAAGATAATCTATGATCTATCCGATCATTCCGATCATTCCGATCATGATGATATGTTTTATGTATATGACATGCAGGATGTTGTGAGACTTTTGATCTCTCTATGTATGTATGATGAAAGGGGCTTGCAAAATTTGTTTGCCTTGTGCGATATCCTGTGCGATCCTTTTTGTGTGCGAGCAGAATATGATATGTAGAATCTAGGAGGGGTACTCCGTCTCCGGCTTGGGCGACGCGGATTATGGGGATGGGGGTGATGTTGCGAACTGGTGTGTTCTGTGTGCATGTTCATGTGTGTATGTGAGATTCCGGGATATTCTACCGGGTTGAGAATGTTACTGGTATGGGTTTTTTGTGGAATCGCGATGATATGAAAAACGGACCCTGGGTGATGTGTTGGGATTTGTGAGGAGGTTGATGTACATGTTGGTTTTACACATACTACAGTACATTGGATCTGAACACTTGTTCCTTTTTATTTCAGCTTCATCTATACTCTCAACTCCAGAATAACCATTGTGATATCTTTTGAGCCATTCTTCTATCTTTATCCGTATCTGTGTTGTCTATCTTCCTCTCAATCCATAAATCTACTACTACACAGTATTCTTCCACAAAAATCTCAAACTTGTTCCTCCAGCCACAGTTCCCAATAGCCCAACCCAAAACTCTGTCACGAGACCTCCCTCTAAGCTCCAATGCACCGTCAACGGCGCATAAGCCAAATTAACAATTAAACTCTTTCTCCATCTTGCCATCCATTCTCGATGCTCCTTCTCCTTCTCGCCCTTCAGCTCCGCCGTCTCCTTATCCCTTCTTCCATACTCCACCCCTAATCTCACAATATCAAGTATCACATGCGTCATCCAACATCTCACACTCCATATCCCCGCTTTCGCCTGCTTAGATTTATCCCAGGAAAGTATATTTTTAGAGCTAAGATATGCGCCGTTTTCCAGAACTTGATAGCATATGTTCGCGAGCACTTGGATCTGTACAATCTTCCTAATCAACGTGTCTTCCGGTGGACTATTCCAAGTAGCTTTTCCCCATTTGTAAATTGCAAGTAAACCCCAAAGCCGTCCAAATGTTCTGAAATCTGAAATCAATGCACTCAATGCCTTGAATCTTCCAGCTAGTACCAGCAATCGAGAACTCGGTATGGGGAGTGTAGAGGGTGATAACACGATTGTAGTATTTGGGGGGATGGTGATAGCTTTTTCGATCAGAAGACGAGCAGTTTGGCGAATTTGATGGATGGAGAGACGAGAGAGGAGGTTGGAGGTTAAGAGGGAACTATAACCTATTGTGCAGAGAAGAACATCAGTACCGGAAGGGGTACTGAGGAGTTTTGACAGGTGAGTGAGCACGCTGTCGGTTTTGGATAGATATAAGGGAAGCCAGCTCTGGAGAGCTTGCGGTGTTGGAACTTGCGGGGTGAAGGTGAAGGTGTGGGGATGGAGATGGGGATAGCAGATGTGGGGGATGTTTCTGCGGGTGGAAGTCCGCTGATTTCGGACATGATGGATAATATAGATCTATAAATTTGATACTATGATAGTAAATGTATATATATATGTATGTATGTATATTGAAACAAACGAAAAGTACTGTAGAAGAAGGGAATTAAATGAAAGTCAAGTCAAGTTTTGTTTATTTGGATGGATATGAATGAACATGGATGAAGTGCAAGGTCAGGAGTAGATGTTACGCGATGTTGCCGAGGCTCGGAGGTTGAAGCTTGCTTAGCTAATGACTAGCTTGTTTAGTTCTAGTTCCGATGGGTGAAGTTCGGGTACTATTCTTGGTTTCCTTACTTCGTTGTTGTTATTATTGTTTCTCAGATTTCCACAATTGCAAATGAAGGGAAGGGATGGCATGGGATGAAATGAGCATGAAGTGAGTGAGAACTATTACGGATACGAATGTTGATTATATCAACTGCCCTTGAACTGACTATAACTCAATTGGAGGTCGTTCGTCTATGGTAGACAATCATGTTTGCTTGGGTTATCTTTGGAGCAATTGATCTCTTAAACTCTCATCCGAACTACCCAGTTAGTTGGCTCTCCTGAGCATATCTGGTGGAGATTAACCAACAAGTGAGTGAGTATAGAACCATTCTACGAAGCTACTGCCGATCTAGATAATTCACCATACAGATATCATTCCATGGGGACATTCATCCATAAGGACATCTATTTCAACAAACCAAAGTCACGTTTCTAGAAACACCTTGCAAAATCACATCAGAATCAAGTCGATTTCCAAATATTCAACGCTTTACATTGCTTTTTGAAATGCCTAATCGCAATAGGAAACCCCTAAACTCAAAGATATAGACTCAAATCCGCAAGGTCTCTGCAGTTACTATCGTACATACGATAATATGCAAAGCCGCTCAATCGAAAAGTCTACCTATACGGAATACCATGATACTACTATTACAAGCGCAGACTCATCTGAGCTGCAAAAACATTGCCAGCAATGCTGCCTTCAACGCCCACGCATATATCCCTTTCCATCCATCCATCCATCCATCCACATCTGTCAAATCGAATATTCCGCAAAAAGAAAAAAAAATACCAAAGGCTTTGGCTACTAGCCTATAATTCTGCAATTCATAAACTCGAACAATGACCGTCACTCATTCTCATATAGCCTTTGACGCTGCAGTTGCGTTCAGCTTTGCCAATTCTGCCTGCAACTCTTCCAATGGTTTGCCCAAACCCCATTCTCTCATTGCCAGATTGGGTCTCAAAACCATTCGGAAAAATCTCTGATGCTGCAGACACTTATGATCCCATTTTTCGGCTTTCACATCATAGCCCACTCCAGCTGCAAACCACTGGAGTAGACTGACTTCTGGCCAATCAGATGCGAGGTCCGTAGGACAGACGAAGTACCGATGAGATTCGGTCTTGCCGTAATCTTGACGCGAGGTAATATGAATCACGTATGTTGGAGGAGGGTTCGTAATCAAGGGATTATTGATGAGATTGGACGGAGAAAGAACGCGTTGTGGAACGAAAGGTTCCGGTGCTGTGTCTGTCCAGTACGGTGCTCTGACAGTTCTGAAATCATCGAAAGAAATGTCTGCAAATTTTTTCGGGCGAAGTTGAATACGGGGATGGACCCATTGCTCTAGTGAGACCTGAAGACTGACATGGCTCCAACATTTCATTAGTCTTAGAAGACTGAAATGACTCAAATATTCCTGTAGGAGCTGAAGATTGTGCTAGTTTAGATGACCAAGGAGACTGTGGGGATTTACCGAGCCCGGATGCTCCCAGTGGAGTGAAAGATTGGGCAAGGGGTTGCATCGCTTGGGTGGTCGCACGTGCTCGCCATTCTGGTATTTTTGAGTCGGTGATGCTCGATCCAAGGTTTGGTACGTCTGATGAAGGGATGGTAGTAACTCCATTCCTGAGGAACTCCATGAACGATTGTCCGACATCAGAAGATACCGAGGTTAGAGTGGATCTGATCTTTGAGCTGGGATTTGAATTTGGTGGTGACATCATGGGTGATCCGAAGAGACCAATGCTATTCGTGAAAGAGTGAAAGCCGGAGCATTTCTGGGCTTTGATGGGTCTAGAAGGTGTGCTGGTAGGCGAGAATGGAGGGGAAGAAGGTACTGCAAATGCACTATTAAAAGTTGATGAAGGGGTATGAGATTTGGTGGATGTCAATGAAGGAGGTAGGGTTGAGTGTGCCATCTTATTATCCGGATTATAACTTCGAATCATGTCCATGAGGCTCATGGAGACATCATCAGATTCCTCCCGTGCTGATATGACTCCTGCATAGGTTTCGGCAGCTTGACGTTGAATTTTCTCAGCCTCGCGAGCTTGGACCAACTCCAGATCTTTGGCTGCTGATAATCTGGTTGTGAAGTTGAGGAATGACTGGTAAATAGCCTGGTGAAATTGTCTGTTGGGATCATGATATGGTTTATCGGAATGTCGAGTGTCGGCTTCAGTGCAATGGTTGCAGCAGAAGATGTTGGCAGGAAGTGACATTGTATCTGATCGGTGAGTCATGGTACTGGAGTCACAAAGAATATGGCGATGGATATAAAGATTTTGGATATATGATACTTGTGAGTAAAAACGACAAAAAGACAGAAGAAAGGTAAGTCGGTGAGTTGTCTCTTGAAGTAAGTAGTAACGAGCAAGTTGCTGGAGTCTCGATCTTTCTATCGATCTATTGTTGTGTCAGAGAGTTAGAGGTTGTACAGAGGTTCCAGCCATCTGAAGACTCTTATAAGAACCGAAGTGTGAGAAAGGTGGCTCGTGAATCATTGGTTCCGGAAGAGTAGGAAGCAGATGAGGGGACTGCGCCACGCCATTCACTGGCGTCTTCTGGAGATCGAGTAAACATTTTGGGAGGGAATGACCTAAATGTTGGGGAAAGGATGAGAATACATTCAAGTTGACGGTTATTCACAAAGAGTGGTGAAGATTATGGTGGGGTAGAGGAGAATGCTTGATGAAGATACGGGAGATCAAGGGGGAGGGGGGAAAGGTTCATGGGTGGTTGCATTTCTATATATTTAAATGCATCAAATTACAACTACGCCAACGATAAGCTTGAGTGGCTTCACATGCTTCTCACAAACTTCCCTTGTGTTCGCAGTTTAGACAATAGAATATGACTCTATAACAATAAAGGTCACGAGTCTCTACACGCTTTATCATATCATTGGCCTATTGCGGATTCTTACATTCACTCTCACCAATCTTCACATCCCAGAGTTGCCATTGTCATTCTGTCATTCCTCTGAACACTCTATACAAAACACGAGACAGCCATCTCAGAAATCCACGCGTATAGTAGGCCTAATCATCCACATCATTCCCGCCCTTCATCCTTTTGTGCAAATCCGTATCTATAAATCTGACAGATCTCCAACTCCCAAGTCCTGAACCAGCCTCTCTACTTACTCCTCACCGAGTAGAATTCCCAAGTCCCAAGCACAAAACTCCCCGTAATGCCTTGAAGCATATGACCTTCCATATCCTCGCATCTCGTCATCCATCATATCCCACACAGCAACGGCGATAGATCCATACATACCCCTGGTATCTTCCCCCCAGGAATCCCAACCATCTACGATCCCCCTTCTCCACCCATCCCGTCTACCCCACCACCACCAAACACAATCTACGATCCACAACCCCCTCAACCCCGCAAAAGCACCCGTCCACACCCATACATAGATTCCATCCATGATACCTCCCCTCCGAATCTCCATCCATCCATCCATCCATCCATCCATCCATCCACATCTCATCCATCATCTGGGCTGTTCCCTCGCCCGACGTGCCTCCAGCTAGCTACCAGCTACAGCCCCCCCCTTCTTCGTTTCCCAACACTTCCTGACTAGCGGGAGATAGTAGATAACTGGGTAGGCACCATCGCGTGATCCCCATCGATCACGCGAGCGTCTTTGTGGCGGGTTTTCCCATTCTTTTGGGGTGCTTGGGTTGGTAGAGATGTGCAGATGGGTAGATAGATACTTGTATGCGTATGTGTTTTGCAATTATGTGCATGTTCATGTGAATTAGCTGAAATATAGTATTGATGAAAGTTCTGGAGATTGTTGTTGTGTGATGCGATGCGATGCGATGCAATACAATGCACTGCGTCGTGGGTGGGGGAGTTTGGTGATCGGGTCTGGGATTGATTTGATTTTATTTTTGCAGGCATGTCGTCATGGTTTGATGAAGGGTGAGAGTTTACTCTATCTACTAAGTGGGTAGGAAGGAACCTGTAGGGACTTTGAGATTTCCAACCGTTTGGCTTTCTGTCGCGTTGTGGTCTATCAAGTAGGTTTTGTGCTGCATAGATCGCCTGGATGATGAGCTATCAGGGATTAGGACTGCGTTTCAGTAGATGTATGTGATAGGATCAGCAGCTTGGCAAGGAAATGTATATTCGATGCCTCTTAGCATGCAACGCTATGGCATATGCTACCTATCCTAGTTATCCCAATATGTACTCGTGTGTATGTGACTATCACTTTCGCTTCCCCGCATTATACATGCCGTCTCCAAGAGCAATCTTACAGAGGTGGCAAGCCCTCCCTACAAATCGGACACTGCAGCCGATACTTCATCCAACCCACCAAACACGGGCTATGAAAAACATGTCTACAAGGAGTCACCATATAACTCCTCCTGTCCCAAGGTCTGGCCACTGGCAACAAGTTCGCACCCCCTCTACCTCCCTCATCCTCGCCTGTTCCTACTACAGGAACCTCAAGAATCTGCATACAAATAGCGCAGTCCACTGTTCTGATACCAGCCTTTGTATCTCTTTCCCTTTCCGTCGATGTATCCATATCCGTTTCTTCAAATCCTGGAGTCGCAGGAGAATTTAAAGGGACTTTAACAAGACCAATTGGTAGGCCTCCAGACTCGACGTTATCTTCCCGTAAAATAGGATGGTAGTCCCAACCCTCCTTATACCATCCAAAGCGTTTTGGAATCGCCCATCTGGGCCCAAGAATTTCTTGACTGTACAATACTACTAGCTGACACCAAACCCATCCCGTTAAAGCTATCATCGCCGTCCAGTCATTCTCGCTGAATATAAAATTATCTTCATACAAATAAAAATAAGCAAAGGGAGACAGCCTTAGCAAACTCTGTGCGATAACAAAACGCCAAAGAAGAGCTTTACGACAGTTGCGTGTGATATTGCGTTTTATTTGTGGAACCCAGAGAGACATGTAGGTGAAAGATAGAAGATGCACGTAGGCTGTGCGGAGAGGAACAGGCCAGCTGGTGGAAAATATGGAAAGGAAAAGTATCACAGTTAGGAAGAGAATGAATTGACCGTAATAGGGGCCTATGTCAGAATTCACTCTGGATTGAGGTTGAGCTGTTGTAGTGGTGGTTTGAGCTCCTGCTGGACGAGGCAGTATTGATGCTGCGTTGACGTTTTCGGCTATTTCCGCGTCGATATCCTGGTCTGAAGGAACGATGATAGGGGTGTTTTGTGACGCAGTTTGCGCTGAAGAGGTAACAGACAAGGGAAGTGTGTCTGCTCCCGCGGCCCGTGATAATTGGTGGTGATCGTGCAGTAGCAGGTGAATTTCTAGCCTGTGACTCTGCCAAAGCAGCTGCTTGTGCTCTTTCCTGCTCCAATCGCTCCGGTTCCTGAACACTATAAATATTTGCGATGAAGCGAACTCCTAGTGCGACGGACATCAAGCCTGCGAATGATGCTAATAACGCAGATGGAAAGATACTGGACAATGTGGCACTCGCCAGCGACATAGTAAAGAACAATAATCCGTCTGCCAGAAGCATCATGGCAACAGTATAAACGCTAACACGGCCGACAGTTGATGGCGTAGAGGCTTCCTTGCATTGCATCTTTAGAATTAAAGTCTGACCAAGGGCTACCACTGCAAGTATCGTTAACCAAGAGCGAATGCTTTGCAGCCAGACCTCCTGCTTCAGCCCAACAAGATGCTCCCCATCAACAGGGGCAAACCCTGGCGGTCCTTTCGACTCAAGCATAAATCCACAATCTGGCGAGAAGATTATTGTAGATAATTGTAACTTCGGTGGCTGAGGAACGGGGGTACCATCTGGGAACCGAAGCTCATTCTCGAGTTCATGAACAAAAGTGTGTGCTTTAGGTGATTTATCTTGGTACTCAAGTCCATTGAATTTCAAAGGCTGTACTTGAGCAAACAAGATGTATTCGCAATGGGGTGTTGGTAAACCATCGATTTGGTTGCCCGAACTAGATTCCAGCAGATTCCTCGGGTTTTCCTTGGCAGATTCCTCAAGTTTTCGTAGTCTGGCACCCAATGTCTTCTTCATAACCTCAGCACTGCTTATGAAATGGTCCTCGTCGGTTGTAAAGTGAGGAAGAGCAAAAGCTCCAAAGAATTTATCACTGGTAGTGCTCAGAAGGACCCCTCCTTCGTTTGGCCAATGTACACCGTGCATCCTCATTTCATGTCCATCACCACTACTGCTTTCATCTTGAACTGTCAACGAGGCTGTAACCTCCCTAACATGTATACCCGTGCTTGGAGTTGTGCCAATGCCGACATCAACCCTCTCAATTCCATCAGACATGGCTCTTTTCTGAATTTTCTCCACAGCCTTCTGGGTTCTCTCATCAGCCTTCGCCGAACCCTCGCCTCCGGCAGCAGCCGCTCTATTCCCCTCTACAATCATCTCCTCTACCCCTACCTCATCCAACCTCAACATAACTCTCCCCTCCCTCCCCGTCACATTCCTCGCCCATAACTCTTCATCCCTCACGGCCCACCCAATCCCCGGCGCAATAACACTCAGATTCAGTCCGCCCCTCCTCTCCTTCCCATCCACCAAGCCCCCCATATACCTTGCCCACTTGCCCTTCACCACTCCTGTCACATTCGTATAAATCCTTCCCTCCAATCCCATCACGCCCTCGAGATTATGTTCGGGCGTCCCCACCGCTCCCCTCGCCCACTTTCTCAATTCATCACTTCTTTCCTTAAACGCATCCAATCTCTCCCATCTATATCCATCCTCAACCCTGAACCCCGTCAGATTCAGATAGCTTGCATTTCCCGACTGCTGCGGCGCAAAACTCCCCATACTTTCGTCGTATTCAACACCCCAAACACATGCCTGTTATGTGCCAGTTGCTGCTCTGCATAATCTCGCGGATCTCCAAAATTGGTAGGGAGACTGGCGTCATTGGACCCAAGCCACCAAAGGATCAGGATAATGAGCAAGAGAACTGGTGCATTGCCGCGTGGAGGTGACATATTTACGGATTGTTTACCCTTCTATTCGCGTGATTATTTGAGTTTCTGCCATATTCTACTCAACCAGGACGTGGAGGAGAAGACATATCAGATTTGCTAAATGTAGGTGATAATTTGTCGTGGTGGATTTGATAGCATGATTGATTGTTGCAGAATCACTGGAATGAGGCATCATCGGGCCACCCCATGCATATGATGTCTGGCCTTCTAAGGCTTTATCCTTAAGTTAAAGATAAAGCCTTAGAAGGCCGAAATCCCGTAACGATAAGCATATGACTAATATATTAATAATTAAAATATTATTAATATAGTATTAAACAATACAAAATCTGATGACTAATTATATAACTTAAAATAAATTTATCTTAAAAATTAAAGATTATCTTAAAAAATGAAGATTATCTTAAAAAATGAAGATTATCTTAGAAAATGAAGATTATTTTGAAAAATGAAGATTATCTTAAAAAATGAAGATTATCTTAAAAAAATAAAATATTATTATTAATATAATAATAGATAATATATAATATATAATAAATTTATTTTAAAAAATCAAGTTTATCTTTAAAAATGAAGATTATCTTAGAAAATAAAGATTATCTTAAAAAATGAAAATTATCTTAAAAAATGAAGATTATCTTAAAAAAATAAAATATTATTAATATAATAATAGATAATAGATAATATATAATATATAATAAATTTATCTTAAAAAATCAAGTTTATCTTTAAAAATAAAGATTATCTTAAAAAATAAAGATTATCTTAAAAAATAAAAATTATCTTAAAAAAAGAATTATTAACTAAATATAATAAAGATTTTATTTATTTCAAAAAAATAAACTTTTTTAAAATTTATAATTTATTTTAAAATAATATATCTTATATTTAAATTTAAAATTTATTATATAATTTCAATTTTTCATTTTTGAAAATAAATTTCTTATATATTTGAATTTTATATAGATAATATAAATAATTAATTTATATAAATATTATATTTTTAATATAAGTTTTTTTAAGGATATTTTTTTAATAAATAATAATAATAATAATAATACAAATCTATTTATTTATTATTTTATACATTTTATTTTAAAATTAAGAATAGGGTTAGGGTTAGGGTTAGGGTTGGGGTTAAGGGTTAGAATAAGTTGGGGTTAGGGTTAGGGTTATTATTATTATTACTATTATTATAATGATATTATTATTATTATTATTATTATTATTATTATTATTATTATTATTATTATTATTATTATTATTATTATTATTATTATTATTATTATTATTATTATTATTATTATTATTATTATTATTATTATTATTATTATTATTATTATTATTATTATTATTATTATTATTATTATTATTATTATTATTATTATTATTATTATTATTATTATTATTATTATTATTATTATTATTATTATTATTATTATTATTATTATTATTATTATTTATTATTATTATTATTTTATTATTATTATATTATTATTATTATTATTATTATTATTATTATTATTATTATTATTATTATTATTATTATTATTATTATTATTATTATTATCAAGATAAACTTAGATTTTTAAGATAAACTTAGATTTTTAAGATAAACTTTATTTTTTAAGATAATCTTCATTTTCTAAGATAATCTTAGATTTTCAAGATAAACTTAGATTTTTAAGATAAACTTAAATTAAGTAAATATAATTAATCATCAAATGATCTATTATTATATTTATTAATATATTAGTCATATTTCATTTATTAATATATTAGTCATATATTTATCGTTACGGGATTTCGGCCTTTTAAGGCTTTATCCTTAACTTAAGAATAAAGCCTTAAAAGGCCAGACATCATATGCATGGGGTGCATCGGGCACATTCCCAGCCCAAATGCCGTCCCTCACTGACCACTCACTCTTAGCCTGAAACCCTTGTTTTGCTGCACCCCAATAATAATAATACTGTGAACCCCAGAACAAACCACTCATTTCGCACACCACACTCTCTCTACTTCAAATACTCGAGTACTGCAGTATAATAATCCCCTCTCCCTTCATTCATCTACAAGTCCAAATCAATCACACGAACCATGGCAACAAACGACATTAAATCCCCAAACCCAAATCGCATGTCTACCATCTCCACAACATCTGTCAGTGTATATACCAACCCACACCACACACCACCCTATCCGTAGCACAGCCTAACCTCAAGCTCCCGTTCCCCCATCACTAGCTAACTCCCTTGGACCTACGCATAGGGAACAACTGATACCTCGGCCACTGCAGAACTTTCTCTCGTCGTAGATGAACTCCTAAATTCATTGTCAAATAAATTCGCTGGAGTTTCGAGCGAGATTTTCGCAAAGAGTATGTCCTGTCCTGTCCTGTCCTGTCCCTCCTTTCCCGGCAAATTTTCCCTCCACCTTACTGTCTATTTTCGTTTCTGGCTGGTGAAACAGTGCAAGGACTGATTGAACACGAAACAGTGGACGAGATGTCGCGACGTCTAGACAATCTCGAGGCTACGCTGCAGAGTAACATGGAATCGAAGGATGGAAGGGGCAGTCCCACGAAAATGTAATATGCGAATACACTTGAACGATTTGGGAATATATAGAGTGCACTGTGATTGAACGTGGGTTGTTATGCACTCCGAAGTGGAATACGATTTTGCACAAATGGGCGTTATAGAAGGGCATGGGACGAGATACCAAGATTGTTTTTATTAAAGACGATTCATAAATTGTTCATTCCACATACAATCATCCATGATTACCAAATATGGTCCAAAACGAACTTTTCCTATGAGATCAATGTGTAACCCAGTTGCCCCTCTTTACATTGAACAAAATTGCACTTTTTACAATTCAGACTTTCCGGTTGCCTTCTCGATGAATCTTCTCAAGATGTTGGTCTTGGTTGTGAACTCATCCAACTTTTCTGGTGCCAAACCCCCCTTCTTGATAATACCATCTAATCTAGCAAGCTCCTTGGCAGCGTAGTTATCACTCTTGCTCAACTTGTCGAAGACCTTTACATAGTACTCGGCGTACTTCGATTGGGCGCCCTCCTTATATTCTTGAGCAGCCTTGGTAGCCTCTGCGGCAACTTCGGCGATGCTTGAACCACCGGTGAATTTGCTGACGAGAGCATCCAAAGCCTCAATGGTACCGGCAGTAGCATCAAGTCCACCACCAACAGCACGGTGGGTACCGGCCTTGCTGTTCAAGAACTCAACCAGATCCTTCTCGGAACGTCCACCGGAGTATGCTTCGGCTTCAGTGCTGCCCTTTGGGAAGAATTTGATTGTTGGGTAAGAGGTAACGCCTTGATCCTTAGCTGTGGCCTTGGAGTTCTCGGCTTCGGCATCGACCTTGGCGATGACGACATTGGGTTCATTGACGAAATCTTGAGCAACCTTCTCCCAAATTGGAGCCAAAGTCTTACAGTCTGAAGGAGCGAACATTAGCAAGCCATTTCAGATCCTGATGTAGATATTGGGAGAACTTACGGCCACACCATGGTGCAGTAAAAGCAACAATGACGTCCTTATCACTACCAATTTGCTCCTTGAATGACTTATCGGTCAACATCTCAACAGCACTTGGGGCTGCCTTCGCCTTCTTGGGCTTAATGCCAGTCTTCTTTGTGATGAATTCCGTCAAGCTATCGATATCTCTGCCTCCACTGTAATCTTCTGGAGTCTTGCTCTTTCCATCGAAGTATTTGATTGTTGGGAAACCCTGGACACCAAATTTCTTTCCCAAGCTCTTCTCGGCATCGGCATCGACCTTTGCAATTGTAACCTTATCTTTTGCAAATGCAAAGTCCTGAGCAAGCTGCTCGTAAACTGGTGCAAGAGATTTGCAGTGTCCGCACCATGGCGCAAAAAATTCAATTAAAGCTGGTTTGCCCTCGAAGGCAAATTGATCGAAATTCGATGGTATCAAATCGATGACGGCAGAGGAGGCTGTTGCTACTGTGGCGAGGCCAGCGAGAACAATACTTTTTAAAAGAACCATTTTGATGATTCGTTTCTGGTAGAAAGATGTAAGTATTTGTATGATTTGATTGAATTTCTGGATATGACAGAAGTTTTAGGGGTTTAAATACCTGCTTTTCAGACGTGTGATTGATTTCTAATGAGAGGAAGGACAGCTTGCTTTTATGGTGTCTACTATAAAAGTACCTAGCTAGAACTATCAAGCGGCTAATGATAAGCGATAAGAGACTAATAAGCACGTCCACGGGTACAAGTAAAGTATATTCTTTTCGATGACGATGAAGCTAGGAGATTATTACCATTCAGTTGAATATCCTCAAGAACAATACTAAAGTCGATTCATGGATGTCAGTCTCACATCATAGCCAATGACTAACTAGTGTTCCATGATATTCTTACTGAGGCTCTCAAATTGTAAAAATTTCAAAAGGTTTTATGGAGATTGTTTTCATTTCTTATTACTTTAGCTAAGTAGATTTGTTCGTCTGTCTACCTAAGTGTATTTGTTATTACCATACTAATATCTTCGTCTAGATCCTCCATATGGCCTTGAATAGCTCGAAGTCTGATTGTAAAACTCGGCTGTCCATGCCACTATTTGTGCTACCTCATTATCAATCACTTGTTGGACGCCTGCATTGACTAATCCATTCCTCAATCTGAGATCTGAACAATGGAATCCGCCGGGAATGATTTGTACGGGATGTTGTGCAGTAGACTGCAACTCGCCACCAGGTCTAAATTGAGAGCTGACACCGGATGTTCTCCATGGGTCATATTGGCTATAACATTGTCAGTAATTTTACTAGTAAGTCTGGCCGGAATTCATACCCATTTGTCCAGATGAGACGAGTGGTATTCTCCAGATCCCATCCCTTGGTGTACTTATTGACACTGTCTACCGTGGCACCCTTGGCGCTGGCATATGTGTAATTGCCCTCAGTTGGGAAGAACAAGGCACATTGTCGTTGCCAGTATTCTGAATTGACAAGACGCGAAACAATTGTAGGTTTGTCCTTTGGCGCTCCACTGTCGACACGATTAGCACTCGCGATACTGTTGATGACAAAATACATACTCTTGCCAGTAGGCAAATGGTTCATTGCAAAGCATCCAATTCCACTGTCTATCAACTGCATTTCCGACACTATAATCTCTGAACATCAGGTTGTTGAAGTCATGTGTGTTGAAGCAGGACGTGTCATTGGCACCATAGCCAAAGCCTTCACAGTCTGTTGGTCTTTTGTTAGTAACTCAATACGTCTGCAAATAAACAAGTACTTACAGCCTGGTACTAAACTCTTGGTCCAATTTGCATATCCTTCAATCGCAGTAGCAAGACCAACACCACTCGCATCCGGGGTGATGGCAGCTCCGGCGGTCACGTTCTGATATGTTAATTAGAATGCGATTAGTCATATCAAATATAAGGTTACTCACCTCAATCGCATCACAGAACTGGTAGAAGTCTGAATAATTGGTGTAGAAGCTATTCGATTGCCACAACCACGGACCATTTTCGAGCACAGCCATAAAATCATCATTATGTTCGATAAAATCTAAGCCAAATTTGGTTTTGAGTGCAGTTACCGCACTTTTGTTTCCGTGAGTCAAGACATTGTCCATGTAGTCAATGACTAGAGAAACGTCCTTGCTGCAGTTCTTTGGCATACCATCTTGAATGGGGTAGAAGTATTGCCAATAGTCATCGATAGCTTGAACAGGAGCACTTGAAGAGTGGTATGCCCAGAATGTACCAGGGCTTGTAGATTCGGTCCAAGCAGAGAGTGCACCACTGTAACTACCGCCCGAGAATATCCAAGGTGCAGTGGCTGCATTGCTGCTGTGGTTTGTGTCAAACGGAAGGTCAACTGTCTTGGCAAAGTGAACAAAATCGGCGATGGCTTGCTTGAGCGTGAGGAGTTGCAAGTTTGTCGTCGTCAAATTTTCATATGGAGACGATTCACCCCAGTACCGATCTGTAGACAGTTAAGTATATCTTCCACGTCGAAGGACTAGAGTCACATACGCTCAACCATAACCACGGCACCCTTGACCTCCTGTGCATACAATCCGGTAATGGTGACATTGGTCAAGTAGGCACCGTAGTTAGCAGCAGCAATTTCACCAGGAGTAAAGAAAACGATCTAAAATCATCAGCTAGAGTTCAATGGAGGAAATTCGTGGATATTCTCACTGGAGATCCTGGCCCGGCCCAGAACTCGGAATTCCACCAAAACTTCTGCTGAAAAGTTCCTTTGGATGGATCGTCATGATCCAAAAGTTGCGTGAAGAAAGCAGAGCCTGTAGTATTCGCCGTCGCGTTGATGGCTGCAGGAAACTCATCACTTGCTTCAATTGGTGGAACCAACCTTCCCTTGTGAAGGAATGGATGATCAGCAGCTGCAGATGCAACCAGCAAAGATACCGCGGATACAATTGACCACTTCATGGTGATTCCAAAGACTTGTTGAAACCGGAAGTCAAAGGATCTGACAGAGAAGCACAAGAAAAAGAAAGAGGAGAAAAGGAGGAGAAAAGGAGGAGTAATAAGATTATGAATGAGTGGCATTCACCCCAAGTTATTCGTATCCTCTTTCTATCCGAAGGTTAAACCTACCGGTATCACCTACCTTTTCTGGAAGACGTGCATTGGACGAGATCCATAAGACTAATTCTATACATTATCGTAGATCTCCAAAACCCTGGGAGGCTCGAGAGAGGATAACAATTGATAAGAAATCAGATGCTGTGCAATAATAAATGAACGGCCAATGAAAGTTATGTACCTAGGTAAATTGTGAACAGTGTGAAGCGAAAGATACCTAGGTACTCGAATCGCCAGCAAGTACAAGAATCAGTAGGGGAAGGGAGATCAGGAGAAACGAGCTAATCATGCTAGCGTTTCTTCCAAAGGTTTCACTATTCAAAATTAAAGATCCTGATAGAAATCTTTGCCAACGTGCTTTACAGAATGTTGTACTGTTTGAGCGAGGAATACCTACTCTGGAGTCTGTAGTCAGTATCAAAGATGATTGATTGGCGGTGTACTCCGTACCTGAACGATGAACCAAAGAATAATGGAGCTCGAGAGCCCCAACTATCCAACCGTGCTTCGGTATCCCCGCCGCCACTTGCCACTTTTATTAATTTGATATCTCATATCTCATATCTGCCGCATGTCTGTGTGTAAAGAGGCACATCAAGAACTTCCAAGGTTCGGATAAATGGTAAACATAAACGGTGTTGGCAAGAACCTTGGAAGACGACGAATGGCGAATTTGAGAGGGATGGTAAAACCATGGCGGGGTTGATAGATTGATAGGTTGATAAGTGAATACCTAGGTAGGCAGTAGGTACTAGGTAGTGGTGGTAGTAGGTAGTAGGTACTAGGTACTAGGTACTAGGTACTAGGTACTAGTAGGTTGATGGTGGCTGATCTTGGGTTTTTGGGTAGGACTTATCAATAAGACCTCGGGAGTCTTACAGTAGCTGGAGGTACTACGGTAGACAGCACAGCCTCGAAAGACAAGGGTATCCTGAGGCCACAGCCTTGAAAGACAAGGGCATCCTGAGGCCATCCACTACTCCGTAGACTACGGAGTACAGTACAGCATTCCAAGGTTGTATCTACCTAGTACCTACTTTACTACCTAGTAGTATCCATGGTGCCCACTTCCCAGGTGTTTTCGAGCTTCCCGATTTGGTGCAAGGTTGGTCCCGTTTCTGCCACTTTGCCGGATAAGGAAGGTGCAATGGATGCTTGAATATCGATACCTAGGTGACTACCTAGGTGTTAACCACCTGGGCAATCACATCATCTTCAGATTCAGCAAGAGATACTATACGTATACGGACTTAGTACTTGTGGTATTCCGTACTGCTGCTACTGTACAGTATTCGTCCATAGCGCACAGTTTCACCTCCATTATACAGCAATATTAATAACGTTGGCTTCATCTGTCAGTGATCATGACACACACCTTCACTTTCTTCAAGTCTGAAATGTCACATCAACCCGCTTTGTTTCTTGAATTCCACCTCCGGGAATCCTGTCGCTGTGAGCATCTGAGTCCTGACCAGTCTTCCATTCGCCATTCATTCCAAGTACCAGCCGGTACAATTCGATCAAACTCCACGCTCCGTACCTCTGAAGCACTTCCTAATTCCTCATCTTGGCTGGACAATCTCATGGAAAGTTTAAGAGCGCCACGATGCGAAAAGACCGATCAAGGGGAGGATTCAATGTTAACGAAAATGGCAGCAGTTGTGGGCATGGAAGATGCTATCATACAGGCCATCATTTCGATGATACTACATATAATCTTAGCTGATTTTCTTACTGTGAAGGATAATACTCACGTAGAGATCCAAACTGGGATTTTGGTCCAGGTATTTTCGGTGTTACGAACCACAACAACCCGACATACTCCGTACGAAACCCAGGATACTAGCAGTACAGGCACTGTTGATAGCCAGCTTCTTGAGGTTCCTGGGGACAGGCTTCATGATGTACCCACTAAACCGGTCCTGAACATGGCTAAAATACTCAACTTCTTGCGAATAGGAGATGCAAATTCCACACCCCTGGTAAAGGTAAGAAGACGACATGAGAGTCACCTATTATTTTAATAATTTCCATCATGGTTGTTACTGGCCTAGAAGATGTATATCGTGGAGAAGCAAGTGCTTCAAGGTATTCTAGTTACGAGTGGTCCTCTCTGGGAGCGTAGAGAGTGATAAGGGCAATCGACATTGCAAAGTAGAACGTCCAGTTGTGATCGTTCTAGCAATGACCATCATTCTGAGTCACCGGAAAACTTGGAAAAGATCGATGTAGAGCAGAAACAGGAAAAGCATGACCAGCTAGATACAAGGTCCATAAATGCACCCGATGATGAGTATTACCTTGTGAACTATCAGCTCAACACTTCATGAGACTGGGGATCAAAGAGCATCATCCTAATATCAGCTGTTTGCTAGGAAAGTCAACAATAGTTCTGTCCCATTGACATTTCCCACGTGCACCACCGGACCGGAGACTGCTGTTTGATTATCCCCTAGCTTGCTTTCTAGAACAGAGAAGCTTTGAACGTATTGATGAGTGTCAATGAGATAACAGAGATGCCAGAGAGCTAAGACCATGGTAAGTACGGTGCTATATGGTATATAAGATATATGCTTGCCAGTCCGAGGATACAAGTAACTATTCAGAGTTATCAATATGCGAACCCAAGCACAAAAATATTCAAGAGACAGACGATCGTCCCAGTTTCTTTTGTTGAGTACCGCTACTTTCGCATAAATACGCAAAGCTGCATATATCAAAATGATCGGTACGCAGATATCTGAATCAATGTACTCCGCATATCCAAGATGCTCTGGATTCAGGGGTTGTGAAATTTGACGTCTCCCTTGAAGGTGGAGGCGAAAGGCAAGTAATCAAAAAGACTAGATGACGCCGAAGTCATGTCGAATAACGTCAAGATATTGAAAGAGTACATATAATACGAAAGGTGGACGATGAAGAAAATACCAGTTATGTCTTGATGAGCTAGTGCTTTATGAGAGTATGTTCTATTTTTCCTATCTATACCTTTCAATCTGCCAGGGATACGACCAGGGATCTTCAAGGCGGACTGCGTCTTACGCACCATTTTGCACAAATGTGTAACTGTATTGCGGCGCTGTCATATGTCTCGCATGCTTAGAGTTATTGTAACTCATTCAGCCTCGGATCTGACCAGGATCGATTCCCTTCAATAAACATTTTGAATAGGTTCACCCAACATGATCTCGCATGTTTAACAATGCTACATGAAACTGGAAAAAGAAACAACCTTGTTTTTGAATCATACTGAGCCCACTGTGCATATGAAGCATCTTCAGACATATGAGCTCCATGTGACCGTGGTTGAATCACCATATTCGAGTGCGCCACTTTCTCTTTTTCCATAATTCTCCAATTCGTGTCACATACGAGATCAAGCTGGGGCAGAACAAATAAGTGTCTTTAGCACTTGGATGGACGTAACGGATGGTCATATGTAATCAAAACTATATGACCGTTAAACGCCTCACGGTTGCTACCCGTCTACTCCGAATCTGTTGTTGAAGCTCTCATCAATTTATATAATCATGTTCGATCTTGTGAAGGATATTGTTTTTGCCCCTTTAGTTCTCGTCGTACTTGCTTTGAAATGGCGATTTTTGTTGAAGATACTGTACCGCCAACCGTCACCCTTATCATTAATTCCTGACCCTAGGTTGGCTGCATGGTCAAGATTCTGGGTTGTAAAGACCCTTGCGTCCGAAGAATCAGCAGAGACTTTTGTCAAAGTCAACGTCCGCTATGGTAAGTTGGCATCCCAAGATCCGACATGTTATGCTGATGAATCAAGGGTCTTTAGCTCGCATCGGGTCGAACCATATTATCACAAATGATCCCACTACTATACAAAGAATACTTGGTGTCCGATCCGGATACACCCGTGGTCCATGGTTTGACTCTATTCAGGTTGACCCCAATGTTCCCAATATTGTTTCCCAAAGAGATAAAGAAGAGCACCGGACTCTGAGGCACAAGTTTGCCGCTAGTGTATGGGCCTTGCAATGATAACTGTATTCATATTCTAGACTGACTCTGGATCTAGTATAGCAGTAGAAATCTGCGTATCATGGGGCCTGTGATTGATGAGCAAATTAGTGATTGGCTTGATCGGGCCTATATAGAATGGCTCTCTACCCCAGAAAAGCTTAAGACGTTTGATATTGGCAAGAGGCTTCAGTTCTTGACAGTCGGTATTATCACCAGATTTGTCTAGGAGAAGAGTTAGGTTGCGTATCCAGTGATAGCGACAAATATAGATTTTTGGACCCAATTCAACGAGGAAATACTCTTTGTCAGCACTTCTCTGTCCTACTCGAATTCAATCCATTGATCTACTGCCTGATTAAAGTTCCTCTTCTCGGTCTATTTATCGTGCCGAAGTCTACAGATTCACCTGGTGTTGGTCGAATTATGGGGGTATGTCCTGACAACTCTATTTACTGAACAAGGCTAAGAGATTGCTAATACACCAAAGGGTATTCATCAAGCCGGGGAGCGACAAGGAGATACGGGATCAAACATAAGAATTGATATGATGAGCGCATTTATCGAGAATAATGTACCACGACATCAAATTGATGCGGAGTCTACCATAGCACTGTAAGATATTGATCCCTCAAGCATAAGGATAATCTAAGAATAATCAGCGTTGGGGGCTCTGATACTACATCGACCGCCGTTCAGAGTACCATGCTCGCAATTTTCTCTAACCCTAGGGTCTATAACACATTGAAATTTGAAATAGCCTATGTTGTTAAAAGGGGTCTGGTGTCTGAAATCATACATAATTGTGAAGCCAAGAGACTCCCATACCTACAAGCCTGCATTCTCGAAGGGCTGAGGAAGTTTCCTCCGCTAAGCCAACTTCGGGAACGCATAGTTCATCCCGGTGGAGACTGTATTCAAGGCTATTATGTTCCTGAGGCTACATACATTGGTATTAATGCATGGGGGACGCAGCTCAATCTCTCTACTATACTAGTCTCCAAACTCGATGCCCGCGAGCCGCCAGCTGTTCAAAAAAAAACATCCCTCATGTCGGACATGTTATTGGTCTCATGCGTAGCAAATTCAACTACTATGTCAACCTAAGGTATTGCCTCTCTCAGTGACATACCCATCATGAGTTAACAAATTTAGTCAACAAAGTCTCCTTCCCATCTTCACGCTCACCATGCCAGACACCAAAATGTATATAGTCAACACACCAGAGCTGATCCAAACAATTCAAAACTGCCCAAAGTCCTCGCCTTTCCTCCCATAGAAGCCAAATTTGCCAATCAGATATGGGGCATTAGTGCAGAAACCCACAAAATCCTCATGACAAATGCCAATGGCGATGAAGGCGATTGGGGCTTATCCATGGAATCGTATCCAGCTCTGAAGTCTGCCCTCTCGCCCGGCGCTGGCCTGGATGCAATGCATAGAGCGATGATCCAAAACGTCGCAGGATCTTTGGACGGCCTGATTCCAGCTGGTAGCGCGAGGGCAAATATCAAGCTCTCGGAGTGGCTTCGTAACGTCGTGACTATAGCCACTACGAACTCCGTGTATGGGCCTCGGAATCCTTTCAAGAATCGAGAAATCCAAGACAGCTTCTGGTGCGTTGGGTCAACCTGGCTTCTGTGAATACAACGACTGATTGTTTGGGAAGGCAGTTCGAAACGCAATTGATGACGATCCTAGTTGGTGTTCTCCCGTCGGTTTTCGCTCGGAAAAGGATTGCAGCACGAGTTAAGATAGCAGATGCTTTCGAAATACTTTAGAGCCGAGGGCCATAAAGAAGGTTCCGTGCTTATTCAAAACCGCTTTGCGACCAGTGCAAAAAATGGTGTGGCCATCGAGGACATTGCTCGATATGAAGTCGGTGGTTCAATCTCCATTCTCGTCAACACCACCCCTGCCGTCTTCTGGCTAGTATACTTCCTCTACTCGGAGCCCGAGCTCTTGGAGGAAATTCGTAAAGAAGTCGGAGCCGTAGTTGGAACGAGCACCGATGAAAATGGCCAAGCCGTTCGAAGTCTAGGCATCACCAACGTCAAAACCAGCTGCCCCCTTCTGCTCTCGACCTCCCAAGAATCCCTCCATAATAGGGCAATGGGCACTTCCGTCCGTGAAGTCATGGACGATACCGTCATCGATGGGAAATGGCTTTTGAAAAAAGCAGCGATGATTCAGATGCCCAGTCGTACCATCCACATGGACCACCAGTGGACCCACGCATCTGGGGCCCCGACGTCCAATCCTTCAACCCTCGACGCTTCCTCCCAGACAAAAATGCAAAACGTGTCAACCCAGCTGCCTTCCGTGGCTTTGGCGGCGGCACCACGTTATGTCCCGGGAGACACTTTGCGACCAACGAGATCTTGGCCGTGTTATCGATGTTTATCATGCGATTTGATATGAAACCGAGGAATGGAGAGTGGGTGCTGCCGAAGACGGAGAACACGAATGTCGCGGCTGTACTGTTGGAGCCCGATACGGACATCGAGGTGGTGGTTGAGGCGAGAAAGAGGTTTGAGGATGGGCGGTGGGCTTTTGGTTTGAGGGATGCGGAGATGATTTTTGCGGTGGTTCATGAGGATCGCACGGACTGAATGACTGCTGCTTTGAGTTGAATGGACACACCATTTCATCGATCGTTGTTTTTCTTCAGGGATAACACCTCCCATACCTAATTGTTTAATAAGATAGTCCCATCTACTCAAATCTTAACTCCAAATATCATCTGATGACCCCCTCCATCCTTTACAGTCTCCCTCTGATTGTGGCATATATCGAAACGTGAGAAGAAAGTTGCCACAACAGGTCTTCCAAGGTAACTCAGAAAGCGTATATTCAATTCTATTCAAGGGAGCCTTACCCATTGAGAGGAATCTCAATCTCGGTGAGACACGTGATTGTATTATCATCCTTGATTCGACCTGCTTGGGATACGCTCATTATTATCCACACACACTATTTCATTCAACACGCAACCCAGGGTCGCAACTGGAACCGTGGCCCTAGAAGATTGGACATCCCTTCTTCGTATTAGCGACTGTGAGCACCCATATCTTCCACGGAACCCCAGCATCAGCACCGTCAAATCCTTCCTCGCTGGCCGCAAAGCCCCCACACACCCAGCATCCCCGACAGCAACGGCCCCCTCACCCTTCCCCCACCCCGCAAAACCATCCCACGCACCCCGCACAACAAAACCCCCGGATCTACCATCCACCATCTACCATCCACCCCACCCTTCCGCACACCACACCAACCCCCATCCTCTCCCATCGGCCCCCAAATCGCCGGGCGCCAGCTTTCCCAAAAAGGGATGTGGACGCCGCCGACAACACTGCGCTACGTCTGCCTCGGGACTGGGCGAGGCGCACAACACCAAGGAGCGAGATGCACGCGCAACCATCACGCGGGCCCAAGAGACGACGAGAGAAGGCGCGACGGACAACGGCCAAGGTGGCAAGGCTGGAGACGATCAAAGCGCGCGCTGGCTGGTGGATGTTGGGGCATGTGCCGGCGGCGATATAGCTGGGTATGATGCGAATGGGAGGCGTGGCGCTAGGAGCGTCGTGTTGGTTGCACGCCGGCAGGTCGGGAGCAGAGATTGCGATGGGGGGTTGTGAATTGCTGGCGTTCCACGGTCGGGAGGGAAGGCGAGGCTCACGTTGATCTTGTGAGTGACGCGGAGGGGCGATCGTTTTGTGATTGTACATATGCGGCGAGAATTCGAGGATTCAAAACGCTGATGGAGTACGGTGAGATGAGATTGTAGAACATCTTGGATGGGATGAGAATGCATGTAAAAGAGTACTCGTGATGCTCTGTTCCTTCGATGGCCCCTATCATTTCAGAGGAAACGGGAGCCAGCACTGTTGCAGCTTGACCACAGCTGCAGTATCGAAATAAGTTGCCGAGGGCATGTATTGCAGATATAGAAAGAGTGCCCAGGTGGTTGTAGATATGCGATAAAAAAGTATTTGGTATTAACATTATAATCATCTTACATCTCCCAAATCGCACTACATACACGTCCTAGCGCATACTGTACAATGCAACCCTTCAAGTCTTGAAAGGATTCGGCTCGAACATGATCTCTAAACAACATCTCATCATGCCCTCTATACCATCCAATTGAGTACCCCTAATGCGTACACACCAACCCCTCAAACCCATGCGACCATCTATAACTTCCCATAATAACCACCATTAGAGCAAGACCCCCAAGTACACTTGCGAGACCATACCTATAGGCATGACTCCTCTTCAAGGAGCTCAACTCCACCACCCAGGTACTAATTGTCGTCAGGCATCCGCAAAACCCATCTTCTACCCCTTGCAATACCTGACATCCTATTACTCCCCCCAATGGCACATGCTGTAGGTCATATGCCATACCCAGTATCGCCGTTCCAAACATATTGACTGCAAATGTTCCGAGAGGAAATGAGGAGACTTTGCCATTCAGATAGATGGAAGCGTAGAAACGGCCTAGACAACCGATGGGTGAGAACACAAGAGAAAAGACGGCGCGACCTCTCCATATCTCAGGCCGTGCATCGTTTCCATCCGGTGGGAAAATAGCTAGAAAAACCGCACCAAGCCAGCATCCCCATGCCAAAAACACCACAAATGGATCCAAATACTTGCGAGACTTATGAAATGATAAGCTCGGCATATATGGTTCCAAGAAAATAGCAAGATGAGCACCGAAAAAGAGTGCCGCGAAACACAACGATACAGTCGTAATAATAACAGCCAGTGTGGCCATAAATGAATACCCTCCATTTCGACTCACCGTACTTGTTGTGCTCGCCACCACCGGGCTATAATCCTGCGAATGATTCAGGGGACTCGGCAAATTATTCGATAGCGCTAAGAAGGTATCTCGAACAAAAGACGAGAAGGATGTAAAACTACCACAAAATCCCGTTGCAAGACCGATATACAAAGGGATAGTCTTCTTGGCCGCTGCATGTGCTTTCTTTGCAGCTTGTAAATCGGGTATCTCTTCCACAGGTGATAAACCAGAACCATTTTCTTCATCTTTGATTTTGGCTTTCCATTCTTGTATTTTTCGATCATATGTAGCTATTCCCCATTCCTCTTTGAACAGCATCCTATCCTCGCTGAGGAAGCCCATGAATAAACTCCCACCAACGTTGGCCCATAACTCGCTGAAAATTATGGGAGCTCCTGGGTAGAATGTGATAGCCTGAAGACCTAGTCTAGCAAGTGTTCCGAAGAATGAGAACAAAATGAGATATGAAATGGTATATAATTGTGTTGCTAATTTCGAGACCTTTTTGGTGTCGGCATCTTTTATCTCTTCTTCCGGTGGTTTCTCCCCTCTAACAATACTGTCTCGTCTACTGCGCTCTTGTCTTTTTCGATCCTGTTCATATTCTTGCTCTTCGCTCTTGGCTTCCTCTAAAGATCTATGTTGATATGTTGGAGCTTCGCGGGGGTTTTCCACCGGCGATGGCGTGGCAAGTTCATTAAGGTGGGCATATTCATCTGGGATATCGTATTCGCCATCTGGTTTAGAAGTTCGACTTGCACGACGGCGTGCTTCTTGCCCTCTGCTGCTTGAACATCCCAAAGATTGACTTTGTCGCAGAGAGTTTTCTTCCCTGTTTTGCATCGGTGTTGGGGTGGCAACCTCATTGATCTGAGAATGATCCTCGGGGTGTTGTATTTCCTGTGCGGAGCATCTCCTGCGCATCCTCCATGAGGTGGGTCTTCGAAAGACTTTGGATAGTCTGCAGTGACCTTTACGTCGTGAGACACCATGTCGGTATTATTAGTAGAACTAACCGCATTCGACGTCACCATCATCCATTGACGGCTGAAATGAGCACATCGATATTAACCAGATCCCATCGAGAGAAATAATCGTCATCTACCAGAAATACAGCTCGCCGGCGTCATATTTTCGTCGTCTATCAATCCCAAAATAGTTGCCGTCTTTTTAAAGTTCGTTCTTAAAGATCCACTCGGGGAGCGCCCAGTTGCGATTGATAAGGCTTGAAGCGTTCCACTGATAAGAGGTAGAGAGGGATGGAGGGATGCAGGTGTCCACGGCTATCTCCCAAGTGTACTTGTACAAGTAATTATATGTAATATGATAGTAACCTTGGTGAATGAAACACCGCCGCATTTGAACAGCAAGTATCTCAAGCTATAAGTAAACATTCCACTTCTACATCCATAGCTCCTCAATAAACAAAGGAATACAGATCTTTCAAAGCCATTTCTACTTGTTGACTTTACTCATTTGCTCAACATCAATCACACCTTCACATCTTGTTACTCGAACAAAAATAGCACAAAGCTTCAATATGAATCAATCACTCCCACCCAACGTCCACATCTCCACTCATCCATGTCTTCAAGCCAAACTCTCACAATTGCGATCCAGCGAGGCCAATACCCGCGAAACCAAAGCTCTCGTTAATGACATCTCGTTGATAATAGCATGTGAAGCCACCGCCGCCGGACTTACCGTTTCCAAAGGCCCAACTGTATATCCTCCCTATCCCTCTCTCCTCAATCCCTCACCACCGCACCCCAAAGTCTCACTAACAAAACAACCAACAGGCCAAAACACCCCTGGGATACGAATATACAAGCACCAACATAAATCCCTCATCCATCTCCCTGATCCCCATCCTCCGCTCCGGCCTCTCCATGGTCGAAGCACTTCAAACAATCCTCCCCGCCCCTACTCCAATCCACCACCTCGGTCTCTTCCGTGAACCCACCACCCTCGAACCCGTTGAATACTACAACAATCTCCCTTACAACGCACCTCCTGCTTCTTCTCCATCCAACACCCCCAATTCCTCGGCCTCGGAACTCGCTATCTTGCTCGATCCGGTCATTGCTACGGGAGGCACTTGTGCTGCTGCCATTCGCACATTGAGAGAATGGGGTGTCAAGAGAATCATCGTCCTGAGCGTCTTGGCTGCATTACCTGGTTTGCAGAATGCGGCTAATGAGTGGCCTGAGGGAACAGAGCTTTGGTGCGCGGGAGTGGATGAGGAGGTTAATGAGAAGGGCATGATTAAGCCGGGATTGGGGGATGTCGGAGACAGATTGTTTTTGACGATTGGAAAGTAAGGAGGCAGTTGAGCTGCTTATCAGACCTTAGTAGACCTGGCATTGCGAAGTGATAGATTCTCTAGTTCAATAAGATACCACCATACTTACATGCTACCTTCAAATAATCAACGAACATGAACTGGCTGGTGCTTTGAAAATTATTGGTATTAATGGTGGATACTAATCTACCTCCACCCGGCAGGTATAAAAAACTCACGCAAATGTATATACAACCAGGGTATCATATCTAAAACGCTCCAAGACAAATGCACCATAAGGTATACTCAAAATTGATGACGGGGAGCTCCAAAATCGTCATCCCAAGGTAGTAGCTGTAAGAAAAATTACGCAATGTTCCAAATAGTCGAATAATACTGCAATAATATCATGAATAGACCCAGATGATAGGTAACGCAAATAACCAGATGCGGCGTTGGTTCGAGGACGAAGTCTTTCCACAGCTCTATCAGCCAGATCTCCGGTTCCGAAGGTGCGGGTATTAAAGGCGGTTTGTATACATCGCGAGGTCTTGGGTGTGGGGGATAATGATTCTGCCGTTGTGGTTCGACAAGGTGGAACTTCATTGCTTGAAGATGATGTTGATGAGAGTCCAAAATCCGTGTAATCGTTGTATTTGAGGACATCTCGGGGGGAAATTTGCTTCGTAACTTTGGATGATCTCGCATAACTCAAACCTGCAACTTTCTGCTGCATGTTCACATAACTCCATAGCCCCTTTCTAACAATATGCGTTCCGTGTCGTCTTGTTCTCATGCATTCAGTCGTGTCGTCATGCACTTTTATCTCATATTTCCGGTGCCAAAAGGCTCCTGACTCTTTCAATTCTTTGCACCGCGCCTTCAAGCCTTTCCAGCCGTTTTCTCTTTTCGCCATCCCTTTTTTCCAAGACTTCAACTCGCTCCTCAAGTTTTGCTCGAGCTTTTCGCTCTGTGGCGACCATTTCATTGGCTTGTGTGAATAGTTGTGCAGTCAACTCTTCTAATTCGACACTGGATGCATTTAGTTTGCCCTCCGCCGCCTGTCGTAAACTTTGCTCCCTCGTTAAAGCTGCTACTAACTCGGTCGTGGAAGGTGTTTTGGGTGTTGGCGGAGCCTGCGCTTGAAGATTTGGAGTGGATTTGCGAGATAGCAGAGACGAAAGTCGATTCTGAACCGGTAGGTAGGAAAAGCGACCTGGACTTCCCATTCGATCTTCAGTGACTCCTTGTGTCGGTGTTGTGGCGCGTGGAGGGTCTGGGGTTTGCCGAGTCTGAACCCTTTTGAGTGATTGAATTTCGTCTTCGTAGTCTGCCCATTTATCCACTGATATTATTGTGAGCCTTGGGAGGTCAAAGGTTCATGAGAAGCCTACCTGCGGCGGTTGCTTTTTCTGTTAGGAATCTGACTTGGGCCTGCAACTCCTCGATTTGTTTCTGCGCATCTGTCGCAATCTCTGAACTATTATGCGGTAGAACCATTCCACAATTCGGACATGTAGCTTCAGTTCCTGACGTCTGCGTCATCGTGAGTGTTATTGTTGCCGACATGAGCTTGTCGTGTGTTGTATTATATCATGAGACGAGGTAGTATTGACTGCAGTGACCTGCTCGTATTTCAAGACGAAGGAAGGAGCTGTGTGACTTTCGTAGTTTGGCGTGCTAAGTACTTGGGACTTGTTGAAAGATTGAATGAAATTATTTGTTCGATTGTGCGACGATAGCACTTCACTTTGTATTCAAATTTAGGAGGGGTTGATGGAAGGATATTGACCAGTCTTGCATCGCGAAGTTTAATTTGAGCAAGGCGCAGACTGCGCCAATAAATCATAATAAATAACAATCAAATTGCACTCCGTACATACCATCTGTAGGCGCAATGGAAGATCATCATGGTAACCATGTTAACGGCGTTCTTTACCCCTGTTGAATGTTCGGCAAAAGGTATTACAAGCCCCTAATAATAGATTCTCCATCATGCTTCGGATTCTGAGGTCAGCAATGTCATTGTAATTAGGTGTTCTGTGCTGACAAGAGAGGATGGATCCGGACGTCAACCAGATATCGTTCTTTGGCGATAGATGAAAGTTGCCATGAGGAGCATCTTCAGGAAAAATTGATTTTTTCCCCAGCAACCTATTACTCTTTACTCAAGCGTTCCAAGCATCAATACAACAATTCTCACTGGTCAAATCTATTCTTTTATGGGTCCACGTATGTATAACTTTGACCTTGGAAAGCTTATCGAGACGTTATGGGTTAAATGATGGGCTCAGAATGATTTATGTATATATATATATATATATATGTTTCACTATGAATCCTATACCTTTAGATTCATATTTCATGCTTTGTTGCAAGGTTTCTAAGTTCATCTAATGATTTCATACCGTCTGATGTTTGTTTGAGAAAGAAGTCATTCTCAAACTCCGAATGAAACTTGGCTGCTATAATAGGGGTTGAGGGAAAAAAAGGCCAGTAACCTTTTGAACGTCCAATCTAGAGGTCAAAATATTGAGCAAGGTCACGATGGTGTACCGTTCTCGAGAGATAAAATCAGTGTTGTCAAACTGCTGTTGTATTAATCTGTAAATGCTGTCGCTACTAGAGTAGCTATACCTAGGTAGGTACTAGGTATACACAACCGCTTCATGCTCGCTTACATGTCCGCCCCAGCACCACTCAAGTCTCCTTTATCTCTATCTGTACAAATGATTGAAATCTCCTAGCTGTCCAGTCGGATGGGCTCTATCAAATATCTCTCAACCTTCATATAGAATTCACTCCCATTCTCACACCAAATATCCCTGCCTTTCTCCTTCATTTCTTGCCTGGCTCTCTGTGCTTCTCCTGCTCCCATTCTTGTGTAGGCAGTGGTGACCGGATCACGAGACCAGAGGTCCTCATAGATCCCCTTATGATATCTAGGGACCTTCGGTGGCTTGGGTATTTCGCCATTCTTTCCTACTTTTCCATGCCCAGCACTGACATAGAGGAATGGATTGTCCAGACGAAACATGTAAGAAATTATGCCGTCACGATGAATGTAGGTGGCCCATCGTTTCTCCATCTCGCCAATAAATAGATACCGATTCAAGATCTTGCAGTATCCAACTTCGGGTGAATCACGAAGAACTGTGTAGTAAACAGGTCGTGCGTTGTTGAGGCTTTGGCCGGGACCCTCGATAGTGATAGGGATATCATCGATTGACACTTCTTCCAATGTAAATATACGTTCACTATCTCGTCGGTTGACTACTGGTTCGATGGCAAAGAGAAACCTTCTTCCCGTTTCGTCGATACGATAGATGCCAGGCACAGGTGTTGTTTGATGAAGGAATAGCTCGGATGGGGTGTCCTTCTTCTTCCAGACTTTCCATCGATCAACACGAAACAGTCTGTCGACCGTGAGGTAAAGGTTTGGTGTCATGGTGATGGATGATCTAAGCTGTCGGTGATACACTAGGCGATACTTGTCGGTGGTATATTCCCGTGATGAATATGGTAATATATACGTGTATAGGTGTATATATAGGCTGGAGTACTGATGTATACAGCAGGGACAGTAACAAGATGCGGTTTAAGATGTTAAAAGCGAATATTGTCTTGATAGTATATCTGTCAGTGTAGCTGGGGATGAGGACAGAGGGGGATGGAGAATCTTTATAAAGATACCATCTATTTGTATTTGAATTGGTGAAGTGTTCTTACCTGAACCATACCTGTGGTCGATTCAGGTCTGAGCCGGAGCATCATTAGTTCAACGACGGTGTGGTAGAACGACTACACCATGTGTCAAATGCAGGTTTATCCCACCAAGTTAGCTCGAAGCAGTCCTGGCTTCATTCTACAAAGATTTAGCTTTGATGGAAATACTGGAGACTCCATGGTGATGATTGATTACATTACATGGCGTTTTGACACTCGAAGAATGACAAACAAACTGTATTGTGGAAGGTTTCTCCTCCATCACAGCCAGTGTTTTTCCCCGAAGCAGAAACGTTGAATTCGAGCACACAAGTCGGGATCACACAAGTCGGGATCTCACAAGGGAAGACTGACTTTCTTGTGCGTTTCTTCTTCATTGAGAATTAGATAAACCTTGGTCTTGCTTTCCCCAGGAAAATAAAGTTTTTTTGCATCAAATGCCGTTAGACACCCCACAAGTACCGAGTATAAAAGCCATAACATGAGTAGGGACAACAAACTACCGTTGTTGGTGCCATGCCAGTCTCTCTTCCTCCTTATATGAATGAAAGGATCACAATAAACAGGTGAATACACCGTAATGCCATCATTGATTTTCTTACTGCTTCAAAACCTCCTCCAATACTGTGATAATACCCACACCAAGGCCAGATCTACCATACCTTCAACCCTAATCGGACCCACCCCCACCACAATCAGAAAGCTTATGAGCGCTACCAGTGTTAATCACTTACAGACCGCAAAGACTCCGTGCTAGATATTTGGCCCCATTCCATCATCAGACTAGTATGATGACATCTAACAAAATCCGATTCTGGCGAACACCGCCCCCCATAGTTCAGGCAAATACACCGTCTTTCGATGCATGGCAGTTCTTTTCCCAGCCCATGACCGGCAATAGGAGTTCCTCGACCAAAAGCTGAAAAGAGTAAGGCAGGAGCGACAAGGTACATTCAGAAGGAAACCGAGAAACATAATACTTAGCATGCAACGGTTGCTCCAGAAAGAGATGATGGCGCTATTTTCAATAGATATGTGACTTTGCGACTTCCAAGATAGACAGCCTTAGTACGTGAAGAATAAAGTTCAGACCTGTCATGTATAGAGGTGATGAGATAATGACTCGCAGTTCAGAACCTATATTACCACTTGCCTTGCTAGTCATTTCAAAGCAATGATTTGACTGGGGTATGGAATGAGTATGTTAGATTTTCTGTGTCGCCGCTCGAGATTGCTCTCTGGATGGATCTGGGTTTGACGGGCTAACTTGTCAATAAATCAGGTATGCATGTAGTAGCAGCAGTAGTAATAAATTCATAATCGGTTTGATCTAACTATAGCTAAGCTACGCGAACCATGCGATGTGCCTATTTTTATATACAGAATAAGGTTCGATCAGGAAAAAGACAACAAAGTAACCTGCAACCCCCCCGGAGGATCCCCGAGATGCCTATGAGAAGTGCCTGTCATGTCGTGCACGTATAGCCCATGATATGCACAAGGATGAAGACGAGGTGTGCATGTATATAAAGGTAAATGTATTTAATTCTTACGGTTTGATATAAAACTCTATCGTATATTATTGTGCTTCATGACAGGGAGGTCATGCACAGTTTTCATCGATAGATACATCTGGTAAGTATGCATTCCTTCCCCTTCATCCGACCAGAATAATTTGACCAACCGTGCATCAAGCCACGAACCAAACAGAACTGCCGGTACGGACGAATCTAAATTGCCCATTATCGAATCGCCAGGGCCAACACATATAGAAATCGAAATAAAACCAGCACGATTTCCTTTCCTAGCTGTTCATGATCAATACAGGGTATCGCGTGATCAAAGCAGTCTAATATATGGGGAAAGGTTAGGATTGGGAGTGAGTGAACGAGAGTTCGAAGCAGGAGAGAAGGATGAACGCATGAGGGAACGAGGTTTCTGGACGAATTCTGAGAAAGAACTATTGGATTTCATAACTGTAATGGGGTATGTCTGTTGTGATGTAGAATATTCTCCAAACCATTGCCCCAAAGATATTTTCTTCAAGGGATATAAAGGGGAATAAAAGATGATTGGTGTAATTTTATGACAGGAGCTCGAAGCTACCTTTAGAATATAGGATGAACGTGTTATAGCGATATCAAGTGGAGGTGGTTCAATGGCTCAATTCAAAAGAATGATACCTGGGCTGACATGTATATTACAGGCCAAGGTCAATGCCTATCGAATGATAGAGAGGCTTGGAAGGATAGAAGCATATGTATCTAATGGTGGTATAGGTTCCTTGTCCAAGGCTCCGAGAATAAATACCCCTGACTCGGATCCTGAAGGCTCGAAGCGACACTCGAGAAAATTGCACCAGACCACCGACAGGTAAGTTGTAAGTTGTCAGAGGAAGAATGGAAGGATAGTAGAGCAGAAAGCTTGGTCGAAGGCTTAGCACCTTCTCTGGCCAGCTCAATGCAAATTTTTTCTTTCATATTTTCCAAAAAAGAGAAAGAAGAACACGCACTTGCAAATCTCACAAGAAAATGCATAATTAAACGTATACAGAGCATTATTAGACCGGGAGAATGGATCACATATATAAAGGTTTTGCTGAGCCGGACAAGTTTCCTGGACATTCAACTAAGGTCATCATAACTGGGACTAGCAGCAGAATTTGCAAGCATGCAATTCATCACAGGAACTTCGGGGGAGTGAGAATTGTGTAAGATTTTGAATGTGGAGACAGCCATGATCCCCCATATGTATTCGTATAGACTGCTTCTATGATATGCTCAAGAGCGCTGCGAATATTTGACTTGGCTCTGGGGTATCTGAAGCAATTCGGAGCTATAACGCTCTGTCGCAACTTTTTGGTAGACAGCCCACCCGTAAAGGCAAAGAAATTGTTTCCGGACCTGCATGTATTCGGGTCCATTTGGAGAGCGAGCCGATATACCGTGGAGACCAGAGGTGGCGTATATGACATCGGAGCGAGAGAAATAATCATCACAAGTAGCGCTTTGTGTGACGGTAAAAGATTTGCTTAAGGATCTTCATTTATCAGAGCTTTTGCTATAATTCTGCAAAGCCTCTGCTTGTGCTAACAAGCATTCCCATCCCATGCAAAATGCCCAAACAAAACCCATACGCTTAAACCTCAGTCGTAATTCTTGCCTTTGCGTTGGTAACCTTAACACCGAGTTCCTTGGCGCGTGCAACAATCTCAACTCTCTTTCTCGACGAAACGGCGTGGGAGATCCTGATAATTCGTTAGTATCCGAGTACATTTGTTTCCGAGCTCGTCTAAACGTACTCTGCGGCGAAGGTCTTGTTGTGCATAAGGAGGAGCTCAACGTCGGAGGTGTTGTTGACGAGGAACGCCTTGTGGCCGGATGGCATCATGTGGCGGGTCTTCTTGTTGGATCCGAAACCAATCTATATCCTCATCAGTCATTGCTCAATTAATTCCTATTGTGCATTGCATATGCTCGAATCCCAATCTATATTGTTTTTGAGTATCTCAACGACGGCCGTCTCCAATCCACGTACCGATGGCATAACCATTTGTCCCTTGAAGCGTCTTCGGACACGGTTATCAATACCCTTAGGCTTTCTCCAGCTTGCGTCGACACATTTGTAGGTATCGCTCTGATGTCTGTGGAAACGCTTGGTGCCTATAGAAAGCTGTCAATCAACCGTCCATTGAAGTTTCATCCAATCCTGTTCTTTCGCAAAATTGAACAGCAGCCGAAATTCTTAGTTCCAGGCTATACAAATCGCAAGTCGAATATCGAGGAGGGGAGTAAACATACGCTTCTTGACGATAGGAACGTGCTTCTTAGCGGAAACCATCTATAGAAACATCAGTATGACGAAGATTTATGTTATCTGCATCTCTCCAGGAGACACGGCGATATCAATACACACCTTGTCGTCGGGTTTGTCGAGTGTTGTCGTTGGTTGAAACGATTTCCTGCGAAATCTTTTTTGGTAGTCTCATAGTTTAAAGCCCACATAAACTTAAGCGAATAACTATTACCTGAGGCATTCCGTGTTAGGGCTTGCATTAATATCACGTGCGAAGGAATATATTTACTGCGCGGTGAGGATTACAGCGTTCTAAAACGTTCATGAGGCTTTTAAAATTCAAATACGTTATATTCCGGCTCCGGATTATTTACAGAATACTTCATAATGCATAATGCAATGCGTAGTTTTGTATTCGGATGTCGAATTACTGCTTTGAGTGAGCAAACAACGAAACGGAAACGAGTAGAAGTCCTTCAAAGTACATTTTGAGACATTGCAATCGCAGGAATTTATTAAGAATGCGAACAGGTGGTGCTTGATTATTGGGAGTTTATTACAATGTTTGCTGAAACAAATCCCGGAACGCCATGCCTTCCATGGATTCGCTTTCGCCATGGTTCTATCGCTGTACCATTTACCACTCTATATCCCAAGTGATACAAGTCCTGATTATGCCGCTTATTGACAGATCAAATCCCTGGTGCGAACAATACTAGTCTATGTTCAAAATCTTACTGGGTAGCACATTGAGCACCTCCTTCCCCATCTTCCTCATCGTCTTCCCACTCATCGCCGGCGTGAGGATCTCCAGAACTTGCACCGAACTAATTTGGGCATTAGCATATAAATCGAATCAATCAGGTTGATGATACTTACATCTTCAATATCAGCATCAGAATCATATTCCACCTCATCAACCTCCTCAGCCGTGATTGGTGGCTCAGGTTTAGGTAAGATTCCTTGCAGAGTAGAGAATGCGGCCGGATCTTCTGTCCAACCGTTCTCAGGAAACTCGATTTTTACAATCAAGTACAAATCACCCTTGGAATCGCTCCTCTTCAAGGGCATACCTTCACCCTCGACTTTCAAAATTTGTCCAGGCTCTAATACTTTACCTTGAGGATGATTGATTGAAATACCACGCCCATCTAAATGCTTAAGAACCACTCTGGAGAAACCAGTGAGGGCTTCGGCTAATGTGATGTTGAGATCCGCCGAAAGATCGTCGCCAGCCCGGTGGAAGGTCTCGTGATGTTTTTCTTCAAGAGTAAAGACGATGTCGCCGGGCGTCTGATCGGGCACCTGATCAGCCTCACCCTCCAGGATAATTCGCTCGCCATTTCTTGCACCCCTGGGTATGTATAATTCCAATGACTTTTGCTCTTTAGTCGTACGTTTTCCCTTGCACTTCTTGCACTTGTCCTTCTCCTTGTAGATTTTACCGACTCCTGAACATGTATCGCAAACAACTCTTTCTTGAGTGACAAGTCCTGGTCCAACGCTCCTAAGACCAACGGTGACACCGCTACCCTTACATCTGCTGCAATTTTCAGGCTTGGCCTTCTCCTTTCCCCCAGAACCGTTACAATGGCTGCAGATTACGTTTTTCTTGCTCGTGAATTTGACAGTCTTTCCCTTGTAAAGCTCCTCGAGTGTAATTTCGTACTGTTGCTCATCGTCCGCTCCCCTTCGCGGTTTTCTTGGCCCTCCACCTCCCGGTCCTCCGAACCCAGGTGGCATACCTCCCATACCTCCACCCATGCCAAACATCTGCGATAAGATATCATCCAAATCAACTCCACCTGCTCCCATACCAGGTCGACTTCCGTCAAATGCGGCCATGCCGTGGACATCGTACATCTCCCTCTTCTCCTCATCGTAAAGAATCTCGTATGCCTGGCTGACGGTTTTGAATTTCTCATCTGCTTCCTCCCGTTGGTCTTCGGCTACCTTGTCGGGATGATGTTGTAACGCTGCCTGTAGAAGTCAATAAGAGATTTCAGTCAAGCTAGATGCGGGGCATACCTTGTGGTAGGCTTTTTTGATCTCGGATTTGGTCGCATCTTTGCTTATGCCCAATATGGCTATTTATGTATGTTAGTAGGTCGGTGGATATAGTTTTACTATTGATCTACTCACCATAGAGATCTGTCTCTTCTGATGCACCGTTGGTGGCCATATTGATGTTTCTGAGGATTGACGGAGGGGGTACTTAGGTTGTTCGGCGAGCCGTGGGACCTTCAAATCTGCAATCTGAAGTTTCTAGGGTATAACTGTCCTAACTGACCAAGAGCAATAAAATAACTAAGTAGGCAGGTAAATTTTTTATGTGCAAAACAGTGAATAAAATTTGTACGAAGAATGAATGAAAGTGATAAAATAGGGCTGAGAAGATTATGATGAAGATGTTTCTATTATTTTTATCTTAGCGTCTTCATGTTCCAACTGAGAAAGCTAGAGCCAACGGCGCCTCGGTATATTATGCGCCACAGATGTGGCTAAACTTTTTTCGAACTCTCTGATAGTTCAAATCTTTTCGAGCATTACTAAACCTCAGAGAGAGCTTTTTATCTTTCATTTTCAGAATTGCTCTTTATTGTTTACGGTAAAGTCGAATTGGAGATGAGGCTTTCCTCTTTACCACTGACAAGAAATACTGGTCAGAGAATATGGAAAAGCAATGTATGTTCCGTTTGTAGGAGATATGCCTCTACCGAAGCAAACGGATCTGAAAAACCACTTGTACATTATGGATCTCCTCTGTCCGCAGCCTCGATCAAGCTTCGTGATGGCGGCCCTGTCAGAACTCGTTTCGCCCCATCCCCAACGGGTAATTTGCATCTGGGGTCCCTAAGAACAGCACTTTTTTAATTTTCTGCTTGCGAAGGCTACTGGTGGACAGTTTCTTTTACGAATTGAAGATACGGATACGGTAATATACCGACTAATACCTTGCCAATGAAATTCATGCTGAATGAAGAAGGATAGAACCGTTCCTGGGGCCGAAGAACGTCTGTACAGAGACCTAGAATGGGCTGGCATTCAATGGGATGAAGGTAACTTAGCACAGTATTGGAACGTCAAGTCGTGTATGCTAAGAACTTCCAGGGCCAAAAGTAGGCGGGCCATTTGCTCCATACAGGCAGGTGAGTTAACATGTGCTCCCACGATATAATCCACTAAATTGATACCAAATAGTCGGAACGAAAAGCAATGTATTGGGAGCATGCTCAAACGCTAGTCGAGGCAGGTTTAGGTTACAGGTGCTTCTGTTCCTCCCAAAGATTGCATGATCTACGGGTATATCAGAGCAGCAGAGGTCTCCCACAAGCCTATGACGGAACTTGTAGGCATGTTCCAAAAGATCAATCTGATGAGATGGCATTTAGAGGCAAGCCGCACGTGATTAGGTTGAAAGTTCCGGAGCATTGGCCAGGCTTTAAGGATGAAGTGTACGGTATGATTAAATCAAAGTTGTCTCGCGATCCCCGGTCAGAGTACAAGGAATTCCAAGATCCAATAATGGTCAAATCGGATGGTTTTCCAACCTATCATCTAGCGAATGTTGTAGATGACCACTTCATGAAGATTACGCATGTAGTTCGAGGATCAGTATGTACTTCCCACCCATTTGCCGAATGTTTACTAATTCCGGATCCAAGGAATGGATTTCCATCAACTCATATGCACGTTGCTATGTACCAAGCATTCGGGTGGGAGCCGCCTACTTTTGCACATGTTGGTCTACTTCTGGACAAAGATCGAAAGAAGCTCAGCAAGCGAGATGGTGCCATAGATGTAGCGACCTATCGAGATGCTGGTTACTTTCCTGAAACAGTAACGAACTTTGTCGCTCTACTTGGTTGGTCCCATAATCGCTCTTACGACACAATGAGCATGCAAGAGCTTATAGACATGGTATGCCTTCATCCCTTTTAGACATGTAACACATTCTGATTGTGTCTAGGCAAGCATGAAATACACCAGAGGAGATTCCGTTGGTTACATTTGCGAAACTCAACTTCATGCAAAGAAAACATGCTGCAAGATACAAGGAGTTAAGACAATCAGATGAACCTATCCCGCCTTCTCAAGATCTCTTAGAATTAGCCGCAAAGCCAGTCCTCGAGCGTATGAAAGGCCTCCCAGACTTCAAAGACTTGACATTCTACACTTGTGAGGACACAGACGCCGCAAAAGCCAACTACATCCTCTCCATCATCTGCGCTGGCATCCAGAACTACAGCCTCCCCGAAACCTTCTACCCCAACAACAAATACTTTTTCACGGCTCCCACACCCCGAGAACTTGAGTCCAAAACACCACCACACAAGCTCCACGATGCCCCTAAAGGAGTAATCCACCCCATCCCCGAAGACTTCACCACCTCCTTTGAAGGATTCTCCTCCTCAAATATCCTAAACTGGAACGCAGGCGAACTCAGAGGTTACATCAACCTCATCATCGATCAAGGAACCATGATGAGCACTGCCGAACTTACTGCCACTAAAGAGTATCAGGAGAGTGCGCAAAAGGTAATCAGGAAGAGTTGGACAAAACTCGTGCACGGATACATCAGATGGGCGATTGCCGGTGGTCAAAGTGGGCCTGATGGCGCGGATATCATGGCGATTTTGGGGAGGGAGGAGTCGCTTAGGAGGTTGAAGGTTGCGAGAGAAATCATGGAGGAACATTTGAGGATAATTGCAGAGGACTCGCATGATTCGGGACCCTAAGTGCTCGTCTCATTGATGCAGGATGCTTAATCTTTCCTGAATCAACCTGTGTTGATTCAAACTATGCACAGTTTGAGAGTGACTTCGAGCACGACCGTTATGGTAAATGCCAGATAGGTTCTGATGGAAAATGCAAGATGTATCATATTGATGCCGTGTATCATAACTTCATTTTTCTCCACTCTAAACTACTGTGGCCTGTGTGAATTCTAGACCTCAAACGCCATCACAAACCCGTACGCCAAGCAATGCTCGCAAGAGCTTACCACATATCGTGTGTCTCTTCGCGAGGATCATTCTGCAGCCGTGACTACCGGGGCAACGGAGGCAGCGACAGGTTTTGATGCCTCGCCCAACCCATTGAACAGTTGTGCCTTCACTTCACCAGCCTTCAACCCCGTCATCTCTTCACCAGCAATCTTGCTGCTATCCTTGACCACCTTGGCCAACTGTTGATCCATCCCTTTACCTAGCGATGACCCGGCAGGTACTCTTCCACCGCGAGCAATACCCGAACTAGCCTGTCGAATCTTGGAGCTCAAGTCCAGCATCTGCTTACTGCTGTATTCGCGATTGGTGAACAGAGGACTCTGACTCAACGTCTGAACCCAATATTTATTCCACAATGATTCCAAAAGATGAGTGTCTAACGTGCTCTTGTAATGCGAGACCTCCAATGAGTAATACCTGCTGCTATGCGCACCAAAGTCCTCAATCTTCGCCAGCGGAATCGTTTGATATCCATCTTCCGATTCTGCATCCGCCGGCTTGTAGTTTACAGGGTAAGTTCGGAATGCTCCAATCTCGACTTTTCCGGCCGAGATGGTGCGGTCAGGGTCGATGACCACGGCAAGGAAAGGGTCCGAAAACGTCTGCTGCGTGACTTGTGTTCCAACGTCGATACCACTCAACCAACATCCATAGCCCGGGTGACTGTGGTACCATCCGACGGCATTCTCCAACTTGCCCTGGTCTCGACACAGTTGTAGATATTCCACCATGTATTCGTTTGCTTCATCCTGGGCATTTACTCGCGTCTCGGTTCCCTCGACTGGCAGGCGAAATGCATCCGTCACGATGATCGTATCGCCCGAAATCTTTCCTTGCATCAAACCCATGACTTCGATGGACCCTCCGGAGCGGGCATGCATGACCATTTTCAAGAGAGCGACGGCGGATATCCGGACATTTTTGAAGTGGTGAGGGTCATTTTTCCAGGCCTTGTCGTTCTGAATGGATTTTTGTTCTTCGGGGTCAAAGGCATACAGGGCGTCGCGGGTAGGATCCACGAGCTGGACATTGTTGTCGAGTTCTGTTATCGATAAGGTGAGTTTGGGAACTTACGTGGCGGGGACTATGACGATGGGGTATGATGTAGTGGAGGGGAAGGGGGGGGGGCAGATGTGAGTGGAAGATTACTTACCCCAAGATCTGAAGGCGGTATCCATGATTGATGGGTCAGCTTCAGACAGATAGACAGATAGACAGATGTACCGATTAGTTATTCTGTAGGATTTGACAATAATGACAATAACTTTTCAAGTTATTGAAAAGTGTATGGGTGTATGGGTGTATGGGTGTATGAGACAACGCTATCATCTAGCTTGATGGCTGAGAAGCTTTGATTGATTAGCAGGAGTAGACTAGTTGTAGAGACGGGTAGTGGTGGTGGTAGTAGTGGTGGCGGGTGGTGGGTGGTGGGTGGTGGATGGTGGGTTGCAGCCTTGTAAGTTGTGAAGCTTCTACCTAGTCAGTGCTAGTTCTGTACAGTAGCTCTCTGTGCTTTACTGTACGGAGTATCGACCACCCGGGTACTAGAGGTAGATAGATACCTAGGTAGGTACTTATTACCAACTCCAGCTATCCTGAGAGTCTTTGAGATAGATCCACGGGTAAGTAAGCAGGTAAGCAGCTACTGTACGGAGTAGATACCTAGGCAAGGGTAAGTGCTGTACGGAGTAGCAAGATCTCGGTTTGCCTGGGATTGAACCATAAATGAACATCATGGATTGCTCCTTTGGCGGGGGCTATTAAGCTCCACGCTAACGGGGTCCGAATCCTTGCTTATCTAATAATATCTTTCCTGTCTCTGAATCCTGACCAATCACGTCATCCGTGGATCAATTTAATGTTTTTTTATGAAACAGTCAATCGAATTATCCCTCTAGCAACCGAGATCCAGCCTCGAGATTTCTACTGCATGTAAATATAACCTTGTTAAGGTTCCTCCGAAGTTCGAACCATCGTGATTCTTCTCCCATGCGAATCATTTTCCTTGATCTTCATTCAAAGTGGACCTTCATAACTTTCCAAGGTTCTCTCTGTCCAGTGTCCAGTATCCATCCAGCTCTCTCTTTTCGATACCACTACGGACACTACCAAGAGTGATTACACTTCACAGTTCAGATCTTCTAAGAACCAAAGAACCAAAGAACCACGCAGCCAACCAACCAACCAACCAACCATTCTTCCTTCATTCATCTCCATCAGCTTTCATTCACATTCATCGATGCACATAACAATAAATGTGAAAGTACCTCCCTCCCTCATAAGAACAATCCGTGTCCACGGGTACACCCAACGCACACAAAAGAAGTAGGTACGCATACACATACATTCATTTATTTATTTGTTTGTTTGTTTGTTTGTTTGTTTGTTTATTTGTTTGGCTCGATGATATATTTCTAGAGAGGAGGAAGAAGAAAACAAAAAAGAATCAAAAGGAAATATATATTATATATTTATATTTATATATTTATATATTTATATATTTATTTATATTTTTATATATATATATATATATTATTATATATTTTATATATTTATATATTTATATATTTATATATTTATATATTTATATATTTATATATTTATATATTATATATTTATATATTATATATTATTTATATATTATATATTTAAATTATATATATTTATTTTATATATTTATATTTATATTTATATATTTATATTCATATATTTATATTTATATATTTATATTCATATTTATATTCATATATCATCAAGAAAGTTCCCAGGTGGTGATTAATTACCTAGTACATACATCCATACTTTCGTTGTCGTCATTTGAGAATTCAAGTAACGAACAAACGGTTTAAATAAACAATTAATTGGTCATTGTTTTTATTTTAAATAATAACTCTTCAATAGTTTCAAAATCCTGAATTCTCCAATTCTCCAATTCTCCAATTCTCCACCTTCAATTCCTTCCTCCACTCTCAAGAATTCTAAGACCTTCAAAACTTCCAAAACTTCCAAGAGAACTTCTCCACGCTCCCACAATTCATAAATCAATTCATCTTATCCTCCGTACATTACTATACATTCATTCACTGATTCCTCCTTTCTTCAATAAGGGACTTCCCGCCATCTTCTTTTTTAATTCATTGCGCTTCAGCCATTTATCCTTCGCACAAAGAGTAGCCTTGTATTCAACCATGGATACTAGCTACCTATCGTCGCAGGTCTCGACGATTATTGATGAACTTCATGGCTTGTTCGATGAGATTGGTGTTCCATCTCGAGAGCGAGAGAGTCGAGAATCAGAGGTATGTAGTGTTTTACTTGGCCTGGAGGGAAGTAGTGAAACCTAACATTTTTAGTTATTCGCTGCCCTCTCCGAAACCTTACACAACCAAGTCCGACTAGTCGCGACTGAAAAGGATGATTTGACAGAGGAGGCTCACCGAATCATAACAACAATTAAGCAGATGGAAGCTTCCCTCGAAGATGACAAAGACCATCTTGAATACGAGAGCGATGATGATCTCAAAGTTACATATCCCTTGATGCAATGCCTACAAGGGTTAAAAGAAAAACACAAAACACATATCAAAGCTGCACAAGGAGAGGTTTGAACAAGTCAAGAGTAAGCCCTATCTATATTCTTGGAGCGAAACAATGAATGGTGCTAATTTGATACAGAACTTGTCCAAGCTCTTGAGTCATACTCATCTCATTTAGAGCCATCATACATTCAAATTGAACTTCCACCCACATCTCCTGACGCCAGTGTTCCTCCCACCTTCGACCTTTCCAATAACTATGTAAGCGATCTCGATGATGAATTCACACGCGTTTACGAAGAATACAATCGCCGTGTCGCATTAGTGAAGGCTACCGCGGAAAACATTATTCAATTATGGGCTGAACTTGGCACCCCACAGGCTCAGACCGACAGCGCGATCGTCAAATATTATCGAGATGCGCCAGAGCAGCTAGGTCTGCATGAAGACGATATTTCTCGACTTCGCATGAAGCAAAGTAAGTTGTTGGATGAGAAGAAAGGACGGGAGAAGCGATTGAGAGATCTTCGTACTACAGTTGAAGCTTTGTGGGTGAAGCTGGGCGTCGAAGAACCTGAGAGGAAACGATTCTTGAATAGCAACCGAGGATGTGGCATGCGACAAATCAATGAGTTTGAGGATGAATTATCAAGACTAAACGAGCTCAAGAGACAAAATCTACATCTGTTTGTTGAGGATGCCCGCTACAAGTTGCAAGAGCTATGGGATGGTCTTTACTTCTCCGAGGAAGAGATGCTCGAGTTCACACCCGCACATTCTCAGACGTGTACAGTGATGCTCTCTTGGAAGCCCATGAACAGGAAATTGAACGTCTCGAGGCCCTCAAGGAGCAACGCGCACCTACTTTGGCCCTCATAGACGAGCATCAATCACTTGTTAAAGACAGAGATGATCTTCAAAGCGTCATCGCAAGATGCCAGTCGCCTCATGATGCGTGGCCAGAAGGGAGAAAAGCGTGACCCCACACGTTTGTTGAGGGAGGAAAAGATGAGAAAGAGAATTGCTAAAGACTTACCTAAAATCGCAGCAAAATTGAGAAAGGTTTTGGAAAGATTGGGAGGAAGAATACGGACGCCCCTTTATGGTTCATGGAGAACCATACCTTGATAAACTCGAAGCTTCCGATGCAAAAACCTGCCCCAGGACCACGTTCAAAGACACCAGCAGGACCACCTCCAAACACCATGAAGCCCCCTCCAAAAACCATCGCCAAGGCTGGAACTCTAGGTCGTTCTAATAGCGCGCCAAGACCTACTCCCCCAAATAGATCCGATTCCAAAACTCCAACCGCAGGGGGGACACTCAAGAGACATCAATCCTCCGCTTCAGTTTCTGCAGCAAGTGGTATGAGATCACCTTCCAGGCTCCCAAACCGTATACCTTTGTCAAGTCTTAACCTCCCTAACTCTCCAGAGCGCAATCGACGGGCTGAATCTATACGACCAGAATCAAGGCAGGCGACTAGCACAATTAGAGGTAAAATGGGTCCACCGCCATCGAGGGCTCCACCTCCAAAGATGCGTGAGCTATTTGAGCCACCACCACCATCCGCTCCTTCGACCCAAACATATTATCGTAACGAGAGCTTTGCCTCTTCGGGAAGCAGCGTTCGACCGATTTCTCCAGAAGATGTATTTGAAGCGCCACCAAAGTCCAAAGAAAGACCTCAATCATTTCAAGATCTGAGATCATCAACGCGATCAAACTTCAGCCAGTCATTAACCTATGGATCTGCACCACCTGCTAGCAGTCGTCAACATTCTATTACGTCTAGTTCCGCAAAACACTGCCTCTGGCTCTGAGAACTGGGAAACTTATGGAGATGTGTCTGAGACTGAGCCGGAAGAGGATACAAATGAAGATTATTTCGCCAGACTTCGTGCCGCCCGAGCAAACCGATATACTCCAGATGATGAGCCTCCTCAGTTCCGTGGTAGTGCTACTGTCAACAGTAGTATGATGAAGAAGCAAAAAGGATATCCACTTTACAAAGGACCTGCTGGCACGTCCTTAGTAATGATCGACTGTGCACCCGTATTGTATCTGGAAGTGAAGCTAACTGGACTGATGAAGATGCTTCTGAAGTGGATAGTGAGGTTTTTCTTTTTCAACAAAATTGGGACGGTTGGCGTTTTTGGGTTCTTCAATCAAGTCATAAGTTTTAATTTGTCGATAACGGGTTCAAACAGCCTAGACAGATTTCATTTTCTGTAATTTTTCTTCTTTCAAGCATAGGATAATTTTCTGGTACGACTATCATGCTTGATTGGGTATGATTGACACGGCCTATTTTCCTGTACTTTTTTGTTCTTCAACATTTCTATTTTTTTTTATTCTTCAAAACATCTACTTTTTCGTTCTTCAAACATTTTGCATTTCTTGATGCATTCACTTGCCGTTTTATAATAGGCTCGGCGGGGGGAGAAATGTAGGAGTAAAGGGACGGGCAAGATGAGAGCTAGGGCGGAATGGCCACTGGGATGGGATGGATCGGGGGGATGTATCAACGGCGTTTTTTCTAGGCACAAATATCATGATATGAGTTGATTTTTAAGGTCTTGTCTGTGTAGGTAAATATGAAATAGGAATCAAGATGTTATCTCAAAAATCATGGTTGAAAATAATTTGAACGTGAAGTCATCTTTCACGCTGATTCTTTCCCTTCTTCATTCTCTAACAACGGTGGGGTAAGTACCTAGGTAACTTTACATGCACGGCCACAGGGACGACTTTCTCAACGCCCTTGGATTCTCCCAAAGGCATCGATTGCATCGTGGTGGTCTGCAACTCGACCAACAAGCCAGAGGTAGGTGTCAAAAGATAGCCAAAATTTCCACCACCGACCGTCCCACGTGATTCCCCCCGCGCCAACGCGGTCAGCAATCCTGGGTCTGATATTGAGGATGGGGGTATAAAGACTGGCCAAGGCGAATCGCGGGGATGGAATCACGTTGTGAGTTTTGTGGTGGGATGGCTGTGGTTTTTGGAATTCATTTGGTGGGTGGGGTGAGGTGAGGTGCGGTGAGGTGCGGTGCGGTGAGGTGAAGTGAGGTGGGCTGGTTGTAAGGTTGCAAGGGCTTTGTGTAGTATTATTTTTTCTTCTTCTTCTTCTTCTTCTTCTTGTTGTTGTTGTTGTTGTTGTGGGTATCTGTTAGAATTATGGGGATATAGCTGATTAATTGGTAGCTTGATGGGTTTGTTTGTTTGCTAGATGAAGATAGGGAAGGAATGAGAGGGATCACGGGGGAGGTGAGAGATGGAATATATAGGGATACGTTTGTCGACTTTGCATTTCGGTCATTTGTACCATTGCGCGCGCTCTCACTGGTGGTGCTTTGAGAAGTGTTCTTGGCTGTTCTGCGATTGAAGGCAGTTTCTTCAGCAGCAGCATCATCATCATATCAAAAAAGCTAATCCCACCGTAGTCCTCCCGCGACACGAAAATTCCATTGTACATCTTGAATGCTGCAAGCGCGTCAGCCGGTGACGCAATCCAGCGCGCTGGCGGGCAATGCAGAAAATGATTCGCGAAAGGTCATGTGCGAAATGATGGCAAAGGTGGGATATCGAAGCACTAGTTGGATGGCTATGTTGGTATCAATACGCCCAGCTACTTCTCGCAAAGGTGCTTGGGTATGGGCGGGTGGTGATCATGCCGTCCGGAGCCCGAATCCCGAAGCGCGGCAGCAGAAAAAGGCCGTAGCGAAGGACGCTGCGGCGGCGGCGTTTGAAGCTGCAAAGAGAGTTGGTTGATGCGATGTTGTATGCCTCGAAAGTCTCCTTGCGAAAGACATAAATGGCGTCGCTTTGATCGGGAAATGTTGGGGTCTTGCACGATTGGCTTTCCTTCCTACCAAGCGTATATATCTGACATGAAGGTGATGATGGACTTTGGTTCTCATCCATCAGTCAGGATCTATAGATACTTGACGAAAAACGAACGGGCGCCTTTCCATGCACCCGAAGTAGAGAATAACACGGCGTCTGGGGAAATTCTGACCACGGCCTCGTACTTCTTTTGTGTCTTCCAGACGTCACTCACGTATTGGTTCCTACAGGTGCCCAGCAGGCCAAACAATGAAAAAGCTACTCGGGTCAAGGAACCTGGGAATTTCGAGAGCGGATGAAAGACCAGCTTGTACAAGGCTTGACTGACGATGCATGTGAATGATTAGAAGCGTTACAAAGGCTCTAGTAGTGTATACGGGTGATATACCAAGATGGGTAGCAAGCAAACAGATATCATTCCAAGAAATCCATGGTATTGAGATTTCTTATATTCATGGTGCTCATGTCATTAAATCTTGACACCGGTGGTGGTTCTATTCATACCTACGGCGGTTACTGGATTTGGGTATCAGAAATCTAGCCCCGATGCTTTGGATGTCGATGGGATGTATGCACCACTGATAAAACACTCGAGGGGAGAGGAGAGACGAAGAAGAAAATACGAGAGATCTCAAATACCGTTATCTACTCGGCGAAATAGTAGTTACAATAGTACTTGCACATAAACCATTTTATGCATCGGCCTCGGCTTCTATCGTTGAGCTCTTTACGACCTAGACTTAGGTAGCAGCAAGAAGCTCACAGCCCGGATAGAAACTGTGCCGCTCGGTTCGCGAACACCGCGCATACCTCAGGACACGATGCACTCCTGCGGCCCGAGTATGTACAGGCCGCACTCACAGCCCTGAGTTTTATCCGCGCCCGAAAAGACAACTCGGCCCCCGAGAGAAATTTGATATGTTGGTTTGCTGTACCGTAACGCCATAGCACCGTAACATGCATCGTCTCGGCTCCCGAGAACTAAACGAAGCATGCGACGCCGCACCAGAAAGTGAAAAAAAGAGGCAAAAAGGCTCTCGGTTTCTGATGTAACAAGACCGTGGCATAGCTAGCATAGAATATATTGGTGATGAAAAATAACCTCTGTCAAATATTGTTAAAGTGAAATAGGACAGAGCGCCGCCCACGGCTGTCTATCCCCCAAACAGCCAACTCAGGGAGCCTCGCTTAGCGGGGAGAAGTATTTCATCAGCCAATCAAATCATCAGGATTTCAAATATTCTCGATATCTTAGAAAGCTATCCTATGATACGCGCTGCGTAATCGGTTTACCTGCGGGCGGAATTGAGATATCGTCAATCACTACAATATATCGAGGAAACGGCGTGGCGTGGGAGTAGTCCTGTCGGAGCGAGGTAACGGATATCCGACGGCTTCAATGACTTTGGTGGAAGCACTGGCATTCCCACGCAACATCTTCTTTACTAGTGATGACGACCGCCGTGGCCTGTGGAGCTGCTCTCCAAATCCTGGTTTCGAGATTAATGTGGTCAAGTCGGAATTCTCGCAGCTTGATCTGATGATCGGTTTTCCCTCGGCAAACTATTTCCCCTTTCCCATGCCAAGATGCACGATCGCCACCCAGTTCGAGACTGCATTACGCCCAGCTCTGTCATGGCATATTATATCCGGCACAAAGCTCTCCGCAGTCTCTCCGCGCGTCCGATATCTCCCCGAGAAACGTAGACTCCAGCGAGCTATATTCCACCCATCACGCGCGCGGGTAATAAATATTGAAAATCAGCCAAAAAAATATCGACTCCCATCATTAGATCCATCAGGGACTCCCACGCCACCAGCTCATTCATTTGCAAACGCTTGATTGCAGCACCGCATGCCCCTCCCATGGCCACGGGTCCGCACGTGCAGTTCCCAAGACAATCTAGCCGACGAAACGCCCAGGAGAAAATCTGCTCACGCACCTTGCAATTGCACAAGCGTCTCGCCACGGCCCAGCAATCGTCGTTCCGCCGTTCCGCCGAGAGCAAACGCCTCCGTGCGCTTCTCGAGAAACCGGACAGTCGGAACGATAGACAGGGCGCGCAAACAAATGATCCAGAGGGATCCATGCCGCGCCCCGGCGCGACGCGACGCGGTGTACGTATACAGCACGGCACGGCATTGCCATCGAAGAGCTGATTGATCATGAGCCGGGGTAGATTCTATATCCATCTTCAGAATCTACACCGAGAGCTTTCCGCGCAGGAGACGAAGACCAAAGGCCCAAAAGGGTCATCCCAAGTCCCCCCGGCCATAACCATGCACGCGCGATCGGCGCCTAGCCGTGCGCAGGGAGTCGGCTCAGATCGAGCGGTACCAACTTCCGCCGTGCAGCCCCAAATGCGATGCGATGCGATGCGATGCGATAGATAGATAGAAAAGAAAATCTCCGTTGCCAGTACCCTTCCTTCTACGGTATTACCGTATGAATCAGTGGCCCTAGAGTACCACTTTTCTGGCAGGATGCCATATATTCCTAGAATCCTCCCTAAATCTTATTATAGCGTATATTTTACGTATATAGTGATAGAAGCTTTTAAAGCGTCCACATTGAAAGATTTTCAGAAATACTATATTAGCTTCAAAATAGCTTCAAATACTAGTATACCATTCTCAATCCCACTTCAACTCTTCAACTTCACTTCGATTCTTTAACTTCACTTCAATACCATCAATATCATCAATATCATTAATACCATCAATACTATTAATATCATCAATACCATCAATAGTAAGTTATTCCATTCGTTGAAAGAATTGCTTTTTCTACCTCGCTTCCACTCCCCTATTTCGAAAATGCCCCCGCTCCCCCCCCCCTTCCATCAATAACATATTAACCACTTTAGATTCTAAATAGCTTCAATACTACCAATAACAACAACAACAACAACAATAATAATACTATAGATTATAATATGCTCGAATATGCCCAAATAAAGCAATACGCTTAAATAAGCCGAAATCTCGTAGTATACTTAAATAAGCTTAGCTTAATATACTAAGATTAACAAACTAAGCTCAAAATAGGATGTAAACTATTAGTATTAACTCCTATTCCTATACCATATGCTTAGAGATCCATGGATTCCCAAATATTGTATATTAAAAAACCATTTTGAATATGGAATTATGCCATAAACCGGATATGGCATATATAGCCATATTTGTGGTACTCTAGGGTGGCCGAGTTCTGATTAATTCGCGACTTTGTCCTTCCAGGTTTGCAAAGATAGCAGTTGCGTTAAGTAGGCCCAAGGTAATAAATGTCTACTGATGAGATCACCAGCTGATGACGTAGTCCTCCGGCTCGTAGATAGGTACTGTGCTGCGGTGATTTGATTTGATTTGATTTGATTAGATGGTGTGGATTCATATAGTTTAAGCTGGGGGCTAGAAGGGCCGTCGATAGGATGGAGGATAGATTGGATTGGATTGGATGGGTGATGTGATGTGATGTGATGCTGTAGATCGTAGCGGGATGGGATGGGATTAAACGGGTGGTGATGGACTGCGGAGATCTGGTAGGGATATTAGGTAGATTAGATTAGATTGGCATGGATTGGGTAAGGTATTGAGTATATTTGGTGGAATTGATCGGGTGGAATTAAACGGGAAATGGATTAGGCTATTGAATTTAGAATTCATCTGGGTTGCGATGGTTAGGAATAGGTCGTACTCTAGTATTGCGATGGCGAAATTCTGATATCGACCATGTACTATACATAAATACATTACTTAATAAGTATTGTACCGAATAATTGTCGGATTGATATAAAAAAAAATTTATGCATGATATATTTCATAATATGATTTGCATTAGAATTTGGCAGCTTTTGCCTACATTTGCCATTGCCCCTTTCGTTGGATATCCTACAACGAATCATAAAAGTTGCCAAACGCCCCGAACCCCTTAAATCCAACTCCGATCCCCTCAACCTGTTAAATCAACCCTTGATCAGATACTCCTTTTCGTCCAACTTGCCTTCGCCCTTCTCCCAGGCATCTCGAATCCATCTCCAACCAACCAAATGTGGCCCACTCCCCCTTCCCCCAAAGTCCTTTTTGATATCCCGAGCCTTGCCCTCCATATCATCCGCAAAGATAATGTGCGTGACACGTCCCTTGTCTGCTTGGTTCTCGAGATCCTCCATCTCTAGGACCACACCTCTCCCAAACTCAAAGTGATTCATCTCCAGCCTCAAATCACCATGGATCTTTTCACCCACCACAAAGACCCCCTTACACCCCCTAAACATCCACGACTTCATCTTGTCCAAGCCAAGTCCCTTGCCATTTTCCTCCAACTCCGCTAAGAAGGCGTCGGCGTCAAATTTTGTCTCTTCATCTTCGTGCTCAATATCACCCATGGTTTCGAATATCTTCCTCAACTCATCCGAGTTGACATCCCTCGCATAACTATCTCCATACTGATCTGCATTTCCTTCCATCTCCTCTTCATCTCCTTCCGTTATGTGTAGAATGTGTCGGCCCTTCTCAAACGGAAGAACATATCTCGGTCCTCCCAGTTTCGCATCTTTTTCCATTTGTTCAACGGCATCCAACAGCCATATCGGTTTCACGATACTCGTCTTGCCAATTTTGATAAGCGAGGCGGCTTTGACGACTCTTTTATCGGCAATTATGACGATATCATCTTTGCCATTAGGTGATTGGGATATTTGTCCACCATTGTTCTTGATGATCTTTTCGATTTCCACCTTGCTTTTCTTAACTGGATGAAGCATCTCGCTCAAAACGCAGAATCTCATCCCCTTGAACACATCGGTATGAGGTCCTGCGTAGGCAGGTTTCTCATCATCTGCTGTGCCTGCGATAATTTTCTGTCTCTTGGCTCTGTGCGGATCTCTCTTCTTCTTGTCAACTTCGAACTTGTCATCTCCTTCCCCCTCAACCTTCGCTTTCAATTCCATGAATCCTTCAATTGAAAGAGCACTCTTCCAATCTTTATCCGGGCGTAAACGCTTGAAGCGCGGGAATCGAAGGGTAAAGTTGGTGCGAAAAGAATCGGATACGCCTACTGAGGCAGCTTTGACTTCTACCACGATGGAATCTTCGGGTTTGATCCAAACATCTGGCCGTTCCCTTTCTTGATGGGAGCCAGCTAGTTCGATAAATTCAGTGGGTGGAGATTTGGCGTCCCATTTTATCCATTTTCCGTCGGTTTGATGGCGGATGGCGGCATAGTCATCTGCGTTGAACCCGCCGCCTACTCTGAAAAACGAGAAACATTTCATGGGGTTTGCTCCTGTCTTGTGGTAAGCAGATGTTTGTTATTTGAGGCGAGGGGCTACTTACCAACCCTGATTTGTTTGTCATCGACACGTAAACCACATAAGAATGATGATAAATTCCCCCCTCGGTGACCTGATCCATAATAGCCACCAATGATGATACAATCCAGAGACTCTCCAAATCCGGTCATGTACTCAGGCTTGACTTTCATCCAGTCATCGTTTCGACTATTTAGTCTGTACATTGATCCCGGATTCTTCAATACCAGCCCCTCAGCTCCTTCGGTAACAATTTTCCTCAGAGCAGGGTCGATCTCGGAAGCCGATTTGGCGGGTTTGAAGTCATGTTTTTCGATACGTCCCTCAACATTAAAGACCGAACTCTCCAATACGTTGCGCCTGTCTCTCAAGGTGTATTTTATGATATTAACACCATTCAAATATAAACAGTCAAAGACTTTGAAGACCGGCCTAGCAGCTGTATCAGAAAATGGATCGTTTTTTCCCGATATGGCAGCTGTCTTCAGAGTACCAAAAGCTACCATCTTGTTCGTGATAGGGTCCCATGTGATCATCTCACCATCCAGGATAATACTCGATACCCTTGGATCGAAAGCATTTTTCATATGTCTTGTGAGCGCCGAATTGTCGTCTTCAAAATTGTTTCCATAGAGATATGTATAATCTTTACCTTTTCGGGACCACCATGAAAAGCGGTAACCCCCCGGTACGTCATCATTCTCTTCCATATGCATCTGGATTCGTTCACCATCTAATTTCTCCTCGATCCAGAATTCTTGATCCTTAATTCCTGGACCCTGAGGACACATTTTGTCAACCAGTTTCTGGAACGAACTTGGCATGAATTGTGCGAGTTGAGGTTGAAAGCATGACATTAGCTCCACACCTGTCTCGTCAGCTTCTAATGTGATGGCCGGATCAGTAAGTTCCCAACAAACTCGACGAAGACTAGAAGAGACATTGAAAAGTGCCTCTCCATCTGGATGCCAGAGCTAGAGTAAAAGGTTAGCGCAAAGTAAACCAGAAGAAACCTGATCTCCATTAACCTACATTCAAAAATGTCTTTTCCGAAGCACCAATCTTCATCTGTCTCAGGATCATTCGAACCAACCAAACCATCTCTTCCGCGTTCATCCTCTGATAAAATTCTCGAAAGATAGGCAATTGATTTTCCTCTTTTTGAGCCAGAGCAAGCTTATCAAGCAACTCATTAACCTCCCCAATACTCATATCGCCAACCTTCTGCCTCATCGGCCGCTTCGACAAAACCTCATAACACCTACCGGGAAAATCCCCCGAATTAGCACTCGGAGGCCCCCGCGCAGGTAGCTTCCAATTCATAAGGTTGTACCCATCATCAGAATCTTTCGACAGATTCAGAACCTTGATGATGAGCCTCGCGACCGAAGCCTCTTTCAATCCATACATGGCTCGATCGCGATCTCTCTCGGGAACAATAAGTCGCAGCGCGGGAAAGAAATCGTCGCCGACCTGGCTACGCCATCGCGACATGAACCGGACGATGATGTTTCTCCGCTCTTCGTGAGGCGGGAGGTTCTTCGGCCCATGGGGCCCTCCTTTCTTGCGTGCCGTGGCTGGCCCTGGCTTTTTCTTCTTGTGCGCTTCGAGCGGGTTGAAGATGGAGATGAATAGTTCATGGAAGGGTAATGTTTTTCCATGGTTACGGGGACGGTTGGGATACCTTGTGTGTTTGATCAGATATCGATCATAATTGATGCAGGACGAGATCGAGCCACTTACTTGTCGTTGAGTTCCTCCTTGCTGATGGGGCTGTGCGCATATTGACGTTCATCATCAGCTATCGCCTCGGCCGTAGGTTTTTTGTTTCTATTCTGCTGACTCGACGACATCGTTCATGATGTTGACTTTGTCCAATCCGGAAATGAGCAAAGTTTGGATCTCTCCGGGAAATCTTTCTGAATTTAAGGAAATGGCAAGAAGCCGTGGCTGCCTAGGATCTCGCAAGCGCGAGATTAACACGCATTCACGTGAATGCCATCGCCGTACCACAACTAGTTTTGGCTCTAGATTATCTAGTTCTAGGTCTACTCGCGCACGGATAATTTCACCCTCGCAGTTTCCCGGTGAGCCTCAAAATATCCATCATAACTAGAACCAAGATTCAAAGAGCTAGAACTCGACGCATCATCTGCTATTTATCCACCCACCGACCATGAAGATCACAATTACCAATTACCATCATATCGCCCCCAGTTCCAGTCTTCTCTTCTCACACACGTCCCCTCATCTGCCTGCCACACTAAAACCCCACATCACCCCCCGCGAGCTCCCGAGCGCCTCCTAGATAGATAGATAGATAGATAGATAGATAGATAGATAGATAGATATATACCCTCCCTCAGATCCCTCACCTGTGTCGTCCTCCAAAAATTAACATGAGCCCCCCAATACACACAGTAACATCCTTGCCAAAGACCTCGCAAGCAGCGAGCAACTCTGCATACGCTCCAATCTCGCATCACAGAAAATCATACTCTATTCGCGAAAAACATCAACATTTTGCCTCGTGCGCGATGAGCTTCTATATTTTGCCGGGACTTGGCAGCTGCTAGGGAGGAGTTTGGTTCGTTTGTCTGCTGGGGCTCTGCTATGTTTACTGCGATGGGATGTTGCGGGCTCACGTGCAAGATCCATGGTCGGTACTGATGGCGGTGGCTCTGTTGTGTATAATGGGAGGGATAGTTATGTATGTCCATGCATGAACCGACATGTAGAATCCGCAGCTCCGTGCATTTGATTTCCAAGACTTCTTCTACTTGAATACACCTTTTCATTGCGACTCGAATCATAACGACTATATGCACCGAGCTTCAAGGCATTTCCATATGTGCATCCATCCACCCCAGACATCGCCTATTACCAGACTGTCCAGCCATCCATACCCCGTCCAAGATCACGCCTAAAGCCTCCTCGCAACGAAAAACCAATGCGGCTCCTCATTGCTCTCCGCCTCCACAGGCGGCCTAAAAAGATCCGTCTCCTCCCACAAAACCTCGAACCCATTTCTCCCCAAAAGCCACCGCCACCCTTCCCTCCCAAACAACGTAAAGCGAATGCTATTCCCAAAAAATCTCCCCCCAATCTCCCTCGCACACATCCCGTCTTCATTCCCAGCGCCCGCCCGCTTCTCCATCCCCTTTCCCTTCCCCACGCTCCCTCTTCGGCACCAAGTCCTCCGCCGCAATAGTACAAATACAAAGCAATCCTCCCCGCTTAACCCACCGTGCCCACTTCCCCACCATCCCCTCAATTTCCTCTCGACTAAAGATGAAGAGAGAGAGAATACTAAATACGGCATCGAAACCCTCTTCTACATGCCAGTATTCAAGCGGTTCGAAGCTTCTCATATCGCCCAGGGCGAAAGTAGCATTAGGAACAGCGGTTTTGGCCAAAGCGATCATGGTTTCGGAAAAGTCGAGACCGAAAACTTGGTGGCCGGTTTCTGCAAGGGTGGAAGCGACGGGACGGCCGGTGCCGGAACCGAGGTCTAGGATGTGTGAGTGTGCGGGGAGTACTGTGGTGAGGGGGTAGCGAATGTTAGAGAGCTATTATCATGGGATCTGGACTGATGATTTGGGTTTCGGGGTGGAATTGAAATAGATAGCCATAATTACATGGCGTTTATATTTGTGATAAGAGCCAGAAGTTGTAGAATATGAACAGTGAGTTGAATTAGATATGGAATATTAGGACTTTATCACACGTCAGAGATACAGACAACAAGAAATACCCACGAGGAAGAGTCTTAGCGAGAAAAGACAGTAGACCAGGGTCATGACCAAAGCCGGTTTCGTAAGTACTGCCGATGGAAGAGTACATGTTTTTCGAAATCGAAAGTAGATGAGGAGGGAGATAGAGGTTTGGAAGGCATTGTTGCAAGATTGAGGACGCAGGACTATTGGGGTATTGATGGACTATAGATAGAAAGGAATGAATTTCCGATCTATGGAATCTTGGATATACTTAAATTGGCAGCTTGATTTTCTTTAAAAAATATATATCATGATACAATTCATTAAGATATCACAATGTCTCATTTCATATAAGGATGTCGTATAGTGAGTATGTAAGTACTATGTATATACCGGCATGACTCAGACCGATCCAAAGTAATGCAGTGCAATATTCCCCGGAAGATGATTATGCTAAAACGAGTCTTATATTGATACCTGATATATGTATCATGATGCAGGGCTTCACTGGGACATTTCGATATCCAGCCAATGGGAATCGAAGTATAACTAAGAAAGAAATGCTTTAGGGAGGACAAAGTGAGTCGAGTCATGCATGGATGTAACAACGCTTGAACAAATGGGGAGCAGACCAACAACACTTGTACGCGATGTACGAAATCGTACACCAAGCTGGGATAATTAATCACTTGGCCTTCAAGACCCCATAACACTTTTTGATAATCCATTTTAGGTGTGGTCTCGAATGGTTCTCGTGCTTAAATTAAGAGAAGTGTGATTTTTGGTATGCGATTGATTTCACATGAGACCCAGGTCCACTTGGACATCACATTTTCTGCAATTGATTACTAAAGTATCCATGGATGCCCCCATCATCAGCATCTTCTGTGTATGTCTGTTTGATTTTAAATCTTTGCACAACAGCCGTTCCACATCGTTCTATTTGGGACACTTTGCTAGTGCCTTCTCAGTATTTGAGTGTATGAATAACTTTAGCAATTAGTCAGTCAATATATTAGCCAGATCTTAATATTCATGTCCAGTCCAGCAGATATTCCAAAACACCAGATCGATATTTCCTTTAGCTCTTACCTCCATATGTCATCATTGCAATGAACCGCATTGCATCGCCTTGTCAGAACCTTACGGCCTCAATATGAGCGACTCTTGGGATGTTTGTATCAATGATACAAAGTGGTAGTTGGTGATGTTTCGTTGGTATCTGCTCGTAGGAATTAGAAACGGTTGAGAAGTCGAGAGCTCCTATGCACTGGGAATGAGTATATATACATATCCTCACAGTGCAGCAATATGAAAATGAGCACCTTGGTTGAGCTCACACATGCGATCAACATTCTTCCATATGCCTGCAAGACTCTTATCGAGAGCATGTAGACAAGAGCTGCCTTGAATATACCTTCACGCTCTGAGGGCCAATTGAGTCATCACGTGAACTCAAAAGACATCACGCGGGCCTCGGTGTGACCTCAACTTCCACACAATTTTGATTGGTGATTTAATGACGTACAGAGCTTACGACTTACAGCTTACAGCTTATCACTAGAACAGCCAAAGATCCTCGGAAACGGTAAGCTGATCCGTTCATGAGGACATCAACCCCAGATTTGATATCTCTGAGTCGGTCCTAGCCGGTTCACGAGATATGAAATTCAGTGTTCTTGGCAGTCGATACTGGTATGGATGTTCACTGTCTTATCTCTCAACCGGCAACTCTTCCTTCACAGTAAAAAACTATTAAATGATTTCCAGATTTCAGAATTCGAGGTGTAACAAAAGGTTCATGCTTGTCCTACCAGGAATGTGAGCTATCACGTTCTGCTGGGCATGTCGGCCATCGCACCTGGGTAGAAATGAGACCGATCGTCGATTGCAATCTGTATTCCGGACGAGGCGAGATGCGAAGATAATGTTGAAAAGTCATATTTCTTCGAGAACAAAATGAGGAAGTTTCTCTGGTGCCTGGCAAGTGGATCATCCCCTCATATTTCATAGCCTATCAAATTTTGTTGATAACGGAATTCCCTAAGCATACACTTGCAGCAGCCTCTTTTAGGTCTTTGGCTCTTTGGACGGTAAAGTTGAATATGATATCGTGGGGAAAGTTGAAAGTCTGACATGCAATTTGTTGTAAGCAGAACATTTTTGATTACTTTGCTCCTTGGACTCTGGGAGGCCTTTAACCTTTTTCAAGGATAATCCACGGATGGATGAGTCAGGGAGCTCTGCTGATCCAAACCTACCTAAGCCTTGTCAAAAGGAAAGGACCCTTAGGTTTTTGCGTGTGTGTGGGTTTGTCCCTCCATTTTGAAATGAACGCGTGAGAAGTTTTACATTTTTTGAGGCTATATCCTTAACCTTACAGTAGCGGAATTTATACAGTACAGTACATGTATGAGTGAGATGTGGGGAACCTCAAGTTTCCCCGTACAGAAAGCCGGAAAATCAGCTATCCTCATCCTTGGTACGCACACCTGTACTATATCAATGATTGATACTTAGCAAGGGTATGTTATGATTTTCTTGACTGCAGAACTTCGGAAGCTGCTTTAAAAACCACGTCAAGCACAAGCAAGGACAAGATATCAACGATCAATCAAACCGAGAGCATTTGCAAAATATGTCCTCGAGCATGATTTCAACAACACCATTGGCAAGATGACTTCGGTGTCTCTTTACCGGATTCGGATTTGGGTAACTTCCAAGGTTGTTGACGAACATGGAACTCACGCCCAACAGGCGCGTCAACCTGACGATGAACTGATGAATCATGAAATAAATGATGAAACAACTGGAAAATTAGAGAAATCGACATAGCGGAGCGATTGACTGACGTGGCTGAAGAATTTTCTTACAGTATGATACTAATGATAGCCATTGATAGGGAAAGAGAGCACCAGTCCTCTGGCGACTGAATATATTTTAATGAAAAAGAAAGGATTTAAGGATCCACATTGAACCAAAATATTAAGCGCCCAAGATGCATCCATCCGTTCGTTGCCTAGGTAGGTAGTATTATTAGTAGTACGGAGTATGTATGTACATTGTACAGAGGAGTAGTCGTCGTAGTTGGGGGGAATACGACATTCAATTTCAGCTCATACAACAGGAAGGTGGATAAGGCGGGAAATGCTCCTCCTTCTCTTTCTGCATATTGCGTACCGACATCATGACTTGATAGGAGCATAAGTGCATAAGTGGATGATGAACAATTATATCATGGGCTTGATTGAAATAACACAAACACAACAGGAAGAAGACCTCGACGTAGTAACCTGAGATGGATTGAGATTGCATAGATCCATCCGCCTTTAAGTTGTGTATCCGGACTTCCGGTCAGTGTGCACTGTGTAGGTAGGGAGGTATTGAGGGAGCGAGGGAGCGAGGGAGCGAGGAAGGCACTGGACTCTAGATGTATGTATGAATGAATGAATGAATGCATGTACAGAGTGTATACGGAGTATGTATATAGGTAGCTGGAGGTTAGCAATAACATAAATATATGCATGTAATTTCTATTCTCAAAATGAATGAGCTACCCAGCCAAACAAGATAGATACAGACTCGACAGTACTGTAGTAGTGAGCAGACACCCAAGACTAGGTAAAATACCTACTCTGTACATATGGAAGATGAAACTTGATGAAAGTCGTCTCATCGCAGGACACCGAGGACAGTGAGAGATGACGATAAAGCCAAACCAACGAAAGACAAGATACGGTAGATGCAGGCTGCAGGTGATAATCGATAATGTGATTCGGAACCTTACCGGGAATGATTGTATGACTGTGACAACGTGACTTTTCTTTAGGCGAAAGTAGGAAAGTATGAAAGTCTAATAAATTGAAATGGTCCAAAAGCCCACATATGGGAAGAACTCGTGAGTTGGGATGTACAGTAGCATGATTGTAATAGATGGAGCAGATGGAGCAGATAGAGTAGATGGAGCAGATAGAGTAGATACTGTACAGTAAAGTACTAAGTAGATACTCCGTACAGTTAGTACATAGTACATAGTACATAGTACATAGTACAATGTACATAGATATCTCCAGATATCTCCAGCTCCACATATAAATAAACATCATTGATTGAGTGAGCAGTGAGCAACTACCTACTGACTATAATACTATTGTATCTAGTTTCTCCTCCCCTAGCCCTTGTACTTCTCGACTTTACAATATAACTTCCCAAAGGGAGTTTCTCAGAAGAATCAAACCTTCTCGAGGGTTTCATGGGAAGATGCTGTTGGAGGCGTATAAGAAAAAGAATGGATCAGGGTCGTGTGTGCATATATCCGAAGCATCATTATTCGTTCATCACCATAATAATCGAGTGAGTGACACGGGCGGAAGGGAAAACAAATATTCGAGGGAAACAAAAGAAAAGAAAAAAGATAGAGCCCTGGAGAGAGAGAGAGGAAAGGCCAGTTGTTTGATGATTCATTGCTGCAAGACATATCTAAATTGGAAGATCTCGAGTCTTCAAGCTAATCTGGTCCTTGGCAAGAGTCGAAAATGAGCTCCGCTGGCTAATTGGGTAATTGGGTAATTGGGTTGATGATAAACAACGTAAACGTTCACGGGGGACATCTTCCCATCCATCCATTCATGGATATCCATATTGACGTATTCTAAGCCCAAATCCTTATCCGATCTTCATAAGGTAGAAACCTTCTCCAGGTCTTTGATAATGAGCTAGACTACGTAAGGAGTGTGTAGTATTGGCATCAGTGTTATTCTGGTGATTGCGGTTTGGGATCATCAGTTGAACCACGGACAATCCAATTAGATTATTGTTGTTGTTGTTGTTGTTGTTATCATTATCATTATTACTCGAGTGTTATTATCCATTTGTTCCTGGACTCTCCAACTATTCATTTGTTGTACAAGTACAAAGTATCAATTGTCTTAGATATATCATTGATTGGCATTTATCGCTTATCTCCTTAAAGTCTCAAATCGAAAGTCTCAAGTGTGTCGAACTTGGAAAGGTCAAATAATAAATGCCTGCTTTGGTTTGGTTTGGTTTGGTTTGGGTTGCTTATCTTTTATTTTATTATAAGGCTACGCGACTGGTACATTGAATATTATTTTATATACAAGTACAGAGAGAGAGTATTTATCTACCGGCTTACTATATATATATATATATATATATATCTTTATTAAACAGAGTACTCTATATCGGTATTCTTATTCTTATTCTTATTATTCTTGTACTCGAATACTCGAATACTCTTGCTTCCTTTACTCTTGCTTCCTTTACCCTTCCTTACTCTACTTACCTTTACTCCCTCCCATTCTACCCATTCTACCCATTCTACCCATTCCACTCATTCCACTCATTCCACCCTTATTACTCCGCCAACCTTACTAAGGACTCACTCACTTCCAAGCTTATCTAAAAACTCGAATCCTGTCCTCCGCCTCTTCTTATCTTAAACTGGTGGTGATTCGAAATCAGCTGGACCCCTTGACACAAATTAAACATTCCTCATATCTCTTATTTTCCTCACCCTTCTGCTTATTCCTCCCTTCCTATGGACCACTTGATCGTCTGTTTCCTCTGAATGTAAAGGGTGAAATCGATTCACACTTTATATATTCATTATTACCCACATCGAATATCTATTTATCGGATCCTTTTCTCCTCTCTCCTCTCTCCTCTCTCCTCTCTCTTATCTCCTCTCTTATCCTCCCTCTTCTTGCACTCTTGTCTACCAGGTATTGACACCAACTTCCTCCCTCGCCAATATCCAACAAAAAAAACTCCTCCGTACAGTAATATAAATGAGATCATGATACGCTCTTGATTCTTGAACCTTGAATCTTGCTTGAATCTTGAGTACATTGGACATCTACTCCGAACAACCCAAATACAGTCCACCACCCAATTTAAAACTAACGTTACCTTCCTTACTCCTGTATTGAATTTCACCCTCGACGTCCAAGTTGCTTTCAATTATGCAAACAATTCGATATTTCTTCCCCATCAGACTGATTATAAATTCTTTTTTATACACGTTTTATTCTTCACTTTCAAGGACGAATCCTGTTGATTGTATTATTTAAATCCCCGACAGTTTCGATTTCTATCAAGTAATAAATACAACTGGTTCATGCGGTAGCTGTTCTGGGCACGCGAGCAACACGATGCCTACGTCTTTCTCATTATTCACCACTCCAAAACCGAAACTCAAACCTTCAACTTCTTCTTCTTCTTCTTCCTCTTCTTCCTCTTTCTCTCCTCTTGCCTCTCCTCTCAATAAATCGATTTCCGAATTCAAATATGAACACACTTCAGATATCATGCCAAAGTCAACTTCCAGTACTGAGGTTACGAATAGTTTTTACGTCCTCTCCAGTTGTAATTCCTACAAGAGGTCACCACGAGACTTTCAAGAATGGTTTGGGATTTGAGCCAAGAAAGGATCGTCGTCAAACTACCAAAAAATACTCATCAGCACGGTCAACTCGTCGCCCTCACGATGTCTATTCGCCAGATGCGATTCCTCCCTCCGTGGCTGCCTTGTTGGCGATTACTACCATTCCGCCTCCCAAATCAAACAAGAGTGTTCGCAGACAAGGTACATCTAGGCCAAGGTTGACCGTGGACGCTATATTACAACATACTGCGGTTTCAGAGAAAGAACTGAGTATGAAATTTGGTATGAGTCCAATGGAGTTATTGTTAAGCCCCCCCGAAGAAATCGATTCGACCGATTGTTGTTCGGAGAATGGTCCGGGATCAGTGATGTCCAGCAGGACGACGTCGAGCGAGTCGGTACCATCATTGGATGATGCCTCCCTTAGCGATGCATCGACTACACCAGGCTCATTAATAACACCTAGTTCACGAGGGAGGAGGTCTTTGCCAGCCCGGAGGTATCAACCAAGCTTCTCGGGCGAATGTTCTTTGCACGACCATCCTTTATCTGATGTCGATGTTGAAGAGCTAGACTTTAGGGTCTTCCAGCGTACATCCGATTTAACCAAGGATCAGCAGCCTGTTACTGGTGTCGAACCCCCACGTCGCAAATCCGCATTCAAATCAAACTTGACTGCATCATTGCGTGCTTTGAGGTCTGCGGCAAAATCATTTTCGAGTCTCACAACACCTATGATTACACCGGATGATTTTCTTACAAGATCCATCATGTCAATCGATCCCAAAGTACCATTTACGGATGAAAGGATGCCACCTTTACTGGTTGATACACCTACTCCAGCACTACGTCGCTATCTCAACCCCACAACAAATGCACCCATGGATGCTCATGTGCCAACCTCCCTCACACAAACAATGAGTGCTCCGCAATGTACGGCGTCCATACAGATGCAAACTTACAAGGTTTCCAAGTCTTCGAGAGGCTCTTCACCAACCGGGCTTAACAAGCGCAGAGAAGGAAATTCTGAGCAAGCTTTTGCCGAGGTTGCATCTGGTCCAGTCGCACGACAACGCGATATGAGGGAGAATAGCGACTTTATCCGAATTGCAGTTATGGAAATGGCAATGCGAAAAAAATGGAAAGTTGGACGATCGCAAACCAGGAAGAGCGAGATGGGCTCTGCCACCCAGGCAGGCACCCAACAAACCTTACGAAATCGGCAACGATGGAGTTCCTCTTCGGTGGACTGCACTTACCTACTAAACAGAATCAGATGACGTTCAACACAGCCCTTCGCGGCGCAGTGTACGCGATACATCGTTCGAGATTCAGTTGACCGAGGCTTAGTTGTTTATTTACGTGGCACCGGTTCAAATTTCCGATTCATGTCTTCCGTTGGGCGGATGTTAGGCGGTAGTGGCGCCTCGATACCGGATATACCCTTTTCAAATACCGACCTTCTAGAAGCACCCTAGTCCCACATAGGGATTCCCCCGAACGGCTTGGTACAGTAGTACTGAGTATCTCATTCGACATATCCACTTTTTATCCCGAGCACGAAAAATGCTTTTTACACGATGACAAATGAAATCGTGGGGTGTTTTGCTTTCTTTTGAAAATTTTGTCAGTCGGTAGAGGAATTCCGACGACGAAATTTTCATTGGCATTGTAATAGATTGGTATCATCAATTACAATTTCGAAACAATCGAGCAGCAGCTACTCTTCTGGGACTTCATGAACGACGGCCGGACTGGTGGTTGCATCTGGCTATCTACTGTTGTCATGTGGTGTGTGAACTGGCGTAAAGATTCACCAGTATGGCATGACTTGGAGACACTTGAGGCTCCAAGTAGACCTTGCAAGAAAGCCAAATGAAACGAGACTGGCGGGTAAAGTCGGAGTGCAGTGGTAGGATGATTTTTTGGACAGGTCAAAAAACCCTAGTAATATGGAGATCGAATTCTTGACATCCAGTTGTGCGGGCGGAGATGCAGGTCCAGAAAAAACAGGGATCCACCACTATTATCTCATCTCACATGCGAGAAGAAAACTTGTCATGCACCAAGGGTCCGAAAGCGTGGTTCTGCATACCAATTACGAAATACAAATGCGAGGTTGATTGGCGGTGGATGGCGGATAACTTTCATTTAACGACGGAAATTTTTTTTATGAATGCATTCAAGGGAGTTGGGAATTTGAGCTTTCCACCATGATACCGATAGTGACAGCGAGCGAGTGGTTTAAAGGAGTCTTCTTTAGATATGGGTCGTCCAGTACGATTTGGGTTGTTTTATTAATTTCTTTACTTTACTCTGGCGTTATATATGGATGGATTTTCAGATGAGGCTTGGAGAGAGGAATGGATGGCTGATATGAATGGTAGGGCATTTGGGACGAAGGTCGATATGATACTGGCTTGAACTTTTCCAATACCTACCTACCTTGATGGCATGAGAGGAAATATAAGAATATATAAATTAACACAACCTCGAAGATTTCATTCGATTTGACATGACCCTTGCTTCAATTGTGATCGTTGTGATAATCATGATGGCTCAACAACTTGGCAAATATATTAAAAATTGGACATGCTAGATTGATAATGCGGAGGACTGATAAGAAGAGAGGGGGGTTACAGGTCAGGTCCTAGGGAGGTACTAGGTAGGTAGGTACTGGGTGGGTAGTTGGAGATATACAGTAGAGATATCCACCATCACCACCAACCAGTCTTTCCAGCCATTTCTCCATCGACATCATCCATATTACATAATCTACGGAGTATCTATCTCATCGTGTCCAGTAAGTACAGTATGTCGTTTGAAAATCCCGACACGCGGACTTGAACCACGCACCTTGGAATTTGGGGTGTGGGCCTTTGGAGGTGTTGATGTGTTTGCTGGTTTGTATTTGTGGTGAGTGAGTGGGTGAGTGAGTGAGTGAGTGAGTGAGGATTGGGATTTTTCTTTTCATGGCTTGAATTGAGGTTTGGTGGAGTGGTGGAGTGGTGTTTGGTGTACGATAGGTGTATGGGTATGTAGAGGTTATTTGCAGGAGAGGTTATGTATGTATGTATATTATTGTATGGGTATATTGCAGTACTGTACAGTATGAATATGCACGCCGGCGATAGGGCTGGGTTCCATGTGGGAATCCTTGGTGCGCTGTTGGAGATGTTGTGGGAATGACCGGTTGGTTATTTTTGGGTTTGCTCTGCTCTGCTGTGCTTGGCTTTGTCTGGATTGGATTGGATTGGATTGGATTGGAATATCTATGCTTTTAGCTGCGGGCCTGGCCTGGTCTGGTCTGGTCTGGTCTGGTCTTCTTGATACAAGTCTAACCATCGTCGCTTGAAGGCGGGCGTGCTAGAAGTACCTACCTAGGTAAGGTAGCCTTGTAGGGAGGGGAGGGGAAGGTGGGTGCGCGGGTGGTAATCAATGCCGATTCTTGTACGGAGTAGGTTGTTGCACATTTAGGGGTTGGGTATTAGCTGGGAGCGGCGTGAACTTGAATGGCTGCTGTGGATGATGATGAAAAGGAAGAGTGAAAAGCGGACGAAGAGTAGGCATGTAAGGATTTCCTGGGTTGGGGAATTGTTGATTCCTCCGGGGCTGTGGATTGTCCGGGTATTGTTGGGGAGAGGGCAAGTAAGTAAGATCCTAATTATATTTATTATACTCGAGTACGGATCTCCTCGCATCCATGGATACCATTTTTATACAGATTCATATTAGCCCGTTCTTCACTATTTTTAACATTCCTTCCTTATATTGCATGAATGAATCATACATACCAATGTCTCGTTCGTAAGCTATTACAGTATTATGTGATCCTACGATAACATCATTCATTACCGTAAAAACATTATTGAAGTTCGCGATTTGAGATTTAAATGCGTCCAGGGGAGAGAGACTCCATATTTATTTATTCATTCGCTCATTCATATATTACTCTTTCATTCATTACTTCTTCATAAACACACATACTCTGTATGCACATGCTCCTCGCTATCCCTACTACTACAGTACCGATCGATACGAGTACCTGCATGCACGCATGCATGCTTCCCGCTCTGCGGCATTCAAACTCGCGCCCCGGCAACGGGAATGGTAACGGGATTGACGACGGCGATAGTTGACCCCCGGCCCAATGATCTCGAAATTCTTCCACGTGGTCCATATTATGATTTTGCCAGCATCGCATGATTGCATCGCACAGCCTGGTATCGCACAAGACAGGATCGCCGGGAAACCGCCGCTCAGCGCCGCTCAGCTGCTATGATGGACGTGGAGATGGATGCGGATTGGCGTGAGGATGGGACGGGGGACGCTGTGGTGCGGCCGGTGACGGGTGGGAGTATGGGGACTGGTACGGATACGACGCATCGCGTGCGCCCTGCAGACGCGAATTCGACTTCGGCTTCGACTTCGACGCTACGTTCCACTGCATCGCTGCAGTCGGCGACGTCTCCGCGATCGATAAATCTCAATTCGAGTACCACTTCGTTGCGAAATATAAATACTGGGGGGGCTGCGCATAATGCGGCGATAGCGGGTGCGGCGTTGGCCTTTTCGAATTCGGGGAAGGCGAGTTTGGGGAAATCGAAAGCGGTGCCGCCGGTTCCGAATAAGAATAGAGTGTTGTTGAACTCGGGGGCGGTTGTGAGAGGGAGTGAGAGGGAGGATGGGGGTGCAAATGCGAATATGTATAGCGGGAGAGATGGGGTACTGGCGGCGGCGGCGGCGGCGAGGGCTCGAGTTGGAGGGTCCCCTGGTGCGGGAAATGGCGTGAGAGGGGCAGCAGGCTCCGCAGGGAGGAGATCGAGAAGCTCGTCGAAAGCTTCGGTGATGAGCGAGAGGATGGGGTATGGACAGCAGATACTGAGTGGGGAGCGAACGGAAGATAGCGAGACGATGGAAGGGGGGAGTATCGGTTCAGGATCGGAATACCAGGGTGGACAGAGGCGGGTTCAGAAACGAATACACCAGAGACCAAATGGGTATCTACAACCTCCATTTTCGAGCGGTACGAGCACGCCGGAATCGGGTCCTAATGCGAAGAATAGTTCGGCGGCGTTTATAGCGGCGAATTTGGCGGCGAATAGGAGTATAGATGTTACCCCCAATCATACAGGACAGAGCCAGAAGACGGGAATGGGAATGGGGGGTGGGAAACTAGCAAGCCCGTTGCCCAGTAGGAGGCAAAGCTATGCTAGTTCGGTTGACAGTGGGGAGAGGAGGTTGGATGTATCTCATATTCCCCCTACGAGGTCATTGGTGGGAATGTGGGAGCAGGCGGAGAACGAGATAATGAAGGGAGGAGGAAGTGGTGGCGGACGGAATGAGATTGCGGACAGACAGGAGCGTCCGAGGAGGAGACCCGTTTCGAGTCATGGGTCTATATCTGGTTCGAAGCCCGCAGTGCTAGCAAGACCTGTTTCGAGCTATGCGCCCATACCGGAGCAAATGATGTCTACTACGAAACCTCCAGTACAACCTCGACCTTCTTCTTCACAAGCCCCTTCACCTGGGCAAATGGTGTTTACTTCGAAGCCCCCAGTGCAACCTCGACCTGTCAGTTCGCATACTCCCGGCTCTAAGGCTGTAGAGCCATCTTCAAAACCTCTGGCGCAAAACCCTGTAGTACACAATCCTCGACCTGCTTCTCCGCATGTCCCATCACCAAACTCTTCTGCAAAACCCCCAATACAACAGCTCTCTCAGCGTGATTTTCTGCATGTACCTCCGCCCACAAAGCCATCAACTAAGCCTACTATACAATCTGTTCGGCCTACATCCTCTCATGCTTTAGAACCTATTGAATCATCCTCGAAGTTTCCATTCCAAAAACCTTCTGTACCACCTCCACGACGTTCTTCTCCTAATCTTCCTCCGCCTGAGAACCAATCCACAAACCCTCCAATGCAAGCTCCTCGGCCCCTTTCAATGCATACAACTGCCTTGAACTCGACCGACTCGACCGACTCATCCTCAAAATCTCCCACCCAACCTCCGAGACGTGCTTCTACCATCAAAACCCCTCCTAGGCCTCCTAGGCCTCCTAGACCCACGCCAACATTTAAACCTCCAATATCCAAGTCACTCTACAATAATGATGATGACGATGATGGATCCTCGGACGATTCTTTCGTATCAGCCTCCTCCCAACCCAAACCGCGGTCGCCCTCGTGGCGCGCAAAATTGGCTCAGCAAAACCGACGCCAATCCTCCACCAACGCACCCATGAATGTCAACTCCCTGGCCGACGCTATAGTCGCCGGCTCACTCGCCTCATCTCGTGCTTCTTCCCCATCAATATCTTCGGTGAGTATTCGTCCGCCTCCTCCGCCTACTCGACGACATAAAAATATAAGCCTCTTTCAGTCTGATGCGTCCCGCACACCCACACCTCCTCATACCGCTGGACTAGGAAACACACCGGGAGCTACCATGTTGAAAACCACCATGAGGAAACCCAAAACGAAGAAGGAACTCAAGGAAGAGGAAGGTGAGGGGCATAAGAGAAGGGTTAAAAAACATCTAGTCAAGACGCATCCCAATAAACATCATGAGGGTGATCGCAAACGCTGGAGAGATGTGATCACGGAGAAGGAGCGAAAGAGATACGAAGCAGTTTGGGCCAGCAACAAAGGATTATTCCCGTACACGGTCAACGGGAGGGGAGAATTGGCGGAGGTGGAGGGTGCGGGTGATAGCGTGCCAGGAGTGGTGGTCAAGGATCTTTGGGATAGGAGTAGACTTCCCGGGGATGTGTTGGAGGAGGTTTGGGGGTTGGTTGACCGAAGGGGCGCAGGGGCAGGGGACGCAAATGCGAACGTGAGAGCTGGGGGAGGGAGATTGGATAAAGAGGAATTTGTCGTGGGCTTGTGGCTGATCGATCAGAGGTTGAAGGGGAGGAAGCTTCCTGGGAGGGTGGGCAAGAGTGTTTGGGGGAGTGCGGTGGGCGTGGGGGGTATCAAGATTCGGGATCTGGGTCGGTAGATTGGTTCCGCGAGGAAGGCGAAGGAAACGGGTTCGGAAATTGGGGAGACGTGGTAGAGGAACAGAACTGTAAATTCAATAGAAGGACATGCGCGTTCTGTGATCGGATAGGTCTGTATATGTATATAGAGTGGCGGAGAGGAGAAGAGAAGGGTCACCTGTGCATTGGTTGCTTAATGGAATAGGATATGATAGAAACAGGACAGAAAGGATGGATAGAAAGGACAGGATAATCATGCACCTTGCATTAATCCTTCATACATACATACATACATACATACATACCATGGCGTTGGATTGGATCAGATTGCATTTCTAACCTCAGATTCCATCGCTAGCCTTAAATTCGAGTTCGAGAATAGATAGATAGATAGATAGATACCTAATTAGCTCTGCGACATCCAAATTCAACCCTTGAGACGCCCTGGACGTGGATTCTTAGATGCACATCGGAATAAAAGTTATCAATCATTCTTGGATGGGTGAGATTGGTGGGAATGTTATATACACGCACACGCACATGCATACATACACACACACATATATATATATCTCAGTGTATACCTAGGTATATATCTGAATATCTATCTGAATGTGTATGTATATATGTATATATGCATATATGCGTATAAAAGAAAAACCAAAAAAAAAACACACACCCACCTACTCTACAACTCCTCCTCCTCCTCCTCCTCCTCCCCCTTCCCCACCCATCCTCCCGAAATCCAAAGTCCAAACCCCACACCTTCAACCAACCAACCTAACCTAACCTAACCGCACCCGCACCGTATCACCCCCTAATATATGATAAAATAACTCCACCCTGCCCCGCCCCCCTCCACCCCCCGGCCCCCGGTTCTATTTATTCATCGTTACCCCTTTCTTTCCCCCTTCCTCCCCTTCCTCTCCTTCCCCTCCTGCCCTCTCCATCTCCCCCCTTCTCCACACCGCCTCCCCCAAAAAAAGCCCAACAAACAAAACATGACAAGAAAAAACAAAACAAAAACAAAAGCAAAACAAAAGAACGCATGAACAAGTGGCAAGAAAGACCCATTGAGCATTAAAATTAGATTTACGAAACGAAATGTTGCAAACGGCCATTTGACCGACCACCTGGGTAGGCGAGATGGGATGGGCATGCTAGATTGTGTGTAATTATGATTTATGTAGGTTATTTGGGATAATGATGGGGTCGGTCAGTATCTATCTTCCTATATGTTTTTCCTGCTATAGCGTCACACATTGGCCAGTCTATCGACGACTAAGTCGCAACCACATCATCTCATGCTCATAAGCTTACACCTGGTATTAAGTTTCGTTTTATTCATTCCAGGTGCCACCAAGCCAGGCAGTGATAGCCAGCCTAGTCAGGCACTTAGCCAGTACCAAAATATGCAACATAATAAAACGCCCTGCTGATGCTATAAAGTCATTTCCGCTCCGTTCCAAATTTCATGTTATTGATCCCATACCACCTGCATACCATAAAAACATACCAAGAAGTAGAAGAATCTCAAACCGGAGCTGAAAATTACTCAACTTCCGCTCGGCCTTGAAACCTCATTCCCAATACCCAGCTGCCCTCAAACTCCACGCCCCTCCTAACCCTCGTTCCAGCTTTCTTCCAAACCGCTATCCCTAATCCAATATCCGCAACAAAAAGCTGCCAATCTCCACTGGCTTTTGCACTCCCACCCGCAATCCCTAATCCCATTTTCTCTCCATCATCAACTCCCTCGCCCATACTCATTGCTTCTAATAAACCCTTCTTGGGCGCCCCCATCGCAACTACGTATCTCGCGTGGATATATAACTTTCTTCCATCGATGATACTGACTTTACCGCTAGTGGGATCGATACCGGTAGGAACATCGATGGCAAGAACAGATGCTTTACTTCGGTTGGCCCATTCAATGAGCTCGTAGGCTGCAGCTTGGTCGCTTAATCGAAGTTCCTCAAATGTCATTGTGAGTCCGAGGAGACCATCTATGATGAGATCAATAGGTACGGCCAAATTTTTGACATGATCAAGAAGTTCAGATTTAGAGAAAACTTTGCCGCCAAAACCACGAAAAACTTTGATTTGACGGCGTAGCCCAACCAAGAGCTCGGAATCACGTTCGAGACCAAGGACACATACTGCAACATCCAGACCATGGTTTCGAAGGTGTCGACCAGCTGCTACCGCTCGCAAACCGCTTTTGTTATTTCCAGCGAAGACTATCACAATAGGGATAGAAGATTTTTTGCCTTGGGTCAAACCACGACCTCCAGTGTTCACAGCTGATAATCCGACTTCTGCGATACCACGACCTGCGTTTTCAGTCATCATATCCTCAGTAAGGCCAAGTTCTGAATCTGCGATGTTTTCCAAATTAAGCATCTGAAGTGCTGATATGGGTTCACATCGACGATCCGAGGGAACAAGATAGAACATAGGTTTTGATGGCACCGCAGAAATGTTTCGCGATGGCTGGGAGCTTGGAACAATGCTTTCCTTTCGTGAAGTTGGTCGGGGATGGGTACTTAATTTACTATCCGGTCTTCGCGAACGAGAATTTCTACCACTTCCCGAACCTCTTTGGCTACTCCTTTCTTGGATATCGGTATCGTCAGCATCACTCTTCCAAGCCCCTGCAGCTTTTGCGGCACCATTTTGGTAACCCCAAGACGTTCTCAGTGGGGTGAAAGTTCTTTCCCCCATAAGTCCCTGGCTTTGCTTTCGGCACGCGATTATGTCCAACTAGACGGTCTGACTCTGCGATACCATCCTCTGCCTGAATTTGTGTAAAGACACTCTTTTTGTCAAATTTTGCCAAGCTACCAGCAAAATCAAAATCTCCCATCTCTTGCACATCAGTTGCATCTTCGGTGGCCCATCCACTCTCTTCCATATTCTTGTTGCCCCTTCTCTGAGACTTCTTCAAGGTTGAAAAAGGTTGAAATGACGTAACCGGTTCTAACAATGGAGTTTGTCTCCAACCTTTCGAACGGGTCGTCTCTTTCGCTGGGACAACATCCGGCTCCTGGAAAGCTCGTTCTACAGGCTTTTTGCCTTGATTCTTCCGTTTGCGAGTTCGTCGCCCTGACTTGCCTAAAGCTGGCTCCACTGACAATCCAGCTAGCTCTACATCCAGTTCTTCCAGGATCTCTGCTTCTTCACGCTCCTCTTGATCTTGAATTCCATCGGTCGTATTGCTTTCGGGTAGTTTTGATGAAGTAATTCGTTCTTTGAGCCTATCGTCACGACCGACGGCAGTTTCCACGGAATCATTGCGTTCCATCGGAGCACCCTTCCATTGTGATCGTGATTGGATTGGTATTGCCGGAGAAGCTTTCGATCCTGGTCTCTTGCCCATGCTCAGGATTGCAGGATCTTCAAAACTTTTCGCTGTCGAGGCAGGTACAACCACTGGCATCTGTTGTATAGCGGGAGGAGGCGGCGGTTTGTACTCTTCATTCCCAGCCTCCACCAATTCCACAATCTCAGCGGCATTGATCATAAACTCCGGGACGTATTTTCCATTAGCAGGACAGGTGACTATGAAGCACAATTCGTGTTAGCCAATACAACGGATTTTTGCCAATGTTACTGAGCACCAACCTTCGCGTAGAGTCAAGCTTTCACCGGGAACAATGCTACAGACGGTGCCTCTCAGTTGCGCCCCAGGTGGAGAACTCAAAGTCACCAACATGGTAAGCCCAATAAATTGGTTCGACATGTTGGGCTCGGTTTTTGGGTTGTCACCACTGGTCAAGAAGAAAGCTTCACGATATGTAGTAAGAGATGGAGGAGGGTGGTATAAGCGCTGAGGAGTATTTGGATGGCTTCAAATAAATGAAGAGAGGAAGAGGAAGAGTTATTGGTATAGAACTGATTTAGAAATAAGAAAAAGAAGAATGGGTTCTCAAAGAGAAGCGAAGAGAAGAGAAGGAAACTTGACAAATATGTTTAGCTTTTGGATGGTTGTTGCAAGGGTAGGTTTATAGTGAGGATGTGATAAAAAAGTATATCGGATTTTTGAGCTAACCTAAAGCTTGCCCAGGTGGGTTTTAGCTTAGAACTAATTAATCGGCAGGTCAATCGCCGCCTCAAAATAACTTCCCCGCCGCCTTATCGATAGGTGGCGGGGTGAATTTGCTAGGAAAGACGATGCAGTTCCTAACATGATGATGCTGCTGATGATGATGACGACGATGATGGATGATGTCAAACTAGGTATGATTATATACCTCCTGGGGAGATATATATGTATATATATATCTCTCCATAGCATTTTTGTTGCAAAGTCGAGGCAGTACGCACGCATGCTTTGATATTCATTTGCTCAGCATTTAACCATTTCACAAGAAGTCTTTGTAATTTGTTCGTGATAAATTTCTACGAGTATACATATGAAGAGGGTATTATTAATCGTCCCTAATCCCATGCCATGATGATGGCGCCGTGCAAAGACAACCCAGATTCCAGGGTCCAGTACCTGATCACGACCCGCCTAGGAAATTTTGAGCAAACCTCAGCGACTCCTGCAACACCCAAAATTATGCTATCATGATCTCATAGATACCCTTTCAACCAAAATGTCGTGCCATCTCTTCCTCGTCCTCATCGAGAAAAGGATCGTCCATCAATGGCTTGATGGGTTTTGTAGGTACCTTAGGTGGATCTGCCTTCGCAACTTTCGGGTGAGCCAAAGCTTTGTTAACGCTGTACAAGCTGTTATAAAATTCCGCAACCCTTGGGTGAGCCATGACTTTCTTTGGGTCGAAGTTCTGGACCTCTAATCCAGCTTGGCTCGTTGCTCGACTCAATGCAACATACGCTTGGCCGTTCTCAAACACTTTCTTCAAATCAATCTTAACACGTTCTAGAGTTTGCCCCTGTGCTTTGTGAATGGACAGTGCCCAGGCGAGAATCAGAGGTAACTGAATGCGTTGTGCCTGCACCTCTCCGTTCGGGAGCTCAATCTTCCACTCCTCTGGCTGAACAAGGAGATCTCTAACAGTTCCATCTGGGATAGAAAACCGAACCAATGGGTATAGCCTGCCATTGCTTGAGATTCCAGTGCTAGGTAACTCCCTATTAGTCTGCTTAAACTTAGCGAGATCTGATTGGCGGTTGTGTTCTTCCTCGGCATCAGAAAGTTCTTTCTCATTGAGTATATCTGGATTCGAGTCGTAGATCTCAAACGATTTTTCGCTCATGAAAGCAACAACTTTACCAAGTGATCCGTTCACTAGACCGTCATCCATATTTTTGATCAACATGACCTGGGCCCCCTTCTTTAGTTCGATTGATTTAGGGGCCATCATGTTTGAAAGGAGTTTCTCTCTCACTCCCTCATCAGAGATTGACCCAGAGTCAATTGCATTAAACCTATACGACTTGCCGTGAAGGCTTCTCAGTCTGAACGTATTTGAGTTCTCAACCTCACCTCTGGTTGGGAATCTAAAGACAGTCAGCGAAGAAGATGTTTGATATTTTGGGATACGCACAGTTCTGTAGCAGTCAAATCATCTTCGTAATTAATGGCGCGTTTCATTCCGGCGAAAGCTCTTATGGTATCTTGAGAAACCCTTCCTAGCCGCATCTCGTTCAACATGTTTGCGAATACTATGTAATGTTAGTCTGATTCAGTATAAAGTCATGTATCCAACCTACCAGGATCCTTTTGACGGAAGACTTCTGTTAGACCAATGGTGTGATTAATTGCTGTTTTCCAGGTTGCAGCATCGAAGGCAAATTTAACATCTCGACCCTTGTGATTGTAATCTGGAACAGGGGGCAGTTGGAAGAAGTCTCCTGTGATCACAAGTTGTATACCGCCAAATGGTCGTCCATTGTTACGCATTCCCCTCGCAATTTCTTCTAATTTGTCGAACAAGTCGCCATCAACCATAGAAATTTCATCAATGACCAAAACCTTGGTCCTTGTCCATCGAAGTTTAGCTTTATTGTTTTTTTTTATCTTCTTTATAAGAGTACCTACGTCCTCTTTGCCAAGCCCAATCCCACCGAAGCTGTGAAGCGTCACGCCGCCAATATTACATGCAGCTAAACCTGTTGAGGCCGTGACAGCAACTCGGTCGCTCTCGCGGACATACTTCTTCTTCAGAGCAGCAATGATTGACCTCATTAGAACGGATTTTCCAGTACCCGCTGATCCAGTAAAGAAGACACTTCTCCCCTGATCCACGACTAACTCCTTGACTCGAGTTTGCTCGTCAGTCAACTGTATCGGGGCCAATTTGGCAGTCTTGGTACGACCATGAGCATTGACAGCTGCCTTTTCAGCATCATCTGTCTTTCTCTTTCGCCTTTCCTTAGCCAACTTCTTACCATCTGCAATCGTTTTTGCGCTGGTATTCCAAGGTGTTCTCTTGTCTTCTCGAGTAGGAGCGTAGGCCCACTCGCTTGGATCTCCTTTCCCAATTATAGGACATTGCTCGGTATAATGGCCTATCTTTTTGCACCTGATACAAGTTGCGGTAGTAGATGAGCCGTCAGTCATTTGAGAACTCAATCCCTCGGCTTTTTCTTGCCTGTATGATACCTCGTCTTCTTGTGATATTTCATTCAACCATGGTAATGTTCGTCGTTTTGATTTGGGCAGTTCATCATCTTCTATAACTATCACAGACTCTGCCACCGATTCCACATGCTCTTTCCGCTTTCTAGCTCCAGGCGGTGTCTCCTTATGTGAAGGTGGTGAAGACGACCAAGTCTGCGCGCTACTACTCGGGGCTCGTTGTGCTTGTACTAGTCCAGTAAATGGGGATGATGGTATTGTTGGACGGATAGGTTTCGGGGGAGCTGGCATGGAAACATTGGTAGATAAAGGCTGTGTAGGCAAAGCGTAACTGATATCGAAATCTATATTGTCGTCATCGCTCAGATCATCCGCATCGAATTGTACAAGATCGAAACTGCTATTCTGGGTGTCCTTGAATGAACCATCCCTACTAAGTAACGAACTCAGATGAGAGCTGGTAATGCTCGAGGCAACGGTTGATTGGCTTTCCTTTGGTGGTATCTTCCCATTTGCTGACGTTGGCCTCAAGGGCTGGACGAATCCACCAATTGCCTGTGAAGATTTTGGCTTGGGCTTTAATGATTCTTGAATATTCCCATTGCGTGTCAAATTGTTTTGTGTAATTGCTTTCTTCTTTGCATCATCCTTCGAATTGGGAGCTTGGGGCTCTGTAGCCTTAGCTGCAATCGCCCGTCCTAACATCGCGTTGAGGGCAGAAGAGTATCGAACTTCTTGAGTTGGTGCATTGGCGTTGCGAAATATAAAATGAGGATGCGCTCTCCAGCGTTGCGCAAGATAACCTCTAGTGAATGAACACGGTGCTGGAAAGGCAGCGCGGCCAAAGGGCATAAAATCGTTTGGGGAAAGTGCGAATTGTTAGGAATGCACTGGATTTCACGTATTACTGTTACGGGGAGATAAATATGGCACAAGGGATAAAATTGTAGAAATTTATTTAGCTATTTGGACTTGCGTCACGGGAACTCGCGTCAAGAAAGACCGCGTCGTATCAAATTAATCAATTTATACTGTAGTGCCCCACATTGGCGTAGAGGAAATTATGTGGGGCGGCTGCTGCCATCAGAACGTTTTGTCAATTCAATAGTATAATTCTACTTGCTACTGGTAGGTCCAGTCGTATTCTATCTCATTGTTCCAAGGTTGGCCAGATAACCCTTGGATTTTCGCACCTACTTATCATTATCATCAACCACCTACCTATGACTACCCACCGATTCATGGATGTACCTGGGTATCTACCTGTCCCATAGAATTTCTCAATCACGGAAACCTTGTGTCAATATGCTGTTTTATCTTGGCACGTCAATCAATATGTTTGCGTTCTCACTTCACGATCATGAACTCCAAGTAGAGAGGATTCGTAGTATTCATTGCTGGCTTTTGGCAGCATCGGTCATTTACTTTTTATAGGTAGCTGTGGATGTTTCTAACTCTACAGTTCCCTCATCCCATTCGGCACCACCCTCCCGGGCCAATCAATCCTTCCAAACCTGCCGAAAAAAATCCAAGGTCGATCCTATCATTTTCATTACAATCTTCCTTATAACATATTTTATGTAACTGCCGGCCACTTCGATAATGACAAGGTTGACCAAAAGAAGTGGCATGGCACAATATAAACGGGGGTAGTCGCTATAGTAGATTCGTGGACTCATGAGGACAAAAGACGAAGAATGAGAGACCACAAATCAAATGCAGAAAAATAATCCAAAGGCAACGATAACCTAGAAGAGAAGAAAACAACTTTTTGATGGACGTAACAATCACCTTTCCAACACTAGGAAACATAGGAAACTACGGATCAAAAGAAAATTATCTTGAAATAGAGCGCCCTATGCAACTTCAATACTGCCCGGCCTAGCCGTCAAATAAGAGACCAAAGCACAGATGCGGAAATGAGATTATGCCACCAAAACTTAATATCCCGGCTCCCCATAAGACCCTAAGAACTTGACAAAGCGAAATACACCTGAAAATAATTGCTCCAAAAGAGGTCATAAATGCGTGCGGCCGTGTAGAACTTAGCCCTGGTAGCCACCAAAGCCGTTTCCATAACTTTGTGTAGCGGGAGCACTCCACTGCGCGGTTGGTGTTGGTTGAGCACCTCGGCCATATCCTCCGGCACTGGCTGGACCACCGTATCCCATGGGCTGGTTACCGTATTGAGCTGGAGATTGGGCTGGAGGACCACCATATCCTCCTTGTTGACCAGCGAACTGGCCTGGAGACTGTTGGTTAGCCATGGGTCCAGCCGACTGAGGCCCAGCTTGAGGAGGCATTCCACCATATTGTGGAAAATAAGCGTTGGGCGTGCCTGGGAACCCACCCGGAGTTGGCCCGGCTTGAGGACTGTAGCTTTGCTGAGAGCCATCGAAGCCTGCTGAGGTAGGTGCTTTATCCTTGCCCCACTAAGAGGATCGTTAGCACAGGAATGATTCAAAGGAACAAGGTGAACTTACACTACACTTGAGAGGACGGCCGTTGACATTGTATCCACTCAATTGACAAATAGCTAGTGCGGCATTCTCGTGAGAGTCCATCTTTACAAAGGCAAAACCACGATCGGCTTGGAAACGAGTCTCTACAACATATCCAAAATTTTGAAACAGTGGGACAAGGTCGTTTTGCGTTGTGTATGGTGTCAAGTTTCCAACGTAGCAAGTGGTTTGCCATTGAGGAGTCTGCTGAACAATCATATCGTAACTTTGGACACCGTGGGTTGGGAAGTGATGGTGACCGAAAGGTGTAGTGGGAGTCATACCCATCGCAGACATGGCCTGTTGCTGCGAGATAGATGGTTGACCCTTCTGGTTTGCCCAGTTGCAACGAATGGCTCGGGAACCAAGCCATTCGCCGTCCATGGAGCTTAGTGCCTTCTCAGCATCCTGACGTTCGCGGAACGCAGCAAAGCCGTAGCCCCTAGACCTTCCTGTCTTCATATCCCACATAACACGTGCTTCGGAGACGGAACCAAACGCAGAGAAGGCCTGTAATAGAACCTCGTCATTGACTTCATTTGAAAGGTCTCCTACAAAAATGTGAAAGTGGTTTGATGTATCTTCCTTGTTTGATGTGTTTGATTGGTAGGCCCAGTTCACTCGAATTTCCTGTTGAAATTAGAATGGCTATTCAGAAAAATGTAGTGATCATCACTTACAGCCTGGTGGACACGTCTTCCATTCAAGGTCTGCATGGCTCGCTCAGCTGCTCCAGGGTCATCATATTCGACGAAACCGTAATTAAATCCCTTTGACTGAAAATCCATTAGCATGAGGTTGATATGGAAATAAAATTGTATTTTGGAAAGGGTTGAAATTTTCAGACTCTATCGAGAGATTTTGTAGGCTCTGTGAGCTCGCAGCTTGAGGATTTGACAAAGATAAACGGGTTGATACTGACAGCACCTACATTCTTGTCGGGAATGATTTTAACATTTTGAACATGACCAGTTGTCTCGAAAATTTGACGGAGCACATCTTCAGTGACTCTTGGGTCGAGACCTCCGACATATAATGCGCGCTTGTTTGGTTCTGGAGCAGCTCGGCGGACGAAGCCGCCAGCGCTATCTGGCGACATTACCCCACCATTCTCACCCATAGGGGAGGTGATAGCAGTTGGGATTGGGTTTGTGTTCTGAGGAATTATGACTGGCGGAAGTGGTGGAGGTGGCATGTGCGAAGGATTGCCTTGGTTATTGTGGCCATTCTCATAGCCTGGCGCACCAGCAGAAGTCTGCGGTGGTGGTGGAAGTTGAGCACTGGCTGGTGGAGGACCGTTGTCTGCCATTGTAGAATGTGATCTAAGATGATATTTTGTTTGCGGTTATTTTCAAATACCTGCGCGGATGAAGTAGATAGAAGTAGGATCGAAGTAGAAAATTGTGCGGATATGATCGAGAAGAGATTGATGACACAAGAAACGAAAAAAAGTTGAGTTGCGAAGATGCGCTGATTTACGTTCTTGTGTAACTTGAACGATAAGAAGCGCGAGAGACTCGAAAATTCGATAGATAACTTGCGAAATAGACCGCTGACAGATAAATAGCAACAAGTTAAAGTTTATCACTTGTTGTGTGAATAAATAATCGAAGATTGGGATTTCAAGATGAACAGAGAGAGTTCAAATGAAGCTTGAGATGATGCAACAGCTTTAGAGTAGTAAGAGATTGATGAAGGAGGGGTTTTCTGCGACAAAATCTCAGAAGACCGAGTGAGAAATAAAGAGGAGAGAGGACGATGACAATGGGAAGGGCTGAATAGGAAGAAATTATTCAATCACGACGAAGAAAGTCGAAAGGAATAGAGAGGATACAAACACCACTCGACAATCCAAACGCCTGTTATTCGACAGTAGATTGAGAAAGAGAGAGAAAAGAGACGACGACGACGCTGCAATATTTTCTGCACACTGAGAAAAAAGATGGCGGACGAAGGAAGAAAATGGGGGGGGGGAGTAAGAAAGTACGGAAGTTTAGATGTTCGCGCAAATTGCTGCAAGTTGAATAATGAGGGTCTGATAAAAAGAGTAGGTAGCGTGAGGAGCTCTTCTTTCTGTTAGTTTCTACGCTAAGATTTGGACAAGGCTACATTACTATATCTTCCTACCTACCTACTTTTATGCCTAGGTACTACTAGGTAGGTTCATCAGGCGAAAAGGTGGGAATAATACTAGTGGAGGCAGATGAATGAAATGAATGGATGGATGCAGGTGATATTTGATATCCATTGGAAATTCACTCTTTTTGGACGTGATGACGGGAATGCATTATATGCCTTATCTAGGACATTCACGGCTATGGATTACTTGTAACTGCCCAGGTGAACAGATATATAAATAGATGTATAGATATCCAGTAGATTACCTAGGTGCCTAGGCATGTATTTGGAGCTCATTTGAAATGATTATATTCGAGTATAATATGTAGTATAATATGTAGTATAATATGTAGTATAATATGTAGTATAATATGTAGTATAATATATAGTATAATATATAGTATAATTTATATTATTTATTTACTACTTAATTATACATTCACCTATCTATCGAGATGGTTTATATTTTTATTTTATAAATTAATTCATCTATATTATTAAAACTAGATATACCAAAATTATTTTAATAATTAAATAATATTATTAATAATCTATTTTAATTACTTCTTGTTTATTTGTATAATTATTCACCTACTCGAGTATCTAGGCATTTTGTGTTTTTATTCTATTAATTATATTATTTATATTCTTAATTTAAAGCATATTTTAAGGATATATTAGCTTAATTAAATACCAATTTCGTTCTGCTTATTATTATTATTATAATAATGATTATTATTATTCGCTTCTAGAGATGCCTTCTTTGCTTTCAATGCAAGTCCGCCCTCTATGGATAAATTCAATTGAGCTGATGGAATCAATCTTGGGGCTTCCCCTTTAGAAATTAATGATTTCCGGATTTTCTGTATGGTGGGGGTAGAATACTACTGTAGGTAGATACATTTGGATGGATACGGCTCAACGTTTATTAGCTTCTACCAAAGTTTGGTAAAAGTATACATCCATACATACAGTAGTATGTAGTAGGTGGTAGGTAGTAGGTGCTGTAGTAGTTTACTGTACTTGTATTCTTTCAACGATTCAAGATCCACTCTCGGAGATATATATATAATATCCATATACATTTAACCAACCGTGCGATGAGGACTACTGCAGGTATACTTGATCAACGTCTATTTGTATACCTAGGTAGTACTGTACCACCCGGTGTACCTAGGTAGGCATCTTCATCTACAAATTCCTCAGATATCCTGATTTCTTTCCACACTACTCTATTACCACCCTATTAGTCTGCTAGATATCTCCCTCTCTCCCTCCCACCCTCCCTCCCTAGTTAGGTATAATCTCCATTGGCCACTTTCGAGAATTAATCCTATAATATTGCATCATCTGGCTTTATTCCACCAGCGAACCCCCGTTTATACAGCACGGAACGGAGTCATTGCTCCATTCAAGAACTTGCCGCTGGCGCGGACCGAGAAACTTACTGTGAGAAAGTAGATGCTATACCGACGGGAAGGAATATCAAGGGGTGCCGATTGGCAAGACGCTTGATTTGACACTACCAGTCATTAATTAGTCAGTGTCTTGTGGACAGATCATCCCATCTCTCTTGAGGCTAAACTTCCGTGCGGCCCTAGGCATGAGTGAGCACCACACACAGACATGATGGAATCATACCTAGCTTGTCTCCGCAATCTCATCAGATGGGGTCTAATGAAACTTTACGCGACTACAGCTCTCCAGCTGTAGCTACCTGCTTATGTTCATGATTACTATTCCTGCCATCTCAAGACAGACAAGAGACTGCTCTTGAGATCATCCCCACCTAGCATGTTCAAGTAGCCAAGTAAGTATTCTAGCTATCAAATATTAGATACAGTCATTCAAAATATTGCTCCGTAATTAGGTAACCTTAGTGTAGTTGACAAAATCTTGAAGGCTTTTATCAGGGACTTCAATTCAGAGACACTTTTCAGGCTTGTCTCACTCCCTCGCAGATAGGGTAATGGGCGCTCTTTCCAATCCCCTACTTTGCCTGCTTCTATTGGATGATTGGTAACATCCAAGGGTGGTATTGCTTGCTCATTAGGGAAGTCTGCGATTTTACGCCTCACTTGTACTTCAAAAGCATGAAAATGTCGACATGGCTTTGTCAGCAACCCTCTCCTTTGCATGAAACCAACGACGAGATATCACTTGCATTGCTTGTACGCTTGGAATGAGGAGAACATAATTCAATCGCAACATCAAGGTCCGAGAGTAAGGAATCTAACTTATTCTTATTCGTCATTCCTTTTGCGACAGTACCCCTCCTGTTTACCACCACGCTGAAGATCACTTCCGGTTGGTAGGTTTGCACAAGCCTTTTGCATCGAGGCAAGAGATGGACAAACTGGACAATGGTAAATTAGATGTATTGTACTGTGCTGTGAGTAGGAATTACCGGATAAACAAACATATGAAGGGGGAGAATTCCACATGTTTGATTTTCACCTAATAACTTACTTGTACCTGACTTGCAATTCCAAGTTCTGCACAAACCTTATCAGGTTAGTAAGCATGATTGGCCTAATCGCTAGTGAGTATTAGCGGAACAATCATTGCCGAACCTCCGAGCTTCCATGTGAACCATAATGATGAACTTGGTAGAGGTTTGTAAACTCAGAGGTCTGTACAATATTTACCACTCTTTACCAACATCTCTTTTTGATCGGAAAAGGTTGATCTGTTCTTTTTCTCCTTTAGTTTAATATTCTTTGAAGCCTTTTTCTGATTTCATACAATCACAAACACTTTCCTTTGATCATGGCTCAAGCGCAGCCCAAAACTCCTCTGGAGATTCTGCAAGCATCAATCAATGGTGTTGTATGTACCACTTTTCTGAACAAACAAAGTCACTAGCTAAGTTGTTTATTAGCTTATAGAGACTGGCAAAGCTTTTCGTGCAACAGGCATAGATGGAGGGAAGACAATGGCTGTTTCTGCCATGAAACTTCATTCAACCATTCCATATATAACCAACAACTTTCATCGAGCCTTGGATGATCTTGAAGCCGAAATTGTGACTGGAATCCTTAAATCATCAGTCATACAGGTCTAATAAGAGATTGCAGGTACGAGCCAAAGCGGTCCTAGGACGAGATTTAGAAGAAATGCGATCGAAACGAATTGCGGCAGAAAACCCTCCTGCACAAATTGTCGAAGAACCCGCAGCACCTGAGGCCCTACCATCTCCGCATACTACGTACCCTGAAGATCTACAGGGGGCTTTTAAGCAAGAGAGGGAAGCAACCCCCCTGCCAACGGTCTCAAGGGAAGAAGACCCAATCAAAAATGATCCGCCCAGGGAATCTGTACATGAAGAGATGAAAGAACCCAAGGCTTTGTCTCCTCCAAATATGAACGACAATAAGCCTCAAGCTATTGGTCTTGGAATAAGTACAACACTTCCAGCTTCCACAGATGCCCCTGCAGCTACCACAGAAGGCGGGCAGGATTCATCAATTGACTCACTTTTCGATATCTCAAATAGCGCTACCAATGATGATTCTTCAGCTCTCAACTTTGATAACATGGATTTCACAATGCCAGACGCAACCACAAATACTCAAAATCAGAGCAATAACCAGACACAAAATACTGAGTTTGACCTCTCTACATTTGGGAATAACCCGCAAGACTTTAATATGAATGGCATCCAGTCTTCCAATGAGGCATTGTCTAACAACGCAAATATTACAACGAACAACAAAGAAGCAGATTTGATGGATGACCTACTTAACATGAGTTCCACTGCTGGCAATGGCACGAATAATAATCATAATAACAACAATAATAATATGGACCTAGACTTGGATCTAGATAACATGGTTGGAGCAGAGGAAAGTGTATTTGACGAACTGTTTTTTGGCGGTGACGATGATGGAAACGTAGGGGGAGATGTGGGCGAGATGGAGCATGGGCAATTCGACAATGCATTTTTTGGTATTGACTAAGAGTTTGGATATACGCACTGGGAAGGGTGCCTTCATGATGGCCGAAGAGAAAAAGTGTGTTCTTACGTGGATATCAAATTTTGCATAGAGGAAATATCTCAACCAAGTATGTTGATTTCACTACCACCCCTTTTTTATCCGCTCGTTTTCGTGGAGTCTTTTTCACCAATGCCGTGGTAATCATTCTTAGGCGATAATTTAACGAGGTCATTTTCCTCTTTGACTGCAGTGCGACAATAATGGATCTATGATTCTTGAATCCTTTCAGAAATTGATTTCGCTTGATCAGGTTGATTAAAACCGGTTAGAATACAAAACTAGGTTTAACATTTCAAGAATTTTCGAATGCTGAAAGCTTTGAATTTGGAATCTTAAATTTTTAGAATCATGGTCATTTTCTCAACTCTGATTAGACTTCCTTCACTATTTACGTTTTGCACTGTCACAAGCGGAACAATGCCCCCTCTCTTTTCTCCACCCTATGAGAATAGCTTTCGAGAATGAGATATACTAAGCCAGCCAAGCAAACCCAGTTCAGAACTGCTAAACTTATTGATTCCAGCTCACCCTTTCCCCCTGCCCTCTGTCGCCCCCTCATTATCTCCCATATCGAGCTATCCTTTCCCTAATCTCTCTGGTCTCTTCTATATCCTCAAGCCTCCGCCTTTCTATCGTCGCTTCCTTCTCGTCCCATCCCTCGTCACTTAGGTAGTTAGTCTTTCGCTTCCACATCAACCTCCTCTCGTGCGCTAATTCGCTCCCGGATTTTGGGTGGTATTCACCAATGCCGATGTAGACTTCTTCATGGTATTTGGGTCTGTCTGAGGGTTTTTGATTTTGGGCTGGCGAGCTCCATGCTCCGCCGTGGCTGAGTGGTTCGGATGTTAGGGCAAGGATTTTTTCAATGAGGGGTTTGGAGGAAGATAAGGATCTTGTGTTTGTAGACGAGCTTGGGGTTGTGCGGGCAGCATCGTGATCTCTGGGCTCCTCATCGGTATTAGAAGGAGCTTTTGGAAGTGGTGTTGATACTTTGTCCTTGTCGTCATCAGCGGAAGTTCCAGGAGGATGTTGTGAAAGGGAATTTGGCCAAGGCATCTTGTGGTTTCGTAGGTGCTGGTAGGGATGTCGATGTGGATATGGAAGCGCTACTTGTACCGGTATCGTATAATGCAGATAGTGTGCAACTTCAAAGCTAAACGACTCTGGTCAATCTACTAAACTGAGGCTATCACCGGTAAGATATCTCTTTGTCCGAGGAATAGGAGCTAGATTCTTCGACCTCTTCCAACGAAAGATCGAAGCTTTAAGGTATTTAGTTGGCATAGTTCTCCCGCAGTTCATCAAACAAAGAGATCCAACATATCTTCTGAATGTGGAAAGGTCAAGTATTACCCTTCACACAAACAAAGAGCATCAAAATGCGTCGAGCTTGAATTTGACTGCAACAAAGAATAAAGAACTTCGATTCAATGCTTTGATTTTTGTTAACCTTCTCGAGAGCTTCACTCACCGTTAATCGACAACGTCAATAGCAGCAAAAACAATACCAAATATGCCACGGCATCAGAAAAAGGGAAATCGGGACGACGAGTACAAGCCCGCCAAGAACGAAGACTTGGCCGACGTCGATATCGATGATGAAATAGCCCCCAAAGCAACAGAAAAACTAGCAAAACAAGCAAAGCCAGTGAAGGTTACACAAAAGGGGCCCTCCAAAGGAGCTTCTAAGCAACAAGCGCCGAAAGGAACCCCTAAAGGCACTCCCAAAAACACCCCCAAAGGCACTCCTAAAGTAACACCCCGCTCAACTCCAAAACCACCCGCAGAAGGCGCGTACAACAAGCCCTCCCCGCCCCCCAACACCAGCACCGCTGCCCCCTCCTCAACAACCATCAAAACACCCTCACCATCAGACCCCTACTTCTGCTGTCATGATCCCCTCCCCCTCCCCTCCTCCTTTCCTCCAGCTCTGCAACCTTTCTACACCTTCCTCATATCTTCAAAGTTTCACCCTCCCCCTATTGGTTCTTTACCTCCCTCCAAGACTTACTATCGCTTTTCTCATCTGAGTCTCACGACATGTACAGAGGTGCATCGATATTTTTTGGGTTTAGATCCAACGGATGAGGCGGGTCTATTTTTCGTAGAGGGGAGCGAGGAGGAAGTGCTTGGGAAGGCGGGGGCGTTGGATGATGACGGTACAGAGGGGAGAAGACAAGATGTTATGATTTTGAGTCGGAATGCTAGGTGTAAGGATCATATGAAAGAGGGCTTTTGGTACGTTCTGATGAGGGTGGAACAGGTTCTGGAGAGGCCCAAGGAAGCCCTTGTTGAACATCCTTCTACTGAGGATATGGAACATGAGATTGATTTGGATTTGTACTCGTAGAAGCTTCACGGCGGTACGGGATGGGGTAAAGTAGAACAGGGCCGGGGAAGGAGACGGTTGTAGATTGATCAAGTTGAGTATGCTTTATTTTGGATTTCTAACACTCGTACGTGTCTCCAACGTTTTTTATTCAAAGTCATCTGCTACTACAGGCAACAACCGAGCATGAGCATCCCTATTCCTGAAGGAAAGAGCCTTACAAAACAAGCCAAAATACTATCAAGTTCTGAGTCTAGGGATATTCCTGGGTCGGAAATATAGCATAAATATTCATTCCACTGGATATCCTAGATTCATGCAGATGATTTAAGTACTCGACAGTTGCCATCTGCTTGAGTCGAGCTTGCAGAAATTTTGACTCATCTTGCAATAGAAAACCCTCATTGAATACGCAGCCCAGACACCGATGCTATTTTTGATCCACTATCAAGTGGTTAAGATAAGAATCTCAATATTTTGGTGGAACTGTGCTAAATTCTCAGATATAATGAAGGACCAAGCAGAAGTAAAAACACGCCGGTGATCTACTTCTCCCCTGCATTGCTCCCGTGTATAACTAGCGTTGTCGGTATACTTTCGAACCTGATATTCCAACTGCAAGGGGGGTAAAATAGAGAAGCAAGATTGGCCCAATGGAATGAGTGGAGCATAGTATTGCGACAACTTGGAACTCTGTGGCTATTCGCATCGAGAAACTTTCGAGAAGCTAAGCGATCCAATAGATAGTTAGATAAGACATCCACCATTGTGATATCTGCCAACGTGCTCGTCGCTATGACGGTAAAAATGGCGAAGAAGCGTTAATTGACAAAACTTGAAGAAGGTCAGTGGTGATGATACGAGGTGGAGAGGATGAGCCGTGTTCGTAAGGTTTAGCTTTTCAAGTCAACATTTAACCTGAGGTGCCTACAGAGCCAAGGAAGTACAGCACAGCAAAACGCCTGGAGGTTGCGTATATTTGCTGTAAATGTGCGAGCAGCATGCAAACTCGGACGCGGTGCTTGGTTCGCTTGAGCGTAAAGCGTGAAGTATGTTTATATCTATGGATACCGATCGAAGCGACTCATAGGAAGAGATGTCGTCTGTATTAAGCAATAGACAAGAACTGAAGACAGTCGGTTACTTCACCGCCCTTATTACTATTAGAGAAGGTGCCATGTCATGGCGTTTCTCCGGCACATTTTGCAATGCCACCAAGAAAGCATCGTCGAAAGGTAAAAGTATGGCACATTGCCTTCCTATAGACTTGGACAATCTAATTGTCAATGATTCAAGGAGGTATTGTGGTAAAGTGAAAAGCGGATTTTTGCATCTTGCATCTCAAACTTGGTATCTTCCCCGAAGATAAGCATCCAACCTTCCATCAGGCTGGAGAGAATACCAGTGTATCTAGAAGCAGATTTTGCTATGTGCCACTTGGCATGAAACCGATTCTGCACAAATACGGAGATGCTACGGAGAATTGCTAAGTAAGCTCCATTCGCCGTATCATCATTTAGCCGATATCCTCGTAGAGTGTTGATTTGGTAATGACCGCCTAGAATATCGTCGTGACTCCAAATTCTTCATAAAGAACTGTGAGAGATGTTCTCCCTCTTGTTTTGTGTTGAGATGTAAAAGCAGACTGTTGGGGATAGATATATATCAGATGAGCATTCAGGGTGGCCTGGCCTGGCTTGGAAATTAATAGGTTCTAGAATGGCGGGCTTGTAGGCTACCAATTGCCGATAGGCGTGATGGCCTTTTCTGCCGCCGAATTGCCGCTTTTGTCGATGTTTACTTTAGTGCTTGTTTTCGAATATTCCCCACTCCCCATATGCTTCAGCAATCAAAGTATGTGATCTCTTCCAATCATCCAGCAATCCGTTATTACGAGCATTCCTCCTGGCTCACTTATGGCCCAAAGCACCAGCTAAACATGTATTGCTTCTCTCGTCTAGAATGGCCGAGTACTCCATCAGAGCACATAATAGCATGTGCAAATCTACCATTGGACGTGTATCTCGAACTTTATGCCCCAGTACGTGCGTGCATCCGCTGTACGGAGATGCTTTAGTACAAACCATTTAGCCGAGTGTGTGTGAAGCTCCTGAGGGATATGGAGGGGTGTTTGAAGGTCATAGTAAAACTATGTTGAACAGGACCCAGCAATGTTTGGAGAGCGCGTTAACCGCCGATTGGAATTCTCATCACAATAACTTGCTTGTCCATATTGGCTATAAAAGTACAAGTAGAGAAGTTTCTCTGTACATTATTCGGTCTGTACATTTCTCATGTCGACATTGGCGAAATCTGATATTGAGCGCTTAGGGCGCCAAAGGCCGCCTCAATTCAAGACAGCATGGACTGAATTTGGATTTGTGTAAGATACACTACTTTTTCTTTCATAGGGATTCCCATGTTCAATTTGTCAGATAAGAAGATGGATCCTGGTTTCAAGCGTTCTCTTCTAAATACTGATGTGCAATCTGTTTTAGATTTTCAATTTGCGTTTCTATGATTCTTTCGGTATGTCGTTTCTAAGCATCGAGAAGTAGTTCTGTTCTCACGCTCTATGCGCAGGAATATTTTGTGAGCGGATTCGCTGTCATTGTTCCGGATCTTGTGAAAGATCTCAATATTCCGATATCTTCATCAACATGGCCAGCTGCGGCTTATTCTTTAATGGTCTCATCTGTAATGCTACCCCTTGGTAGATTGGCAGACATTTATGGTGGACGGCCTGTTTATATTGCAGGTCTTGCGTGGCTTACAGTATGGTCATTAATTGCCGGATTCTCGAAAGACCAATACATGCTCGATATATGCCGCGCTTTACAGGGCCTTGGACCAGCAGCGTTCATGCCATCGGGGATGTTGTTACTTGGTCGAACCTATCGGCCAGGACCTAGAAAGAATTTCGTCTTCAGTGAGTGGGCATTAACGAAAGACTGTTGCATATCTAACCATTTCAGGTATATATGGCGCATGTGGAGCCGCTGGATTTTTCATTGGTATATTTTTCGCTGGATTGACTGCACAGTATACTAGATGGGGATGGTATGTGCGACTGCCTTGTTTTGTTGAATCCCATTAACTCGCTGTTAGGTATTTCTGGGTAGGAACTATTCTATCTTTCATAAGTGTGGTCACAGCGGTGTTCTGTATTCCATCTGAAAAAGATCATCGTGATGGGCTTCAAATGGACTGGCTTGGGTCGGGACTTCTAGCAACCAGTTTTATTCTTTTCGTTTTTGCCATAACGGAAAGCGCGTACGCACCGAAAGGATTCAAAACCCCCTATATCATTGTTTCTTTCGTTTCTGGAATACTTCTTTTCGCAATCGCTTTGTATGTCGAACGATATGTTGCGGCTCAGCCACTCTTACCGTATTCGCTCTTCGCTGTCCCCAGAATGAAACCTCTCTTGATCGCCCTGTTCTTTACATACGGAAGCCTAGGGGTCTTCCTTCTCTATACTACGTTCTATTGTACCAGCATAATGGGTGCATCTAGCCTCCAACTCGTTGCATGGTTCATCCCGCTTGCAATTGGTGGATGTCTTATCGGCACGTTCGGCGGCTTCATACTTCATCTCGTCCCTGGCACAGCTTTAATCATCTTTTCTGGTGTATGCTGGATCATTGCCCCTTTGCTATTCGCCCTCGCTCCCATACATGCATCATTTTGGGCATGGGTCTTCACAGCAATGACTTGTGCGACTCTCGGAATAGATATAACATTCAACGTCACTACAATCTTCATCACTACTTCCTTGCCCTCATCTCAACAAGGTCTTGCGGGTGCTCTGATAAACTCAATCATGCAATTCTCCATTGCCGTGTGCTTGGGAATCTCACAAATCATTGCAGGTTGGGCAGAAGGCAAGACTGGGAGTTTGAGAGATGGTTACAAAGCAGTATTTTGGTTCGAGGTTATATGTGCTAGCATCGCGCTGTGTATTCTGATTCCATTTTGCAAGATTGACTCGGCGACGGCGGGACTTACAGGCGACGAGAGACAGAATGTGGAAACCGAAAACGAGAGTACAAATATTGTTGTGGAGATAGAGAAGAAAGAGCAAGGCGTTATTGTGGGCCATTCTCGAACCCCATCTTCCTCTTCTGACTCGCTAGGTCAGCATATTTGTTGATGCTCGGTACCTTTGATGCAAGCCGTCGATGGGCTTGAGCATAGTTTTGAAGGTTGTTCTTCTCGGTTTCATGGAATTTGGTTCAGGATAGGATTGCACGCTTAATGTCGAGGTTGCATGGGAATGCCTCGGCGTAGTGTTATAAGGTGATTATTTTGGAGTTTTAACGGAGTACGACGAGGAAATTTTCGGAATAGCGAGCGGTTTTGGAACGTGTCGTTGGGGCTTTTAAGCTGATTTTTGGGCTGGGATCACACCTACTGGAGCGATGGATACTAAGACTGAACATTGAAAGGTGGCGTGAACGGATGGAATTGTATGTGTTGGGAAAATTTTATCGGTCGCAGCTATCAAATAACGATTATGAAACACCTATTCTATCAGCATCCAAGATGAAGTGAAACACGGCCATGAACACGCAAGAGCAGAGTCCATAGATATTAGATGCCCAGAGCTCATTCAAGCAGACCGCTACATCAACAGCCGTGGTCCTTCGTGTATGCAATAACCCCGCAATACTGCGAGGGGCAAATGCCATAAAAGATGACCGACCGCAACTCAAATGGCGAGGATCACTATAGCACGGATGGCCAAAATCTGGAGTCGGGCTATGGTGGATTGGATGTGAAGCGGGGTTCAAGTGTGGATGCTGAGAGGTTGCTGCGGGAGGACATGGGTTTGGGCGTGGGGCGAGAGGGGCTTGAGTTTGCGCGTTTTGGGGAGGACGGTCTTTTGTACCGGGGAGATGTGGGAGATGGTGAAGTATGTTATCGTTTATTGTTTATTGTTAGATGAGAGGGATCTCATGCTCATTTGTATTCGAGGTCTTTTGACATTCTTGCAAGTATGTTCCTGTGTAAGTAGTTTAGGCATTCTTGGTCCGATTGTAATTTGTCGCGCTAGAAACGCATTCAGACCTCTAAATGAGTGTTGGAAATTGAGCAGCACCATATTGTTCATTCGACTAGTAGGTCCCGACTACCTAGGTAGGGTAGAGGATGGAGGTTGAACGAGACCGTTGGATTGTTCAATGTGCACATGGCTTTGGACTCGTTAGGTCAGATCATGCTTTCTTGATTTGCCAATTCATTTGGGAGGTCAAATGTATCTTGAATCAGCAAATCGTCTGGAACATCCAGGTAATTCGGAGTGTGATGACGGAGGGCCAGAGTCGAATTCTGGCCGAGCACTGACCATCATTCCCCTGAAAGTAGGCCTGTGCTCGCTTCGAGATAGAGATAAGTAGAGGGGGTCGAGAAGTTCATGGTAGCAGGTTCATTGAATCCTGCATTATTCTCGTTGTCCTTTCAACCCTGACCTAACTCTCCCACAATCTTCCAGATAACGACGCCTATCTCTTCACTAACACCATACTATCAACCATCCACACCTACAATTTTCCTTCACTACCCTCCAATTGATACCCTCACTCCTCCAACTCCTATCACCAATTGCCTCGTCTAGCACCTCTATTCTCTATCTTCCATGTTATTCTTTTATATCGAAGCATACGTGAAGTGGAGTAATTCGATTATTGTATACCTACTTGTATGGCGTCAATTTGAGCATCTAACCCCCACTATATTTTTGTTCCATAACCCTGCTGCTTGGAGAGGAATCTGGATGATCGTATCATCTTGTAAGGATGGAGGTAATCTCTGTGGAAGCGAGCGGTTGCGAGTGATAAATAGAGACCATGAGGTATGATCAAAGGATTAACAGAGGGTTCGAAAGTTCTGTATGAAAATTGGCATGTTGTTGATGAATGATTTGCTGGTGTGATTAGATGATAGTGAGAAAGAGCACACGGAAAAATGTTAGGAGGAGGGAGTGTCTGCTCCTGCGAGTGAAACTTGTTTGTTACTTTGTGGTTTTCGAGAATAAAAGTGATGGTTGGATGTCTCCGATATCCCTCACGTTAGTTACCTTAAACGTACCAGAGAGGCGTACTATCTAACACAGTATGAATTTCTGAAACGTGATAAGTGTCTGAAATACCACAAGTCTCTCAATGTCTGACAGGGAAACAAATAGCTCAACTGCTTCACAACGTAGCAAAGGAGCAAACATACGATAGTATCAAACGGCGCGAACAAAGGAGCAGCTATTACGGTAAGTGGATGTAGCTTACGAGCCGATACTGCCGATGACAGCTAAACTTTAGCTTTAGATGAGGGCACATCATGAATTTGCTTATATAGGCCCATCTGCCATGAACATTCAGCATACGAGCCCAATCTGGTCAGACTCTTGACTTTGTGCCCACAACCAGCCGCTGTAACTCTAAACTACACTGTTTCATCTACCGGCCACCACACAAGTGAAAAGGAATACATGTGCTACTACCAAGAGGGTCTTTGCTAAAGCGTCGATGATGCCCATTAGAAGCACCATATCGATTAGATTCAAGTACGTCTTGGCTAGTTCTAAAGAATATCAGCAAGTCGGCAAGTGTTCCTATCCACCCCATACAGCTGAGCTACCAGGAAGCAGCAGAATGAAAAATCTGAAAGGCCAAGGGAAAAGATACATTGTCCACAGGTTAATTGGCGTGAATCCGAATGCTTCGAGCGTGATCCGGCTTGAGGGTCAAAGAAGGCATCTGCATCTAGAAAATAAACGCTGGTGTATTTATGGCTAGCAGAATTTTTCATAGAGAAGTACTTCACGAAATTACCAATATATCAACAAGACGTCGAAAAGGGTGTGGGATTGGTCTTGGGTTATAGAGGCTGCAGGATGTGTCTGTCCAACATTGTGCCGAGCCACCGGTACCGATATCAGTTTCAGGGGTAAGCTGTAGGCTATCAGGAGAGGACTTACACATCCGAGACAAAGTTGCAAAAAATAGCAAAAGTCAGGATTATGGAAATGCATCAAGTTGAGATGCGGTGTTACTGTAGATGCTGATACCAAGATGTTTGAACCGTCGTTCATGTTACTGAGTTGATGAGAATATCAGTCATAGCTCGTGCATTAAACCCATCATCCTACCACCAGCTCAATTATTGAGACGATTCATAAGTCATAGCTCAGGTTATGCGATAGTCTGGGTGACAAATATTGTGAGATTTATAATTCTTGAATGCGTTTGGAAGATTGAACCTACTTGGAACATTCAAACCATCTGGAGCGTCTCGAACAGTGAAAGCTCACAGAGCAAATCTGCTACTCCGGACTATTGTACATAATGAACGATTGATAGATCTTCCAACAAGTTCTTAAATCAGCTTACCTCCAACATTAATAAATAGTCTTCAAGCCGATGAAACAACAGAGATGATGGGAACAAAATATACAGTCCTCGAGCCATTCCAACACACCTATTATAACCCGAGATGGAATCTCTTGGATGTCTAAACTGGACTCCATGATTGCAGATGGCATGCCCTTCTCTCAATTTAATCTCTTCTGAATATTGTAAACATTGTGTCAACGACGGACCAGTACTACAGTAGAGATTGGAATCTTCTGACAATAACAACTCTACTCAGCGCTGCCTCATCGAAGCCAAATTCTCAAAAAAGTCAAGATAACAAGGCTATTGTCCACATTAATAGAACTTTCGCAGACAAAGGCCATCTAGCCCGAATTCCTTGTGAAGATTAAGACGTCGTCCAGAATATCATGTTCAAACCATACACGGTGCACACCAAGTAAAGATACCCAAGCTCTTACAAATGAAGGGCATTTTGACTTCCAAGGCTTACTAGCAGCAATAAACTTATTGGCGATATCGTCCATAAGAAAGCATCAAAAAGAACATTTCTTTTCTTTTTTGGGTTGTAACTCACTTGAAGTCAACGTTAATTATCCACGGCTCCAACCGGGAGATCGTCGGCTAAAGCTTCCCTTCCTCCCCCTTTGTCCGTCTATTTTCCTTTTTCCGTACGCTTCCGAGAAAACACTCCCCTGAGCTGGGCATGTTGAGGCTGAGTCGAGAGTCTGTTCAAAGAATCCATGACGTGCGCGGCGTCTCCGTACCTGTCCAAATATAACTATACATTTCATTGTCACGTACATCTTCAACCTTTGTATATTCCTTCTCCCATTCGAAATGGCGACACCGACAGCTTTCATAACTTCAGACCTGAGGGTTAAATTCTATCCTTTCATGCATTCCATGCACAGTGCCAGTGCTGTACGGAGTATTATCTGTGCAAGGTATCTGATGTGTATCCACTAATAATAACCGCACTCAATAAAACCGAACAAAGGAACTACTAACTAAGGTTACTGTACCTAATAGAATGAATCATGGTAGCGGAATCAGTTACCCATCAAAATATCCATTCAAATTTCATTCATAATTTCATGAACATCAAGGATCCCAGCTCACCCCTCCCTTCGGGCTTCAGGGCCTCCACCCAAATATTCCCAGGGCCAGTTGGTCCATTTCTCAAGATTCCCACCCTTCAAGACTTTTTTCATCGTTCTAGATCTTTTGATGTGTTGGTTCGCGCCGAAGTTCGTGGATCCGGGATGGATGAGTAAAATGATGGACGCGTAAAGGGTTGTTAACGGTAGATGCTCCCTCCCTCATGCACCACTTTCTGAGGATGTCCACTAGCATCGGTGTTGATTGCGGCAATTTTGATTTTTGGAAAGATTCGGTGGACGGTGAAGTGACGGTGAACACAAGAAGATAATCTAGCGCTTTACAGCTGCGATCTCGTGTGTGTCGCTACTGACGGATAGCTCACATGAGCGAGCATTAACTATTAAGCTTTGATGGGAAATGCATGAGGGTAGGTCGATCAATCATTAATTCTGAATCTGCATGTGCGTCTGCATCTATCTGCATACACACTGCTAGATGAGTTTTACAGCACAGTATGCCCTCCCGCTCTCCAAGGGGAAATCGCCACGACTCTTGAATCTTGATTAATCTCACGGTAGTAATCTCGTCCCTGAATCGGTATTCTGCAGCAGGTACAAAGTTGCAACACGCCAACGACGATCATCGGATGTTGACCATGTAAACACTTTATACGCACAGTGCTGCAATGAAGATCTAGATACAGTGCCTATCATATTAGACCAATGATTCTTATGGGTGGTGTATCAAAATCCCTGAGAGACCAATGCTTTTGTGCCCTCTTCCCGCCAAGCTTTACGATCAGACAAGATAAAAGAAACGACTAATCGGCCTTACGTTTGTTTTTCATTGATTTTTTTTGGGGGAGGGGGGGGGAATGTGTAATATAATCTTACAGTCATACAACAGAAGACGTTTTAAAAATTGAGGCATTTTTGTCTGTGCCAATGGGAGAAGGGGATTTTGATTAAAGACGGCCCCTGATTTTGTACGGGCGAGAAACTTCTAGACGCCCGATGATGAATGAATTGCTCGGCTGGAGATGTACTCTGGAGTCTGTAGGGATTTTTTGTTCCTGGTTATGGACGCAGCCCTGGAGGTAGGTAGGTGCAGATTCAAAGGCTCCCAGTCGCCAGCCTGCCAAGAGAAGAACGAAGGGGAATCCAATAACAAGTCAACCTTACTTCTTACAAAGCAATAAACATCGATCGCATCACGTACGACGAGGGAAGGGTGGGTGAATAGAAGACCACATCCAAGAAGTCAATAACCTTGGAAACCCCTCAATGTCTTGACTCCCAATCTCAACATAACGATGTGCGTTTGAACATCTGCGCTCCCTCGGAGCTGTATCTAGATTCTAGCTAGATGGCTGACGGGGAAGAGGAAAAAGAGAGTTTGCAAAGTGTATCATTCGGATTCATTCCCCATGTCAACCCCGGATATTGTAATCTTGACAACCCGTCAACATTCAGGGAGCAAATTCATGCAAGTCCCTGTTGGGAATCTCGTTGGCCCATCTTCGTCGCTACATTAATCAATTTGAGATGAACTGCCGCATTCTGGGAGAGTCTGGATTTTTCAATGTGTCATGATGTCACGATGTCACGATTGGACTCTAGTCCATTTCTACGTACGACAGGTAGGTAGGAAATGTGCTTTCCCGTGCTATCACGGCAGCGTCTAGATATCGTGGTGTGATTGCCGGCCTGTAGTTTTTATTGTATAAGAAAAACACCTCATAGAAACTGGGTTATAGGAAACGGACATTTACAGCAAGTCGGTAGGTAGGTAGGTACTAGGTAGCGAATAGGCAGATGACATCGGACGGCTCGTTTGATTGGAATCTTCTTCTCTCACAGATGGGTAGATCTTTGGAAATGGCAATCTGCTGTGTGTGTAGAAACACCAACATTGAACCAACATCTCCACCCAAGCCAACCTTTTTGATCCTTTAGGAATGAGCCTCGAGAAAGTTAATAATATAATGAATATACACCAGCACAGATGGGGCTTCATCTCTCGTGTCACCACATCTCAAATCCAGTCAGCTTCCTTTTCCCTTTCCCTTTCGTCTGTTCCTCGCCTCGGCGCTTCGAGCCCCTTACTCTACGTAAACACCAGAAGCCCAAGCCAGAAATCCTGGAAAATAGTATTGAATTCCCAATCAACGCAAACACTGGAAACCCATACGATAGCGTCGACGAAGATGGTGAAACACATTGCATTCATCGCTTTGATAAATCGATAGCACGAGATGCAAGAAGGACCCCTCCTCCTACAGACGATAGTACAACAAGATTGTTTCAATTGGAGAACATGCCATGCGCGTGTTCTCGTGCCATCTCTCCTGCACCAGAGTTCTAAAGCCTCCAGTTGTACATTCGTGTCGGATTTTCGTTTCAAGAAAAAGCAACGAGAAGGAAGCGCATTCGGGACTGAATGATCGTTGAATGATGTTATATCGATTATTCGGATTTCACAACCCAACCCTGTCTACCAATCGAGAGGAACTGCTCTTGTGCCAATGATTCTTCTTCTTCTTCTAATATAGGTAATCTTTACACTCTCCGCTACTTTCTACCTACCTAGGTACCTACTCATCCACCCATCCACCCATCTATCTACCCATCTACCCATCTACCCATCTACCCATCTACCCATCTACCCATCTACCCATCTACCCATCTACCCATCTACCCATCTACCCATCTACCCATCTACCCATCTACCCATCTACCTACCCATACATACATTTTTTATACCAAACATAATGCCACCCCAGCCCATCACGACTCACTACACACCTGCACCAATCAACAATCCACCATCCGCACACCCAGCAATTGCCTAGGTTATGTACAGAGTATACGTATATCGACTGTAGTCTGCCCCCCCGGCTATCCGAGATGAACCAAATAAGGCGAAGATATTTAACTTGTTTCAAAATAAGTGAGTGGCACTGCGGGTACCCAGGTACTAGCCAGTACATCCCAGCCCTTCTAGCCCTGTCCTGTACCATACTAGTACCGCACCGCACCTTCACGCCCAAGTAAATTGAAGTAATGCTCCGTCCAGTAAGGAATCGTACTGTAACAAGAAGTGCTGTGATTCGTTTCCCGCTTGGCTAATGCTCTCTAAAACAAAAACAGACCTATCGGGATAATTAGGTGCCTTGTTTATAATTACCATCACTTTCATCATAACTTTGATCTCCATGGATTACTCTGATATTACTGGACAACCTTGGAAGCACATTGCAGTACGTTCATTACCAGCACAGTACAGGACCTTGTGTCGTCCATTACCGTGTTATACTTCCTCCCTAGTACACCACTTACTCGCAATTCATCGTACCGTCGTCCCACGGTTTTACAAAAAGCACAACGAGAGTTCCTTTTCCTCCTCAACCACAGTACCTCCCCGTCAAGCAGAAGTAGAAATCGGCAACCCATCCCAACCCAGCCCAATCCCATCCATCCTCTCCCCCCTCCCCATCTAATAAGCAATAAGCCATCCTAGTCCGCCCATCCTTGGACACCACCACACTCGGTACCTGCTCTTTTTGTACACGACAAGCAAAACTCATCTTATTCCTTTAATCACGAAATAACGAATCGCATCTTTCAAGATTGCCTGCTCTAATAGGCTTTGGCTTTTAATCTCCATCTGCTTGATACGCGAACGTTTTTGCTTCCTCGTTCCTTTTCCTTTCGGTACTGTGAGATGAGGGCTGAGGGTGCCGGAGGCTCGAGATTTCCTTTCTTTGATGACTTGATGCGCCGTCTCCGGGCTATCCCGTACGTAATGTTATTGAATGACCGACAGGAAAGAACGAAAGAAAGAACGAAAGAACGAGTGCTTTGATGACGAGCATGGAGGGGATGAAGAGGTGGATAGGAAAAGTGTTTTTGTATTCAATGTATGTATATGTACGTGTGTGTATGTGGAAACAATGAATGTGTTTGTTTGTTTGTTTGTTTCTTTGTTGTATGTTTCTATTCTGAGGAATAAAGAAAGAGTATTAAATGTGATTGATTGATTGATTGATTGTCTGTTTGTCTAGTTTTCTATTATTGTACCAAGAGCTTTGAAGAAGTATCCATCCATCCATCCATCCATCCATCCATCCATATGGATATCAAAACTCTTGTTTGTATATAACGTTACGAGTTCAAAGAAAAGCATCCCATCGACCTCATAGTATTCGAATTACCGGATGGGTAAATTACCCCTGATTATTTAAAAGGTATCCGATTCCCACCGTCCCTCGAATAATTCCCCAAAAGAGTCATTTACCAGAATCGGATACTTTTACAATCATTCATTCATTTTATTCAAGCATATATTATTTGTTGGTTCATTTATTTATTTATCTATCTATCTATCCCCAGCTACTAGGTATTTATCTAAATAGGAAATAAGTTATACAGAAGTAGGTACACATTTATATATTCATATATTCATCCATATATTCATATATTCACACATTCACACATTCACGTATTCACACATTCACACCTTCACATCCTCTCATTTCACTCTCTCACTCACTCGTTCCTTCCTTTTTGGTCATATCCCCCCCTCCCTTCCCCTTCCCCCAAATCTATCCTTGTTCAACATCATCATCCAATCCGATCCTTCTACTTTCCACACAAACACCCCTTGTATCAAACACTTTAAAGATTACCCACTAAATCTTATTAGCTAAGCCCCACAATAAACCAACCCCAGTTCTCACCCATCCATCAAACTTTACTTTCTTTGAAATAAAACCATCTACTTTTCCACTCATCTGGATCTATTCCTTCTTTACCCACCACAGATCTACATTCTCTACTAGTCTTTCGAGGCACTTACACTCTTTCCAAAATACTAGAAATTCTTTGAAAGAATCTTCTTCCCACGAGTACAGCAGCGCTGCCCAATATCTTAACGTCAATTCCTTAACGAAAACTCCAGTCTCTCTCTCTTCAAGTACACCTCACTCGGAAATTTCAAGACAGCCCAACAAGGAAATTAACTGACACTTATCATCAACATCAATCAAAATGCGTTCCTCTATCGCTATCGCCTCCCTCTGCGTTGCATTCGCTTCTGCTTCCCCAATTGTCAAGAAGGGTTTGGAAATCGCCGCTCCCGCCGTCAAGCAAATCATCGAAACACATGTTGATGTTGTCACCGATGTAGTCATGGTCACCGTCACCGGTGAACCAGTCATTGTTACTGCTGGTGCCACTTCTACACAACCTCCTGTCATCGTGACCGTCTCCGCCCCAGGATGGTACCAACCTAGACCTCACAGATACTCCCACTCCCACTCGCACTCTCAAGCTGTCGCTTCCCCAGCACCAACCTCAACCACCCCATATGTCGTTGTCATTACTGAAACCCAAACTCCTTCCTACGAAGCCCCAGCTCCTACCAGCGAACCCCCAGCTCCTACCAGCGAACCCCCAGCTACCACCAGCGAAGCTCCAGTTACTACCAGCGAAGCTCCAGCTCCCACTAGTGAAGCACCGGTTACCACCTCTTCCGTTGCTCCAGTCACAACTGAAGCTGCCAAGGTCATCACTTACCCTGCAAGCTCCACCCCCGCTGCAGAGACAACACCTGCTGCTTCTGCCACTGATGCTCTCAGCCCAACTGCCGTCACTTCCCACAATGATGCCCGTGCTAGCCACAAAGCTTCTGCTATGAGTTGGAACCAGACTCTTGCTGATTACGCCCTCCAAGAGGGTAGCTGCACCCAATTCGCACATGACTTGTAAGATCACTCCACCCCACTCAACGATACCAAAAACGTAATACTAACATGCAATAGAACCGCCGGCGGTGGTGGATACGGACAAAACATTGCTGTTGCTGGAAACTCTAACTCTGCTGCTTACACCACCGAAGGTGCTCTCGCCGACGCTATCAAGGAATGGTACGCTGAGGAATCCCTCTACGGCAGCTTGTATGGTGTCGCCAGCCCATCTGAGTCTGTCGGTGATTTCTTGCATTTCACTCAAATGGTCTGGCAAGGATCCCACCAAGTTGGATGTGCTGTCAAGACTTGCGGAACCGATAACTCCATCTATCCAGGCATGTACATCTGGTACAGCGTCTGCAACTACTACCCAGCAGGAAACGTCATTGGTGAATTCGCCACCAACGTTCTTGCCTAGATGATATCATGCCCGTTTGCACATAAAGGAGTTCTTGGCGTTTACGCTCTGGGGCTTAACTTACCTTTCATGTATGAACTTCTATTGAGAGGGGGTTTTGTTGCCGAGCGCTGGGACGCTTCTTCATACCTTCGATACGCAGCTGACGACATTTTATAAAAAATGGATAGATTTGAATGGATTTCGCGTCTTCCCTGGGTGTTTGACGATATTCTTGATTGATACGTTGCGCCATTTAGATACTCTTGATAGACTTGGGTTTCTAATTGCTTTTGGTAACTTCGCACGTGTTGGCATTCTTCCCATTATTCAGTTCTTTGTACATAATTGAACATATTGGTCTTTCCAGAGATCCTTTTATCCAAAACTTCTTGGCTTCTTGATTGCATTGTGATTGTGATTGTGGGTGGTGTTGAGAACGTGAATGTGAAGGGGAAATTTGATCCCTCGGAATCCGCTGAGGTGTACAATTGGTTGGTTCCTCGAGGAATGCATGGATGATGGAAGTGAGGGAAGCAGTATCTGATTGAAAAAAGCAATGTTGGAGAAAAGTCTAAATCCTTTTACCGAGTTCTGGGTGGTTGATCTGACCTGATTTCAACTGATCTGCAATAAGCTTGAAATGATGTGATGATATATGCATAATTGAAGTGAGGTGTGATTGAGATTTTACGTGGGAGGAAGAAAAAGCTTGGCAGAAAGAGTCAGTTTTGATCCAACAGACATCTCGGCAGCTACCAACACCCGCCTGAACTAAGCACAGTAGGTAGGCAGGCAGGCAGGGAGGCAGGTACGGGTGGTGATACTGTGTGGTCTTGTGTGATTACTAAGCACACATCAACGGTCCGTGCCTCATCGGAGCTAATCAAGACTCCCCCAAGACTCTCCAAGGCTCATCAAGAGGTGATGAAATACTTATTATTGCTGACGATAAGGCGATCCCACAAGAAATGTCTCAACTGGTGATCTTTTTCTCTCATTCACAACCTGGAACCTCCAAGAATTCCTCATTTTCTATTCCGTCTCTGTGTTGTGTGCGCCTTCTCAGATTTCCAAATATATCATTGGAGTTTAAATAAATATACTTTCAAATTAGTACATTACACTTTCCAAAGGCAGCGGAAACTCAACCTTAGTAACAAAAAGTACACTTCACTTAATAAAAGTGCGGAACAACGAGGCAGCCGTTAGTAACCGTGAGAATCAACTCGATAACACAACTCAACTCCACTTCTCCCGCACAAGAATTTCGCCTTTCCTTGTAAGATTGGTAGGTATACATATCACAGCCCAATTGAAGATCAAAAGTTTTTTTGATTCAAAGATATATACTTGAATTCAGGTAATAATGGCTTCAAACCTGCGTGGAGCTGGGGAGGCGCAAGGCATAGGACAAGCGTTGAAGAACATGCTGGGAAAAGCTACCACCACTGTACCAGAACAGAAAGACGACAAAGCAAAACTCATCAATAGGGCCGGTGAAAGCAAGAGTCCATATGTTCGAGCTCACTCTTCAAATCCTGTTGCATGGCAGCTTTGGGGGGACGAGGCTATCAACTTGGCGCGCCGGGAGAATAAGTTGTTGTTTGTGAGCATTGGCTACAGTTCTTGTCATTGTAAGTACTCCTTACTTCGAAGTTCGGCAAGCATTTCATCCAAGGCTCACAAGATGGAACAAAGGGTGTCATATTATGGAGCGCGAGTCATTCGAAAACGAAGAAGTAGCTGCGATCTTAAATAGCTCATTTATACCAATCAAAATCGATCGCGAAGAACGTCCCGATATTGATCGAATTTATATGAACTTTGTGCAAGCTACAACCGGCTCCGGAGGATGGCCTTTGAACGTCTTTCTCACACCAAGTTTGGAGCCAGTGTTCGGCGGGACATATTGGCCGGGACCAAGTAAGACGACAGACTTTGAAGATCAGGTCGACTTTTTAGGAATTCTGGATAAACTGAGTACCGTTTGGTCAGAACAAGAATCGCGGTGCCGACAGGACTCGGCTCAAATCCTTCAGCAGCTAAAGGATTTCGCAAATGAGGGAACCTTGAGCAATAGATTGGGAGACGGCGTAGACAACATTGATCTCGAATTACTGGAGGAAGCGACTCAACATTTTGCGAATAGCTTTGATCAGTCAAATGGAGGATTTGGGTCAGCTCCAAAGTTCCCTACTCCTTCAAAGATCGCTTTCCTGCTCCGTTTGGGACAATTTCCCCAAGCTGTACTTGATATTGTTGGAATTCCCGATTGTCAAAATGCCAAAAATATTGCCCTTACAACTCTCCGAAAGATGGCCCGTGGCGGAATTCGTGATCATATTGGGAATGGGTTCGCTAGATATTCTGTCACGGCAGATTGGTCCCTTCCTCACTTTGAAAAAATGCTTTACGACAATGCGCAACTTTTACACGTCTATTTGGACGCCTTTCTTTTGTCAAGAGACCCAGAGTTTCTAGGAGCTGCATATGATATTGCAACATATTTGACAACTACCCTTTCACACCCACAAGGGGGGTTCTATTCAAGTGAGGATGCTGACAGTTATTATAAGAATGGCGATACAGAGAAACGAGAGGGTGCCTATTACGTTTGGACTAAACGAGAATTTGAGAACATCATTGGTCGCGAACATGAACCGATACTATCAGCCTTCTTCAATGTTACCAGTCATGGTAATGTAGGGCAAGAAAATGATCCTCATGATGAGTTCATGGATCAGAACGTATTGGCCATTTCAAGCACCCCATCTGCGCTGGCAAGTCAATTTGGCATGAAGGAGGCCGAAGTTGTAAAGGTAATCAAGGAAGGCAAAGCGGAACTAAGACGCCGCCGAGAAGCTGATCGCGTAAAGCCGGCTATGGATGATAAAATTGTAGTCAGCTGGAATGGTATTGCGATTGGAGCATTGGCTAGATCAGCAGCTGTTGTCAAGGGTTTTGATCCAGTCAAGGCCCAAACCTACCTAGATGCTGCTCTGAAGGCAGCCAACTTTATCCGGAAAAATCTTTATGAAGAAAAATCCAAGATTCTGTACCGTATTTGGCGCGAAGGACGAGGAGATACCGAAGGATTTGCAGATGATTATGCATTCTTAATTGAAGGACTTATCGATTTATATGAAGCTACTTTCGACGAAAAGTGGCTTCAGTGGGCCGATGAACTTCAACGTAAGGTTTTTTCTCCCTTTCCTTTTGATACCCTGCTGACTGACTTCAACAGAATCTCAAATCGACCTCTTCTATGATACACAAAATACGGGGGCCTTCTTTTCCACCACCGCTTCTGCACCGAACGTGATCCTTCGTCTTAAGGATGGTATGGATGCGTCTGAACCCTCCACAAACGGTACATCTTCTTCAAATCTCTATCGTCTATCTTCGATTTTAAACGACGAATCATATGCAAAAAAGGCAAAAGAAACCGTCAAGAGCTTTGAATCGGAAATGTTGCAATATCCTTGGTTGTTCCCTAGTTTCATGCCGACGATTGTAGCGAGTCATTTGGGTGTAAAGAGCGTGGTAATTCATGAGGCAGATGGTGATACTATAGGCGAAAGTCGAGTTCGAGAATTCGAAAAAACACCTAGAGGTGGGCTAGGAACATTTGCTCGATTGAATTCTTCGGGTAAAAATGGACAATGGTTGAGAGAGAGAAACCCGCTGCTGAAGGATGTGGGGAAATCCTCCAGAACTAAGATACTAATCTGCGAAAATGGTGTATGCAAAGAAGAGGAAAATGCATTCTTCGTGGATTCGGGTGTAAAGATGGAAAATCCCCAGAATGGAGCAGGGTTGAAAATGGCGGGTCTGAAGGAATCATTGCCGAGTGTTGAAGATACGAATCAAGGACAGGAAAAGACCTTGCAGGGGTATCTACAGCATGCTGATTTCGGGGCTACAGCCTGCGTTCCGAATGCGGGCAAGCGGAATTAGGTACTTTTTACATGAATTACTAGTGCATTTCTGCCGTACAGTAGAGAATATGCCTAGTTGGCTACACTTTGATTCCTTTTATATGTAAGGAATGGGAATGGTTCCGAAAAGAAAGGAAAATAGCGACGAAGGCAGGCGTCAGTCATTTGATATGGGTTAATGGCGTTTGATAGATATCATTCTTCAAAAAAATTGTATACAACTTTGTTTCCCTCTAAAATTTGCCGCTGTACCTAGATGCAATACTCATATATATACTTACTTTGAGTTGCATACTACGAAAGCATGAAATCTCGAATCAAAAACTGAAGTCACGATGATCAATCTTTAATTATATGCATCGTTTTCAAGCTGGCTCTTATGCAATCGCATCATAGAGACTTCGGTTTGCATTTGAAATAGTTCACCACGGTTCACCGTACATGGGGATACTCCGATATGACATATGCCTCAAGTAAACCTAGAGAAACGATTCGGTGGGCAGAATTTCGCCGCTCACGAAGGAGAGGTGTGGTGGAGACTCGATCGATTCGTGTATCGTTTGAGAGATTCTAGCTTCTAGCTTCTAGCTTTTTGTCACAAATTTCACGATCAATCACCCTATGGAACTGATCATGTCCTGTGGCGTGTCGGATTTGTAGAAAGTGAATGCGAGATGGACGTTGAGCGTTGGAAGTTGGACGGTGAACAGTGGACGTTGAAAAGCATCTCATTTCTCATTTGGCGCCCGAGATTCGCATTCCTCGCTGTGGTGTCCGCTCTCTGGTGGCCAGAGATCAAGTCCAATAGTCAAGGTAGGTAGTTGGTCTGACACCATTACACATCAAAGGGACGCATGCCTTCCAGCCTCGCACCACTCGCCCGCCCAAACACTCTCCTCCCAGCCCCATGACCAGAAAGCAAAATGACAGGAGACAAAGGCACTGACTGTTGAAAACTCATAACCGGCGCCAATACCTCCCTCGACACGCCCTCCGCCTGCCCCGAACCCCGATACTCCATCCGCACCCTCGATCAAACAACTCGCCGACGAAATCACAATCGAGATCACGACCCGGACCCATTCTCAATTGCATTTGATCGCCATCATCCGCAACGCCTTGTCGTGAGGCCGTTCCTCGGGATCACGTCACCGCGGATGGATATGAGAGGAGCGCAGCGCAGCGCTCAACCATCATACGCCTTTTTTCTCCCTCCCTGCGACTTCTCGACGCTTTTGCGTCCGAAGCGCGAGGATCGTGGTGCCTGTTAACGTTGCGGAGCGATGCGCATTATCCCCGAAGAGCGCATTTAAAACGTACCCCCCGTGTCCACCGGACAATCTGCATTTCCTCGTGACGCCTGGACCGGATCGCGCGGGGGAAGAAGACAGGCAGGGGATTGCAGCGCGAAGGAGGCCGGGGGCGATCCTGGGCAGGGCGTCGTGATCAGCTCCATGTGCGATTGCAGAAGGGGTGTTGGTGGGGTGGTGGATTGGCCACGTGCGTGTTTTACCATCGTGAACGTTGTGTTGCGTCATCACTGATGCCCGTCGACGTCTTCGTGACATCACCGCGCTAGCGTTGGATCTGGGCGGTTCCCCGGTTCCCGCTGCTTGAGCTCCCGCTCTGATGGTCCCGCCATGCGGATATTGCCCATGAAAGGAATTCTCAATCTTCGTTTTCTAGGTCCTTTACGTCCGCTTTTCAAATACGCGATTTTGAAGTTGTCACTACGTTCTACGAGTGAGGCGGCAGTGGATCTTATTGAGATGGCGGTTGGAGGGGGGGTTCATGGCAACAGTGGGTGTTTTTGTGTGGGAACAGAGGTGAGAGGTTGTTGGAGACGAGGGATGAGGGAAAGCAGAGAGAGGTTTGGGGAAAGAGTGTAGAGTGAGCGGGGATTGGAAGGCGGATAAGGGGTTGGGGAAGGAGATGGAGGAGAAAATGGATTGGATGGTTGATGAGTGAGGAGTGAGGATTGAGGAATAGTATTCCCGGTTTACTGATTCTCTGTGCTATTGCCAAGAGGTAGATTGGAGAAATCTTAGGGTAGTAGATTATTCGCGGGTGGTGGAAGGGTAATTTAGTACTATCCGGTGAGAAGATAACATTAGATATCATTTCGACCAAAGTCCACAAAACGCTAATGAAATCGGAACAGAGGACTCAAGATTTCAATGTTTATCTATGATGCCGCTTTCTCCAAGGTATCTCTAGGGTTCAGAGTGACAGCTTAGTGAATTCCAAGTCGACGTCGTTGTCCAGAATTTAGACAGCATTCGGATCTTAGGTCAATCTCTGATACACCAAGAGCCTAAGATCAAAAACTCAGTATACTTTTGAAGACTCAAAACCACAAACCCTAAAAATCCTAGCTGCTTCAAGCCTTACATCCAAGAAGGAAGGGAAATGAATTATCAATTATGCCACCTTCAATGCCCACCTTCATGGTTCAACACTAGACATCAGCGCATCACGTGTAACGAGCCACACGAGGTTCTTCTTCTGGTTAGAGCATCGAGACGTATGCAAGTGATGAGCTTACAAATCCACACCATCTCCGATCTGGAAAGAACCGACTGAGACCAGCTGAGATAGCAACCCCAGGTTTTCTCAGCGCAAGTAGAAGTACCACTATGCGGCCCAGTATGTTCTTTTTCGAGGCTTATTATTGTTTTGGAAATACCTGTATCTTGAAATGGAATCTTATGAAGTCCTAGATATCGACGAGGCCGGAGGTTGGGAGCCTCAAGTACATGACAATGGTGAGTCTTAGTCTCTGATGAGTTCGGTGATATTCTACCGTAATGGCACTGGAAATCGAAAAGTAAAAGTAGATTACTGAGGATTTAGATACACTAGTATCGAGGTCAATACCAATTTCTAGGACCAATTTTGAAAGAACGACTCGTAATGAACTCCCAATGCTAGGCCCGGAAGGTATATGATGTTTACTGGTCAATGAATGCATCGCTGATCAACACTCTGAGTAGGCCATCTCCCCACTGACTATGAAAAATCTCCCGTTTCTGGCGAAGCCGAATTGAATCCCGGTAAAGCCGCAGAATTTACCTTCGTCCAAGTGGAAAATAAAAGAGGTCCAAGAACAGCAGCACGTAGTCATGTTATGCGAGAGTTTTGGCGTGAAAAGAGGCTGCAGAAAGTGCAGAAACCTGGGGCGACTCGAAAGAGAGAGTTGTATAACTCAAAACCGAAGAACTCGAAACGTGGAGCTCTACGAGATGTTGATTGTTGTCAGTCGATTTCTGGAAACACAAGAGATAATCTCGGCTCAGATATCAACACTCGAGAAGTTGACGAAGCGACTAATCGTGAAGCGCCAAGAACCAAATTGGCCCAACCAAAGCTCGAAGAACCACCGAATCCCGGCACGTTGCCCGAACGATTTTCAAAATACATCCAGACAATGGTTCCCTTGAGTAGGACTGGAATTGCGGATGTTGATCCATTCTCAAGATTAAATGTCGGCGAGGGACCAGAAATACAAAAGCTACTCCATCACTGTAAGCTCTTCAGCTTTACTTCTCTTGCAACACAATTCCTTCCATTATTCCATTGAAAAAAAAACTGATAACGAGAAAGATTGTTGGATAACAGCATCATGTATGGATAGAGAAGCTGCAAGTACGGATTTTCGTAGAGTCGGATGGCTATTTTCGAAAGTCGTTTGGCTCGACCCCACGCCAGGTCATGTTTTTATGGGATTCACCATCCACCATATTGCTCGACTTCATGGCCAGAAAGAACCACCTATCGCTATTAAACACAAAATGGAGGGTATGCGCGCGATTAATGAGAGATTAGATGACCCCGCAGAGGCCCTCTCTGATGGAAATATCGGAGCGGTTGCAAACTTCACAAGCCATGAGGTGGCTGGCCTCGGGTTTGATTTTATGTAAACGTTCTGATATTTGTATAGTTACTCTCCGGAAACCCAGAAGATTTCAGCATTCATATGAATGGACTCGACCAGATGGTAAAATGTAGAGGAGGCCTTGCCGCTTTTTCTGGGAATAGACCTTTGCAACTTGTGGTTGAAAGGTATGTTATACTTGCAAAATTCCTGCCGATGGACACCTAATCTCTGCTATTTCTAGTCTAGACCTATGCAGAGCCTACATAAGAATTAGCAGACCAACATATTCAATGTATGATGCAAATTCAACGGAAAATTTGACAAAGACAAGCTCACTCGGAACGTCGACGATCCAATACGAGGTTGCAAAGATGCAAGCAAGAAATGAATTTTGCGCAGACTTTATTAGGATGGTTGATGGTCTAGAAAAGGCCACAGCAGTGGTCAAAGATGCCGCATCCAAGATAATATCGCAAGAACAATGGAACAAATTTAGTGATCGTATCTTCTCAGCAGCGATTGGAATGAGTTGGCTTCACCCAACTGAGCAAGTCATCGACGAGAGGCGCAATTCCATTTGGAGATGTTTTCGGCTTGCATCCTTGGTTTATCTTCAGGTGGCTTTACATGACCTCTTTACCACCGCACAACCCAAAGGACAAGACTTCCAAGCTTGCAAATGCCTCTTACTTGACACAACCACTGATTGGGGTAGAGCTATCGAAATGCTAGCCCGTGTCATTCTTCGGGGAGAGCGCTCGAAGACAGAAAGACATCGGAGAGCATGGTATGTAGCCAATGCGATGATAGAGTTACAAGACTTTGCACTCGAGACATGGAGGATGGCAGAAAGTACTTTGTTTAGTTATCTGGGATCGTTGCCTGGGAAGATTGAAGGGGGATCAAGTAGACCACCTACTATGGCCTTGAGCAGCAGCCTCGATATATGCAGTGGATACTACAATTCAGATGGTGGAAAGGGTGGCTTGGAGCTCTTCTGTGATTAGATAGTTCTTGAACCGTTATATCAGCAGTGTCTCCTCAACTGCAGAATATACTACGATTACAAAGCTATAATTTGCTTATCTAGCGGATATAGAGAAGGAGGCTTATTAGATCAACGGAATGAAACTCTGGATATAAGGTCTATTCGTAAACCCTTCTCTATAATCAACTTTGAACGACGCGGAAACGCCGATGCATGCACCTTAAAAACGCAAATCCAACGCCCAATTGAGTAACTCGATTCGGCATCCAATAGAAACCAAAAGCTCTGGCTGACTCTGCAGATACACCGCGGGAGAATACCAAGCTCAAGAGAAGATGGGCTATACACGTGGATCCCCAGAAGAAAAAGTGCACGCTCCCGATTTGGTAAGTCTCGTCATTCCTGCATTTAGGATAAAAAGCGTTCGTTTTGTGCGACCAGTTCCCGAAGAGGTTTGGGTATCCCAAAGATCGCAACACAAAAGACTTTACTTCTATAGTGTGGCTGCCCCCTCACCGACTAAAATACCTGTGAAAATGATGTCAGACCCAGTTCGGACCCCTGAAAAGGCGGGCATTAAAAAATAGATCGATTCTTCTACGGGTTTTCTTAGTTGCCGTCTCGGATATGTAAGCAGGAATTTTTATGGTGTGTGTCATTGAAATAGCCTATTAAAAGGCTATAAATTTGGATTGTGCGACATCCGCCGCCGCTGCCTAGAAAATCGGAAATCCACGGCGGTTGGAGGTTTTATAAGCTTTTGGTGTCATAATTGATTACTGATTATATATACTTTCATATCCTTCAAGGACTTCGACGTACAGACTTAATCTGAAGCGAAAACAATTGTCCTAACAACTTCAAACTTGCACAAGCTAAATCTTCCAATACACAATTCAATAAATGATGGCAATTTCTACTCCAATTTGGTACTCTCCTCCTTCACCAAATTCTATGACATTTGAACAAGATGCTCCGTGTGATATGAATACTGACGCATTCCAATCTGCCTTTCCATATGTATGGTCGATTCCTGGGCTCATTAAAATCAAGACACTAACATGACGAACAGACAACCTGTATGATCTCACAGGCGGATAGTACATATACTATACCACCATATCCGAGCCCATATCTTGATACCATTGATATGTCCACGGTACCGGAATTGGATCAGAGCACTTCGACGAAACACAGCGGAAGAATGGGTGGATCGGAAATAAACGATATGAACGAAGAGGTGCCGAATGAATCGGTAAGAGCATACAGCAATATCTTGGATAGAGGCAGTTCTTGTTCTCTGAGCTAATGAAGTATAGCAGCGAAGTCAAAATCGCGCCGCTCGCGAACGGAAACCTAAATCTCAAGGTACTCGCACACGAGAGACATCGCATGATTCGGCGGACTCAATATCGGAAAAAACTCCTGCGCAAAAGATGGTAAGGATTTCCTCTTATTTATGTAAACTCGCCCTAACTCTTCCCAGAGGCGGCTTGTGCAGAATCGCGTGTCTCAAAGGAATTTCCGAAAACGCCAAGCAAACGAACGTCAACGACTCGAAGACCAGGTGAAGATGCTCAGTACCGAGTTGCATAATCTTAGTGATATGTACCAAGATTTACTGAGTCGATATGAGCAGGTACAACGCGAAAAGTCGTCGAGTAGTGATCTGATAGGGGGGTGGATGGATGGCGCTGGAACGTTGGAACAAATTCAGCCTTGGAGGACTTGAGTGAATGGAGGACTATAATGATCCGGAGCTGTGTATATTTTTAGGTTGGACATTTAGTGGGAGAATGAACACCCTCTCTGCGAACTTGTTTTATGGGGTGTTGTGATATAGGATGGATGGGCAAAAACTAGAGCTAATCATGGGAACGATAGCAGGAAAATGGATAGTACCAATAGCAGAGAACTCTCTCTAGGCAGGGACAATACCAAACTCGAATTTTCTCAAACTGTGATTGTTCTACTGCAAAACCAATGACCGAAAGGCTTCTTTCAAAATCCTGTACTACGAATTATCAATCTTCAATCCGACTTTAAGCCGCCTTTGCCGAATCTGCAGCATCATGGGCTTTTGCCGAGTAGTGATGCATAGGCGCATAGGCATAAGCATAGGCATAGGCATAGGCATAGGCATAGGAATATAAAAAGGTGTATGAAAAGGCAAAGCCGGGCGTCTGTGCTACAGATGCATGCAATAAATGCACACTGGTGATTATACAGCAAGTTCATATTCTTCGAAATGTCGTTCTCTGTGTCAATGACACATGGCTGATTGTTTTCTCGGCCGAAAACCCCGAATGGGATGGAAATTTATACTTCGGTCCCCTTGATGCCCATTCTCCGTGAGTTACACAGAAAACAAGCAAATAGGGTTCTGTAGGCATAGAAGTCTAGATCCGATTTACCGTTCGAGCGGCCCACCGGTGATAAGATCCGCCTCAATCCATGAAAGGGAAAGTCAACAATGGCGTGGAGTCAGAGGTGGCCAGAAGGAAGTGTAAAAGCCTTTCAATAAGAATCCTGGAAAATGATGTATTATTATGAGTGATATCTGTGGTTTGATTGGGGTTTCCTTACAATTTTCGTTGTGATAATCAACCGTGGCTGCATAATGCCTTGGATGTATATTGACTGAACGCCTTTCAATGCAGTGAATAGTCCTAATTCCAGCGGACATAAATATGACACCGGATAACCCCCTTCCAAAGCACAGGATCGGTTTCTACTCCTTTCTGTACCTTTCGTTCTCCAATTGCCTCCAGTCTTTTTCCTCGGGCTCATTCCCACTTGTCTCCTTGACACCGCTATCAAATGCCGGCTTTCCAGCATATAGCATATGTCCACCGGTATTTCTCTCTCCACCTCCTTCAAGCTCCTTGCTCAGAGAAATTGGTTGATTACCTCTGAATCGTTTGCGCATATCAACCAATCCTCGTTTACATTCGCCATAGCCCTTCTTCAACTGCTGACACTTGGTCGGCATGGTTTCGAGGAGAGGAGCTCGTAGACAATCCGAAGGTTTATTGCGGTACACCATGACGCAGTCCGACTCTTGGAGGCATTGTGCTAATGCAGCTCCTGCGGAATGAAGTTAGCCGGGCAATGAAGAGAGGAAGGGAAGATGCGAACGGATATCTTGGCAAGAACTCGGCATATCAAATGGATTTTCTTTGGTAATTTGGAGATAAGATCAATTACGTTTCTAGTTTTGAAATGTCGAAGACTGAATCAAAGCAGAAACCTTGGAGGAGGTATGGTACGTACGGTTGGTTGTCATAGACAATGCAATTCTCAGGCACAAACAAAGTTCACTGATTAACCTTGAGGCTGCTTACCTAATACTTAAGGTTCACACTTACTAATAACAATAAGTGACCAGTGACCACCTCTGGTACCTCCCGCTAGTACTGTCCTACTCCGGATACTACTGGACTGTAGTACGGAGTAGGCACCCGGACGGTAGGTTAGTAATAACCTGCAATAACTTTTAGCCTTATAAGGCGCCAACTTTCAAAAGTCTTTGAAGTTTGCACGGAAGCTACTTTATCTAATAGATACCCGTAGATTACCCGTCTCGACCTAGATTGAGTTCAAGCTACCCCCAGATTCCAAAGCGCCACTGAGTAATAAAGGAATCTGGACGACAGACATAGTTCAGTCATTTATTAATGTGATCGTCTACTCGTAACATATCCATTGTCAAGTATTGTATTTGATATATCTATATTTGACATTTAACAGTTGTTCCTCTTAACTTTTCCTTGTTTGATCCGTCAGAAGAATTATCCACAGCCAACTATCTAAAAACTCAGGCGCAAATGAAGTGAAGGCGGCGTGCAATTGGCATGTGAAAGTGGATGTGATATGAGTGAAACGTTGGTAACGATTGGATTCCTACGTGTATGCACTCGAGAGCGGTATCCACGTCAATCCTTTGACTAACATGATCTCTTCGCAGGCACAAGAGATCTAGACTTTATAGAACCTTATATCAGATATATTGAGCTCTTTATCTGTTTTGCGGTCAAGCTTTCTTCTCTCATGATACTAAACTCTCTCACCGCGCAAATAGATCCTCGATAGAAGAAATATACCCAACGCAATGTATCTTCCATTCATCGGACGCCTCTGTCTGTAAGTTCTGTGTTTGGTTGATATGTTCCGCAGTTGTTGATTGATTATACAGGAGCGAATATCTGGCGCTGATCAGCTCTTTTTTTCTTGTTGGATTGGAAGCAGTAATTAGAATATTGACGCTTGCGCTACGTGTGTTTGATACCATTTCTGTCTATACTCGGTAGCATAAGCTAACCATGGCACAGCTTCAACGATCCTAAAATTATGCTATCGAGCTTCAAGGCGGGCTTTTCAACCGATTCACATCTGCGGCAGCTAAGAGATCAGAGACCCGAAAGCAAGGTTGGAGCAGCCCTTCAGTGGAATGCAAACCAGGAACGGGGCTGACAAACCCAGATATATCTACCTCGATTCGAAATGCTTCAGACTTTGTAGATCTCTGCGAATTAGCTGGTTATTATGCTGAGGAACACGTAGTACAGACCGGAGATGGTTATCTGCTATGTGTTCACCGACTCGGGTGGAAGAAAGGAGAAGAGAGTACAAAAGTCAATAGTGGGCCAGATAGCACCAAAAAGCCTGTTGTTTATCTACATCATGGCTTGCTCATGAATAGTGAGGTATGGGTGTGTTTAACTGATAAGGAGCGATGTTTAGCATTTACCCTGGTAGAAAGAGGATATGATGTCTGGGTAAGTTTGATACATATTGATCTACACTCATATAGTCGACTGAATATCTGTAGCTTGGAAACAACCGTGGAAACAAGTACTCCAAGAAGTCGATCCACCACTCACCATCAGAGATAGCTTTTTGGAACTTCTCGATAGACGAATTCGCCTTCCATGATATTCCAGACACCATACAATACATCCTAGACACCACTTCTGCGCCTTCGCTCTCATACATTGGATTCTCGCAAGGAACAGCTCAAGCATTTGCAACTTTAGCTGTTCATCCGAAGCTCAATGATCAAGTAAATGTATTCATTGCTCTTGCACCTGCTATGTCTCCCGCTGGTCTTTCAAATGGAATTGTAGATGCACTTGTCAAAGCATCACCTCAAGTTCTATTTCTCCTTTTCGGTCGTCGATCAATTCTGTCATCGGCAACAATGTGGCAGTCAATACTCTACCCTCCAATTTTCGTTCGTCTTATTGACATGGGACTATCGTTTCTCTTCGGCTGGCACGCCAAAAACATTTCCACATCACAAAAACTCGCAGCATACCCTCATCTCTATTCTTTCACTAGCACCAAATCTGTTGTGCACTGGTTCCAGATCATCCGTACCAAGTCATTTCAAATGTACGATGATGAGCCACAGCGCGTTTTAGGTGGTGTCAGCAAATACACGAAAGTCGCTAAATTTCCCACCCGCAACATCAAAACACCGATTGTATTGTTGTATGGTGGCAGCGACTCACTAGTTGACATCAATGTAATGTTGAAAGAGCTTCCCGCTCACACAACCGCCATTGAGATTCCCCATTACGAGCATCTCGATTTTCTCTGGGCTCGTGAAGTAGAAACCCTCGTCTTCCCGCACGTTTTCGACGCTCTGGAATCTTTCTATAATGCAGATCACTCGAAAGAAGAATACGAGCACTACAATCGGGCTCGTACCAACTCAATGCGTATCGGTAATAACAATAACAAGCTATTGACTTACTTAAGTGAAGAAGATAGTGGAACTCAATCCGACCCAAATGCCACACTACAACTTGGCGACGAATCATCAGCCGACCTTAAAATGACTGATCCTACGTATAACCATAACAGTGCACGAAAAAGAGTTAAGCTTAACTCCCAAAATTCCTACATAAATGATGATGATTCATCTGAGACTTCACCCGTTGGCCCCAATGTGTCTGAACCCTTCCCTCAATTCAATGGCTTACATCGTGCCCTCAAACCTAAATCTCAAAACCACCCAAGAAGCTCACAAGGAGAACCTTCCACGCCCCCACCTCACTCTAATCGTCAGAGTCCCATCACCACACCTTCCCCACAGCGTGACTCCCATATCCAAACACCTACTTCCTTCCGCCTTCGTACCCCCCTCCGCAGCAGCTCCATAGGCAGCAATATCTCCTTCGAAACAAAAGGAAACAAAAGCAGGCCTGGGAGTATCGGCGGAGGTGGTATTAGTCTTGGTGTGGGGCGTGTTGTAGGTGGTGTAGTGTCTGGGCTTGGGGAGGGTGTTAGAGGAAAAGAAGACGTGTATACAAGTGATGTGAATAAAAGTAGAGATTACAGTAGTGGGAGTGCGAGCGATGCGAGGAAGGAGAATGGTAAAAGAGGTGGGAGTATGAGGACTTTTGGGGGAGTGTTGAGGAGGAAGTCGGATAAGAAAGAGGAGGTATAATTTGTACGGAAGAGAGAGAGAGAGTTCGAATAATGGATATGTGGCAGTTGGGAATAGGCAAATAGAGTTACACGGCCTTCTTTCACTGGCTCTCTAATAGTAAAGATTGGACCAATAAATTTTTTGATGCATTTGTACATAGAATGGAAGAAAAAGCCAGAGAAGAAACTAGAAGGAAACTTCTCAGATCAGAGCTTGGGTATGGAAACTTAGGGCAACAGAGCAGTTAATATAATTCAACGACCACACGCAACCATCCCCCAAGTCAAGCGCAGGTGCGCGCAGGTAATCTCAACAGATCCCTTCAATAGGCCACCATAGACAAGGACAAGGACATGGATAATTAATTACCTAGTAGATCATGGGACTCCACCAAATACTGTACCCCCAAAAGCCAAGCGACTTAAGCGTAGACAAGAATACAAAGACGCTCGCCCGCCCATCGCTTCCCCCCTTCCCTCCATATCCGAAAAGTTGAGCTCGCCGGAACCCGGGACCCGGGACTTGGTGCATAACTTCCTCGTTCCAACGAACCTAGGCCTAGACCTAGATCTGGGGACCTCAGGGGCCTTCCTTCCTTCCTTCCTTCCCCTCCCCCCCGGGATACGCAGCTCGCGGGGAGTGTGTGTTGCCCTTTCCCCCGCGGCTTGTAGGGACCGTGGGTACCTGCAGATTGGGAGGGGAGCAACGCGTATGGATAGCAGACTAAGTAGCAGTGGAAGCCTAGCGGTGATGATCTTCGATGGTCTTCGCGGGTGGGCTCGTCGGGGTTCGGTGGTTCGGGATCCGTCGTTGATTTTTGGAAGAGTGGTTGGGGACAGGCGGCCCGTATGAGGAAGTGTGAAGATTGGTCTGATTGGGGGGATGAAGAAGACGAGTAGTGTGTATGGGGTTTGTTGAAGTTATTTGCACAGCTAATCAATCTACTTCCTATCTAGAGTATACAATGCCAATCCTGTGAGTTCTTCCTTTCCCATTCCTTCCCTAGGTATATATTGATTCTTTTATACAATTCCTTGGTGATACTTTCATTTCCCGTCCTTCCCATTCCAATCTACCCCATTTCCTATAGATACAATGCACCCAAGTCAACTACTGATATCCGTGGCCTCGACCCCGATATCCCTTTCCCCGTCCAAGCCAGTAGCTATCTGCCTACACTTGGTGATTCGTAGCGGAGCGGGCCCAGCTCCTTCATTAGCCTCCACGTGAGATCTCAGCTATCATTCAGAGTACCAGTATAATGAGCTGCCGATTTTGTCTCGTAGAATAGTGCAAGTGATGAATGCAGCAGTTCTGCAGGCAACCCGAGCCTCCATCACACCCATATTTTCATCTATAGATCTTCTACCTCAGTCTTGACATCGCCGATCTTCTTCCCCTGCTTTCCGCCCGGAGTCTCCAAGCCAAAAGTCACTAAAAGCGACACACCCAGAAGTCCCAACCCCCCGATACTGTAGGCTACTTCTCTGCCCGCCCACCAGTAGACACTCGTGAATAACAATGGTCCTAAACCTCTTCCAAGCTGGCCCCAACTGCGTAAATTACCAAGCTTGCCACCTCTTTCATCCTCGCCTGCCTCAAATGAACTGAGAGCATTGAGACCGGTAACCACCGTTGCAGTTGTGATCGCAAGTAGAGTAGTGGCTAGGTAGAGACCGGATACAGTATTGATGCGGGCAAGGAGAAAGAGTGCTCCGAGGCATGATACTACACCTATACGAACGGAGAGGAGGGGTGGAAGTCGTCGAGTTACACCACCCTGAAGAATAGAGGCTACAAGACCCATGTATCCCAAAAGACGGCCATTGAGTGCGGATGTATATCCAAAAAGATCGTATGTCATAAATGGCAGAGAAAATTCCATACCCGAGAAGAATAGAATGAAAGAAAGGTGAGTGAGGTTAAGTAAGAAGTGAGAGTTTGTTCTTCCCTGCTTCTTTACCCCATCAGTACTCGCCGATACTATTTTAGCTTGAGTCTTCTTTGCAGAAGAACCAGTTGCCTTAGTAACACCATTCGTAGCAACCGGCTCTCCGTTCAACTTAGCCTGCGCAACTTTACTAGGCAGTGTCTCCGGCAAACAGATATACAAGTATAGCGTTTCCGCCACAATCAAAAACAACGAGAACCCTGCAGCCGTCGCAAAAGGATTTGCCTGCACGGTACTAATTGTACTGAGCCAAGCACCGAGAGCAGGTCCAAATGTAAAGCTAATACTAAAACATATTCCCACCAATGCCATTGTTGCACCACGTTGCTTCTCATCTGATATATCTGTTGCAATTGCAATTGCTAGTTGAACATTGCCTTCTGAGAGTCCGCCTACAACGCGAGAGAGGAGAAAGGTACGGAAATCCGTGGCGCAAACCCAAAGCAGGACGCTGAGAATATTACCAGTCATACTAGCGAGAAGAGCTGTGCGGCGGCCATATTTATCCGAGAGTGTGCCAATTATGGGAGAAGCAAGAGCTTGGAGAAGACTGTGGTGGAAATTGTTAGTAAAGCCAAGTCAAAAGGAATAGGGAAGTTATAATTGCGCACGAGAACAAACTCCCAAGAGCGCCGCCCAACAAGACAATATCATATCGAGAGTCGATCGGTTTGGCAAATGATGCTTTGTAGGTGTTAAGATATGTGAGGATATGCGCGAGGAGAGTAGGAGATTCTGATGATGAGGAAAAGGCTGTTGGCGCTTCAAGACTGTTTTACTATTAGCTATCTCCGCGCACATGGAGAAATCAAATAAACTCACTTCCTATAAAACTCCAATAGCTTTGGAAATAAGGGTAATATGAATGTGAATCTACGAGAGTAGCGCGTCAGTCTGCTGTCTTTCTGCCTGCATATTTCATGGCGAAGGTATATCATACGAGATCTAGAGTTGGTGAGTTCCAGGTTAGCTATAGTTTTGCTATCTTTGGTGGGCGCATCTGCCAATCCTATGAGACATACCAAATCTAATAACAGCGAAAAGAAAACCACTTTCAACACCTTCTTCCTCGTCGCTGGACCTACCGGCGCAGCCATTTCAAGTATATATTGATGAACCCTCTCGATGTCTTCTTCGAGACGTCCTTTCTTTTATGTCCCTTCGAGGGTCTGTACTCTTACAATGAAGCACGAAGCACAGTAATAAATCACTTGACAGTCGTCTAACCAAAAGTCCACTGCGTTTGTCAAAGCTAGGTAGGCAATCAAAAGCTCGCAATATAAGGCGCAGGAGAAAGGATGTAAAAAGAAGTGTGGGTAGTTCCAAGGTTATTGAGAAAACAACAGAACAGAATGGGTGTAACTTGTATGTATATGTATCATTCTCTAAGCTTTATGTAGGTCCGAATCATACTCTTCTGTACACGGTTTCCAACTTTTGCGTAGCCGGCGTGGTGGGACTTTACCTTTCCATACATGGTAGGTAGTAGGTAGTGGAAGGTGGTGGGTAGGTAGGTCAGGTCGGGTCGGGTCAGGTCAGGTCAGGTCAGGTCAGGGTAAATGGGAAAGGTAAAGTAAGATCTTACAAACAAGCCTTCCTCCTCATAAGGACCCTTCATTTGCATCACCCTCATCACCCTCATCACCCTCATCACCCTCATCACCCTCATCATCCTCATCATCCATCCTCGTTCATCCTCATCCATCCATCTCACTCTCCACAAACATGGAACATCCGCCCCCAAAACATAAAAAATGACACTCTTAGTCTCTTGTTAGTCTCCTAGCCCTTACTCTTTGCAGGCCTCGGACTCGGAAGAGCACTAAAAATATATTGCTGCCATGCTTCTCAAACGCTTCTAGTCCTGCAGCCACGACCCGCTCTTAGAGGTACCGATCGCCCGGCATTTACGTCGAGGAAATCCGCAGTCCTTGGTGCTTTCCAAGGTTTGGCTGTTGACAACTGGGAAGCGTGCCAAATCCGAATACGTCGATTGTTGATTGGTGGATCTCCCCCTCTTGGAACTCTATGTGCGAATCGAGAAGCTTACGGCATTGATGCAGTACGAGAGTACGAGGTCGACGTCAAGACAATTCATTTGGATAACCTTATGAAAAATAGATTCCGCCGCTTGTAAATAAATATTGACGCGTTTCTCATTCGTCAACATTTAACTAGGCAACCAAACCACGGTGAACTTGTAAATGAGTATTGAACCTTGGAAGCGGGAGTGTTTTTCTTCGCCGACGTTGAACCAAATTTGTAAATAATAAGGATTGAAGGGTCTCTCATTCGTCAACGCCAAACTGAACTTCGAATGGGATGCAATGGGCGAGGATACCACGGGGAGTCGAAAGAAGAGAATAATATACCGATATACTACAAGAACTTATATTAAGCTTAAGAGAAGAAGTATCCTTTTCTCAACTACCTACCCCTAACCTCTGCTTTCAAGTACGCCCCCTATTTCAAGAGTAGTAACTCATCTGTCTGTCTGTCTGTCTGTCTGTCTGTCTTCTAGGTATCTATCTCATATCCCATCATAAGTCTATGCGCGCCTCCCTCAGCTTTCACTTCGACCAAGTCGAGACATAATTACCGCCTATACTTCTTCTCTTTGCCCAACACCCATGTATGATCCTCCGTCCGTCCATGTATCCATTCCCTTGCCATGGTGTTGTGAAATCTTGCCCTTACATTATATTTCCATCATGATATCAGATACTCACTCTTATCAACGCATACAATATGCCATGCAAAAGCTCTACCTAAATTTGGGGTATAATATCATTCATTCACAATCTCCTCTGCATACATACAAAGATCCCTTCCTTCCTTCGCTACTACCAAGCCAAACCCATCATCATGAAATCTTCGATGATATGCCAACAACAACACCTTGAAATGGAAAATTAACTAAACCCTTTCCTCCGTTCATTCGACTTTTCATAAAATAGGAGACGGGTATGCTTTATCATGATAACTTTGGAGCTCTCAACCACCAAGAGAAAAACTGAAGGTATCTCCCATATCTCTTTCAAAACAAGAAATCCCATGCCATATACCATGAAGAAACAAGAAAATCAATATATCCCTCGCAAATTCTCGTCAGCGTTTCCCATCATTCTCCAATTCATCAAATTCCTGTAGTTCGTCCACCGGGAATAGGAAAAATCGTATATCGGTCCCCGTAGCATATTTCCTAAACGCCTTTATCACACCCAATCCTGCCCAACAACTCTTTTCTATCGCTGTGTCCTGGAATGCTTACGCCGCTCGCACTACTCGTGGTTTTCTTATAGCGAGTACTTCTCAACGTCCTTCCCTTCAAGTTTAGCTCTTCGACACCTACTTCTTCCTCGTATGGTTCCCCTTCCAACAAGTGAACCTTCTCGGTCATGGGCTCCTCATCCAGATCAATATCTTCCTCTTCTTCTTCTCCCTCTTCGTTGTCACTTCGGGTGTCATCTGCTTGCCCACCTTTGATCACTTTAATAGCGACTTGAAGAATCATCCAAAACCACATCAATGTAATGCCTTGAAGGAATAACAACGCGCTGAGGAAACCCCATTTGATGTTGTTGTTCCAGCAAACAAGTCCAACGGGATCTTGGAATGGCTTGAAAAGATGTCCAAAGCGATCGGGAGCTGGGAAGGGACCCGAAATAGAGCCATTTTTGCCCTGGTAGCAACCGTAGTTAATCACCTTGGGGATATCTGCCCAGACGGAATAGCAGATAATAAGGTAAAATGCATGACGGGCCGTTACCCAAGAGAGCATGAAGAGACCAAACATGAAATCGCACAATTTATCGTATCCGAGATATTTGAGACATTTTGCAGCCTATGGAAGCCGTTGTCAGCTTTCGTCAAGTAGGGAGTTTTGAGAGGGTTGCTTACTGGGAAGAAAAGATCCACTACATCCATCAAGCAAAGAATTACATTTGCAACTTTAGTTTGGTGGTAACCATAACTTGTAAAGATCAACGCAGTTGTAACAATGTGATGTGTGAACATCTGCCAATGGTCCTTTCGGCGTGCCTCAATATTGATAACCATGATCTGTTGAAGCCAGAATGCATACTGGACGAGGATATACCATTTTCGCAGCCCACCAACCTCGCGATTAGGCCAATTAGTCCACAGTTCACTTAAATTCCACCAATAGTCCGAGTTGACGTATATGTACTATGCATCTGTTAGCGAGTGGTTTTTTTTTAGAAAATGGTACTCTAGCTAACCATTCCGAGTGTCCAAAACACAGAATAATAGATCATAAGCCAAGCCTGCTCAGCAAATCTCGTCTCATCTCTCGCAGTCTTAACTCCACCCTTTCTTGCCAATGGTCTTAAGACATAATCCATGAAAGCAGCGCGAAGTCCCGTAAAGATCACAATCCAATAGAACACCAGCCAAGCATCATTCCATCCTGCGCAGTACTCGCCAGACTCCGGATTGTAGTAGGAAAGTTCAAAGAATTTGCGAGTGTGCCTGCGAGCCTTTGGAAAGCAGATGTGCGTTAAAGAAAGAAGCATTAAAAGGTTGACAGATAGTCCTAGGGCTCATTGTCAATGGGAGAGAAATCGAGAAACTGGGCCAGGTAAGGGAATGCTTACCCGTTTGATGGTCCACCACAAATCTGCAGATGATATCCAGAGGACTATCATCTTTCCTTTTGGCCTTTCTTTTGCCCATCATTGGGCGAGTTAGAAATTCTGTTGAGTTGTCGAGTTTCTTCTCTATAGGAATAACAGTCTCTCCATTGTGATGTGACCATTCTGGCGCAGCTTCGTTTGTCCCATCTTGAATCGTATCGATCGGGGAATTTGAGTTCATGGCGACTTGAGAGACGAAGAGGGAGGGGAATGTAAATTTTTAAATTGGTGGTTTGTCAATTGATGAGGTTCAATTGAGCGAGGAATACATATGTTTCTCTCTCAATTGTCCTTCTAAAACCGAATCTTCAAATGAATGAATATATCATAGAATATCCTACGTTTCGTATGTAATAGGAGAATAAAATCAGGCCGAATTCGAGTCAAAACGAATGTGGGTTAGAGACGGTAGACAGTTGAAAGGTGGATGGGACAGTTTTGATGTATCTGGCAGGGAAGAGAAGGCGGTGAATATTTTTCAATTGTTCCGAATCACTTGTGCTCGCTCGCCTGGGCAGTGTTGTACGGAGTACAGAGCAGAGTAGAGGACGGAGGTGCTCTTTTGACGAGAGATGTGCGGCAACAGGTGGAGTCGGATGTTGGAGCCAATTTGATGAGTGTTATGAGTGGCTGTAACCTCATAATACTGTGCTAATAAGTAACATAACAGATGTCACAGTAGAGAAGGGGAAGGGGAAGGGGAAGGGGAAGGGGCTGTTAGGGTTTTGTGTTACAAATTAGAATGGGAAAAGGCGATCCCAATCAACAAAATCAAAACAAAACCATCTACCTAGTATCCATCATACACATACAGTCGATGTACGTACTGTCGTTGTGCGAGTCAGCTTCGAGAAGAATACTATACTGCACAGAGCACTACTATACCGTACTATACTACAATACTATACTATACGCACCTAGTAGGAGGACAGGTAAGTACAGAGTACGTCTCTTCTACCTAGGCACCTAGGTATATTCCTTGATGGGGAAGACAAAATCCCTATGATTGATTGATTGATATATATATATTCCTTGGTAAGATCATTCCCATGCTTAATCTAATCGTCGCTCATGAACCCAGAGCGCATACTACTATACGAGACGAGGAAACCTCCGAATGCCCAAGCACCTAACTCATACAGTAGAACTAAATGAGGTATTGGATACCCATCTATAAAGGGGAGGCTGTACCCCCCCCAAGGCTCTTCCTTTCTCGATTCTATTGCCCAGGTAGGTCTATACTACGAGGTAAGTCGGTGGTCTTTTCTTCCCATGACCCACGACTGACCGACGTTGGACTTGGTTATCTCGAGTTCTATCGGAGTTCGAAAACCACTTTTTTCTTCGGAATAATATACTTTACGAGACTCGGAATTACAACCCTTCTCCTTGATTTGCACTAAGCGATCTGGGTCTAGATGGACAATTGGTACTTCAAAAAGGTCACATTATTCAACTTAATTAATAGTTTGAAGCTGTTAATTGTCTTGACGAGCAGAAAATATTGCTGCACTGTATCATATCTTCTTGGGGGTCACAAGGAGTGCATCATGCAAGTATTGCACCACGCCAGTATGTGCACACAGCACAGTGCCATTTTCGTTGAGGAGCTTTCTTCGGGATTTTAGATGCTTCGTTAGTATCGTTACCCCTTCAGAGTCAGTCGGAGTCAGACAGACCCCTGACACAAATATGAGGGGGGCAACAATCATCAAGCTCAGACCTGTCAGACTCGGTAGCTTCACGCAAGAGCTAACGGTAGAAGAGATTTACTGCATATAAACTGACGACTTATACATCAAATAATATAAATTTGCTTCGATTAAAGGGGAGAGCGCCACTAAAACAAACATATCCACCCCAATAGACCCACAGAAACCCCATCCCAATAGTTCCAGTTTGCAAATTGACCTTTAAACCCCCATAATTATTTGTCGCCCATTGAACGTTGTACTGCAGAAGCTAGATGACACCGTACTTTAGCAGCCTCTTGATGCCACCCTCTGACCATAGCACCCTCTCTAGTTATTTTGTTGGTTGTTGAGGATTCGGAGAATAGCCAAGAACAGGTTGATGATGTCAAGGTAAAAGACTGATGGCTGCCGCGATCTCTTCCTCCACATGGTAATGTCTCATAATGAGTTGGGTGTCAACAAGAATATAGCCGGAGAAGATCAGGGCGGCAATACCAGAATAAATCAACTCGACTGTACTGTTTCCTGGGAAGAACATAGCCATAAATCCAAAGAGGATCAATGCCCAGAGTCCACCAAACAGATATGGCATCCACGAAGTAAAATCATATTTGGTTTGACAGGCGAACAGGGTGAGTGCAACAAATATTCCTGCGGTAAGCAGGACAGCTTGGAGGACAATGCGTGAATCAAATGTCGAAACGATGACCGATATTGAATATGCTTCGAGCGCTGTAAATCCTCCGAGAAATAGCAGGTTGGTTGGGTAAGACTTTCGCTTCCAATATGTCAAAAGCATGAAGCCAATTGCGCCGAACATCTGCGAATGTTAGTATAGTCCAGATATAGCGGGAACATAACGTACCGAAGTCCATAACATCCAAGTGTTTGACTGAATCCAATCTTTGTACGATTTGCTGAAGAAAGAAACCGAGCTTAAAGCAGCTGTGGCGATGAGTTGCACAGAGCTGGTAACAGAATCAGTATAATGTGAATATCCAACATTGATGTGGTCATCCAGAAACCAAAAGCACTTCAGAAGAGTTGCGCAATACTCACAGAATAGCATAGACCTTTCTGACAAACTGGAGAATTTGTTAGCAACATATTGAGGGCGTTGATGGTTTCCAACCCCGTACCTGCATTCGAATTTCAATGGTTGCTTCAGCTACAGAACCTCCAAACTGCATCATTGTCAGAACGCATTTCGCACGATTAAATGCTAATCATCCTCTAAATACCTTGAAGTCATCCGGGATATTATCCTCACTGCTTCTTGGCCCACCACCTAAGAGGGCGTCATTGTCCGCAGATGTAGAAGGTTCGGCGTAAGATGGGGGGGCTTGCGAATAATGAGCGGGATCATCGAGTGAGTCTCGCTGAGAAGCGCGAGTGTATTTTGTGTTCGACGCCATAATTTCTGAGTCTCCAAAGGATGCTTTCTTGATTATTCGCGATGCACTGTGGTGTTAGATTTGAAGAGTTGAAAGGTAGTATCAATATGGTTAACAAGATTAGGTGGGTAGGTAGGTAGATGATGGATGGATGCACTTGCGAAGAGGCGCTGACTAGAGTACCGAGGAAGCCTAACGTAATCGTCATATATACAGGAATAATAAACGTGGGGTGTAACGTACATTAGCGCCGCATCGCCGAAAGGGAAATTGTAATATCTCCAACTACTTCCAGATTAAGAATGATTGTTGTTGTTCGGGAAGCCCTGGAGGCTTTTGATGATTCCCTTTATCAAGATACAACGAAAACAGGGTTCGTCTCAATAACTTTTGCGGTCACGATATAGGTTCACTCAATTGAAATCCAAATTCGCATCATTAAAAGCATTCTCCAAAGTGGATCTGTTATCTTCAAGAATTATTGACCTAATAAGAAATAAATATCGATTTAGCTGCACATTAGAAGGCAATAAGAAACTACGTTATTAGCTTTTTGAAGAGCCAGAATAAATGCAGCGCCGTCAACGACCTGCAAAAAGAAAATCCCCAGCTTCAGAAATCCGAACGAGAGCATATGCAGCAATCGATTGGCATCTCCATCGCCACAAGTCATCCATCCATGTTTCCACGCGTAAACACATTTCCCCTGTACATCATCACCATTAAGCTTCAGGCTCCGTATGTGTTCCATTGGTTGCTTCGAGATGAGCACTTTGCTCGCGTTGCATTCTAGCTTCAATCTCCTTCAATTGACTCTCACGAGCCAACAACTCTTGTCTTTTTGCCTCAATCTCTCGTTGCACCTTGATCTCGATCTCCCTAAGCTTCTCCTCCTCACGACGGAGTTGCTCTTCCTTTAGACGGACAGATTGAGAGGCCAAGTCCTCGGGGTTCATAGAAGCATCACTGTGAAGCTGTCAGCACGCACCAGAAAACAATCAAAATGAAAGGAGACGTACCCTCCACTACCACCTTCAACACTCTTGCTAAGCTTCTCGGTACGGTAATTCTCATACAAGAAATCGTGGGTGATTTCCTTCAAATCTGCCAAATGGCTGTGTAGAAGAGCACTTCGAATGGCAAGGAAGTCGGAGTGTCTTGGGTTATCAACCTCTACAACACCCCATGGATATTGTCTTGCACGAACTTGGCGTCCACCGATCTCAACAACCTCCTCGGATCCTACAATGGCGAATGGCATCAAACCACGAAGCTCAGCATTTTCCTCAACTGTGTCTTCATCATCCTCCTCGATATCGTAAGGGAAGTTGTAGACTGGGATTCTATAGTGCTCGATATCCTCCATCACAAGCTTTTTTGATTCTGCGAGTTCAGCAGGTGTCAAGGAATCAGCCTTTCCAATGACTGGAATAACATTAACTCTAGGGGAGAGGCGCTTCATGAGCTCAATATCTAATTCGCGGAGGCTATGGACACGTCAGTTTGGCATTGTGCGGTAGACCTTGAGATTCGACGTACCCGTGGCCGGTAGGGGTGATGAAGTAAAGTAAAGCATGGACACGATTGTCGCGGAAACGAGGGTTACGCTTGATACGGGATTCCTCTGCCAAAAATATCGTCGTACTGTCTCTCAAGATAGCCAACGATCTCTCCAAAACTTCGCACATGTCAGCTAACACATTTCAAATTGGATATTGTTCGTCCTACCTTGCCTCATTGTCGATTTGGTCTCCAAAGCCAGGTGTGTCAACAATTGTGAGCGAAATACGGGTTCCTTCTTCATCTAATTCCAACTCTGGAAAGGTGTTAATGTAAATTCAGCTTGGGTAGAATAATCAGATCGAAGTGCTGCTCACCAACTGTGATTGGCTTAATCTTAACTCCCTCCTCAATATGAGCATTGGTCGCATCATCAGAGTCCTTGCCAGAGAGAACCTTTTTGCCGCATAAAGTGTTCACGAAAGTTGTTCGACCTGAAAAATCCAGTCAATATGGCCACTCATTCCCATGTGTGTTTTTCTATCGTCGTACCTGTGCCTGATGCACCGCAAACCATCAAACAGAACTGAATACCCTTCTTGACATTCTTCTTTCTTCGCATCTTAATCTATGAAAATCGCTGAGTTAGTCTTGATCAAACTTCGATATGTGAGAACAAACCCCAGAGGAAAACTATTGGGGGAGTTGCGGTCAGATTGTCCAAACTTGGATGTTGACCCAAAAAGTGTTGATAGGGATAAACATACAGCATTCAATGGAGACGACATGATGTCTTATTATTACGAAGCCTTTAGCCACGACGAGAAAAACGATTGAACTGGGCTGCAAGTGCAAGACGGGACGTAAGATTGAAGACGAAGAATTGATGGAAAGACTGTAACTTCTTTCTTTCTATTGAACTTTTTTGGAAATTGAAGTCGCGAATTTACTTTCGTAAACTATCGGTCGACAAGTCGTTGCTTCTTCAGGTCAGGGGAATTAATTAGCGAAATAGAACTGGTTGGTACATCAAGCGCTTTACCTAATTTAGATACGGGTGATGAGCTTGTGGAACCAATGCGGCGAGGCTGAGAAATGGGAATTTCTGGGGTGGTAATAAAGTAGGAAGGAAGGAAGGAAGGAAGGAAGGAGATAGATAGATACTGTGCTTGCCTATCTAGTAGGTAAGCAAAGGTCCACGGGTATCTTTATCTTTGTTTTCTTATGATTGGAGAAGCAGAAGCAGAAGCAGAAGCAGCTGGAGATGGAGATGGAGATGGAGATGAAACCTAATAATTATTATAATCAAAAGGGTTTTCTTATCATACATCCTCCGTACTGGACATACCTAGGTACCTGCTGGCTAATAATTATAATAAATATCTTAAATCATGATTATCACAAGATCACATTCACATTCACATTCACTCCAAGTCAAGGAAAAAGGATAAAAGACTTGTAAGATTCGTTTTTATATGTGTATACCTGATTAGGTATAACGTTGAATGTAAACTTTGTAATTAAACCAATCTAACTCATCCACACTCAGTGACTATCACTATCCATGGATCCATCGACTACTCCGTGTACCTAGTAAGACTTCCCTACCTACCTACTTATTGTTAGGTATTGTTAGGTGAGATGGACAGATACCGTTTCTTGGATTCTATGCCATTCCAAGTTCCAAGTGATCATTATTGAATAGTTATTAGGAGGGAAGTAACAACCTTGGAAAGCTTAGACACACCTGGGCATCTATAAGTTAGCCCTGGAGGGTCTTGAAGACGCTGAATGTGTCTATCCCTAGTCCCACCCTTAACTGTGATAATCACGAACGGTGGATCCCGTCACAAGTACAAAGTGCTCCATACACGTTGATAGCCTCCCTGATAGCCTCACTGATAGCCTGCCCGGCTCACTGGACAAGATTGATTGATCGATCATACATACCTACATACATACATGCATACTACTTGGCGTTGTTTTGGGTCAATGCCGGGCTAAAAAATTAACTGAAAACGGAACTTATTTTAAAAAATTATAATAAATCAACATATGTATTAAAAATTATAAATAATGATTTGCAGCATTATTAAGTTAAAAAATAAACATTTAGTATATTTAAATTCTTAAAAATGGAAGTTTTTATAATATATAAAAAAGAATCTAAAAGATATACTATTTTGTAGATTTTTAGCCCGGCATTGACCCAAAACAACGCCAAGTACATACATCCATGGATACATACATACATACATACACCTCCTACCTAGGTATCTACACCTACCTACAACTACTATACATATCATACATACCATACAACCAACCATACAACCATACATACATACCATACAGCCATACATATCATACATATCATACATATCATACATATCCTTAATAAACCTACCTACCTGCCTATCTACAGCATAAGTAGTTCTATTAATTCTATCGTTCACCCCATCTCTAGTGCAGTATCTACGACATCTTTATTATCTTAAATCATCTAAATAATTCAAAAATATTAATCCTCACTAATAATGACAGGTTTTACAAGCTCATAATATACTATCTCCCCTGCACCATTTTTATTCATTCGACCTCTTTTCTTTTTGTCCCTTTTCTAGAATAACCAATACCGTTGCCCGTTATCGCTATCGAAGATGAATACCAGGCCAGTGATAGAGACCTCGCGGAATCCCGCAGCCTTATCAGCCTCCTTCAACTATGATGCGAGCTGCTTTGCTATTGGACTTGATACAGGATTTCGTGGTATGGTTCAACGGTACATCTCCCAAAGAACTCATTTTCATTATAAAAACATAGTATTCAACTCGGAAGGATGCCAACATCGAGTTACCAGAGGTATGCCTTAAACTACAACCTGAAGGTGTGCCAACACTGATCGAGGTAGACTTCAATGGTGGAGTTGGAACAGCAGAGATGCTTGGAAAGACCAATTACATTGCTTTAGTGGGGGGAGGCAAACAGCCAAAGTTTGCTCAGAATAAGGCATGCCCAAACTGGAGATATTGGGTGCATCTTCACAAGTTAATATTGTTGTAGGTGATCATCTGGGACGATTCAAAACGAAAGGTCGCTGCACAACTATCGGTCCTTACATCTGTTAGAGGTGTCCGAATCTCAAGAACTCACATAGTGGTGGCACTTCTTAACAGCATTCGGGTCTACCATTTCCTTAGCACACCTGAACTATACCAGGCATACGAGACGGCCAGCAATCCTTATGGATTATGCTGCTTAGGTGCGAGTACCTTGTTGTTTCCTGGCAGAACAGCTGGGCAAGTACAAGTAGTAGAACTCAATACTGGGAACGTTAGCATTATACCTGCTCATTCGGGGGCCCTTCGAGCTCTGGCATTGAGTCGGGATGAGGAAGTCATTGCAACTGCTAGCGAAACTGTAGGTCTTCGACTGCTCTCATATGGTTTTGAAAGCTCCCAAGCTCATGTCAATGCAGGGTACATTGGTTCGGGTGTTTGCAACAAGCAATTGTGCAAAGATAGCAGAACTCCGGCGGGGTGTGGATCACGCCAATATCTTCTCCGTTTCCATTGCCCCTTCGGGCCAGCTCCTGGCTGTTACATCAGATAAATCCACCCTCCATATTTTCGATATTCCACATCCATCGAAGCCTCCACGGTCAGAATCAGATTCAGGCCACCGAAGACTTACATCCCTTGGCGGTGGTGGTATCAATAGCCCAACGACACCGGAAGCCGATACTAGCCACAAATGGGGAATCTTAGGGAAACTTCCTTTAATGCCCCGGGTCTTCTCAGACATATATTCCTTTGCAACAGCCACATTCTCCACCGGCGATGAACCTCTGTCCGCATCTTCTAATCCACTAACAGCAAACGATGCTGGACCAAAGCCCACGAAAGGCGTCATTGGATGGACAAGTGATGAGAGTATAATTGTTGTAGGAGCAGGCAATGACAGTAGGTGGGAGAAATTCATCATTGCCGAGGGTGAAGATGGCAAGCGTTACTGCATTCGGGATGGCTGGAAAAGGGTTCTTAGAGTCGAATAGACTCCCTTTCAAGTTTTGATGCATATATATCACGGCACGGCAAGGAGTCGGGATACCATTATGATCGGAGTTGGTTAGGCATTATCATATATGGGTGGGCGTTGCGCATTGCTAAGGGGTGGCATAGGTAAGAGCTTTCAAATCGCACCGAGTCGGTATTTATAAAACCATTAAGCTTTCTTCAATGCTTACTTTAAAGGCATTTTGACCTATCAATATCAGGGTTCTCTCGTGCTTCATTAGTGTTGCCTCCGTCTATCATGTCTGTTCTCTCTTGAATCATCTCTCCTTTCTCGTCTCTCGCTAGTCCTATCCTTGTCCCTACCTTCTCGTTCGTAATCATGACGCCTTGGCGCATCTCTATCTCTGTCTCTCCGTGATCGAGAATCGTATTTATCATCTTCCTTTTCGCTTGGTGATCGTTCACGCCGTGATCTCCTATCTCTTCTTCGATCATCTCCTGGCGACCTCTTCCTAGATTCCCGCTCTCGTTCCCTATCGCGACCATGGGATCTATGCCGCGAATGATCACCATCTGAATCGTCTTCGTCCTTGACACGCCGAGACCTATGGTGATGTCTGTGCTTTCTGCTCTTCTCAGACTTCTCCGACTTGCTTTCCCCTTTGACCCGTGCTAGTGCTTTTGCGACCTCTTCCTTCTTCTCTTCAATCAGGAATGCTTTCATTGGATCATCTTCGTCGTGATCTCGAATCAAGAGCGCTAATTCTCTCTCCTCTTTAAGCATCGGCCTCTGTTCTTCTTCATCATCGCTACCCTCGCTCTCCTCGCTGGCCCTTCGTCTCTTGCGTCTTTCTTCCCCTTCCCCATCCAGGTCCCCATTCAGATCCATCCCAGGATCCTCTTCGCCTTCCTTTCTCTTGTATCTCGTATGATCTACCCTCAGGGTTCTACCAGCAATTACCGCACCTCCTAAGTTGTCGACAGCTAGATCTGTGCTCCTTTGGTCCTCATATTTCAAGAATGCAAAACCCTTGGACTTTCCGGTTTCCTTATCTCGCACCAAATTGATATATGTAGGTTCACCATATTGCGAAAATATAGTCAGTACATCTCCTTCAGATAGCTCAAAAGGAAGGCCGCCGATATAAATATAAGCTGTATCGCGATAGTCCGTATGCCATGAGGCAGATGGAGAGCTAGGGATCGATTAGCAAGGCATGCTTCATCGCAATTGAAATTAGAATTTAACTGGAATCAATAATAGACTTGTGAACTTACACTCCATTCTCCAACTCACGTCTGTTGAGCTCTTGAATCTGACGAATACTATTCATTGTGTGTATGATATGCAAAGTGTGAAACAATTATGGTGAGGCGGAAGAAACAAGGACAAGGCTGCCAAAATAAAGATTTGGCCCCTGCCTCGCGTGTTCACTGCACCGGTTCGCGCTCACAACTTATGAAGCTTCCCCAAACCATAGAACTTGATGAGGTCTAGATCAACCAATGCGATAATTAATCCTTACCTTCCATATATCGAATGGGAAATTTTTGGGCTGGGAAGAATCAACAACAAAACCTAGGCTCGAAAGATCAACATACCAGCCGCATGGTTACGGGAGCGATATTGGAGAAAGGAGGTAAATAAACCTTCAAGACAGCGAATATGGCGAACAATAGGGCGTCAACATACACGCAAGCTACGACATCGACGGATGATGAGGAAAAGAAGGATATGTGGTCATCCATGCTGGATGGAGTAGCGAGTGGGAAACGATTGCCGGAGAAGAATATCCTTGTGCTAGGTATTGCAGCAGCATCCCGAACTGCCAAAGAGGGGAAATACTAATACAAATCAGGAGGAACGGCGGATTCACAGAGAGAATTCCTAGAGGCTTTGTCTGTAGATGAGACCAGGAAATCTCAGGAAAGACAGAATAGCAAACAACCTCCTATTGCAAACAACTTTGCTTTGGGGTACACATATCATGATGTTTTGGATGCGGATCATGAGGGTACGCTACATCCGGTGCAGTTGACCATTCAAATGAGGATCTGACATTATCTAGATATCTTGGCTCGATTGTCTTTATATCTACTCGCTGACCCTTCACCCTCCTTCACACCTCTAATGCAACCACTTCTTACACCCCAAACGATCCCAAATACACTTATTGTCATTCTACTAGACTGGTCGCAACCGTGGTTCTGGCTGAGAGAACTTCGGGACTGGATTCGTCTTCTGCGGCCGCTACTGATATCTCTGGATGAGGACTGCAAGGAGAAAATGGAGGAGGTTATGATTAGTTGGAGGGACAGGGGGCGCGGTGGAAGTACTTTGGACGGTGGAGGAAGCACTGCTACTGAGGGGGATGTCAGTTTGCCGTTGGGTCCTGGCGAATGGGAAGAAGCTTTGGGTCTGCCACTATGTGTGGTTTGTCAAAACGTAGGTTTTACAGTCCGGACACTAAATGTGCTCTATTAACAAGTACCCAGTCTGACAAAATCGAAGCATTGGAGAAAGAGCGTTCGTGGAAGGAGGATGAATTCGACTTCGTTCTACAGTCTCTGCGCACAATCCTCCTCAAGCGTAGGTTTGATGTCTAGTAAGTTCACATATATACATGCTGACTACATCAGATGGTGCATCTCTCATCTACACAACACCAGGAGTCACAAGTCCCCTGCAAGGTCTAATACACTCTTCTCTTGGCATACACTCTCTTCTCAAACGACAACCTATTAGGCACAACGTCATTGATCGCGACAAGGTAGTCGTGCCCCCTAATTGGGACTCCTGGGGTAAAATCCGAGTCCTGCGCGAAGGTTTCGATGTAGAAGAAGTAAACAAAGGCTGGTCACTGGACATTGAAGAAGATCCAGAGCCCATAATTAACGGCGATGGTACAAGTACGCCATCACAACCAGAAGAACCTTTATCGGGAGGCGGCGCTGTATCAGCGTACGAAGAAGTCATTCGCGACCCCAGCCTTGATGCCTTGCAAGCAACATCTGCAGAATCACAAGGTCTCAAACTGGAGGTATCCAGTCCAGATGCTCAGGATTTTCTGGCCTCTCAAGTTGAAGTACTACATACAATCAGTCAAGGACCTGATGTCTCAAGCGTGGATAGTGGTCGTTTAATCAATGGCCGGAAGGTATCAAGTGAATATGGGAACGGCGAGGAGAAAGTATCGGATGAAGGAAGGGTCAGTGAGCATATTGGACCGGTGCAATTCAATATGGGTGGTATTCAGGTCGATGCTGATGATATGTTGCAAAGATTAAGAGTATGTGTTTTCTCCAGCACGGAAATCTTTGCACAAAATTAACAAGACATAGGACCGACAAGCATATTCATCGCCAGAGTCAACAACACCGGGTGCTCGTACCGATGCATCAGCAGATGGCAAAGTTCAGAATGAAGCATTAGCATCTTTCTTTGCTGGACTAATGAAACGAGGTGGGACCGCGCAGAATAGTCCTAAACCAGGAGCTTCGTCCTGAGCATCCGCTGTGCTTTTACAGCCAGCCTAGCACAGATGGCATAATCAGCCAGAGACTCTATCCTGGCATCCGCCAAGTCAAAATATGAACGCAGAAGATGAAGGGGTGAACGAAGCAGAAAGGAGGCGGTGGTTGAATGAGGAAAGTAGTGAATGCCTTTTTGCATGATACCCGGCGGGCTGGCTAGATGTAAACTTATACATTTTTCCATATCGATGGATTTGATTCAGACAATTCGTGGAGTGTCTCCTGGAAAGATGAAGTGGTGAGGAAGTACATGACCCTGTTGAGGTTGAAGCGAAAAGTCGCATTTTGTGGCTTTCAATTGAAGTCAACAAGATCATGACAATTAATTATTTTAGATCTGCAACAAAAGCTTTTCAAATGGAAAAGGCAGTATTCTATTGGCTTGTTCCTTCACTAAAAGTGAAGATTGTGTCTGTTTGTTCGTTGTGATTGGTCTATAGCCATTTACCCTGCTCTAGTCTTATATGAAAAGAGAAAATATTCTTCATGATCATGCTTTGTTACTGTCTTTCTTGTTCTAATCATGCTTCGATTCAGAACTAGATTCAGAACTAAACCCGGTACTTCTCCAACAACTTATCATCCCAACTATACCTTCCATTAGTTTCCCCTCACCCCTATTCTTTCAGAAACTAAAAATCACTCACCTCAAAAATCTCCCACTCAATCCCTCTTCCTTTAAATTCTCATCGATAGCTAATCCCGCCATGACACCACCAGGTTGCTCCGCTTTCAACAACTTCCCTCCTTCGTGTAATCCAAGGAACTTCTCTGCATCTTTCTTGTCCATCACTCCACTAGTGCTGTGCCCCCTGATTTCCCGTTGCATCTCAGTATCGACGACGCCGGGGCGGATTGCGAGAGAGGTGATCAGTGGTTCTTCGACGGAAAGCGTCTGGGCAAGATGGTTCAGCGCGGCTTTGGAGGAGCCGTAGGGGCCCCAGGTACTATAGGAAGAGACTGCCGCACCGGAAGAGGTGAGCAGGATGGTGCCTTGGCTTTTGCGCAGGTGGGGAATGGAAGAGGTTATCTATGTGGAGGTTAGCTCTTATGTGATTTCCACATGGGATTGGGAGGGGGACGGACGAATGCTAGGGCGCTGAAGAAATTGACGTCGAACAGGGTGCGCCATTCTTCGGGGGTGCTGTCGGCTATGCGTTTTACCGGGGATAAGGTTCCGTGGTTGACTATTAGACCGTCGAGTTTAGAGAATCGTTTGATAGTGGTATCGACGGCTTGGGGTCCTATCTGGTCATGGGGAATCTGGTCAGTTGAGAGCTCCTGGATGTTTTGCCGCGGAAAGTCAAAGCGAAACCTCCAAGTTATTCTCGGAGACGATATAGCTCCTGGTTATCGGCGTCGATACTTCAAACTCCCCAGGCTAGGAGCAGCAGGTGACTACCTGCACTTCCATCATGCTCTCCACAGAGGGTAACAGGGCCCGTCCAAATCTCTCAAGCCAGGCCTTCCTCTCAACAACCAACCTTGAAATCGCTCAGATCTCCCACAACAACTTCCACCTGTTCTGGATACTGTTTCTTCAATTCCTCCATGGGTCCTGCAGTCCTAGCTACAAGCACCACATTATGCTTTTCCCTGAGAAGTTTCTGAGCAATAGCGAAACCGATTCCGCGGCTTGCACCGGTGAGAATAATTGTTCTGGGTGCCATGTTTCTTTCCTAGCGATGAAATTGTTAGAAGATGGTGGTGGTGCGGATAAGGAAGGTATGTGATGATTGTGCCGGTGGTGCGGAAAACGTGATGAGGGAGTGGGTGACATGTGTTTGGTGGGGCAACGAGCGAGAGAGAGATCTGGAGCTTTGTAATTTATCATGGGAAGCTCGAGATAAGAAGAAGTTCACCTACCCACTACGTACTCGTGTATGTATATCACTCACACTACATAGAATTCAGCTCGCATTCGTATCGTGGAGGTCTTGTTACCTCACGGACAATTGACAATTCTAAGAATGCCGCGACATCTACAAGTAACATGGTTAAAACAACATACATGCTTCAATCTCATTGGATCATTACGTCATATCATGTGCATGGAAGAGCGTAGATGTCAAGGTATGCAGCAAGAGAGCATCGACTCAAGGTGTTTAGATAGAAAAGTGCAAATCTCTCGAGCACATTCCTTGTTAAATTGATCGCCTTTCTCAACCTTTTCATAATGTCCAATACTGTAATCCTCGGGGCAGGAATAATTGGTCTCTCGACCGCATACTACCTCTCCCTTTCCCAGGAGCCCACCACAATTCATCTCGTAGATCCATCTCCTACTCTTTTCTCTTCCGCGTCTGGATACGCAGGTGGCTTTCTTTCTCAAGATTGGTTTGCTGAAGAGTTATCCGAGTTGGGCCATTTGAGTTTCGAAGAGCATAAGAAACTTGCGCGTGAGCATCAAGGAGATGAAAAATGGGGGTACAGTGTGAGTAAAAGTATGAGCTATGTAAGCCATGTCGCTGCAGAAAACTCAAGAAAGAGTGGAAAGAAGGGTGCTAGGGGGGATGATTGGCTGAGATGTGGTGGAAGTAGAGCCGAGACTGCCAGTGGAAATGAAGCTGTAGATGCCGCCGTTGAAGGACCAGAATGGTTGAAGAGGAGCGAGGGTGATGAGTTGGAAGTCATTAGTGAGGAGGGAAGTACAGCTCAAGTGTGAGTTAATCCAATGCCCCCCTCCCAATTGTCCAACCCACCTTAACACGTAAAGTGATCCCCTGAAGCTATGTCAATTCTTCCTCGCCGCCTGTTTGGCCCGCGGCGTCCAACTTCACCATCCCGCAAAAGCTTTATCAGTCCACCAAGACATGAGATCCGAGATATCTAGCATACGTATCTTGCACACTTCTACAGATATCGAATCTGATATTCCATGTACGAAGATCTTAATAGCGGCAGGTGCTTGGTCGCCCGAGGTGTTTTCTACTTTGTTTCCAGAATCGGTGGTAAAATTGCCAGTCTCGAGTCTGGCTGGCCATTCTTTGCTTATCAGAGCACCAAATTGGAATAATCAACTGGATGAAAAGGAATGCCATGCTGTGTTTGCTAGTGATGAGGAGGGGTATTCTCCTGAGGTATTCTCCAGGAAGGGTGGTGAGATCTATGTTGCGGGCTTGAATTCCTCCAGTATAGTCTTACCCAGACTCGCGACAGAGTCAAAGATTCACGACGATGCAATTCAGAAATTGGAAAAGATGGCGAAAAGGATGTTCAATCTCGATGGAGACATTGAAGTAATCAGAAGAGGATTGTGCTTTCGGCCAGTTACAAACAGGGGTTCGCCGATATTAGCGAAGATTCCCGAGCATTATTTGGGTGGACTTACGACCAGAAGTGCTGATGGTGGAGGTGCTTGGCTCGCTGCAGGACATGGTCCTTGGGGTATTAGTTTGAGCTTGGGTACTGGAAAAGTAATGGCGGAGATGATACAAGGAAAGCGTACAAGCGCTGATGTCTCGGGGCTGGGCTTTTAACAAGGAACAACCGACGGGTGCAAGGAATTCCAGGTCGCAAAGTTTCTGACGGATATGTCTATTCTTTATAGCCGAGAAGGTTCTTCTTTGAAAACGTACTTGTAAAGTATGCCAGCACTTTAACGAGATTCCATGGCGAGGTCATTGCTAAAAGTAATAGATATTGCACATAAATTAGAGAATCGCAATTGCCAGCCCAAACAAGTAAATCAATCCAATTACACAATTTCCCTATTTATGTGTCCATTTTGTATTGTATACTTTCGCATCTCTCTAAATTATACACAGAATCGCCCCATTGGAGCTTTGCAATCCTTCTGGACTCATTGCTCATTATGTTAAATGAAAATGTTGGCAGGTGAGATGAGTGACCATTGAGGTTTGTTGACTTTTGAGAAGTCAGTGCAAACTTGAACAACGCTAGAAATCAGCTTGACCGTAAAAAATATCCAGCATCGATTTTTCTGGTATTGATCTGTGTGCTTTTGCTCTTTGCCGGCAAGCTGTAATCTTGGGATGGCGAGTTGTAAGCCAGCTCATTGTAAGATGTTTCTCATTTTATAGCACTCACAAAACGTTGTCTTCAACATGCCTGAATTTGCCATAATCTCTCGTTCAACCAGAAGATGCAGGCGTCAGCAGAGTGTAAGTTTTTCGTATTTTCTCAACCTCACCCCTAAAGTTCCTCTTAGCTACTAGGTATATACATCTTACCCACGTTCAACATGATCGTCCTCCGCTAACTGAAATTCACCAATAAAAAGAACAGCGTCAGAGACCTCGGTGGCCTGCATTATCCGAGTAAATTAATTAAAAAAGTATGTCATCTCACCAAATCAGAGCCTAATAGTATAACGTTTAGGGCTCATGACTCTTGCAATCACCAAACCCAGATTTCATAACAAAGCTAATCGAAGTCACCCCTTTTATCTTTCATGTGCATTTCAAAAGGGCCCGGAAATTGAAGGGAAGGGACTTGTACTACAACTACCTTGAAAATAGCTGCGAATAGAAATACAGGTATGTATACGGCCATTCTTTGTTATCGCTGATTGTAGCAGTTGGAAAATCATTGCTTGGCTGTTGTTCCATATTGGGGATGAGGGTTGAGAAGGGAGGTTATGAAGATTCTGAGATGTTTCCTGTCATGCCTTGGGTAGGTCAATAGTCCACATAGTAACAGTTCACATAGGAATATCATCATTCGAGAATAAGCGATGAAGGCTTTGAGAAGGAGATTCCCATTTCTCACGAACCTTCGATAGGGATGGCTTGGGTGGGACATAAAAGGCCATGGGATAAGTGAATTTATAAAAGAACTACCGTTTCTCACTCATGCATTTTCAGCTACATTTGTGCATTATTAGAAGATTTGATGCACCTCGCATCATAGATGTCGACGGCATGAGTTCTCATGAACCGGAGCACATATATGAATCTTGATAACAAGCCAAACGAGCCATGCTATAATTAACGCTGCTAAGCGCATGGCTAATTTTATCATACGAGACAGTACCATCCCAAGAGCAGTAAAAAAGTAATCCTTTGTATAATCAAATGCACTTGCGTATAACTATGTCACTTCAACTACAAGCCAATTGGTGACACTCACAATTCCTACGAAATAGTTACTAGGTTCACTGTATAAAGCTTCGAGAAATCTCCAAATGAAAGGGAAGTAGTCAAGTCGCCGTGGTGGTTTATAGGTAGAAAGAGAATATTACCGATTCAAGTCTTAGTCTTCCACTCGGGCTGATGCGGAAACAATACCAGGCGATGAACCTTTCAACTTAAACAATTGTACGAAGCCAGCCCTTGTAATACGGCCATTGTGATTGCCGGCGCTCCACTATGATATCACTTGTAAAGGTATTCCCTCGATTCATTGACGCCATCCCTATGTACAGACACAATCGTTTCGTCCAGCAGTCTTCCTACTCCATGTAACCTTTACTCATCGTCGTAGCCACTCAAAGGTTTTCTCGGTCCAGATGGAACTATGCAAAGTACATTCGTCAGTAATTGCAAGTATCAATGGCTCTTGCGGAGCAATTTATGCAAAGACGTACTCGGATATGTTAAAGGAATTTGCGGTCTTGGCCCATCCCCAAGTCTATGACGGATCTTTGGTACTGTAAGAACAAGGACTGGCCCAATGCTTCCAACGATTAAGGAGAAGAAGATAGCGGGCTTTTCATTGGCTGCCCATCGTATGTACCGGAAAGGTTGGGAGAAGAATCGTGGTATTGTGGACGACATTTTGGCTGCGACTATTAGCATAATTCTAGTATAGAAGAGAGATTGTGTGTACCTGATCAGATCACAGACGATTCACAGCGATTTCTTACTGCTGAATATTTCTGCGGTGTTCAATATCGCTCGATGCTTGAAGTTCGACGTTGATGTCGCGAGTTTGTAGTAGCATCACGTGCCGTGACCCGACGCTAATCGCAATCCTTGTAGCTATGGGAAACTCTTGGCATTGCATACGTTTCCTAAAGCTTCAAGCCGCGCAATTCACAACTTCGAGAGAAAGAATCTTGCAGTCGACCACAACAAAAATATGAGGTGGATTCTTTCTTTTCTGTTACTGGGCCTGCTCAGTGCCGTCTCAGCTTTGAGCTCCGGCGGAAATAAATTACTGGTTGTGTTGGAAGAATTGTCTGAGAAGTCAAAGTACTCAAAGTACTTTGGGGATCTTGAAGGTATGTAGCTGTTTCTAACAATGATTTGCAATTTTAAGTCATATAATATTAATCACTATGCGAATCTAGCACGAGGATATAAATTAACCTTCGAATCGCCCAAAAGCGAGAAATTGGGACTTTTTGAATTGGGCGAGCGATCCTTCGACCATTTGCTCGTCTTACCATCAAAGTCAAAAGGTACGAGTCCTGATATTACTCGAATAAATCCAATTAACACGTAGCAGGTCTAGGACCAGCTTTGACACCCAAGGTTCTTCTCGATTTCATCAACAAGGGCGGAAACATTCTATTAACACTCTCATCGGCTCACCCCACCCCCACTGCGCTTGTATCGTTACTCTTAGAGCTCGACATTCATCTCCCCACAGAACGCAATTCTCTTGTTGTTGATCACTTCAATTATGATACCTTAAGTGCTGCAGAGACGCATGATGTCGTTCTTCTACCACGACCAGATGCTGTCAGACCAGATGTCAAGAACTACTTCCGTGGAGATGGCAAAGGCGGGGAAGTCATTGCTTTTCCCAGAGGTGTTGGACAGACTTTGGGAAATAATAGTCCATTATTGACTCCTCTCCTCCGAGCTCCAAGAACCGCATACTCATATAACCCCAAAGAGGATCTGGAGGGCGTAGAAGACCCATTTGCAGTTGGACAACAATTGTCACTCGTTACTACCCTGCAGGCTAGAAACTCTGCAAGATTCACAGTCATTGGGTCATCGGAGGTCTTAGAAGACGCATGGTTTGATGCTAAGGTCAAGCGCAGCATTGGCTTGGGGGGTGTTGGATCTGATGCCAAGGAAATTAAGACTGCGAATCAAGAATTCTCGAAAGAGGTTACCGGCTGGACTTTCAAGGAAATTGGAGTTCTCAAGGTTGGAAGCATCAGGCATTATCTCCATGAGAATGGTATCAAAAGCAATGATATCAACCCAAAGATCTACAGAATTAAGAACGACGTGGTAAGTCAAGCAACTCTCATTTTGGAAACATCGCTTACAATTCAACAGACATACGAAATCGAGCTTTCCGAGTACTCGTGGAACAAATGGATCCCATTTACCCCTCCAACTGGAGACTCCCTCCAACTCGAATTCTCTATGCTTTCGCCATTCCATCGTCTTGTGCTTGAACCATCCACTACCACTTCTGATTCCCAAACATACACCACAAGCTTCAAGCTCCCAGATCAACATGGTATCTTTAACTTCAAGGTCAATTATAAGCGACCATTCTTCACCAACATCGAAGAAAAGAACACTGTCACAGTAAGACATTTTGCCCACGATGAATACACCCGAAGTTGGGCAATCAGCAATGCCTGGCCATGGATTGCTGGAATCGGTGCCACAGTTACGGGCTGGGTTGCTTTTGTTGCTCTTTGGTTATGGAGCAAGCCTGTACCAGTGAAGCTGACGACAAGGGGAAAGAAAGTTCAGTGATAGAGTAAAATAGCATCTAAGGAATTGTGTGTATGATAGAATCAATAATCTATAGGGCGAGCCGAAATGGAATTTCACCGCAAACTGTTAAGTATATTTTACGGCAGGGACGAGGCTGAATTTGAAATGTGCATGTTAGATCCAAAGGATTCTGACGCCATTGTTTGTACACTTGCTGGGCTCACAATGGGTGAACTGGGGTATTCCAAGGTTGTTCAAAGTGTATCATCAGAGAACTCATGGTTACAACCCAGGGGTTGATGTTGGAGTCAAGCCTATAAATTTCAAAAAAAAAACATAGATTTATCGAGGGATTTTATGATATCATCGTACCGTTTCAGTTGACCCCTTACTCCTGTATATCAATTTGAACCTATCATATTCTCGCATAGCGACTAAAGAAACTGCACTGGGTATGAACTCGCCGACTAGTTTTAGTCCTCGACAGAAAGTAAAAGCCTAAACTGCCCAATAAACATCTATACTCACATCTTCCACAGTATTAGCCCATCCCGGATACCTCGCTTTCGCCCAGATCGTCACCACATCGCCAATCCTAAGACTGCGAACGAATTCGCCGTTTGCTGTCTCTCTTCCTCTACCTTGTGCTTCTAATTCATCGGCCTCGGGACTTTCCGGGTGTATATCATCATCGAATCTCCATACAATTGTGTGTTCTTGCGAGGCAGTTGTCGCGGTTCTGTTTTTCTGTAGGTGTCTTTGGTCGGGGTTGAGTTTATGCTTAAACGTAAGTGAATTCGGAAGGTCAGTAGCATTGTCTCTCACAGAATTATCTGGGATACTCTGAACATCTGGGGAGATGGTTTGTAAAGCACATACGATCTCGTTCGTTGACCCTGAAGCCGGCGATTTGGATTTGGAGAGGTGGAATTGTGGGCCACCGGGAAGGGGTCCTGCTAAATCAATTAATATTTGACCTCCAAGATAGGATGGGCAGTCGGTCCCAGCCTCAATGGAATGTGTTTATGTACCGTTGGTGGTAGCAATTGTTCTTTCCCAGCCGACATCAAACCACGTGTATGATCCTCTGTATGATCCCTTGTCCTCGCGTGCACCTCCCCATCCTTGATCATGACTTTTGATTCGGAACACGATTTTCTTGCAAGGGAATTCGCCTCGAACTTGTGAACTCTCAGTCCAGTTCTTTACGACCTCCTTTGTGGCATCTTGTGGGACTTCTCGATCTTGTGACCAAGGAGTGGGTGGTTTTGTGGTGTAGTTCACTTGGTCTTCTGGGCGCATTTGGAAAGATTGGTCATTGCTACTATCTTGAAGGTAGCCGATGGGAAGAGATCGTAGAATAAGTTGATTCTCTTGATTACCACTTCGAATGATGATTGGTCTATGAATGGTGATTCCTTGAGGACCAGGATTGGATGTAGTATGAGGCCAATATTCGGACAGATCCAATATGGCATCTATGAGCTCTAGAGGCAGTGGAGAATCTGGGCGTAGAGTAAAGAGGATGTTTTTGACAGCGAGCACATCCTCGAGAGATGGTTGATATCTATCAGAGTCATAAAATTGCATACTGAGGGGTAGCTGCCGCTCTGGGATCTCTGATTGGAGATTAGAGTTTGGTTCTTTGTTTTGTTCAGTTCCTGACATTATATTGGAAATGGTATTGTAAAAGGTTCTCCCGAATTGAAGCATGTTTTTGTAGGTAAGTAATGGTCAGACATTTGGAGCCAACAGGATATACTAGTTGGTCGTACCAATTTGAACAGTGCCCTGATAATGCATGAATGGGTGTTGTTGTTGCCTCCATGACGTACCCACTCAAGGCCCCAGATAATACGACAGGGATCATAGCACTAGCACAAGGCTAGAGGAATGGGAAACGATCTGAAGCAAAATGATTAAGATATATAGTTTTTGTTTTGATTCCCCACTACAACAAAAAATAACATCTTTGATGGTCTAACGGTCATGATTTCCGCTTGTCATTAACAAGACAAAGCGCGGGAGACCGGGGTTCGACTCCCCGTCAGAGAGTTCAGTCAAGAATTCTATGAATCTCATGATGACAATATTCTTTTTGTGAATTTTTTGGTGCCTATTTGAGTGGTGGAGGGGAATCTTATTTTGGTGATTTCCTTGAATGGTGGAGGGGAAAAGAATCGCTTCAAACCCCTTGTTACCTTAAAGGTCACGTTCTAGCACGCAATTGGTTGAAAGGAATCATGAGCCTGGAAGCTGCAACCATGTTGAACTACCTAGGTAGCTAGTAGCTGCATTTTTGATGACCGAAATCGCTGACAAAACAAAATGCAAATTAATTATAGAACGTAGGTTTCAGACTTCTCAGACTTCAATCAGAGAATGATTCCCTTTTCCTGCAAATACCATCGAAGATGAATCCCGCCAGAAGTCTTGTCGCTACTACGAGAATAGGTGCGAGATATACTAAGACTGTGCCGAGATGTTGGGCAAGACAACCGTCCTTTAAATCTACCACCCTTCTATACAGGTCCTCGCAGAATTTATCGAGATCTTATCATGGATCTGACTCACGCAATGCTAGCGCAGCATCATTGGCAGAAGCTTCTAATCCAGCAATGGCATTTCCTTGTCTAGATGCCCTCGAAACCAAATCTGCCACTTTGGAAGCTCGTTCCCTTTCAAGCGGTCCAGAACCATCCTATACTAGCGGAGTTACCCTCAAATATCACTGTGATGACCCTTTGTTACTGGACTGGGGAGGAGTATTGCGAGAATTCGACATTGCTTATGAATCATGGGGTGAAATGAACGCAGACAAATCGAACGTCATTTTACTGCACACCGGATTATCTGCATCTTCACATGCACATTCGACGCAAGCGAATCCTAAGCCAGGATGGTGGGAGAAGTTTATAGGTCCAGATAAGAGTCTCGATACGAACAAGTACCATATCATATGTACAAATGTCATTGGAGGATGTTATGGTTCGACTGGCCCCTCGACAATTGACCCTGCCGACGGAAAACGATATGCGACTAGATTCCCGATTCTTACCATGGAAGATATGGTTCGGGCACAATTTCGATTACTCGACGGTCTCGGAATCAAAAAACTATATGCTAGTGTTGGTTCAAGTATGGGCGGCATGCAATCATTGGCTGCCGGTGTTCTCTTTCCTGAAAGAGTTGGTCGAGTGGCCAGTATTTCAGGATGTGCGCGAAGCCATCCCTACAGCATTGCAATGCGCCATACTCAACGGCAAGTGTTAATGATGGACAAGAATTGGAATCGAGGATTTTACTATGATCATGTTCCTCCTCACGCAGGTATGAAACTTGCGCGTGAGATTGCAACCGTAACCTACCGTTCAGGGCCTGAATGGGAGTTAAGATTTGGTCGAAGAAGAGCCGACCCAAGCAAGCAGCCTGCATTGTGTCCAGATTTTCTAATTGAGACATATCTCGATCACGCAGGCGAGAAGTTCTGTTTGGAATACGATCCAAACAGTCTTCTCTATGTCAGCAAGGCTATGGATCTCTTTGACCTCGGCGCGACGAACCAGGCTGCGGCTTCATCGAGGAGAGCGGATCATTTGGCACGTATAAAATCCGGATCTGAATCCGCGTCTTCCCTTGGAGATGCCGCATGCAGCCTTACCCTTCCTGACAGCCCATATGAGGAACAACCAGAAGCAAAAGGGCCGACAGATCTTAATACACCTCTTGAATCATCTTCTGGTCCTCCTGCTGACTTAGTATCTGGAATGAAAGCTATGAAAGATCATCCTACTCTGGTCATGGGTATTGCTAGCGACATCCTGTTCCCGGCGTGGCAGCAAAGAGAGGTGGCTGATACATTGAGAAAAGCTGGGAATACTAAAGTAAGTCATGTCGAGCTTGGGGAGGATGTTAGTCAATTCGGACATGATACTTTCTTATTGGATGTGGAGCATGTTGGCGGACCATTGAAGAAGTTTTTGGGTTAAAAGAAATATTACACACATCTTCATAATGTAGATGTATATCTTGGATGATAAGACGAAGCTTGGCTTGATGGCGTTTATGGAGCTGAAAAAGTGGCGCACATAATTGTTTTCTAGATATCGGAAATCCCACGTACTTTTTCAATTCTCATTTGTCAGACCTCTCTCACCGTCCACGTTTTCATGAACCTATCCAATCCACTTACCCAATTTACCAATACCAGTACTGTACAAACCATTTTTTTTTTCAATTTCTTCATCGGGATATTGTCCGACTTCAGTCTAGAGCCACATTGTCCCGCCTCTAGTTTCTTAGCTTCAGATAAGATCCAATCAGAAATTATATTTTCACAAACTTTGCTTGTCAACTTAATCCACAACTCTCATAACTCTCCACTTTTAAATACTGGACGACAATCTAAAGACATTTGAAATTCCCATGGCTGATTGACTTTCTCCTCCTCCTCCTCCTCCTACTTCTTCTACATACTCTTCACTGAATTCTTTTCCCGTGTCTGTGTACGAACGACACCGGTCAATGAATCAGATAGGATAAGATAATTACAACCGTGAGCGACTTGAAGTCTTTGCGCTCACTATTCACAAGGGAAGGGAAGGGAAGAAAGACTTATATATATATTTGTTAATTTTTTATTTGGGCAATTGCTTTGCGTGCGATATAAAGGCGTCTAATAAATACACCAACACCCCTCCTTCGGTCGAATAGCGTCATCACTACCCGAAGCGCGGATCGTTGAACTACGGAAAACCATTTTCAGCACGCACTAAAGCGTGGGTTCGGATTCGAGGATTTGGATTCTTAGCGGACACGTTTTATTGCAGACGCAGACTCGGACGTCAATTCTGGATATCGGGACGAAAGAACGACACCAATTGGAAATACGGGCAGGAAGAATCGGGAGAGAGAGATAAGATGAGTTCCCAGATAGACAATGGGGCGAAAGCTCCCGGGGTCGAGACCAATATCAGTTCTTGGGGAGAAGAGAGACACACAAAGTCGAGCGACGGCGCCGCTCCAGGGAGCAGTGGGAGCTTCCAGACGGCGGGCAATAGGGCCGCGGAAGATCAGGTGGATGGAGAAGTATTGGAACATGCCATTGAGAACTTGAAGACCAAGAATGGAGCATGGTGGGCTTACTTGCTGACTCGAGATTTTTGGATCATCCTTCTTCTTGGGTACGTTTCTATGCCACGTTCGAATTCCCACTGATTGCAATGCTAATCATTGGCATTGTTATGCTTGCAGGCAAATTCTCTCTCTGTGTATTACGGCGACAAACACGTTCACTACACTCCTTGCGAACAAGGGAACTTCGATTCCAGCCTTCCAGACGCTTTTCAACTATGTCGTTCTGTGCCTCATCTACACAACGTATACTATTTATAAGTATGGATGGAGAGACTACTTCAAGCTTCTTTTGGCCGATGGCTGGAAATATGTCATCCTATCTTTTATGGATGTCGAGGGAAACTATTTCACTGTGCTGGCTTATCGATGGAGTATGTCATCTCACTGTTTCAATGGGTTCTGATACCTATGTTTCGATGCAGACTTACTAACATCCAACAGCAAATGTTCTCAGCGCCCAACTTCTCAACTTTTGGTCCATCGTCTGCGTGGTGATTGTCTCGTTCGTTTTTCTCAGAGTTCGGTACAAGTGGCTTCAAGTCATTGCCATTCTTGTTTGCTGCGGTGGAATGGGTATCCTCCTCGCATCCGATCATATCACTGGCTCCAACGGCGGCAGTCCACCAACCATGTTGAAGGGTGACCTTTTCGGTTTAGCTGGCGCTACCCTGTACGGTCTCTCAAACGTCTTTGAGGAATGGTTCGTTTCCAAACGTCCCATGTACGAAGTCTTGGGCATGCTTGGTCTCTTTGGTATCATCATCAATGGTATCACAGCCGCCATCTTCGATCGTCACTCATTTGAAACGGCCGTCTGGGACGGCCAAGTCGGTGGCTACATTGTCGGATACACACTCGCTCTCACACTCTTCTATACACTCGCTCCCATCATCTTGCGAATGGCCTCTGCGGCCTTCTTCGATATCTCACTCCTCACAGCCAATTTCTGGGGTGTCATCATCGGTATCAAGGTTTTCGGATACACCATCTACTACCTGTACCCAATTGCCTTCGTGCTCATCATCCTGGGATTGTTTGTCTATTTCCTCGCTGGAAGTATGCTGGGAGACGCAGTCAAACCATGGCTAGGCAAAGACCAGCAAGCCGGGGTCGCGGGTGTGGGAACCGCAAAGCTGAAGGCCATCAATGAGGCAAGGAGGGAAGGGCTGGTGAATTCCGGCAGTGGAATGGCTTGAGGGGTAATAACGCGGTATGAAGTAATGTAATCAAGAATTTCTTCGGGGCTCGGGCGACGAGCGTAGATAGGACTTTGGGAATGTTAGGAAGGCAATACACACCTGTGAATCGCTTCAGTATATAACGTGACACGTGACATGTGACACTTGATCCTTCTCTCACACTACAACGATACTCAAGCAGCAGTGCTAACACATACCCCCGAACCCCTCGGGAAACGTCCCACAATCCCCGAGAATTCCTTACCGCACCTCAACTTGCGTCGCCTACCTGACGACCACCAGAGGGCAAACCCAAAAGCAAAATACCGAATGGCCAGCCGCTCAATACTGCGCACCATGCCGCGCAATCAAGTCTCACGGTACCCATAAACCCTTCGTCGCGCCTAGTCAGTCTATCGTCCTTCTTTCGCTTGATTATTTCGCCGCAGCGCTTGCGCGGTACGCGGATGATTGCTAGGGGGGACAGTGCGAGATATGAGGGGAGCACTGGGAGGAGATGGGGAAGGGTGTGGTTTCTTTTTTTTTTTTTTTGATTGGGGATGAGTGGCTTTTTGTGTGGCGTTTTGATTTGGCTCTGCTTGAGTATTTTCTTTGGCGAGGGGGGGATCGTTGAAAGGTTTTTGTTTTTTGTTTTTTGCTTGTTGGATTTGATAGGGGGGTAGTTTTTTTTGGCACTTGGGTTTGTGGCGCTTGGGGGGTTTTTGTTTTCTTTCTTTTCTTTTCTTTTCTTTTCTTTTCTTTTTTCTTTGGAGTGTTTCTGTATGTATTGAGGGATGTATAGACGTTTCAAAGTGTAGGGGAAATTCTTTTATGGTATAATGCATGCACACGTATCCATCCGGGAATCGTAGTTTCCAGCCGTGTCGCTTTTCATTCACCCCTTTGTTGTTTTTCACCTTTTGGAAGTTTCTTAATCATTCCTTGTTGCATGGGATATTCTTCAAGCGTCTGATCTATGGGCAACTTTATCCTACTCTCCTTCTTGATACATCCACTGCAAGCGTCAGTCTTCAGCTTCTCTGATCGGTGGTAGTTGGGGCAATGTATGGATTGGATGTTGTGGTGGCGAATGGGGGAGCATCTCTCGACCGACCGGGTAGAGTGTCCGCAGGTCCACAGGCTCTTGATGGTTTTGCACATCTTGAGCGGTGGCTTTTATGGGTTTTATGGGTTGTGTGGGTAAAGTCTGATGAGTTGGGGGTGGTAAAATGTCGGAATTTGGGAGTTTGGTGATGGTGAGTTGGTGGTGTTGGTGATGTTATTTATGTGTTAGGGCAGTGGTGGGATTGCTTCCAGTAATTTCCACTTAGTTTCTACCAGCTAAAACTTAACGATAGATGAGGATTTGAGAATATTCTGAACGAAATAATAATTTTAGGGGATGTTGGTATAGGTAAGCTGGAAATACTCATATCTGAAAGCTTCTCTCCCACCTTAACACCTACAGCAGCTACCTCCCAGACATTTAAAACCACTAAGCAATCATGTCCCCTTCCACCATATGTTTCACACAAGAGAACACTTCATTCCCTCCAAGGTATTACTATTTAATTCCATTGTGCATAATAGAGATCATTTGCCTTTCTAATATCCACAAAAGAAAAGCACGGATTGTTCAGGCCATCCATTGAGATCAATCATCTTCCTTTGTCTTCCCATTGAGCTCCAAACACTCTTTTACAAAGATACCATTCAACACTGCAGCAATTTTTTCTACCCTTTTCTAACTTGCTTAGAATGAGTACTGCCTGAGACTCCCAGCTAGGGTACCAGTGATTGCCCACCAGGCTACAAGATATGTATGAGCCGACTATATATATATATGACTTGACGAGCATTCGATGACGATGCCCTTCTAGCACCTGTTTCAAATTGAGTAAGACCGTCGGAGCCCCTCTCCTTCTTTCCATCGTACGTAGCTTGAGAAATCGTACCCATCTATGGTGACCGAATGGACCAGGGTTTCACGTCCTCTTCCATGCAACGATCCTACATTAAAAAGCAACCGTCCTCTAGACTTCTAGATGCCGCAGCCTGAATGGGAACTATGCTGCGCAGATAGACCATGTAACGAGGAATCGGTGCCACCCATACAGGGGATGAGATGCGAAAATCCGAGACGTCTCAGAATGCACACATGTACTTGACGAGAGGATTCCTACACCAGACAGATATATAGATCCATGGGTATCAGAAGAAGAGAAATTCTCATCGGAATATGTGAGCCCAACCCATTGTGATATCCAAATCGATACCACAGGCGATGACCACACCTGGACATCCCAACTCCCAGAGAGGACATGGTCTAGAGATTTACTCAGATGTGAAGGAGGGAAGGAGTTAAAGCTACCACTAGGTATCTATCATCTATCAAATGATACCCCCGCGATACAAGTAGACGATTTGAAAAGCTGGCCCGCAACGGGTGGGAAGATTACAATCAGATTAGTCAGTCGTTATTAATTACTAGGTATTCATTGATGAAAAAGAAAAAGGAAAGAGAGAAGAGAAGAGAAGAGAAGGGAAGGGAAGAGAAGATGAAAAATATTAAAAGACTATTTTGGGTAGATGGTAGGTAACCGGTATTTTTGTGGTATTATATTCATTAACCGCCAATTGCTTCATTATTGATTTAGTAAAATTACAACTAGTGATAATTGTTAATTTAGTCCATCCATCCATCCATCCATCCACCCATCCACTTCCCAAATGATGATTCCAAATCTTCCAACTTATTTTCTCTTTTCCGAATCTTGTTATTTGTTGCCTTGCTCGTCCTCTTCTTTCCCTTCCCTTCCTTCCTTCCTTGTCCTGTCCCTTCCCTCCCCTCTCAAATTCCTACCCAACCTCTTATCAGAAGATTACCCCTCCATTATCAAATTACCCCTCCATCTATCATCATCATCATCATCATCATTATCTACCTTCTTTATCACTATCGTTATCGTTATCGTTATCGTCAATCCGATAAGCACCCTACGGAGTACATCAACCCTACAGTACCTACCGCATCCGCATCCGCATCATCCCATCTTGCATTAAGTTTTGGCCCAAAAAAAAAGGAAAACCCAAAGGCAAAAAAGGAAAGGGAAAAAAAAAACTTTCCGAGAATTCCCCCCTTCCACTTATGGGTCTTTTGCCTGGTGGCAAACAAACATTATTATTCTTATATTGAACCTGTGATATCTGTCCGGACGCGTGATCTGGTTTAGCTTTTGCTTTGGAGTGATGGTGGGTAGCGACTAGGTAGGTAGAGATAGATGCTGGAGAGCTATCGTCTGGTTGGGATGGGGATGGGGATTGGGATTGGGTTTGGCTTTGGCTTTGGGTTTTGATGATATGACTGAGCCGGGCCACCGATGGATCATGGATGGCATGATTATGATATGGCCCTATAACCTACCGACCTACCGATCTACCGCATTGAAGCAACCCAGCAATCAAATTCGGAAGCGGGCACCAGAAGGCCAAATTTGACTTTCTGGATGTCTTCTCCTTCGGACCATCGTATTGTGGAAGGGGCGCCCAGGGGAGGTGCTGGGAAATTGAGTTTACGGAGTTGCGATGGTGATGTGATGTTGAGGTTGATGCACGGTGCTAGCTGGGTTGCTTGTGTGCTTGCGGTATGTACTGTATGTATGTACCATACCAGTCCCTATGCATGCATGCCATTCCCATGTACTTACTGTATGCTGGTACGTGCCTAGTACTTCCGTTAACCTCACTGGATCTACTGGTCGTGCATGAATTGATGTCGTGTTTGTGCTTCCTGGCTGGTTCGCTACAGATTCCTGCGTGCATGCGAGGGGGTGGATTGATGCAGTGCAGAGCGTGTAGAACGTGTATTGTAGAACGAGATGGAGTGCCTCCTTCTGACAGGTATGCATATCAATCTTTTGGTCATGGTGTTTGGTGTTTCATTTAGATTCTAGAGGTTGCGGGTGGGAATGTTTCACTTCCTTCGGTTGGTTTCGGGGATTGAAGAGAGGGATGAGAGGGCGAGGATGGGGGAGAGGGCTGGGTGGTGTGTGGAAAGTAGCACGAAGATAGTCCATGCCATTCATTAGATACTACGGGAGATTCGAGATACTCAATACTCAATACTCGATGGCCCGCCCAGTTTTTGCAGAAAGGTATGATGAATGAGGTGATGAGGTATTGAGGTGATGACTTTCTATCATATGATCTGAGCTCAGGATGGGATGGGACGGTGGGGTGGTGAGACAAAGATGGGGATTAGACGTTTGCATGTGATGAAGGGGCCATAACCTCCGCATGCGCTTGAAGAAAGTCTTGATTTATGCTGGAGGGGAGGTAGGTATTGTGAGTGCAGATGACCTTTTTATTGGTGAAGAGGGGGGTGCTCGAACCTTGTCTTGTAGATCTGAAGGGACGGATGATCATTTCATGAGAACAGACTGAAGATTAGTACCTGGTCTCAAGTACATACAGTGACAACCTCTTCAAGATCACTCTGATTATTAGACATCAAGACCAACCCTGGACCAAGCGTTCAATGGTTTTACCGAGAATGGCACTCGACATGAAGGAGGTGTGTCGATAGAGATTTATGATACGTATAATTCACATGTACGAGACGATAGTACAGCATTTCTCCACAAAGTCCGAAGAACGCGCATTTATCGCCAATGAAGAGGCGATGCTACGCAGCTAAAGTAGGAAGTACTTTGCTGTACACCACAAGTTCCTGTGTAAGAGTGGAGTATGTCCACTGGCAGTCATGATGATTTGGAGATGCCAATTGTGAATCTCCAGTTGTTTATGTGCATCCTTGGGCTTGGGAGGAATACCACAGAGTGGTATAGCTGTAGGTAAATGTAAGTAGATGGCTAGTCGCGATAGGTGGGAATGGCATTACAACACGTGTACGAACGATTGTTGAGGGAAGAAATAGGCTGGCTGGGAGAGCTGTAGAGTTGAAACACGTTGAAGAAGGGACGTTGCGGAGGAGGAATAGGATAGGATGGAACAAGGAAGGAGGTATTTGTCAAGACTCAATTGCGAATTGAGTTGAGGATGAAGTGGAGTATGGTTGTAATTATGCTTGTTGAGTTGTGAAAGGACAGGACAGGATAGGATAGGAGAGGAGAGGAAAGAAAAAAGGAAAGCACAGTAGGGCAAAGCAAAGCAAAGTACAGCAAAGCATATCATATCATAGTTCTAGAGTGCTACAGTAGTAGTAAAGGGGTGAGGAATTTGAGAAATCTGAGGATAAAAGCTGGCTGAGGCGAAGTAACTAACCATTAGTGGAGTGAGGACGAGGGTAAGGGGGGCAAAGGAAGAGGATGGGGAAGACGAGACATGCCCAAATTGCATGAATGGAATCAAAGAGTTTGACACTTGATTTCAAATGATGTTGGATGGATGAATGTCTTGGACCAATTGAGTGAGAAAGTAGGCTGATGATGATGATGATGAGGATGATGATGATGGGATGGTGTCAATTGATACGTATACGAATTGATTACAACGAATTGAGTGATTTAAAATAGAAGAAGAAGAAGAAGAAGAGAATAGAAGAGAATAATAAATAGACTTGAATTGATTATCATGATTATTTTAATAATTCAAGAATTAATTGATATCAATTGATTTGAACAATTCAAGTTATCTTCATCCTTATTGAAGAAGTAGTAGTAGTAGTAGTAGTAGAAATAATAGTAGTAGAAGTAGTAGTAATAATAATAGTAATAGCAGTAGCAGTAGCAGTAGCAGTAGAAGTAGAAGTAATGGTTGTTAGCTTCCCTCAATTTACAAGCAGGCATTCATAAATCCATGGATCTTTTAATAATCACTAAACATTAAGCATGAAGCATTAAGCATTAAACATTAAGCACAACCTTAAGCACAAGCATAAGCACAATCATAATTCCATTCATAAGTTATGTAATCCAATTTCTTCCCTACTGTAACCTGGAAGCAATTGCATAAAATTCACCTTACCCGCGGCCGCCGCTTCAAACCGTGACCTCACCTATACCTACATACCTACATACCTACATACTACCTCCCTCCGTCCCTCCGTCCCTCCTACCTCCGACCTCCAGCTCTCTATCTATCTTCCTCTTCCTCTTCCTCTTCCTACTAATCGTATGAATGCAACACTTTGATAACTACTACATACGAGTACCGGCCCAAAGTGAACGATATTCCCCAATTTGGTACATCAAAATGTGAGCCCGATCTTGAGACTAAGCCCAAGATGGTATAATGGATAAATTTAGATCATTTTATCGAGTTAGTAAGCCCAACCATGATTAACTTCTTCCCAAGTTCCCTTCAGGGTGAGTCACATCTTCTGTTACACATCTCTCTTCGCCTCTCTCATTCGATAAACCCATCAATATTGACCAACCACAACTTTCCAATGCTTTTGCAAGTTGCAACCCAACCCAAATCCCACAATCTAGATGTCTGTCAAAGAGCAAAGAGGAGGGAAGAGGGTAAAAAAAAGAATGAAGAGGTGAGAAAAGAGGGCACCTTAAGCCCCCGTGGAACAGGATCTTTGAGTCTGAGTATCAATTGATTGATTGTATCCATTACCATGAGAATGAGACAATATTTTTGTAATTGCAGTCACCCTTTTACTACAATTACTCCTTTCTCACCGACCCAGCCTCCGAAGTATATCACAACTTACCTACCTATTGTTATTTGCCTTCCAAAGCTTTCCAAGAGATGCTGACGAATTATTGTTCCTATATGCCATCATATATCATCATGTCATTGGTCAATTGAGGTTACGAGGACCTTCTGGTAACTTCCACCTGAACGAGAGAAGACGAGAGAGTCTACGAATCTTATATCATTGGAAAGCAAGAGCACGCACGTACTATGCCAACTACATCTTCCCAGCACTGCCGCCTACGATACTGTTCCATACCGGACGGAGCATACCATACCAGCATGCACATATCAAATCAATCACTCAGTCAGATCAATCAATCAGATCAATCAGATCATGCTATATCATCTTATACTATACTACGCTGCACCATCCTTGAAACAAAGACAAAGAAAATCCAGTAGAGATAAAGAAAAGAAAGTACTGTAAGAGAAAGAAAAGAAAGTACTGTAAGAGAAAGCACAGCAAAGCACAGCAAAGCAGAGCATAACAGAGGAAAGCAACAAAGATCAATACAATTACAGCCAATCAGGATTGTTCAATTAGTCTAAAAGCATCCAAGTCTAACCGCTGCTTGACAAAAAGAGCACCAACGTTCGTTCAACTTCACCTTTAGTTTAAGTATTATTCGCACCTCCTTTTTTTATATTTTTGTTATCTCTTGTTTTATTTATTGCCTTTATTGGCTATATTTGCTCAACTATATTATTGTTATTATTATTGTTATTACTATTGTTATTATTATTGTTATTATTATTTCTATTCCTATTTCCATTTCCATTTTCATTTCTATTTATCTTTTACTATCATTCACCTAAATAGAACTAACTACGTAGGACCAACATCTCCAATTCCAAAAGAACCCCCCCCTTCCTTCCCAAAGCAAAGCAAAGCAAAAGAAAAACAAGCCCAGTACCATCTTCCAATTGCGCTTATTAGTGCATGACCAGTTGAATTGATCATCTCGTGGCAGCCTACGAACCGTCCGCTACCGACCTAGTCCCTTAGATACTCTCTCCTGCTTGTTGTATCTGAATGACTGGTTGGAGTCATCCGCCTTAATCCATATTTATCAATTCACACCATCTGTTTTGATAAATCACGTCACACCTCCACATTTCCCAATAAAGTATCTACTCTGTTACTTTACCTACCCGTGGACCTACTTATTGTTTAACTTATCTCTCTTTCGCACATGCAACCAAATCCATTATCCATTATCCATCATCCATCATCCATCATCCATCATCCATTATCCATCATTTATCATTTATCATTCATCCCCCGTCATCTCCCATCATCTTCCACTTTTCATCTCTTGCCTGTTGCTTCTCTCTTCCTTTTGCTTTCAATAAGCATATTTCTCATATAAACCTGCATATCTACCTACATATCTCTCTCACGCATACTCTCCAATCTTCATTGTTGTCTATCTGATTCACAATTGATTGACATTCCTCTTCAATTCACCATAACAATAACGGAATACTCCACCGTATTTCAATTGAAACTTGATTTTCAATTAGAGTTCGTCCTTTCCATTGACTGGAAACAAACACAAAGAACTCTTCCAGCATAATCTCAGCTGACCCAACTTCCACACACACGCCTCAACTCTTACTTTATCCCGAGACTTCTTGAAAGGTCCCGTCTATCATCTATCTATCCTCAATCTCCGAACTTCCTATTTATTTAGGAATTCATATCTGCGGATTTAAGAAGAAAGGGAAATCCGATTCTAGGATTGCCACACATTTGGCGCGGGGCCGCGAACAAACGAATATGGATGACAAAACATTCACCTCGATCCTACAGCCTTCTACTACCTTCGATCTTAGACAGTCACCAATTCTTACAAAATCATTCAACAATTCATCAACCTCCACTTCCACACAATCAAATCAATCTATCAAACCAATTCTTGCTACCTCTATTCGACCTATGAATATGGAACGTAAGAATCAACTTGATATTGCAAACACTCTTATGTCTCCCCCAGAAGCCCTTCCTCTCGATAGCTTCACAAGTGCAAATCAAGAATACACAATGGACTCCAAAATGAGAAAGCTACACGCAATCCCTGGTGCGACGTTTCCTATCTCGCCACCCGTCTCTCCAGAGACCAAAGGCAGGTGCGACGAAGAACCCGCTGGTTCACAAGCAATCACCGATCCAATTCTCTACCCACTCACCGATAATCAAAATGCATCTGCCACTCAAGTATCCCTTTTTGACGATGATCACGACGCCCTTGTTACACACCGAGTTGTTGATGGCCATGTTGCTGCACGGAAAGCCAGCATGTTTCGAGAGGCCTCCCCTCCACGTCGTGATGAGTATGAGCTCGCTCTTGAATTCAAATCACAAGTTGTCAAGATCATGTCAAAGGATCCGGCACTTTGGTTGCGAAGAGAGATGGTTTATCTTAGGGAAGATCGGGAACTACAATCCGGTGTTAGGCGGTGGACAAACATTGCTCCTGCAGTCAGCAGAGCTACCAGAGTACTAGGCAATACATCTACGAGAGTCACAAAGACAGTACGCCCTCCTCGACCTACTCAGACGCCCCGTGGAGTTCGGACGGTACCTTCAGGAACTCCTGGCCCTGATGTAAAGAGAGTTGCTCGCGAGGACAAAGATTTTGAAAATCTTCCCGACTATTGCCCACCAATTACCAGTCTTCCAAACAAACCCAATTCATTGAAGGTGGATTGGAAGGGAGCACCGATTGATCTCCGAAATGACCCAAACGTCCATCTTCTTCATCCTGATGAGGTTTCTCTTGCAGCTAATCTCCGTCTTGATTGTGCAACGTACCTTACATCCAAACGACGAATCTTCATGAAGAGGATTGAGGCATTGAGAGTCGGCAAGGAGTTCAGGAAGACCGATGCTCAGCAGGCTTGTAAGATTGACGTTAATAAGGCTAGCAAACTCTGGCAAGCATTTGACAAAGTCGGCTGGCTTAATCCGGCTTGGGTCAAGAAGTATGCTTAGAGCCAGATGGCTCTGGCCGACCGATCAAGTTTTGCCACTCATCATCACCACTATGAAATTATGGGTACGCTATACCTTATACGACACACGATTACGACTACGACCTTACCTTCCTTTTTCATTCAAGAATCATTGCTTATTCTCAACTGCATTGCGACGGTTATTCGCATATATCGAGATTCTTCTTCTTTTTAACTTATGGTCTGCAAGCATATGGTACTTTTTTATTTGATTTCGTTTTATTTTCGGCCTGGTGCATATCATACATACATATCAACGTCATATTATCTTTGCATCGGGTTGCTTTGATACCCAAGAGAGCCCACCCAGCTCCTCTCTCACGACAACTTTTTACTTTGTTTATTCTTTTCTTTCAGACAGGGGGACATAATGTTCCAGCGTGTCTTTTCTTTACTTTTCTTTGACTTTAAAGTCTGGAAGGATCTTCAACACTGAGGATGGATTTTTTCTTTCCAAGACAGGATTGATATCATTGAAGAATTCATGGTTTTCTGGATGGTTGGGAATACTATTGGCGTTTTTGATTCATATGAATATTACTTCACTCTACATAGGCTATGGATGGTCTTGTGGTTGGGGGCATGGGGTTTTGTTTGCGGAATGGTTGCATTGGGCTTGAGGGTGGGTGGTTTGGCTGGCTGGGGAATTCATATGGGGACAGAATGGACTGGATGGGAATTGATTGGATGGGAATACATCGCATGGAACGGCATGGTATTAGATTGAGTTGGTTGGTTGAGTGAGCATGGCATGACATGGCCCTTGACACGGACATGCTGATTTATCTTGTATCGGATCGATTGAGTTGGCGATAGGTATAGATAGGAAACTGTCTTGATCCGTAGTTCAGTGCACATTGCGTTATCGAAGTAACTAGCTAGTCGATGTGATGTGGGGTGGGTTGGAGAATGAAATCGATATATTTAGAGGACCCTATACTTTACTTGATTCTTGTCATGCTGAATCCACTGAACGAACCTGCGTGGTCAAACCTTACCAATATAAATTAGCATGGTCCCAAAGCATCTTCTATTACAGCAAGTCCCTGGGCAAGTTCCAGAATCCACAGCACCCATTTTTAAGTTTCCCCTCCCTTATACAGTAATCGTCCTCTCGTTTCACCTCGTTTCGTGCCGCCCCGCCCCGTCCCGTATACGTAGCGCGGCACAAGCGCCCCTGCATCCAAGCGAGCTGCTCCAATTACGTTATCTCCAGTTGCGAATATGTATGTATGTATGTACTGGTACTGACTACAGTACAGTAGAGTATAGTACCTGGGTAGTTTTTAGGTTTTAGGTTTTAAGTTTTAGGTTTTAGGTTTTAGGGTTAGTTTTAGTTTTAGGGTTAGTTCTAGTTCTAGTTCTAGTTCTAGTTCTAGTTCCTACCCCCCTTTCCCCCCTTTGAATTCTCCCCAAATCTCTGGGATCCGTTCATGACTTACCTACCTTATCACGCTTTGACGCTTTTGGCGTCGTTGGGGTTGGGAGTTGGGAGTTGGGAGTCGGGAGTCGGGGCTTGGGAGGGGTCTGTGGTGTTGCTGGTGTGGGTGGGTGTGGATGGGTATGCAAGGGTGGAGGGTGGAGGGTGGAGGGTGGAGGGTGGAAAAGGAGGGTTTGTGAGGGGATTGGGGTGTGGGTGTGGGTTATTGGTTATGCTATAGATTATTGTTTGTTTGTTTGATTGATTGGTTGTTTTGGTGGGTGCGTGGGTTGGTGGTTGAAGACTTTATATATATATATATATGTGTGTGTGTGTGTGTGTGTGTATTGGGTAGGTAGATTGAATGATAGTAGCGGAATTGTGATGACTTGGGGTGGAGTGTGCTGGAGTGCTATTGTGATTGTGATTGTGGGGCTTGAGGAGCTGTTAATCTAGATTTCAATCAAGATTTAGCGTTCGATTCAGGTGTAAATCGTAAGTTATACATGGGGAATGGGAAGACGGTTGTTTACACGCATGCAGAAATGCGTCTCGATAGATCGATGGTAGGGTCGAGGTATGAGGTATGAGGTATGAGGTCGGATCGATCGATCGATAGATAGATAGATATGCTTATGAGTGCCCAGCAGGCTCCGAAGATTGACATGTCGGATTCGGGGCTTTCGCAAGATTCTCGCGCTGATTTGTCCATGCGTTTCATTCACATTCAAAAACGGGAGAGATGGTTGATGCGGTATGACATTACTTTCTCGGTTCGTATGTGGGGGTTTCAATTGGGGCAAGTAGGGTGAGGATAGGGACTTTTGGGGAGTACAGGTCGGCGGCTATGTCATGAGTTTGTTGTCAACTTGGAGCTTTGCGAGATTTGGATCCTGGGATATGGGGATTTGGGAAGAGAGAACAGATCTCTAGGGAGGTATTTTTGTAGCTCTTTTATCTTCTATATGTATTGGGCGAGTTTTGATATATCTGTAAGAGACTATTGTGTGTTTTGCTGGTGTATATATACAAAGTCATGTAAAATCATAGATAACCAATCTTTGCTGTATATTCCCATTTCCGCTTCTATTCCCTTACCCCTTCCAATCGCTACCCTATCGTCAGCCTCATGATCATTACCATCGTCCGCATCCTCACACTCGCATCCTGAATCTTCAGTGCTTGATTTCAAAACTATAGCCATTTCCTCGTCAAAGCCTACCCAGAGTTTCTTCCCCTTGTCTCTATTCTCTTCTCTACTTCCACTATCATTGCACTTTCTATCAACCTCCCCAGCTGCTACCTCTTCATGTCTCTTCCCCTCCCCCAAAACCCTTACACTTCTCTCTTCCCCTCCACCATCTCCTTTCCCCTTGAAGATCCTCGGTTCCAACTCCCAAACCCTCAATTCACCTCCTCTCTCACTAACACTCACCGCCTTCCCCCTACTAGTAATACTTGCGAAGGAAATCGAACTCGTATGACCAAATAATTTTTGGGGCGGGGAAAGGCTAAGCGAAGTATGGGTACTGGTGCAGAGGTAAAGGGAAAGTGTGTTGTCGGGGTGGGTAGCAAGGATATAGGGGTGTGCGTAGGAGAGGGTGATTGGGCGGGGTAGAGGGGTGGACACAGGGGCAGAAGAGGTTAGGGGGTGGAAGCCAGAGGGGAATGAAGTGGTTAGGCGAGACGTTATTAGGGTAGGGGGAGATGAGGTTGAAAGCGGAGAAGTGGCGAAGTGTAGTTCTTGAATCGAGATCGTGTAGCCGCTTAGATAGGTGGGGAGTGTGTAAGCTATCGAGGCGATGATTGTGGCAGGAGTGAGACGTATAGAGAGTGAAAGTGGTGGCCATGATGAGTGTGATTTGAGGGATGTCAAGAGATATGGGCGTGGTTGTGATTCTTTTTCTTGTATATTGACCTTAGTATCATCATCGTCAGAATCTTGTATCGATCCAACGGGATTGAGCGTGTAGAACGAAAGAAGTTGTCCTTCCGTAATGCTCAGTATGTATGGATGCGCGTAAGCAACCGCACTTAACATTCCATTACTGCTCGGCGGGTGTCTGTATTTCCTCACCGATGACCTCTCTCCCACGTCGAGCTCCCAAGTTCCCCAAGATCCATCTTCAAATCCTATTACAATTCCCAGTCTTCCTTTCTCCCCATCCTGTTCGTCAACTGCCAAGCAAGTAGGTGTTACACCCTCGGCCAATCCACAAGCTGTAATCAATTCTCTTCCTTTAAGCTCCCAAGCTTTTAAACCTTCCTCCTTGCTAGCCGTAATTACCACTCCCCCAGCCAATCTAACCAACAAACTTGGTGCACTTCCTCTCTCTGCAATATCAATTTCCTTAACCTCACAAGCACCCCTCGCCCAATTATGTCTCAATTTATACTGTCTCTTCCAATTGGTTTCTTTCCCATCCCTCTACTCCTCAATCCCTCTTCATCCAACCATCTACTCCTCCTCGAACTAAATCGAAATTTGTCCCCATCTACGTTTTCATGTCCAGCTTCCGTCCGTATTCCGGCGCCTTTCCCGTTATCCAATTTCTCTTTGTTCTTAATCCCCGGTATGCGCATTGCGCGCGGTAACACGAATCGAGAATAATATAAAGATTTCCAAAGTTGGGAATCATGGGAGAGAGTATAGAAGCGCTGAGAGACAGAGTGACATGATAAGAGGGTTTCAATTGGCAAGTTGTGAAGGATACGGATGAGAAGCTCGGAGGAAAGATGAGAAATGTGATCGCGTCTGTTCAGTGGAAGGCAATGTTTCTTCGTTTTTGGTAGATCATTTTGAGACGTACTTGATCTTCGACGTTTAGGCATGATGTATGCTTTAGAGAAGAAGCAGAAACAGAAGAAGAGGAAGAAGATATATAACAAGAGAGAAAACTATGCCTCTCGACTTCAAATATACTTATATCTCGTAAGTCGGCATCGCGCCTCGCCTTATCGATTTCATAGAACAGGGATAAAAGCAACTGACGCGGAAGCTAGCTTATTATTAGGTTATCACTGACCCCACCACTAAGATTCACGTGCGTGTTCAATCTGGGGCCGAGGCTGAGAATCGAAATGAAATGAACCAGATCCAGCCCCTGGCTACCGCCATATTCAAACTCAACCTTGGAACCTTCATTTACAATCAACAACCGCGATTAACTTTCAATCTCTCAACATAGGATACAGTCACTCACTACAGTCACCACATCTCATGACTCTATACCCATCATGGACTCCCTAAAAAGCGTGAGGGAGAAAATCCCCAATGCGCTACACCTCTACTCTGACTTCATCCTCAAAAATCAATCATCTGTCACTCAAATCGAATCAGCCCTACGCTCTCTAACTTATATAATCCCCGGCCGGTTCCGCGATGCCGAGCTTGCATCCGAATCTCTGCATTCTTCTATCCAGCTCCTATCTCTCTACCATGATACACTTCTATCTCGTGCTCTCTCCAAACTCCCTGGTATGCCTAGGCAAAATGCACATAACCGATATACCAAGTATTGGGTGAAGGGCAACAGGATGTATAGACGGATTGCCATGTTGCTGAGCATGATACAGTATACTGAATTATTATGGGAGATGATGGCGAAGAGAAAGGGAGAGAAGATTAGGTGGAGAGTTGTAGTATTCCTGGAATTCATCAAGGCCATTTGTAAGCTGCTCCTCTTAAGAATCACCAAGGGACGGCCACTCGTCACCCCACCCCTCCCTGAACGCGATATCATACCCGAAGAATCTCTCTCAGAGACCGAGGAAATACCCCTTGGCTCGACACCGACGACTCAGCAGCCCTGAGAGAGGAAGAAAAGCTTCGCAAAAATCGCGCGGGCAAAGAATACAAACTGAAGAGAACGGGTCTCACACTGCCAAACCTCCCAAACCCAAGCGATATCTCCAACTATCTCCTCTCCAAGGTTCTTGTTGCGGACGATATCAAAGCGCCGATCTCGCTTCTTAACCCCTGACTCTCCCCTCCCAATATGCAGAATACATGCATATCCTCCAACCTGTCATCTACGCCATCGCCCTTGCCCACTACCGGAAGAACCCGAAGTCCTGGAAACCATGGGCCATCGGCCTCAGTATCGAATATGCTGCACGCCAACTCCGCAGTGAGAATTACAGGACGACACCCCTAGAGAAGGAGCAGTGGAACAAGAGGGGATGGGCCATGGGATGGTGGGCATTGCGTGGTGCATTTTATGAGAACGTCACAAAGGGGTGGTTGCATAGAACTAGTAATCGCTTGCCGAGTTTCCTCGGGGGAGTGGTGGAGGATTATTTGTGGTTGTGGGATGAGTATTATTTCAGCACGAGCCAGGATTAGCCGAAAGGGGGACTAGCGTTTCTCGAATAATTATACAGCGGTAGAAGCGTGAGGGCTGGATGGAAAGATCGAAAGTCTAACGTGCTCTACATCTACATTCCCACTTTGATTTAATACTGGGCGGGCGTCAAGATTGGAAGGGACGGACGGAAGGATATGAGAATGGAAGGATACCTACACTTGTTAAGGAAAAAGAAGAGGAGAGAAGTCTGGAATTTGGGCCGAGATTTTGGGAATATATATATAGACAATTTTTGTAATTATGATAATGAAGCTTTGTTCAACCATAGCCAACCTTACGATTCTGTGTTCAAACCAGACGTCCCCTCCTTCATCACAGTGCCTTGTAACCCGAGCCTCGCATCATCGTCATCGTCGTCATCATCAATAGCAATTGTGTTAAACCTACATCTTACACCACATGATCCACATCCAACATCCCCAAAACTCAACACGAACCAGACAGAACCCAGACCGAATCCAGCGCGCGAGCAACTCGCCGCCAGAGTCACGCCCAGCCCCCCAGATATGCCAACGCTCTAAAAGTATAATGGGAATTTAAATGAGGCAAACCATATCTCACGTTCATGCACCCATCCATCCACATATATCGCCAAGTACAAGCGCACCTTCCCAGGACATGTCACACCAGGATCTCCCTACAAGGAATTCGGCGCTGGAAGCCTTACTCCCTACTCCCTACTCCTGATATCACCTCCTAACCCACCATCCACCTAAACCATAACCGCGCAGCACAAAGATCCATGGTGCAGTGCCAGACTCTCGCACCCGTCTCTACTGCACCGCGGCCATCGCGATACGTCCGTCACCTCGCGATCGATGGCTCGTGGGTATTTCGTAAACGTGGGATGAGAGGCGGTGGGCGCGAACGTATGCGTGGGCCATGCACGCGGCTGACGGGTTGGGGATGGGGGGAGTGTGGAGGGGCGGAGAACGACGGATCGTGAGGGAGAGTGGGGAGGGAGAGTGGCCCTCGGGAATCACTCACTCACTCACTCACTCAATCCAACCCCCCCCAGGCCCACCGTGCCGTGCCATATCATACCCCCCACCAATATCCCCCGCCCCAAACCCTCAAGGTCCCCATTTCCCCCGCGACCCCGAGCTCCCCAAGGAACAAGCATGAAGACAACACAGCACAGCACAGCACAGCACAGCACAGCACAGCACAGCACAACACAGCACAACACAACACATACCCACAAGCATAAACGTTCGAAGCCCAACAACGCACATGACCCACCACCCCGAACAACCACCAGACGCAGAACCCCCCCACGCCCCCAAAGCCACCGACGCCGCCGCATCTGCGTACCCTCGAAGCGACATGCCTCCTCCGGTAGAAAAGACTTGCGCACGACGCCCACGTGAAAAGTGAAAAGCGCACCAGGATTCTCCTGCCGTCTTCCGCTCGTTCGCCCATACCCAATGCGGTCAACTCCCCCACCCCCCTGGCTTCCAACAAGCTGAAGTGCCGTCTACCCTCGCAGTACCGCCACCCCTATCATACACCCGACGCCCTACCCAACCCTGCATGATACCCCATACCCATAACAAAAGGCGTCTTCAAGCCAAGAGCAGATGAGAAGAAGCCAAGGCGAAGACGATGGAGAAGAGAAGAGGAAGGGGAAAAGAAAAAAAAAGAAAAAGGCAAAGATAATTAAGTTATTCTGCTCCATGGGCCTAAACCAGCAGAGAACCTGGTGGCCGGGTCGAGCCACAGTATCTATCTATCGTGGTTGGTCGTGAACGAGGTCATCAGCGGAATAGCAGATTGCCCTGCCGTTCCTCGCTCCCATGGCCGCCGGAGCCGGATGCAAGTACCTGTCTCACATACTTCTCTTTGGAGAAAGATACAATCTTAAAGACGATGTTGTTCTGCATGATTTCATGATTCCCATATGGGAAGTATTATGAAGAGAAAAAAAACACCCACTTGGAGCTTTGAGATCAATCACGTATGCTTTCCAGATGTTCAATGTTGGTGATGAATCAATATCAGTCTTACTAATTTCCACTGGCCACTCACAAGGGGGTCGAGGTCCAAGTGTAGATAGTCTATATATTCATCGTATCTGGGTTACACTCTTCTGATAACGTTTACTTTCACTTTCGATTGACAACATGACAAAACGGATTTTGGATTAAGAAACTAGAATTTTGCTATCGATGCCTTGATACCTACGAGTAAAATATTGGATGCAAAGACGTCACAATAAGCATGTACTTTGTGCTCCATGTTCATTCTTTGCTTCTGCCTCTGCCTGTACTACCTCGGCACCATTCATGTGCTAAGCAACATCGTATGATATCCCAAATAGATCTATGATAACTGCTAAAACGTATTAGCATATGGTTTGCAGATTGAATCTCAAAAGAGTATGCTGATAGAAAGAGTGCCTCAGGTGAAAGATGAAAAGTCTACGTTGTCTTCCGCATTAGACACAAGTCTATCGGATTTAGCATGGAATGTTTTTTGCATCATCGACGAATGGGTGATTATCCATTTTAATCAGGAAAGATAGAGCAAGTAATTACCTTGTCAATATGATAAGTGTTCAAGTGGCGCAAGTTGAGCAATTCTAAAAGTTCTATAAATCCAATGTCAGCAAGAGATTTGAGAAATTGTATTCATTGATATGGAAGAAGAGTTCAACCAAAGTACTATCAGGTAATCGAACCAGTTTATTCGTCATTGTTGATCTGTATTTGATAGTACATGTTTTGTTCATCACTGTACTTTGGTTGAACTCGATTTTGAGAGGAAGGAGAAATAAGAAATATGGAACGTACAGTTGATATGCCATCGTTTCGGCAGGTCGTCAAAAATTGTAGCAACAACAAACCGCAGAACGCTCAATCAAGATCGATGATGGCGCATCAACGAGTGGGACCGAGGCGACAAACCAAGCATTTATAGACCAATGACCCAAGTCTGCAAAGCAATTAGCATCTAATCTCTCTCGAAAAAAAAGAGGTTTAAGAATGAGAAGAAGATTGCAAGCAATATCAGAAAGTCCGTTTGGTTAAGACAGGTTAATCACCACGGGAGCATAAGCTCATTGGTAAGATAGGGGCGACACGATGTTCATCATAGAATTAAATGCAGCAGTGCAGAAGAAGAAAAGTGAAGAAGCTTACCATCAATTGAAGAGTCCTCCTACCACAGCATCTGTTGCGGTGGAGGACAATTGCGTCGTATGTATCTCATAGTGATTGCGGATGGAAGAAGAAAATTCTGCTGCCAAATTGACGAAGAGCTTAAGCACAGGAAAAAAATTAAGCGAAAATGTATTAGCGCCGGTAGGTTCCATGCTAAGTCTGATATCACATGAACAAAATTGAATGTGCTTTGTACAGAGTATGCAGCCTCAAGGCGGCAGAAAAGTCTTGGCTATCCATGGAGAGGTACGTACTAGGTAGCTAACAGCGGATGCACGAACTCGTGGAACAATGTAAATTCAACAATTTACTGCTGTAACAAGAATTCAATCGTTATGGCTCGTAAATGCAAGTAGAAAATAGAAAATACATCCACTGCCTAGGTTTGTAAGCTACGATGATATAAAATCAACAAAATTTATTATTTGATTAAGCGTTCCTCTCGTATTTCTAATTCTGATACACATGAGATATAAATAATTAAATTACCTAGGTATATATATTATTGTGATATTGATAAAGAGTTTCTCCCACCTGCAGTTCTTGTTGGCCTGATTTGGCAATGTGCAAACTTACCTCGGTAAGTCAACACTCTCGTCTGATGTTTTCAGAGGTTTATTGGTTTCATGTAGTGGTGAAGGTCAAGATCTTGATGCTCATGATAAAAGATGCAATATTTTTCCTTATACCAAAACGCTACCTGGAAAGCAAACCGAACATTAACAAAAATGTAAGGATCACTCTTCGTAAGAGAAATCTAACGAAATAGGAAATAATTCCACTCCTTAAATGCCAGAAACGCCCATTGTTGAGAGTGTATGCCGAGCTAAACACATCGCCTTGAATTTGATATGCCATCCATTACACAGTGATTTTCTTCCGTGTAGATGCCCAGATGAGTGACGAAACGTTCCGACGCCTTTTCCATCCCCTCTTTTACGTGCTATGCATGTGATCCATCCCGTTTACCCAGACTAATTGTAGTAGTACTCAAATCATCGATCATACGTGATAAGTATGAACTCTTGTAGGCCAGCCAGCTTGCACTCTCGAAGTCGCAAAAGTACGCCAGATGCCCGAAAAAAAAGAGAGAGAAAAAGAAAGAAAAGATTGTAAAAACACCAAAGGGCACGAAAAGAAAGTTCATCAATAACACCATGCCAAATGCTACCCTCTCCTTTCCAGCTTCTGCTGCAACTTCCACAATTGCAACAACGCGTATGGGGAATCTTATGATCGTGAACACCCCGCTACAAAATATGTAAAATGCAACCTGATGCAGCACCGTTCGACTCCCCCTTGATGAACCCTAGTACAAGATAAAAAAAATTGAAGAACCCATTCTAGCATACTCGATGGTCGAAGGGATTGAACCGTAGCAAAGAAAAACTCCCAGAAATGACAGACCACATTGTTACACCTAAAACTCTCATCATACATCAATGATTCCCATCGTCTATCGTCCCATCATATATGCAGGAGGAAACCCACCGTTAGAACCGTTCATCATTGGGGTTGGGCCACCAGCAGCCATGGCGGAGGTGAATCCCTGACCAGTCCAATTGTTGGAGCCTCGAAATGATGTATTGGCAGCGTATGGAGTGCCACCCACAGCGCCAGAAGTCATCACGCCGGCATAACCCATTCTGCCTAGTCCCAACCCGGGTGGTGCGGAAAGACCTGGTGGAGGGCCATTCGCAGTACTGAAAGCTCCTCCCGCACCGCCCATCATCACACCATTCATACCATGCATGCATGCCCCCTGATGCATTTGCAGGACCTGCGGTTGCCATCCCTTGACCAGATCGAACGCCGAGAGGGTTCTTGGAAAAGCTCAAGCGAATTCCACCCTTGATACTGTTGTGTAGAGGATGGCCGTACAGTTCATGAAGAGCCTTTGTCGCAAAAGACACGTCCTCAAACTCCACAAAAACACATTGGGCCGTTTTGCTTGGTCCTGAAGCAAAGGCGCTTATACCCACGCTGCTTTGAGAACATAGCTTTGAGCTCATCCTCAGATGTGTCAATAGGAAGATTGCCCACATACAAAGTATTGCATGGGGGGTTTTGGTCAGCAGGATTGACAGGTGGGAAACTGTGGCGTTGGTAGTGCTGACTTCCAAGCTGGTAGTTTACTGGCGGGCCACCATTACCCAGAGTTACCGGTGACATGGTGTTCGCATGTGTCATGGGTGGCATAACCTGTTGAGAGGTGTAGGAGGGCATGGGAGCTGGACCTGCAGCATTCTTGGTCGTCAGAGACAAGCCTGCCAAACGTGAGGTGATCGGAATCTGAGGATTGGTCGGGCGGCGAGCTTGGATGGAAGCGGCACCATTTTCAGCATAAGCCACCGGGTCCTTGAGAAGTTCTCCCGTCTCATCATCATCGACCGTATCATTATTAATCAATGACTTCCCCGAAACGCGCGTGCGATCGTTGAGGTGGTTCCCAATTGGAGATTGCGGAGAGAATAGGCTTTGATAGTGAACACTCGACTCGGGATTTGGCAATTCATTATTTGCATAGTTTCCATTGTTGTTTGTAGGCGAAATTCTTTGTGCAGATGTGAAGGGACCATTGAATCTAGACGATTGTCGAGGGGTCGGACCGGCCGAAGATGCCGTGGAGGAAGTGGAGCTCGATGGCCCGGGGTTTGCGCTCGCATCAACAGTATATCGGCGAGAGGCCGTTGGACTGCCATAAAATATTTCCACCACCATATTTGCATCATTTGCGATGTTTGGTTTGCCATCAAGCATGTTTTTGGCCTCGAGAGCGCCCGCATGAGACTTGAAGTGGAGAAGAGCAGATCGGAATCCTGCATCTTCGGACTTCTCTTGAGATAAGACTTCAGCTTCGATGAAATCTTTGGACCAAACCACCATTGATCGCAGGGCATCTTCGGTCGTATTTAGTGGTAAGCGTCGGATTAAAAACGGAACATGGCCCTGATACAAATGATGCGCCTCCGGTCGATTGAGCGGGATTTTTGTGAAGAGGTATCTCCTGCAAAGACATTCATCGTCGCCATTGATAAGGATTGATAAGGTTGTTGGGCGCTATTAGGTTGACGAAAGGCCTGGCCTTGTGGTACAAACACCGGAGCGTTCATGGCATTCTCTGGTGATGGAGTCGTGTTAGGATGTGATTTTGTGATGAATATGGCAAAGTTTGTAAATTGTCGAGAAAGTCGAGTTGTCGCAAATAAAGAAGATGGGTCGGAAATGGAATCTGATAATTATTGGATTATATGCTACGCTGTTGCTCTGCAGAACAATAAGATTTTTGAAGATGTGAGAGAATCACAAAAGGCTTGGGCACTTTTGCGACCGTAGTGTTTGGTTTGACGCGTTCGAGATTATGTGGTGTTCGGGTAAGGAAGTGGAAGTAGAAAGTGGTAGGGGGCGGATGCGGGTGAGAAGGTTGATTATCGAAAATAAGATTAAGAGTGGAGTGGGATAATGATGGTAAATGATAAGGAAGCTAGCTTTGTACAAATGGGTTGCGGTACGTTGGGATGTGGATGAGGATGAGGATGAGGATGAGGATGAGGTGAGGTGAGGTGAGTGGATGGATGTGGGTAAGTAGTGGTATGAATGGTGGATGGATGGATGAATGAATGAATGAATGAATGGAATGTATGAATGAATGAATGAACGAATGAACGAATGAATATGAATATTATGTATGTATGTGAGGGTTGGTTGATGTGGGATTCCTTTCACAAGTAATAAGAACAAGGGGAAGGTATGGTGGTGTGTGTGTGTGGAGGTTTCGGTGGGATTGTGCGATTTTCCGATAGATACAAGGCATACGGAGTAGGTTGATAGGTCGGGGAGTAGGGAGGGAGGGAGGAAGGGAGGTACGGAGGAGGAGGTCCACCGGGGAGGTAGGTATGGTGGTATGTGTTATGTGTTATGTGTGTACCTAGGAGGTATGTACCTAGGTAGGATGTGGGTGCTGGGGAGAATATGAAGATCAAGGTAAAAATAAGAACCTTGAAGAACCTAACACCCTTGGAGCCTTGGAAGGCTTTGAATGCTCTGAATGCGTGCGGGCTTTGTACAAGACTGAGATGACTGAGATTGGTTATATTTGATCGTCCTTGGATTGATTGTATTCTGTTGTATTGTATTATCCTACTGTATCGTGTCCTGCTGTATCCTGTTGTAACCTGTTGTATCGTCTTATCGTATCGTATCGTGTCGTGTCGTTTGGTCTTGTTTTGGTTTTTTGAATTCTTCTCTACTTGCTTGCTGGTAATAGATATTTAAGATTCGTACAAGTTGACTTGTCAAATATGCGGTACCTGACGATGAAATGATGACCGTGCGATGTACCGAATGGGAGGAATGAGGCAGATAACTCTCCACGGTGCAGGAACTTTTTTAACCTTTCACGCGCGTGTATTGAACACTCCCTCGTTTGAAATAATCTGGGAACCCGATTGATATGATAGACCTTATTTAGTTGGAAGAAAAGATATATATAATCTTGCGATTTGAATTATAGGATAGAAGCACATGTATTGGATGGGTTTGATGGTAAAGGTTGGAATGAAAGTGTCAGCATGGATAGATAGGTATGTAAGTCGGGTGGGTAGGTAGGTAGGTTGGAAAGTAGTAAATGGCGAGATGATATAATATTGCGATGAGATTTATTTGATTGATGGATTGTGAATGAATGAATGAATGGATTGATTAATTAATTAACTAATTGATTAATAATTAATAAGAAAGAAAGTTAACTAGCTTATTTGGCTTTTTTAATTATAATAAATAATAGAAAGAAATGAAAAGAAATAAATTAATTTAAGAAGAGAATTTAATTCTATATATAATTTAATAGAATTTAAACATCTTTTTATAAAGAGAAAAAATATAAGAATTAAAGATTTATTAAAATAATAAAGTAAATAAATATTTAAATAGTTCGTTTTATTAAAATAAAAAAATAACTCGATTATATTTTCTTTTTATTTATTTCTTTCTTTTTTTTTCTTTCTTTTTCTTTCTTAATCTTAATAATAATAATAATAATAATAATAATAATAATAATAATAATAATAATAATAATAATAATAATAATAATAATAATATTTTATATAAAGATTATATAGTACTATACGTAGTATAAAAAGAATTAAAAAGAATTAAAAAGAATTCTAAGATTATAATAAAATATTTTATTTATTTAATATTCGAAATTTAGAGGATTATTACTATAGGGGATTTTTATAGTATTATACGGAGTAAGTATACTATAGTAGGTATAGTACAGCCGACATTGATCGTATAGTGCTACTCGTACCTAGGTAGGTATATCATGGATGCATTATGTAGAGATCAGTGATCTTGATTTCCATTGGTTCATACTCGATGAGATACACCTTTCAAGGTTAAGCTAATCTAATTTAGTTCGTGCAGCTGCAGATAGCGGGATTTCTTTGTATACCTCCTTACTAAACTTCTATACGTTTATACTTTTATACCTTCACAGTAGTGCACACTCTCATATTTGATTTGAGAAACTTGAGAAGATGCATATTGATTTGGGTAGTCTGGAACCATCAAGATATGGATATGGATATGGATATAGATGATGGGAATTTACTTATATAAAGTCGATGCGGCCTTGGAACAAACAAAGCTAATTCTAGTTCTAGTGATTATAAGTTATATAGGCCCTGAAGGTAGTGGGGATGAAGTATATAGGTAGGTAGGTAATGAATTATGAATAACAAATAAATAGATAGATACTGAATATATATATACATATATTCTATTTGTATATAGAAGTAAAAGAATACCTAAGCTAGGATTAGATTAAGTTGAATTAACCTCGAGAGACCTCGATTTATTATAGTATTGATAGATCTCTAAGACTGTAGAGTAATAGATATAAATTTACGCTATACGAATATATATAATAGAATAGAAATTATAGTTAGTAATATAGATATTAATATTAAGTAAATAAAATAATATTAATTATAAATTTATTTACTTTCTATTTAATAAAAACTTATTATATTTAAATATATAAATAATAATAATCTAATAATAATTATTCCTTATTTTTAAATTAATTATAAGTTAATTTAATTTAATTAAAGTATTTATATATAGTCTAAGTTAGTAATTAGTAAATAAACTATTTTATTTCTAATATTTAATATTATATTTAAGTATTCTTAAGAATAAATAATTTATTCTTTTTTTATTTATAGATTTCCTTTACTTTTCTTTTCTTTTCTCTTATTATTAATAATAATTATTATATTCTCTTCTTTCCTTTCTTAGTAATTATCCTTAGTATTATAGTATTTATTCTTTATATATATTCGTTATATTTATATTTCTAATTATAAAATACTCGATAGGTATATTCATCTACTCACTTCATTTGTAATCTGGGGAAAGAGAACCTTACTAGAAGTTCTAGACTGTTGGCCAATGTAGAGATCGTCCTCTTAATCTATTTTCTCAAATATAAATAATTAAAGCTTTATTACTACTCTATATATCTATTAATTCTTTCCCCTCTATTCTTTTCACATTAAAATCAAATCAAAAGCTAATGATTTTTCATCAATTCCAAAGAAAATCAATCAATCAATCAATCAATAAAAAAGCTGATCGGATACCTGCTTTTCAAATGTATATACCCATAACTCTACCCTTTACTCCTTTCACTCGTCAACCAGTAATTCAACGAGTCTACAACTCTACAACATCCTTGGACCCTTGAAGCAGGGCAAACGCCGCCTCTGAAAATCTCCAATGATCATCAATAATGATATCTCGAGGTTGTGAAACCAATCGATTCTCGATAACTTGATTGAAAAAAACTTGGTATCCTCTCCGATTCGTTCCAGTTCGGATAATAAAGAGATTCATCCGCTTAAGTTTTCCTCCCTTTGGTGATACCCTCCAAGGATTGTTTTTCTTTGACGCTCGCCATCCATTGGCTTCGAGGTTGGAATACTCCGGATGGAGCAACAAAAAATACAGTCAGTATACGAGAATGAATCCAGAGTAATTTCTCTTCTGCACAATGAAGATATCGATCTTATTCATATGGTCTGTCCGATTTATCATATATTTATATATATATATATATATATACTTTTAAATGTGTATGAAATATCGTTTATTGGGGGCGATATTCATTACAAGTATATGGTGTAATTGGACAAACCTTTCTGGTCTCCTTGTCTTTCATCATGAAGATATTAAATTGTTAAACTGTTTTTCTATCTTTTCTTTCGGGGCAGGTATAGGCAGCGCACATTCAGGGTTTTTTCTGAGAGGGATATAGCTTTAGTTGAGCTAGGATGCCACGAGTGATAACAACAGCAAGAAGTGTTTGTTACTGTTACATCAAACGGATTCTCGATCAAAAACCCTCAATCTTATTGACAGGTTGATTGGTTCTAAGGAACAAGGGAAAATCCAATCAAAATGTTAATGCTCTCAGGGTTTTTTTTCATACATGAGGTTGTAATCCGTCGCAATGTCTCAAACGATGTAAACGTTATTCGATCTTCATCTTCGTACTCGATTGATCACGATGGATATGAAAGATCAATAAGCTAAAAGTATATCTTCATATAACAAGACGAGCCTCGAAGTCGAAGGAAAGAAAAAATACATTCTTTGGTCTAATATCATGATTCATGGAGTATCTGAAAAGCCACCATAATCATACAATCCACCAATGACGTTTTATATATATATCTCGCACGTTCCGGTATGCGCACCGTTTCGTCCTTCATCTTCTACCAAAAGTCCGGCGAACGGGAGACTACGGAAATAATTATACAAGACAAGACTATTGGGGCAAAAAGGTGGGGAAAGATGAGAAAGATGAGAAAAGATATAGAGGAAAGGGAAAGAGAAAGAGAAAGGGGGGAAGAGCAATCATTTGAAGCAGCAGTAGCAGCAGCAGCAGCAGCAGCAGCATGCTAAGTACGGGCACTAGGTACTACTTGTACATCCATGGATACTTAGAGAGAGGACTGTAAGAAAAAAGGAGCTTTGACGCCGACTAGGAAAGCTACATAGTACATACTACATACAGTACATACAGTAGCAACTTGCTACTGTACCAACCCAGGTAGGTAAGGGTTACAACTCATGTAAGCTCGAAAAGAGCTGTCGTCCCACTCTCCATAAAACCCTGCAGCATGCAAGCTTCACCCACTTTGGCTCTAATCCAACAAGGGTCAAGGATTAGTTTGTCTGGAAGGTGTAACCCTCCATCAGTTTCTTGGTTTCTGGATCTCAACACAAGGCTTAAGAGGGAGAATTATCAAGAATCCATACCTTAACCAAGAGAAGGAAGACAAGGATATCTCATACAAACAAATCAATTGTTGGCTCGAAAAGATGATTTGAATGGCCATCAACACTCAAACCATCCCACCATCCCATCATCTGGGATAGAAGGGAGTTATCCAAAATCTTATCATTTTGGTAAATTTGTGATCTGCTGATAAATGATTTGACAGATTGATGTGATGGAATATTTTGAGACAAAGCACTCATATACAATCATGGCGTTCTAGGCTTTCGGCATATTAATTCCCAAAGGTTTGGAACTGTTGGTCGCTATGATTTGGAAATTAAGAGTTGGTAGGCCAAGGTAGGGCTGGGAAGATTCCGTTCACAATATCGTCTTATGTCACACGGTTGGTTCGCTGGATAATAATCTATGGGCACCTATCGATGTCCAACACTTGGAATTGGGTACGTACCTACATATCTGAGATCTCTTTCTCTTTGCGTACCCAGTACCTCGTACCTCGTACCTCATACCTCATACCTCCCTTTACATCCTACCAAGATCACGAGCTTACACACCCCCATCACGAATCCGTCGTAGGACAGGGGGGCGGAGACTCGAAGTGGGAGAGAATGCGATGCGATGTGATGTGATGTGATGTGATGCGATGCGATGCGATGCAATGCGATATGGATGGTGATATGGATCAAGAGTGTGTTCCGCATCAGCTTATCGTCATTGGTGTCAGGTGCGGCTGATGATACTCCTTCCGGATGTCTTCCGATGCTTCCCCTAAGGGGAGGCTTTTTTTCCTTTCGTACTAGGATTGGTCGCTGTGTGTGTGTATCTTGGCGCTTGGACTTCCGGGGAGGGCTGGGGACGGCGGGATTTTTTGGAGGGGGGGGAGGCTTTTGCGTGGGGTGATTGGTTGGGGTTTTGGGGTGGTAGATTGTGAATGGTGTGGATGTCCACGGGTCGGTAGTTTAGATGTCGAGTTTGTATTTAAATGTAATTTTCTAAAAAGGACTTGTGGTTTAATGTTGGGATTGTTTTGGGAGTTATATAATATATTTTGATTGTAAGTTTTATATTTCTATATCTATATCTCTATATCTCTATATCTCTATATCTCTATATCTCTATATCTCTATATCTCTATATCTCTATATCTCTATATCTCTATATCTCTATATCTCTATATATCCTATAATCTACAATCGAAGAGTTAAATCAGAATATCCTATTAACAAATCCATCAACACTAGACCCAATAGGTATCTATATTGATTTTCCCACTTGCTTGAATCTCCAAGTTACTTAAGTATAATATATTATTGTCTGCTTGCTCAATCCCATTCCATTTACATCAAGATCTAAAAGTCAAGATTCAAGATTCAAGATCAAGATTCAAGATTCAAGATTCAAGATTCAAGATTTCAAGATTCAAGATTCAAGATTCAAGATTCAAGATTCAAGACTCAAGATATCGGATGGATAGTAAAATACCACACATCAAACGTATACTCTGTTGTAGTGATCCTCTCTCTCCCCTCTCAAAATATCACACCGCAACCCCCCTTTCTAAAAATCAATTTCACATTCCGAGTTTAGGCTCTAGCCTCTAGCTCTAGCTCTAGCTCAAGCTCAGCTCATCATTAAGATCTTCTTGTGAAATAGTGATGAAGCATAGATAACGTATATAATATATATAAAATGTATACAAGTAAATATACCAAAAAGGAGAAAAGGAGAAAAGAAAGAAAGAAAGAAAAAAGAAAGAAGCTCTTTATATTCATTTCATCTCATCTCATCTCTCTCATCACACCAGCACACCCAGCTCTCGAGTCTCAACCCTCGAATCCCCTAACTCGCCAATCAAGAGTTCCCCTGACTTTTGTACTTGTTGGATCTTGTCTTGGTCTTGGTCTTGGTCGTGGTCTTGATTCTCATTCCTGTATATAATATTGCTCTTACTCTTACTCTTACTCTACTCTCTTCCAAGCGTCTCATCTGAACCCTGCCTCTCTCCCTCTCCCCCTTTCTCTCTTTCGCGCGCAACACCGCCTTAAACATCAGACGAGCCATCCGATATTGTAAATTCGCAAACAGGGTAGAGAGGAGGGGTTCCGATGGGGATGGAGGGGGGATGGGGATGTTTTGCTGCTGCTGCTGCTGCTGCTGCTACTGTTGCTGTTACTGTTCGCAATTACGGTTGACGATTTGCATCTCGCAAGTACTCGCTTCCGCGTAAATATATCGGATGTTGAGTGGCGGGTATGCGTTTCATTGTCGATGTCGGTATCATTACTCATTATTCGTGATATTGGGTGTCTGCTAGGTGCGATGCGTTGTGGTTCGGTGGGCGACGTGTGCGGGGGGATGTTTCTGGAGTTCTGGAGCCTGCTGTAGCGGGGGCTGTAGCAGCAGGGAGGCAAGAAGGAGGGACGGAAGCGAGAGTGCGAGTGATAGGGGGAATCATGTTACGTTGGAATTCGGCAAAGGATCATAGACTTGAAGATTTCGAGGTCTCTTGACTTTGCGCTTCATTTAGTTGGGGGGAAGATGTGAAATGGGATGGAGAGTTGAGGATATCATTGTTTGGGATGTTCAAAGGCTTAATAGTATTATCTAGTTTCTTTTTATCTTTTGATGAATCATCTTTCCCATTTCTCCCCTCTCCCCCTCTCCCTTCCCTCTCCCTTTGCCTTCCCCTCTCCCTCTTCCCCTTGCTTCGATTTCCTTTTCTTTCCACCACCCTCCCCTCCCACTCCACAACTACCACCCACAAGCCTCCAACCCCCCAAGCCTCCAACCCCCAAACCACCCCTCGAAAAAATAAAACCCCTCCCTCCAATCTTCCCAAAAAGAAAACCACCCCCGCCCCCGACTCCACCCCCAAACCCCCAACCCATCACACCAACAATTAACCCCCCCCCTCACCCAACCAAAGCCCTAAAATCAAAACCCGACACGCAGCCCACCGATCAAGATCCCCCCCTCCCCCTCCCCCAAACCACAAATCTCATCACGAAAACCTCGCGTTCCCAACCAATGCCGATCCACCATCCGAGCACGACCCCGCCGACGCATTGAAAGTCGTCGCACCAGGAACCCGGCGTGCCAGACCCAGCGCGAAGAGCGAAGAGCGAAGAGCCAAGAACCAAAAGATCCTTCATCGTCAGAATGTCTGCGGTTCAGACGAGGGGAAAGTGGCCGGGTGCTGCCGCGACGCGGATGCTGAGAGAGGTGGCCGGAGCGAGCTGGGTCATAGATACCCGTGGACGATGAAGGAAGTCTAGGCGAAGATCTAGGGATGTTACCGAGAATCCGACGTCTTTTGATTTTGGATGGTTCTATTCTTTTTTCTTTCATCTTCATCTTCACTTCTCTGTCGAGTCAGTCCACTTGACTTTAGTATGGTATCGCGTGTGAAAAATACAGGTGAAAGTCGAAGATAGACTACTTCTCACTCTCCTCTCATCTTGTCTTTGCGATTGTCTCTACTTGGTATTTTACTAGGTATGTCTTTTCCATTTCCACTGGTATTTCCCCCTTCTCATCCCATCTTCATATTCACACCTTTATGCAATCATCCATACATTCCATTCCAGATTCTCAATATATTTCTTCCATAAATACTCAAATTACCACCCCACCAACATCTCTCTCATAAAGCAATCATAAAATAAACACATCTCCCCAACCTTCTCATCCGATGATGTTTCTTATCCACCGGCGAGTGAACTTCATCATCAAGTTCCGGCGTCGATCGATTGTTATCTCGACGGATAATTTGCCTGCAGAGATCTATAAAAACTTCATCTACATTTGCTGTTATTCGGTCCCATTAGTAATACGTCCTGTACCCAATCCTCTGTCTATTTCTCATCATCTGATCCTAATGCCAACCACCCGCAACCCCAAATGAACCTCATGAAAATAGAGAAAAAAAATGAACGTACCCCTCCTCCTAGCACTCGTCTCATAATACGGCGCATTCCCCCAACTTTGACTAACATTAAATGCCGTTTGTCGACTCACCACGCGATCCTGTTCCAGATCACTTTTGTTTCCAACAATTACTATGGAACATTGCTATCATCTTTTATACGGATGATAGTTTCGCGTAGTTCACTCAGTTCATTTAGGGAGCTTTGGGAGGTAATGCTGAAGACGAGGAGGAACCCCTGCCCAGTTTTCATGTAAAAGTTCCCTGAAAGGGTTGTGTTAGTTGGAGAAGAAGGTGAAGGGGAAGCTAGTTGGATTAGAATGTGTGTACCTCATGGCAGCTGGAAGATGGTTAGTTTATATTGACTTTTCATGTGATGAGAAATGAATGATCAAAAGAAGAACTTACTGAATTGTTCCGTGCCCGCGGTATCTAATCTTTACATCTTCATGTCAGTATTGACTTCTCCAACCTATAAAAAGTATAATAAATCTCACATCTCCAACATGCATTGTCGTCCCTATCAACCCAAAAGGCCGCATTAGCACAAAGTTTCTAACCCCCCCCCATGTTCACCCAGTTCCCAAGCTGAGGATCCTAGTAAACTCACATTCAACTTCAATCATCTTCCGAATTGAATCCTCAATCGTTGGATCATAACTTTCAATCCAAATGTTTTGCACAAATTGCGCGTAGATTAGCACAATTTATGAATTAGCACTCCGTTTCACTCCCCTCCCATTCTAGAATCCCATCTGATTCCATTTCACATGCCTCCCACTCATAACTTCAAAATTTCAACCCCCAACCCAACTCCCCGGAGGAGAGTGGGTCAAAATCTCGGCAAATATAAGCCAAAAAAGAGATCCTTACCGTTAGGCAACTCTTGCCAACACCACCTTTGAATCCAAACAAATATAATTAGCCATAAGTTCCATCTTCATTCAAATATACCCATCCCCGCATTTCATCATTCCTTGAGGAAAACTGATTGAGTGAGAAAGGAAAGGGTAGAGAAAAAACTCACCAGCACCTAAAACCACAATATGATAATCTCTCCTAAAAAGCCATCAGTAACCATATCAGCCAGCTATCTCTCAGAACCCCAATATAAAAACTTTACCCTGATTCATACCTCCGTGCGTTCCATGCACCAACCATAACCACTACCAAACATCCTGAAGTTCCCGGGGGGGGGGTAAGAGTTAGAAGTGAAATGAAAAAAGAAAACTTACCGTGAATTCCTCGTCGCCATCTTGATTTTAGTTGATGATATTGAATAAAGCTGTCTTGCTTTTGAAGGGTCTTGAATTGTGAACCCCCCCTGAAATCTATTCGTACGTTCTCTATACTTATATAGATATCACACGTACGTGCGTTCGTACGATTTCCAAAATTCCAAATCAAGACTTCAAAAGTCCAAAGTGATCTTCACTCTTCTCTCCGAAATGAAATATATCGCATACAAAGATTCCTTTCCTTTCCACCCCTTCACAAAGTAACGTAACGTTGAAAAAAAAAAATACAAAAAGTCAAAATAGATGAATAAATAAATCAATCAATAATAAAAACTAAACAATAAGCAAATAATTCGGATCGCAAATCCTCCGATTCCTTCCTAGAAGATAATATTTCGCAAAAAAAAAAATAAATAATAAAATACGAACAAAAAGATCGACAGTAAGCTCAACAGCACTTGTTGCAGGCTTAATATAATTTGCAAATTGAACGTTGAATGAATGTTGATAAGAGAGACAGTTTCGTTTGACGCGTATGTGTGTGAGATTCTTCTCTTATAGTTCCCAATATTGTGAGTAAAATAATAAGTGATCCGGCCGCGGATAATCTTTAAACTTTGCGTCAATGAAGGAAGTAAGGTAAGGTGAGTGAGTTGAGTTGGTTGAGTTGAGTATGAAAGTTGAGCTCGGGGGTGGTGAATGATGGATGATGGGTGTAATGAAGAATTCGAATTCAGGTTATATGTAAATTTTGTATGATATGTAAAAAGATTCTTTATAGAGGTATAAAATAAACAGCGAAAGTGAGAAGAAGTGAGAAAGTTGAGGAAGTGAGGAAGTGAGGAAGTGAGGTTATAAAGTTTTTGATGAATATGAAATAGATGTATAGAATGAATAGGTGAACAGTGTGAACAGTGAATAGTGAATAGGTGAATAGTGAATAGATGAATAGATGAAAGAGAAGAGAAAGAGAGAGGAGAGGAGAATAGAGACACAGATACACACACACAGAGAGAGAGAGAGTATCAAAATCGTTTGCTTAATTTCGTCAGCTCGTTCGTGAGGCGCAAAATCAATACTGTCTTAGATTGGTTATGTGAGTTTTTTTTGGTGGTGCAGTTGCCATACAGTTGGCTTAGTTGATTGTTGATTGTAGCTAAATGCTAATGATTCGGATTATCTATTTTTCCTTTCCGAGCGGTATTGACGCTTCCAGGTTTTAGGATTGCCCAGCTGTCCACGGGTGTTGCTTGAACGGTTCTTTTCCTTTTTTCTTTGCTCTGCTGAGTCTGCTCTGCTGCTTGCTTTGCTTTGCTTTTTGATCGTCGATAGAATCAAGTCTATGAGTTCATTATCTGGTGATATAAGGTAGATTTTCCTTCTATTGAATTTGTATATGGAAATTTATAAGATAGGAGGCAGAATAGGAGATGGGATAAGTAACGAGCTTTTCTTATAAAAGAAAAGGAGAATACGTAAAAAAGAAGAAAGGGGAAGGAAAAATATTAATATTGTTAATAATAAGAGTATTTTATTATTAATATCATTATCATTATTATATTCATTTATTATAGTATGTAAATATAATATATCTAGCTGGAGTACTTTTAAAAAAAGAGAGAAAATAGATGCATGGATATTATTAGTTAAGGCCGCTCATCTATTGATTAACAATAGAACAACAACGACAACAACAACCAAGAAAGGAAAAAAAGCATTATCTAAGTAGATAAAAAAGTATAATCAAAATTAGAATGGATATACTTTTTAATCCTATAACTCCCATCTATTATTACTGTACAAAGTACATGAACTAAGATTTAAAAAAGACGCATGCCAGCCAATTCTCTTATAATTAGAATGATTTATAAATGCCCAGGTGAGCCTCTTCTTTCCTTAATTAATACTAGAGTATATACAATACAATAATTATATACAATATATATATACTTACTACTACTACTACTACTACTACTACTACTATTGTTACTACTATTGTTACTACTATTATTACTATTACTTTACTGTTATTACTAATATCACTACTATTACTACTACTTATCACTACTACTCTATACTTACATCCATCCTATCTAATAATCTTACTATAATACCCAAACTCCCATCCACTCCAAGCCTGAAAATGCATTTTGCAGGTACGAGGGTCCTGGATCACTGTGTCGTGGCATCTTGGTCCCTGAAAATCCCTGAAAATCCCGGTGGAAGATATTCTGGCGTGGCATGCACAGCCCTAACGATGGATCAAATCATGGCGAGCTACCCTGACGCCACGTTGCGTCTTTTATTACTGTATTCTTCATCTTGGGGGGACGGACTAACTGCTAGGTACTCTTGTACTGAATACCTCGGGTTTGAGGGATGGGTGAGGATTTTGAGAAATGCTGATGAATTGGGATTGGGATTGGATTGGGATTGGGATTAGGATTGGGATTGGGGATTGGGATTGAGATTGGGATTATGGGATTGGGATTGGGATTGGGATTAGGATGCGGATTGGGATGCGGATTGGGATGCGGATGGGAAAATAAAAGTGGAAGATTGGGCGTGGGATGAGAGGAGAATTCTTAACCTTTGATAGAACTAGGAGTTGTTTCTATCTAGCATAGAAACTTGTAATGTAAAAAAGCATGAATTTAGATTTATATCGCATCTTTCAATCACATTTTTGACAGTATGTATACATTTCCCATAACCCACAAACAATACATACCGATCATCGGCCATATTAGGCAGATTTCCACGTCCATTCATTCATCCATTCATCATCCACCAAATCCACCAATCCCATCCCTCATTCAGATAGCTAGCTACCTACAGTAAACACCACCAGCCTGCCCTGCATCACCCCAAAAAACCAAACCAACACTGCCGCCTTTGAAACCCAGCCCCAGCACACACACACACACACACACACACAAACCGCAGCACCTCGTCTACGACTACGACGATAAGCTAGCCATCGCTCCTCACCAAAACAAAGGAGGTCCTCGGATAAATCTCCCTGCGCACACACACGACCCCCATCCCACCCACCAGGGTCCCAGACTAACTTTCCCCCTCCCACGTTTCCTCACCACCAATGCGGACATCGATCGCTAGACGGGACGCGACACACAGTTACGCATCCATTACTCGCATCCATCTCCCTCTCCCTCGAATACCCCGCGAGCTGGAGATCTGGTTACTCCTGTGGAGACCTATAGCTAGGTACCTATGTTAACATACCAAGGCTCCGATGTACAGTCTATTCCTCCCACGCGACCATGCGACCAACGAACGGAATCGCAACCCGTGCCACGCTGTCTCTCTCTCGATCTCTTGATCTCCCGAGCTAGCAACCACGCTCCGTGCATCCATCTCTACAGGTAAAGAAAAAAAAAAAAAAAAAAAAAAAAAAAAAAAAAAAAAAAAAAAGTAACCCTCGGCATCACGAACGTTCATCTCACCACTGCTGTGATCTTCCTTTGCGATTCGCAGCCTATCACTTATGGACTTGAATAGATTTGACTTGACTTGACTTGACTAGACTTGACTTGACTTGATCTGTACCCACCATCACATAGCTGTACTGCACATCTGTCTATCTGTCTATCTCTGTCTATCTATCTATCTTTCTATCCGTCCATCTGTCTACCCAGACAGGTCGCTCGCTCGCTAGCTAGCTACATGATCCCCCGCCCCGTAAACTCCCTACCCTCCCCTCGCGACCAATCCATCCATCTCCCCCGCTCCCCCCCGCAGAAAATAGACATCAAAGATACCCAAGCCATCCCACCACCCCAACCAACAGCAAACAGCAAACGGCAAACGGCAACCCAAATGACGCGTGGAAGCTCATGCATTCGGGGTATGGAATGGAATGGAATGGAATGAGGATGATGATGATGATGATGATGAGGGAAACGTTACCGATGGTACACATTCTGGATGCGGGGATGCGGGACGCCTTCCTGTTTGCTCTGTGCCCGTCTGCGCGTTAGTGACTATGTGATAAATTTGATAAATTTGATAAATTTGATAAATTTGATAAATTTGATAAATTTGATAAATTTGATAAATTTGATAATGTACAAAACATGGGAGGTGGTCTATCTGCACCGCGAGCCGCGTCCATCGATGCTATCAAATTAATACGGGGTCCCACTTCAACCTTCTCTCCAGCAGAAAAGATTCCACGGGAACACCCCTCCACTTCTTCTCGCCCGTAGCCGTCACATTGAAGAATTCCACTTCGAACCCCATGACTTCCTTCCACCCCGATATCAACCTCCTCCAATAACAAACTTCCGCTGCAGGCGTCAGATATCTCTCTCGAAAGACCCTCACGCTTCTTTCCGCAATCTCCTCCAAGTCGCCAGAATCTTTCTTCCCAAGCAACTCCTCCATCTTCTTCTCCAAGCCCTCAAACTGCCTATCCACCTCGATATAATTCTGCTCCGATCCATCCTTCTTCATCAGCGGATGAAAAAACTCCATCCACTCCAGCTTGTGCGCCACGATCACTGACCTACAATTCCTCAAATACTTCAAGCGAGCCGAATAGGAATTCCCCTCGGTATGCGCCAAGAACTTGTATTGGCAATGCTCATCCATACTCTTCAAGTCATTCCGCATACTCCCCTCATCATGCCAATCCAGCGTCTTCACATCCGCCCAAGTTTTCCCCTTCGTAACCTCGACAAATTTCTTGCGCACCTCGAGGTTCATCGTCGCGCCGCGCCATAGCAACTTATCGATCTTCCGACTCCAGGGCCATTCGCTCTCGGTAAGGAGGGCTTTCATCTGCGCTTCGCCATAACTCCCGATTTTCGTTTCGGGCCATGCCCAGAATCCGTATTCGGGCATGAGCCAGGTTTCGGTGTTGTTCACTTGTCGTGCGTAGAGCCATTGGCATGTCCTTCGAGTCGATCGTCGACGTTCATGGTGAATTCGATATCGGGCAGGGGCTCCGGAGAGGTGAGCATGGCCCGGTGGAGTGCATGGAGGGTGGCCAGACCGCGAGAGTAGATTTGCCCAGATGTATCGAGGATGTATAACTTTTGCTCTGATGGTTAGCTTGTATTTCATCCGAAACCCTTGTTTTTCCACCGTCCACAGAAAACAACCGCGGAAGCGAAGATAAAAGCACAAACCTGCTGATCAAAAATCATAGCCCGAATAAACCCATTCAACCTCGGCGTCTCATCCAATTCCCTCCTCGTAACCTTCTTCTCCCTCCTCAGCTGCACGGGGCGCTCCACCTCCTCAAACAAACCTGGAAAGGCCAAATCGCATTGTCTCTGCGTCAAGACCAAATTCCGATAATCCCTCGTATAAATTCCACGTTCCATCAAACCCAAATCTGCCACTTGGATGCCCCGAGTCCTGCAGCAAATCACTCCCAGCAGTGGGGCATGAACCCGCGGAGTAGCAATCAATCACTTCGGGCGACAAGCCTTCCCGACGCGATCCATAAAACAAGACAAGGGAAACGAGGAGAAAGGCGAGAACAAAGGGATAAGGACGACGACGCAAGGCACTAGCTACGTCGTTTGAGATTCGCCATAATGAGACCGGGCGATGCGCGGGGAGAGAGAGACAGAGAAAGTCTCGGAGACTGAAATTTCCAGATGCTGAATCGTGGGTAGCTTAGCGTGCAAAGACGGAGATGACCAGATTATTAATGGCCTTGGCATACGGCGCAGTGAATTACTGCTAGCGCCCGCCTTGTCATCTTCCATGACGGTGAGTGGTCGATTTTGCACATATCAGACGAGGGCAAAGGTAAGCAGCGGATGATGCTCATACGCCAATTCGATACATCATTACCCGGAAGCCAGTCGTAATGCCGGAACGCATATACCCTACAAGGGGAATGAATGGTCGCAGGTACCGTGTACGAACCACAAGACTACTTGGCTTAGGTAAACCGTACTATACCCCCGGAACGAGATGGGATTTAGAATCTCCCATCCTTTATTATTCACATGAAGCATGAGGTTGTCATTAACACAGTAGAATCTGATGAAAGTCAAAAAATCCAACCCGGAACTTTATCCTCCAAAGTAGTAACCCCACTAGGATAGCCAAGCCTCGGCATTTGCCGGATGCTCAAGACTCAGAAGAGTTTACGGAAGAGATGGTTGAAGTCTATATACTGCATATATGGTATCATATACATTTTATAACTTACATTTGATTGGAGTCAACAAACACGTTACACAACAATCCCGCCCATTTCTTGTGTAACCTTAAGTGGATACAGTAGACAAGAATTGATATGTACTAAAAGTATTCAACCCGTTTATACGCGCTGCATCTGCAGTATATCTCAATTTCTCGAGCCAAGAGATCTCCAGGGGAAAAAGGTCGGGTTATCTTTACCCGTTCTACCAATCGGATATGTTATATAATTAGGTTCCTTTCGGATATTTATGCTATAGTGAGAATTTGTGATTTGGAGTATCACATGTAAATGAGGAAGTCACTTTCGTTTACCTCAGAATATGGATATGGGTATATATCCTGACTAGATGGTGTGCCTTCGACAGTCCCAACACACTGTTATTTTTACAATCATGCGTAAACTCCCCAGCTATGGTTATGAATTACTTGTATTGTATGGATGCATATACAACAGACGCTAAAAGTTCCTCAACATTCATGAAAGTAAGCCTTGTAAAGTTAATTCAAAAGCTCCATTCCCAAATGCAACCAATCCCAAAAACTCCGTAGCCAGATATGCAACCTATTGACCCTCAAAATCCATGACACCAATAGCAAACCTGTTCCCAACGCTCCTTTAATGCAGCAATAGAAACGAAGCGCCATGGAAACACTTTTGTTCATCATGTGTATCATGCTACCCCCGATCGATCATATATGTACAAATCATGTGTTGGTTTTCTTGTGTATGGCATGCAAATTTACTTCATGGCCTGCTTCCCCTTATTTGACAATGAGCCCCTCGCTTGGTCTCGCTCAAGCAAAAGGGAAAGCTGCGACTGACTTTTGCTGAGGGGCCCCGAAGATGATAGCACGCTCTCCGGCGCCTTGGATGAGGCTACTTGTGGCATTGACTTCTTGGTAAAAAGATCCTTCACGAGAGTTCGAGCCTTGCCCTTGCCGGACTTCTCTGGAGATGCAGGCGCTGTGGTATTGTGACTGCCGCTGCCCAAATCGAGATGACCGGTAGCATCAGCTAATGTGGGCGCCGAGCTGACGATACCCTTAGACTGGTGTTGCAAAAGATGCTTTCCGCTTATCTTTCGATATCCCGGGGGTTTGCCAGTGCTGGAATCCTTGGACGTGATGGATGTCTGAGAATCTGGACTTGGAGGCCCGGATGGCAGCATGCTGGCCGTTTTAGTATTGTCGAGGAGCAGCCTTTGCACTTTGAACTCTGCATCGCTAACTAAAGGTGCCGGAACCTGATTACTCAGTGCCTGAAGGTTACTCACAGGACCAGCCTGGGCAGGCTCTACCTCAGCACTCTCCTCACGAGTACTTGCAAGTTTGCGAGAACCACCTCGAGCTGGAGCAGCCGATTTGGAAAAAGTTCGTTTGATAGGTGAGATTGTAGATCGCGGGACCATATTCTCTTGCGGGATCTGGTTTCTACCGGGCTGTACCGATAAAGGCGGCACCCTGCCTAGATTTCTATTCTGCTGTCCTTGACCACCCGAGACTCTTGCTGCACTATCATTCGAGGATTGTGAAGTTTGCGAACTCTGCCGTCGAACAACGACCGGTCTCTTCTTTTTCGAAGCTGAAGCAACGAATTTCTTACTTGCAGGTGCAGGCATCAATTTCCTATCGACCTTCTCTTTCTCCATCTTTTCATCGATGGTACTCGCTTGCTCCGGAGGTGGTGAAGGTGATTGTACTACGACGTGCTTGTTTGTGCTACCCGAATTTGACGACTCATCTTCTGAAGCTGCTGGGGAGATGAAACGTGCAGTTGGTCGAGGACCATTTCCAGAAGGACCTCTGCTCTTTTTCAGTATTGGGGGTGGCATGGGAGCAGATGTTCGCGTAGCTGATGTCGGCGTGGTACTTGGTCGGCTCTCGTTGCTGGCACGGGCGACCGAGGTACTCGAGGCAGTCTTCCCCATACAGGCAGCACTATTCTGATAATCTAAGATTCAGCATCATTCCACGGTGGATTCACAAGTTTTGCATACCATTGGCGTTTCACTTTCATAGCGATTAGGTGGTCCTTTGAGTGGCACAAAAGTGTCTCCGTCTGAAATATGCACGAAGAGTCGAGCCACGGTTGAAGCATCCAATTCTCGACTTCGACTTCCCCATATTCGCCACCAGTAATTCTCCAAACGTTCGGCTGTAGGGTCGAGAAGTCTTCGTTTTGTGGTAGTGTAAACTATAGGACAATAAGTTTAATGCTCTCCTTGTGTGCAATCAAGACATGGAGGATACCTTTCCAGAATCTGGCGATATCAGCAAGATCCAAAGGATCGTTCTTGATCCTCTCAATGGTACTTCCAATTTGCGGTGAATTGACCACAATGCCCTTGGGCAGTATCAAGGCCATCCTCTTAACGTTGCCAGAACCTAAAGTTGGAGAGTGACTGCAGCCCTTCTGAGGCAGGCAGCTAGCCTACCTAGAAGTTGCTGCGTCACTGTGAAGAGAAAGATGATTCGATTGCACAGCTAGCAAAGCTGAAAACCAAGTAAGGAACAAGGTTTTGGGGAATATTGAGTTTTTTGGCTGATTTGTGAAAAGGGACGAGGAGAGTCGAACAAAAGTAATTGGTACAGAACAGCAGTAGTAATAGAATAATCACTTGTACCTAGTGGGGTACCTGGGTCAGGGTAAGGGTAAGGGTAAAAGAAGAAGAAAAACCCAGGATGATGTGAAAAGCTAGTGAAGACCAAGAGAAGCCCTGGAGAGAATGGGATGAGTTTTTATTTGGCTTTCTGGGAATCGTTCAAACATTCAGAGGGAAAAAAAGCTTCTTGAAGATTTATGATTCCGTGGCCGAGAGAAGAAAAGAGAAGAAGATCAAGGATTAAGGTTTTGTTATGTGTATCATTTTTTTGTACGTACCAAGGAGTTGGTTTGAAATGATATAAAAACTAGTGGTTCGGAATTGATCCGAGGAATGAGAATTTGTTTAAATATGTGTGAATGAATGAATGAATGAATGTGTGTGAAGGAATATGTGCGAGGGAATATATGGGAAGGAATATTCATATATGTGAATGCGTGGAAATATATACCTAGGTATATGTTGGTGAAGGGATGGATGGATGGATGGATGTGTGTGAATATGGATGTGTGTGGATATAACAATAATAAATGTGTCTGCATATGAACGATGAGGTTTACAGTCGAAAGGTTATCAATGAATTTGTCAAGTAAGGTACTAGGTAGGCAGGCAGGCATAGGTAGGTAGGTAGGTACCTAGTAGAATAAGTAGGTGGTTTATCTAGATATATGTAGGTACGTTTTGGTATGGATGAATGGATGGACGGCATGACTGGATGGATGGAATATCTCAAGGTTGTGAGAGGATAAGAGGGAGTAAGTTGGGTGAGGAGTAAGTGAGGAAGGAGTGAGGAGTGAGAAGTGAGTAAGTGAATGAATAAGTGAATGAATGAATAAGTAAGTAAGTAAGTAAATGAATAAATGAGTAAATAAGTAAATGAATAATAATAAATGAATGAATAGATAGATAAATAAATAAATGATTTTATTAAGTAAATAATGAATGGATGAATGAACGAGTAGAAATTATATATATATATATATATATATAAGGTATAAAATAGTTAATACTTAGATAAAGTACTTAAATAATAAGTTTTATCTTATTTATAAACATCTATTAGATACTATATATAATACTAGATAAGTATATATTCTAATTAAAAAGAGACTTAAACTAATAAGACTACTATTATATCGTATATTATATATTAGTATATAAATTTATTATTAGCTTTTAAAAGAATAACTTATTATTTCTTTTAAGCTTTTTTATTTTTTTTATTATTTTTTTTAGTTTTTTATTTAAAGAAAGAATTAAATTAAAAGAAATTAATTTTTTTTTAAAATAAATAAATATTTTATTAAATTAATATTATAAAAATCTAATTATTATTTATTTTTATTCTTTATAGAATAAAAAATATATATATATAATACGTTATTTAAGTATTAATTAATTATTTATATAATTAGTTTTAATCTAATAGTAATAATAAATAAAGTTAAGTAAATATTAATATATATATAAAGTATAAGGAATAACCTTAGAATAATAATAAGAATAATAATTATAAGAATATAAAAAGACGTTAATTATATTCTATTTAAATCTTTAATTTATTAAAACGAGTTAATAAATAATTAAGTACTTATATACTTAAGTAAATAAAGAAGAAGGTTTACGAGTAGCTTATAAATAAGTAATAGATAGAGAAATCCATGGATACCTAGGTAGATAATTGAATTATTATAGGTAGTAATAATCATTTAACCAATTGTACTCAAGTAGTAAATTATAGACCAAATTTCCTAATTTAGATGATTAGTCGAATCTATGAATGAGATTTAATCTGATCTGATCTGATCTGATGGAATTGATTGGCAATTAGACTCGGGGCAGTGTTCCCAAAAGAAAGAAATGATAATATAAAATAATAATAATATAATTACAAAAGGGAAAAGGGGAATGGAAAGGGAGTGAGAATGAATGAAAGGGAATTAGAAAACCTTGCAGCTGAATAAGTTTTTTCCCTCTTATTTCAAATGGATACCCCGACACCTCGATGGATGGAAATGGAGTTGAGTATGGGAAATCATATAAAGTGGATAAGACCAGACCGTTGTTGTTGTTGTTGTCGTTGTTGTTGTCGCTATTGCTGTCGCTGCTGTTGTTGTCGCTATTGTTGTCGCTACTGCTGCTGCTGCTGTTGTTGTTGTTGTTGTCTTTGTTTCCATATCATGTACATTTATTTGTACAAAGCCAAAAAATAAAAATGTATATTAAGTTGAAATATCGGAAGAAATCTTGAGAATATTAATAGCAATGTAACATGAGTTTTATGTAACAAGAGGTAAAGTCTACCTACCTTCTTCTCTTCTCGCTTTCGTTTCGTTCCGCCCTTCTCTCCCTTCCTCTCTCTCTGGCTCTCTCTTTCACTCACTCTTCCGAGGTCGTTCTCGCTTTCGCTTTCTTTGGCTATATCCGTTCTGCGACAACACTCACAAAAACGGCGAGCAGGTACTGGTTGTCCTTGACGATATATTATTAGGTTTAATCAAAACTAAAACAGACACCGATGGGTGGGAACCTTTTAAGGGAGCAGCTGGTGCTGATGCTTAGTAGAGAAGTTACGCCAGGGAGGGCGCTTAATGAATAACATGATTCTACTCGGCCATCAACATTGTTGAAGTGAATCTTGAAGATCGTCGATATCGTTGACGAAGGATTAGAAGAAGGTAAGGCAGGGCAGGGCAGGGCAGGCAGAGCAGGGAAAAGAGAAGAAAGGAAATACATGTACTGTACAGTAAAAACGGGTTTTACTCAAAGTAGTTATTGTTCTCTGCATCTCCAGCTTAATTGATTAGCTACTGGGTTTGTACCGGCATCACCCACTCACGTTATGTCTACTCCGTACAAGTACTGGAGGTCCTTTCTTCTTGCCAAGCATTTGCATTTGCAATTGCTTAGTAACTAACTAAACCCGAGTGATATATTGATGTGTCGCTGTATTGCTGTACTCAGTACTCAGTACTGTATAATTATACTCCGTACGTAGTACGTACCTAGTACCTACTGTGCGGACTCCGGAGTAGCACTGTGTCTCCTCGCCAGTATTCCGCCGCACTCTAAATTATAACTAAACCCACCTGGGAAAGAAGGAAAATTATATTAGAATACTTTCTAGTACCTATCTAATCATCTTGCTTCATTTGGAGAGGTGAATATAACCACAATATCCACGGATAACAATGATTGAAAATCTCTTTCGTTTTGACTCGTTATTTTGGTCATCTACCTACAGTAATGAGTAGTACAGTACCTACCTAGTACTGTACCTACGTGAAGGAATTCAACAATAACCGAGGTTCTCTATCCAATCTTGGTCTCAAAGACAACACAAAACACCTGGGTATGTCGTGCTGAACGGCAATTGCAACGGCGAATCATGACTTTTGAACTGCGTAGGAAGCATCTCGCCATTCTACGGACAATCTGAGGTTGCACTGTATGCCCTTTCAATCCTTGCACCTGGTGCACCGCTGAAAGGCCTTAATGTGCTTGTTATACATAATCTAATAGTACCACCTGTCCATCGGAAGATCAATGCAGATGAATTTGAAGGACAAGATGAGATGAGATAAGATTGACATAAAAATCATCTTCACTTCTGCTCTCATCAAAGGACATTCCCATCTTTGTCGTGCAAGAGACACGGCTCAGTGCCTGCTTTTCCATTCTTCAAGAGAATAAGCCGATGATGACCATATCGGTACAGGAACTCGGCAAAATATCATATTTTCACCTAGCTCAACGTATTTTCAGGGGCTTTACGACATGCATAGAAGCACAAGGCAAGGCAAAATGGATGTGATACAACGCGAGGCCAATTTCTAGCCTTGAAAACCCTCCCCGGGCAGGGACAGCCTACGACACGACTCTTGGTGCTCTTGTTGTCAGTCTCGGATTTGTCTCCTACTCCTGGCACATTGTCTTATACGTATTAATTACAACTGGCGTGCTTTCTCCCACAACTTACTCAATCTCACCGACTCACTCGACCATTCGGACTCACCGCCATCGTGGGATTCTGATCTTCGCATTCACCGTGGGAAAGCGTAGCTGTCTAATCACTGATCACGAGAGAGTCTTTGCTTGTTGATTAAAACCTAAAGAGAAAAGCAAAAGAGGAAAACGGAACGAAAGAGACCAGGCCAACCCTTCCATCCGAGAAAGGAATCCCAACAAACACGCATTCTCCATGCGACAACAAATGTCAGCTCTCATCAGCACAACAGAACAGTTACCTACCTTCCTAATTTATATCTTTTACCTTTGCTTCCGTCACGCTTCATACACCTGCAACACTTCAAAATGTCGCGGAACGTTTTCCGATGTCCAAGTACGGAACCGTTTTTGAACATCTGACCTCTTTTTATCTCTCCGCCTCAATTTAAGGAAACGTCGTGTGACAATCATTGTTGCTACTGCTCTGGAGAAGATGTTGTACTTCCCCAATATCTAGAAATCTAGAAGTAACCGTCACGATCCCAACAAACACTTTGTACGACTCTTCCCAATCTCCCATTAACCATAGAAAGTCTCGATATAGTTGGAATTCTGGACCAAGATTGCCTTGGGACCTTTTTTTGATATTGCACTCCAATATTTTAACCCAAGTTACCAAACCCCCGGATTTTGAACCCCACTCTACATACTCCACATGACTTACCGTACAGTTCAACAAACGATCCCATCCATACTCAAAACATTTGTTTGGCAGGATAATCCATTCATTCCCTTGAATCTTGGAAATTACTCGAGCGTTCAAGAGCGTTCAAGCCCCCTATATCATTTCAAAGATAGGCGGAAGATAGGATCTTTCCCAACCAACCATCAATCCCGCGTGTCTTCACGAGTCGAGGGAAGAAGAAGAATAGAGCCCCCCACGTCCTTCTCATGTCTCAGAAAAGACCTTACTGTATTGCCAACCTCCACTTAACCCTAACCCCCTCCCGAAATCCTACCCATAATATAACAAAACAAGACAAAGCAAACTCAGGGGTATATCAAGCGATGCCGCCGAGCCGCCCCTTGCACTCACCCATCCATGCCACCCATGTCTCGCACCCAACGTCCAAGACGACTAAAAAATTCCTTCCAACCTTCTAGCTCCAATGCTAACCAGCAAGCTTTCAGAGAGATACCTTACCACTCATCCTTCTAGAACCATTTTTTTCGTTTCCACCCCCGGTACACCCGCTATCTAGAACCTCGAGTACAATACGATACCAGCCGGCCATCCATGCCCTCTGCCTACCTAAATCTTAAAGCTCAGCAGCAAGCATCCAAATATATTAAAGCTCCCTTGTATAAGTTGTACTGTATTGGTACGCTTGTGTTTTTAAGCAATAAGGCCCTGGATTGGGCACCAACACAGTACCTCCCTAGGTACCCATTCATCGCATAAGCATGAGCATGAGCAAGAGTCTGAGTCTGAGTCTGATTACCCACAGGGCCACCACCTCTACACTCTACAGTAAAACAGACAAACTCTCAACACGAGCCTCAAATCCTCAACCCTCAACCCTCAACCCCCAATCCCCAATTTCCAACTCTCAACTCTCAATCCAAACCTTAAGCTTATTAGCTCACGGGTGGCAGCCCACCTCACGCACCCTCTCCATTTCTACCCGTAAAATACTAACGACACAGCTACAGTACGAATGCGACATCCCATCCGCAACAACAACAACAGCAGCAGCAGCAGCAGCATAGCAGGTAAGCCGCGTACCAGGAACCAGGTGAACTCAGCCAAACAAACCACTCATCTCAGCAACCAACCAATCAAACATCCCAAACCTTTCCAATCTCCTCCGCGGCAATCTACACAGCTATCAGGTATCAAATATCAAGTATCAAACGAGATCTAAACCATCCCTCCCTTCATTCGGCATTCACCCACTACCCAAAAAGCAATAATTCTTTCCATCTGAAAGAATTTTGTGAGAAAATATACTTATTACTCACCCACATCCATACATCCATACATGCATACATGCACGCATGCACGCATGCACGCACGCACGCACGAGAGAGAAAAAAGACCAAAAAAAAAGGAAGGAAGGGCCCCCCCAAAAAATCCCAAAAGTCACCCGACGTGCCAATTTTCCCAATCCCCTGCCCTTCCGGCCGCCAGCTGCAGTCCCAGGAATTTTCCCTCGCTCGGAATGCGCCATCTTACCTAGGCGAGGGATGGACGGCGCCAGCCAGGGTGTCACCAGGCGTATAGGGCAAGACAAGGCGAGCGAGCTACTGTACTCTATTTATATTTATACTTGTATCTGTACCTGTACCTGTACCTGTAGTTGTAGTTGTAGTTGTAGTTTGTAGATGTAGCTGTAATTGTATCTGCGCGATCGCGACATCATATCCTACATCCATCCCTATGCACACATATCAGCGCGGCATGCTCCTTACGATGTACCCTAGACAGAGATGCCTTTCGTGAAAACTCATCATAAGTAGACTAGACTACACATATCACCAAGAGACGCGAAAAAAGAAAAGAAAGAAAAAATAACCAAATCTTCAGGGGTCCTATCACGAGCTCCTTCGGAGATTTTATTTTTTTGCTGCAGTGCACCAAGTGCGGTGGGTGCTGATGCAGCATTGCAGTATATGTGCGACGTGATGTTGGAGTTCGAGCTGAACGCATTGCATTCAGAACTATAAGAAAGGGGAAAGAGGGTGGTTACGCGTGATATCATACTGGATCTCATGGATGACGATTCCGTGACATCTTAGATGGTTAGACAAGTGACATGACAAGTGACAACCGGGGGAACAGGTAGCAAATAGAATATCACACTGTTCGAAAAACTCAGAAATCTGCTGTTGTGACAATTTTCATAAATTTTTCGTGCTACATTAATAAGCCGAGTAGGGAGGGGAAGGAAAGAAGCCATAAGCTATCTCTACCTCCAACTCGGGTCGGGAGTCTATGATTTGATAAACACAAGAGATGACGCTATAAACACATTTTCTGACCCGTTGAAGAATGATGATCGATTATGTGAGAGTGTAACCTCCGTCTACTCGTAAGTCGGCTGGGGATCTTGTCAGCAAATTGGCTCAAATGGGAGTGCGGAGAAGAACGTTCTTACCTCCAGTAACATAGCTGGATGCATCTGATGAGAGGAAAGTGACGGCGCCCATGAGATCTTCGGGCTGACCCATCTTACCCTGAGGAATGAGGGAAGTCCATTGCTTCTTCAAATCTGGATTCTCGTCCAAAATCTTCTTGGTTCTATTGATTTCGTAATTAGCATTGCCTTGCATGAAAATTTCACACCCCCACGGGGTCTTTCTGGGGCTCAGATCTTACAATGCAGTCAGCATATATCCAGGGGAGATGCAGTTGACTCGGATGCCAGCGTGAGCCCATTCGACAGCCAAGGACGAGGCAAGATGTCGGACAGCAGCCTTGGCGGCGTTGTACGGTGCTTGAGGTTGTGGAACATTGACAATGGCACCGGACATACTGCCAATAAACACCATACTTCCCGGAGCCTTACGCTCCAGTAAGTGCTTTGCAACCGCAATCGCAAACAAGTATGTACCATCCACGTTAACACCCCACAGTTTGCGTACTCGATCAATTGGGTAGTTGATGGCTTCGAAGTTTCTCCGTGAAACCAGCTGATGTCACCAAATTATCGATTTTTCCGTGCTGGGAAATGATTTCGGCAATAGCATCATCGACGGATTCTTGGGAGGAGACATCTGCGTAATGAGCTGTAACCTTAGGAACCCTAAAACAACACGTAAGCTTTCGTGGTACCATGCTAGAATATTGGTTGATTTCTTACTTTTCTGCTCCTGGATTCTCTCTCTTGAATGAAGCAACAAGCTCTCCTGCTTGCTTTCGGCTTCCTCCTCTGTTGTCCTTTTAGCATAATACCGCCATCAGTTCTGCAGATGCCACATACTATTCATATCGACAATTGCAATATCAGCACCACTAATAACCATGGCTTGACTCATGACCAGTCCCAAGCCTCTGGCGCCTCCAGTCACGACACCAACCCTTCCTTCTAGGGAGAAAGATGCAAGTGTACGCTTGAAGTGAAGCCCACCTCGGCCTTGTACCGGCTGACTGGATGGCAGCTCATGTTCTTCTGGATACTCGACATGTACAGAGGAATCGGTTCGTGCGAAAGAACCTTCAGATAGGGGGTCGTCAATCTTCTCGCGGAGGGAGGCTGTACTGTGAATTGGTCTTGAGCATAAAGCTGGCAACGTGCGGGGTAAAGCTGCTTTTGTTTGAAGCTCTGGCAGCACGAGCTGTGTGTCGAAGAAGCTGTGTTCTGAACATTTTTCGAAATATTGTTGTAGAGAGAAGGAATTGAAATGAAGGCAAACAAGTTAGAGAGCTTTCGGGATGGAAGTCTGGTAATTTATAGAAAGGGTTGATTTTGAAGGAAAAGGACCATGAAAGGTTCACGATATGCAAATGTAAATGAGGAAATAGTCAATTGTAATTAGATATGAAGGATTTGCAAGTTCTTGTGTGAATAAAAGTACAAGTATGTCAAGAAGATTCGTCCTTAGGTAGCTTGAAATGCTTAGGTAGGGTACTTGGTACTTGGGTACTTGGGAATGAGTGAAAGCAGAAATGATACTCATAGCTACTCGCCCACCTTGCTCTGTACCAAGGGTTGTTGACATCATCTGACGGTGCAGCTCCCAATTCTCTCCACTAAGAATAGATATTCTTGATATTTCTGTGGGGTTCCCCATCGCTTGGTCGTCCTGCCTATTGAGTTTTGCTACATCGAAAGTAAGGGAATATCAAAGTTAAATGTCCAGAACAAGAAAAAGATATGGAGAAAATCGTGGCAAAAGTAAAAGAGGTCGAAATGTATGAAGGACGTAAGGTTTCGTTGTTTGCTGCAAAAGGAATTGATTGGCCAACAAGCCCAGACTCTTTGCGTTGTGATTGAATAAGTACGAGCGAGGTACAGACAGACTGCATCGAGTGACAGCTGGAGAGGAGCAGCAGCAGTAGCAGTAGCAGTAGTGGTGGTACAAGACCCAAATGTAGTCAATCACATTTTGACAAGCATGGATGGATGTATTTGATGCATCGTGAGGTTTACAAGTCAATAAGCTCTGTGCTGACAGGAGGAAAGGATCGGAGAGCCGGAAGATAGATATTCGCTTGACGTTCGGGTGTGGATAAGATTATATAAGCAAACCCTTATCGCACAGCCACATCAGCACTAGCCACAGAAGGAAGCAGATGTGGTAACCAGCCTCATCCATGTGACAATCAAGCTCTTTTGGACGCTAATACAGTACCCCGTGCTCGGCTCATTATTAGTCAGATATCTTGGTTTGATGAACGCCATTTTGTGGAGGCTGTGTGGCACTAGTGGATCGCGCTGCTTCCTTTGACTTCCAGGTTATTCAACTCTGCAACTCTGCAACTCTCTGACTCGACATGAAACAATAAGCAACGCTTCATCTTGTCAACATCAATACAAAATCTACAACCACTCACATATTCTCTAAAGAAATCCTCCATATTCTGATTTCAACAACATCTCAAAACACCTCGACTTGAAGTAGCAGGTCTATTGATCTCCAGAATCGGTATCTATTACAAACAATACCATACGGTACCATACGGCCTTCCAACTCATCGATCCACCTCAATATGCGCTCTATCACGCTTGGAGCGGTGGTCGCTCTTGCAACCCTTAGCCAAGCATTTCTACTTCCTCCGACCATCTCAAAATCTGATAGCGATATTGTAGATGCCTTACCTTTCGATGCTGCCATCGAAGCAGACGGTAGAATCTTGGCTGTCGACTGTCCTGGCTGTCCAATTTTGGCTCAAGATATTCAAGGAAACCGACACGATTTGAAAGGACAGAATAGACTTAAGTTTGACTTTTCCGTCTCACACGATGATGGAATGGATCGTGTACTCTTGAATGGACTTCAATTCTATCCCATCGATATGAAACCCAGTCTTGAACGTCTCGCAGCTCCACAACTGATTAAGACAGCGGAAGACAAGTGGGTGGAAGTCGCACAGCCGGGTGTTGGTTATGCTGTACGCATTCATGAACCAGCATCCTATTCCAAGCAAGATCAAATTGACCTAGTCATTGCAACCCTTGAAATAATGGAAGTTGGAAACAAGTTTGTGGATAACGTCGATAGTATCGAAATCAAGATTATTACAACACCAAGTGGAAAATTGATGATTGGTGATGTACAAGTTATATCAGCATCATCAAAGAGTCATCCATCTGACCCAGCTGATGATGGACAAGAATGTACAACGATGCTTTGTAAATGGAGAGCGATTATTGAAGATAAACTCTCAGCTCTCAAAAAAGGATGTGGTGGCAAAGCTCAACCAGCTTCTCACCACAACAGACCTCTGGCTAATGGACATCCACGTCCTCATGGTCAACATGGCGGCCCTGGTCCTCATGGCCATCACGGCCATCACGACGGCCATGGTGATCATGGTCATCATGGTGGTCACGGCAGACCTCACAGATTTTCTCACAAACACCACGGAATCACCAGATTTTTACGAGGTGTTGTCCTACATATCGTTATCCCAGTTATCATTGGAGTTGTTGCTGGAATCACTGCAAGTCTCGTTGGTATGATTGTTGGGCATGTCATTATCTTTGTGTGGCGCCTATTGTTCCGCAGAGGGTCTCGAAGCTCCTATACCACAGTTCAACAAGATGACGTTGCCGAGGAAGGTATCGAAGGCAAAAGCTTCATCCAGAATCAAGGCCCACCTCCGGTTTATGAAGATATCATCAGAGAAGAGAAGGCATAAGCAGCAAACTGAAAGGATGCCGTGGACTGGAATTGAAACAAATTCGTGGCCACGGATTTTATCAAACACCCAGCCATGATAATTATAATTGGTGGTTGTACTGGGAAAGAAGGCTTTTTTTAGGAGTTTATATGGCAAGATTGGTGATGATGGGGCAATGGATATGGGATGAGGTTTCTAGCAGGTGCAAGGTTCGGATAATCAATATCAAGTATCGAATTTCATTTTCATGCAGCAAACCAAATGTATGGATATATCAAGAAATTGTCTATCACCTACCTTTAAGTGCGTCCTTATCACACATATCACATCGTAATCTATTCAATTTATCAAATATTTCGTCGGACTGAGTCACAACTCATAGAGTCTACTACGGTGATTGAAGTGGTTAACGGAAACTGAGTGCTGGCAGTTGATCCCAAGCTCGACAGAAGTTCGGAAGGGGTATGTGTGAGACAGATACAAGCCAGAGATAGGAACCTATATACCTGTCAAATTCTTCCTTTGGTATTTCTCCCCTCCCTCTTTCTTTTTTTACGCCATTCTCCTCCCCAAATTACTGCGGAGTAAGCGAACAAGGTCGAAAGACGACGCGGAATTCGTGTTTGGGGGCCCGGGCGCATGCACATGCCGATATGAACGCGCTCAGATATTCGAGGTGAGTATACAGTATACTCCAGTGTCTGGAGTGTCAAAAGGCGTAAAGTCTTTGTAAATTGAACCAGCGCCAGCATGATACGCGGGCACGCACTTGTCTTGGTGTATCGTTGCGTCTCGGAGCTTTCGTGGCGGAAGTCTGTGTCGTGGCATGTCTGTTGATGGTAATTTGAGGATGGAGGGATCTGTTGGAAAGGTGTTACGGCATGTTATGCGAAGTTGCTGGGGAGATGAGCATTGCATTTTGAGGACGCTGTGCTGGTTCTTAGCATTGTCTTGATACTGTGAGAGGAGAATGCCTCTATTGATGAGATGTATAAAATGGAACGGGTGTTGACGAGGAGAGATGGATGGAAATCGCGTATGGTTTTGCGGAGCTGGGGGGTTGGAGACATTGAGAGCGGTTCGAAGCAGGCTCCCATCACGTTGAGACGAATCGGTGGGAATTGAAGGTCGGTGTGAGTTCTATGCGAGTACTGCTCGCCGAATTATGCGTGCGCTCGAATTGAGTGGGAAATTTAAGAAAGGGGAAATTTGATAGGGTTGGGGGAGGCTGGAGGTATGGGAACATGTGTGGCATTGATGAGATGAGGAAGTCTATGGGCTTGGGAGAGGAGGTGAGACGAGATGGTATGGGAAAATTGGGAATGGAGAGGAAAGATTGGGGGTGTAGAGGAGAGAATGAAGATGGTGATGAGATGAGAACCCTTAGCTGAATTAGGGGCTCAAGATGCCCGGGAAAGTAGACGGAGGAAAGCGGGAAAACCTGAGCAGAGTGGACACTGGAAAGCTGTGTGTACGATATTAGTATTTAAAACAATATCAGGTATTGGATACCGGCAATGAAGAATATTTTGATGTTAACTGTTGGATCTTGCATGTCTAGTTCAAGGTCATGCTTGGATATGATTTGATGAGTGAGAGGGATATTTTTTTGAATCGTTGTAGGCTTGAGATAATGTTTAACATGAGCATTGAGATTACGAGGATTTGAAAAGGCTTGGAATTTTGAAGGGAGGTGGGGAGGCACTGCGGGAAAAGGTGGCTGTTAGACAGACGTAAACTAATATATATTACTTAAAGAATCAAGAATTAGACAAAGTGCAATACATATTTTGCGTTTCATTATCAATAGAGTTAAGGGTTTCATTTAAATATACTGAGGTTTGACATGTTATCGAGTAAAGAGTGAATCGATAGAAAGTAGATTCAAATGTGTAATTTTCAAAGTAAGGAATCGGAGAGAGGTAAAGTAAATAAGCGTAAATTCAGATAGAAAGTGAGAAAAAGGATAGGGAAACCGGGAGCAGGGTACTAAGATGTAAGCTACGGTTGAGTGAACTTAAAGGGGGCGGGGATGGGGGTGTTAACGAGAGGCGAATCGTGAGTAGTGAATCGGAAATGAATAATTTAGAAACTTTAGGGGTATTGAACCGAAAAGTGGAAGCGAATTGAGAGGCGAATCCAAAGAGTCTAAGCTGAAGGTTGGAGGTCTTAAAGCCAGAGACCTCCAAGTTAACTATGCATTTGTTCTTATAAATTAACTTCTAAAATAAAGTAGCTAAACGTTTCAATTGTCATGTGTGAATGAAAGAGATCGAAGGCTTATAAGGGAGTGGGTGGGTGCTTGAAAGAGTTTGACTATCTTGATTGATAAGAGTGACTGAAATGAGTTGAAAATCTAAAATGCGGTAAGCAATTGAGATAAAATGATTATCTGGAAGGATTTAAATTGTTCGGAGAAGTATACGAAAAGGTTCTGTATGAGATGAGAATCAGAACAGGCCAGAACCTTAGGGAATTTTTGATTTCGAACTGGTGCTATCTGCCATTCAACTCCCCCCAATATAGCCAAGGGCATAATTCCACACCAGAAGATAAATTCTCCTTTGATATATGAAAACTATCAAGGCGTCAAGATAGTCCTTGGTCAACCGATCGAGCACCTTTTTCAACCTTTCACGGTGGCAATACATTGGGCGCTCCTTGCACCAAGCTGCGTCTCTGGGCATGTAGGGATTTGGGGGATTGAGGGCTCAGCAATTCGATATCCTTTGTGACTGAGGACTTCCTCGTTCTGGTACTTGAGTAGAAGTAATACCAGGACTATACTCGTGCCTGTTTTCAAGACAAGACCAATATTTTTTTGCGCGGCGTGCCGTCTTGAAAAGCGACAGAAGCACGTCTCTTTGGAAAAGCACAAGCCAAAAATTTATTTACCAATCTCCTCAACTTGATATAAATTTGGTTGAATAATTACCCTAGTCTGCACGTTTTGGAGCATATGATTGATTACCTTCTCCTCAATGAGATGGAATTTCCAGGTGGTGACGGATGGCCTTGGTTATTTAGAAGGTATTGAATATCGATCCATATTCCGAGGCTGTTGGAGAGATAGAATTTGTTCAAACCACGGTGAGAGAACCACTGTATTAATGTTTGAGATTTTCGTTTTCAAAAGACTATCGAGAGGCAGCTGAAGAATATACCCATGCACGTCGTGTCCTGGCCGATGTTTGATAATAAAGATAAGCCAGCCCACTTGGGCGAACATGTCATGAAAAAACGAGTTGACAGACGAAGGTCCTGCGGTGCCTGAAGGCGGTCCACATCCACCCATTCTCAATCGCATCATCCCATCTCAAGACAGGGTATTGGATTACCAAAGCTGACCAAGCTTAGACACCAAAAAGTTGAAGCAGTAATCCTAACGGGGCAACCCGACGCGACTCTCTGTCGAAGCTCATGGATAACGCTACATCGAGTAACCACCAACCTCACGGAGGAATCTGGAAGCTATTTCAGACTTCTGAACCGATACTATACAGATGGAAACTGTTTATGGTCTAGGCATAGCATATCTTTCATCAATCGCAAAGGTCTCGTTACAGAGTGTAATGAGTTGTTTGAAACTGGTTCTGTCACCGCCTCTCGCTGCTGTCGTGAATAGGTATTCATACATGTTGTGTGGAGCGTTGTGACAGGCGAGATAGTTCTATAGAGTAAATTGATATTTGATTAGATTGGGATGGTAATCATGGTAGTATTGATGAGTAAATTTCTATCGAATTGTGGAATCGAACATTCATCCATTGCACGTTGCAACATGGTGAGGTGAGGTACCATGAGTAGGCGGATATCAGATGAGAATCCAATCATCTAACTGTTCGGACGAATCGGCCTTTTTGGTATATAGCAACAACACGTGTAATATGATGACATGAAACCTGCTTGCTCAACATAAGCTTTCATGTTAATCTTACGGATACATCGGATTGTAATTTGTAGCCCTGCAAGTGGATATACAGAGTATCAATGGGCTTTCCCAATGCAGCGGAAATCCATCAATCCCCCGATTTTGTTATTCTGCTGCTTGGGGTTGATTCGCGGTATTCATACCTTTTGCAGTACTCCATGTATGCATGCCATGGTGTAGCATTCATCCAAAATCAACCGCGCACATCTTCACCGTTGTTGTGGGACAGTCTGACAGAACTGTTGCTACTCTGTATAGTATATAGTAATTATATAGTATATACAACAATATGCATACAGTAGTAGGTGATACCTTCATTACATGCATGTGATGGGAAGTCCCGCCGGTAAATGTTCGGAAAAAGCCAAGACACCACACTTTCTGCGTTTGTCTCCATGAATTTGACTACCGTAGATAGTTCTAACCTTAACCATTCTTATTCTTCAAGCTTATTCTTCAAGAAATATGGATGGTAAATTTAACCTTAGAATTGCAATTCTTGTTCGTCAACTCCATTCTCCTACTCAACAAATCATTATTATACCCATGAAAACTAACTTTTGAAGGTGCAGGCGATGAAACAAGAATGTCACTATACCTTCGTACATGATGAAGGCATCCATGATCCATCATCTCCTTGCAAGTTGCAATATGCCTTCGAATTCGATTTCATGGGTCGGCTAGAAACAACATCGGATAGCGAACACGAGAATCGAGACGCATGTTGTCAATATGTGGTACTGCGGCCGGGGAGTTATACATTTTGGTACAATATGCCAGTTGTTTTGAACCTCCTCCGAGGTGACCCTCTCTCTACCTTTCAAAGCTGTGAGCGGAATATCATGTAATCTGCATTGGAGTGAGCTATTCGGGCCCTGTCAATGTCGCCTAGGTAGTAAAAAAATGCGGCTGTAAGTATCGTCCGCCCCATACCCACGACGGCGCCGCAACCACACTACTGTACCTCCCAATTTCATTAAGTTCGGAGAAAGATGCCCGATTTTGGTTCCAGGTCTAGCCAAGCCCAATTTGCAATTGAGGGGGAGCATTTGCTTGTTCCTGCATGCTTTCAGCTATCCAGCCACTCCTTGAACGAAGGTTATCCACTACCCTTTTGGCAGACAATTGAGTTTACATACAATTTTTTGCACCAATCACAAATAACGTTGTTTCAAGTATGGAAGTATATAGTACTAAGGATTTCTTTCAGAATATAAGTCGACCAAGAACTCCTGTGCAAGTTATTTGTTGATCACTGCTTCCTTTGACCAACTCGACAAACATGCATTTCATTTCTATCCTTTCTTTAGCGGCCACCTTTCTAGGGAGTGTCTCCGGGGCTCCAGCCTTGGAGGGACGAGCCGCTGCTCGTACTTCTGCCCCAGCAGGTGCAATCATCGTCGACAAGACTGGTGCCATATCGGGATCATATACTACTTTTCAGGCAGGCGTAAATGCCCTCTCTACCAGTACCACAAGCCCTCAATACCTCTTCATCTACCCTGGAACCTATGTTTGAACAAGTTTACGTCCCGGCTCTCCAATCCAACCTCACAATTCAAGGGTATACCACAGATGCTAGCACCTATGCCAGCAACCAAGTAACTTTGTCCTACAACCTCGCCCTCAAAGATACTACTTCGGATGATTTGACAGCTACTTTACGTCAATGGAACACAAACACGAAAGTGTACAATCTCATCATCGAAAACACGTTCGGACACATCAACAAGAACGGTCAAAACCTTGCTATTTCTGCCCGTAAGCTAATTAATTCATGATATTCCTGCACTCTCCATCACCTTTGTTATACTTCCTTCAAAGTGCTGCTCGAGCTTCTCGATGACTTACCCAAAACCTTCCCAAGCAAGCAATTACTAATCCCGATATTTATAGACACTGGAAACCAAGGATATTACGCCACACAATTCATCGGGTATCAAGATACCATCTTAGCCAATACTGGCGCGCAACTCTACGCCAAATGTCTCGTTGTCGGAGCAATTGACTTCATCTTCGGCCAAAAGGCTCTTGCCTGGTTCGAGAATAACGATATCCGTACGATTGCTGCGGGATCCATCACTGCTTCTGGACGTTCTGATTCAACTAATCCATCTTGGTATGTGATTAACAACTCGAATGTACAGAATATCAATTCCAGTGTTGCAACCGGCAACAACTATTTGGGACGTCCATGGGGAGACTATGCAAGAGTCATTTTCCAAAATACCTATTTGGGAAACAACATTAATGCTGCCGGGTGGAGTGTTTGGAGTAAGACCTTGGCGAATACCGATCACGTTACCTTTGAGGAGTATGTTTTCCCCATTTCCATCCTCTCGACCTCCTTCGGAGTTACCATTCCTCCTCACTTCCTCTCTTCACCCCTCTTCCAAATTTTCGCTACCCCTACCCCCATAGAATTACACTAACCCCTCGTAGATACGGTAACACTGGACCTGGATCTAGTTTCCTCTGAAGGGCCCCGAGCAAGCTTCAGTTCTTCTGCCAGTTCACCCGTTACCATCGAGTCGGTATTGGGAAGTGGATATTTGAACGAATGGTGGGTTGATAGCAGTTATTTGTGAAGGAATAAGGATGAGGATAGATGTGGAGAGACATGTGGGGAGAGTTTAGAGAGAGTTTAGCCTAGATTGGTTGTTGATGATTGACGATTCGATATCACTTAATCAATGGCAACTGTTAGATATCAGCATATAATTTTTTAATGAGATTATTCCTATTACTCTATGCATTAAAAACTCTTTTTCTTAAAGCACTTCAAATTTGGGCTGAAAGATAAAATTGTCCATGTAGCATCCATGGATAGACTAGACTTCCTATATCAGCTAGTCATAAATGTCAGAGATTAATTGCCAAATAATACTTGTATTGATTTTAATATATTTTTGCATTTTATTTTTTATATGATATGAATTTTATATACTACAGATTATCGATCTCAATTTCCGCCGCATAGAGCTACTTACCCATGTCCCCAAATCGATCCAATCACAATGCAGTTTCTTATGCAGGTCTATGGATATTACTATATAATCTTAAAGATCTCCTCGCTGTACAACAAAAAACATCAGCTTGATGGCTTAACAGTTAATCAACTCTATCCGAATTAGTGTAGGGGTTAACATAACTCGCTTTCACCGAGTAGCCCCGGGTTCGATTCCCGGATTCGGAATTATGTTTTTGCAAATTTTCACATTTTACCTGATGAGGTTATCTATGATGCTGAGTAGAGCTTGGATTGAAGTTTTTTTTTGATCCTTTTGATGGGGTTTGAATGGGTGGGCGGGTGTACAGGTAAACTTAGTAAGCGAGACTTCGTTCAAAAATAATCTTGATATTTCGTCATTTCCAACACCTCCGGCTAATACAAGCACTAACTAATTGGGTATATAGCAGACACTCCCGAGGTCGTGAGCATAACAATTCACAAAAGGATGGAAAGGTAGCCTCGTAGCAAGGTTTCGCAGCTTCGATGGAAAGCAGTTCAACTTCATATCCTAGTCAATATTACAGTCTTGTTATGAGAAGCTTGATACGCACCCAAATCCATGGCACTGTAGACACAACTTCGTGATACCATATCAGAGTATTGCACATCTATAAAGCCTCTCTCCAAAAACAGACAAACTTGCTCTTGTGGCATGATACTGTAGCACGCCGAAGTTTTATACGGATCACCTTGTCGATCCAACCCAATTATCTGACATCCTTCTGGTATATGAACTCAAAATGACCAATTCCCCCAAACTCCAAATCATATGCAACATCATAACAAGATATCATATCCAAATACCCAAAATGCTATCAAAGCATCAAGCCCCCGGAAGACGTCTTCTATATCCAGTGAAGGTTTCCCCTTCCCCAGATGTTACCAGGTCTTCTTTAATCTTTCCGCCTCCTCTCTGCACGACTCATAGGTTTTTCCGGAACTTTGATTGCTCTCTCGCTCTCAACGCTCTCCGCATCATCTATCGACTTAGTCTCCATCTCATCCCCAGCTGCACTTTCTTTCTGCGCCTCCGAAACTCTCTCCTCGACCTCACTCCATTCCATGTTCCCTCCACCCCTCGCCTTTTTGACTTTCTTCCTTCCCCCACCCACCCCTGCTCCTGCTTCCATATCTCTCTTGATTTCTACCTTCGCATCCTCTTCCAACCCCCCTCTACCTCGAACTTCTTCGGCAGAAAAACCTCCACCTTCTCTTTCCTCCCACTTCTATCTGAATTCATATTCAAATTATCCGAAACCTCCAACCCTACCAGCTTCGCCTGAAATTGAGGTTTGATAGCCTCTCTCAGATCGCGCACCGTTTGCTGTTGGAGGACATAGCCGGAGAGAAAGAGTGCGGTTGTGAAGAAGAATACTGGGTCGTTCGTTAATCTTCATTTGGATTCATCGAAATGGAACATCGTTCCAAAACTGTGAGACAGATCAGTCTGCGAGGAATGTGGAAGAGATTCATACCGATAAAAGAAGATATAGCAACGGAGACTTGTCCGGACGTTAGAAGCATTTTGTCACTTTCTGTTTCGCAAATTTACGATTTTGAAGAATAAATTGGGATCTTCCAGATGAAATATGAACACAGCATTGATTAATGATTACTTGCAGTCCTTAGTGTACGTACTTGAGTTCGTGTGTTGATTTGTTATACGTTTGAAATGGAATACATACGATGATGGATGATGCGTTGGTCCTCGCGCAAGCAAGGCACAGGGAAGACGGTGCCTGGTTAACGCAGCAACTATCGTGATAAGGAAAATCTACAACGTCAGTCAGTTCGCGAAACTTCAACTCCCTCTCTCGTTGCGACTTATTATGTAAACCTTGAAATCTCCGCCCGCGGATCCAACATTTTCCATATTTCTCCCCTTCTGCGAAAGCTCGCACCCACACTATTAAACAAAAATTCTCATTCATGCACGATGGCCACCCACCGCGCCGATGAAAAGCGTTTCCTCGACGAACGCGGCAATACAGGTCCCCTTGCCCCAATGGCCTCAATCCCGCCACGATACTCGAGAAGCCTGTGCGCGAACGCATTGTCGATTGTTATTTCTGGAAAGACCAGTGTTTTGCGCTGAATGAAGCCGATATCGTATCGCGCGTCGTTTCCCACGTCACATTCATCGCCGGCACGTATGGAGATTCGCAACGGCCTTCGCCATTCTTATGTCTCGCGTTTAAGTTATTACAGCTAGGCCAAATGATGAGATACTGCAAGAATATATGGGATATGGGGGAGAGAAGTTCAAGTATTTGAGGGCATTGGCATTGTTTTATTGGCGGATGACGAGGCAGGCGAAAGATGTTTATACAGTGTTGGAAGGGTATTTGGAGGACAGGAGGAAGTTGAAGAGGAAGACAAGGACTGGGACGACGTTGACATTCATGGATCAGTTTGTGGATGACCTGTTGACAAAAGATAGGGTGTGTGGGACGACGTTATGGAAGATGCCAAAGAGAGAAATACTGGAGGATTTGGAGGTCTTGGAGCCGAGAATTAGTCCGCTGGGAGATATTGAGGATTTATTGGATGAGAGTGAGGGGGACGTCGAGGTGTTGAAGAATGGTGCGGGTTCAGAGAGTGCTGACAGTCCCGGCGAGGAATTTGGAGAGGAAACGGTGGAGGAGGGAGAAAGAATGGACGTGGATCCATCAGATAAAGCTTCTCCGGACAGGCGGGATAGCTCGTAACATTGGTGAAAATTCTTTTGAGGAGTTTGGTGTACAATTTGGGTGTCAAAAACATTATACCCGGGAATGTCTCCCACAAAAGCTGTAAGGATTATATTCACAATGTGTCAACTTTTACATCTCAACTAAGATCCGAAAATATTTGGAAGGAGAGCCATAGATGATTTCTCAAGCTCGGAAAAGAAATCAGAAATTCTAAACAGCACCCCTCTTATGAAGTAGAGGCCAGCTCTAAGAACAATATCCCTCAAAATAAACGCCTAAATTTCCCGTCCACCATTGGCTTTCTTCATACTATTTCATGACCATAGCTATACCCGTTTCCCACGGATCTAATTCAGTAAACCCATCTCAATATTTCTTTCCACAACCCCTACCACATCCGACAGTCCCTTCACCGAACAGTCCTCCCCACTCTTTCCCTACTCGACTTATCCTCATCCCTCCTCAATTGTTCCCTTCTGGAGTTCTCCAGCCACTGCTGGCCTATAACCGCATCACTCAATTCAAATGCCTCATATTGAGGGGGAGATTGAGCCTTCAAGGTCAAATTAGTCAGCGGCGAGACTCTCGAAGATGTCCGAAAGGAAACCTATACTTACAAGACATAAACTGCATCGATCTCCGAATTTTGAGACCATGTTTTGGCAGTTGAGAGAGCCCTGTTCAGTGTGAGTACATGGTGTATATATTGTCATATTTGAAGGCATGAGGGGTAGAGATGGAGGACATTGGTACCCACATAGTAGTTTGCGCAGTAGCAAGACATATTGAGAGGGGATATCCGAAGCGTCAATCCGTTTGTAAATGCAAACGCGTACTCCGTGCGTCCTGCTATCCACAAAGCAAGAGAGAACGGCAGCGATGAAGCTCGTTCCTCACGCACCCGAGGGATTTTAAAAAGACGAAAAAGAAACGCCTTGGCTCCCCGGCTCCTCCCAAATTAAGAGCAGGGCACACCTTCGGCACTAAGCTGACATGCCCGCCGTGACAGGAACCCGGAATCCAACATCCGCTGCTACCATTTCCGTACCATCCCACATGTAAATGCCAAAACGAGAAATTAAGTACATGGCATCCCGGCCAGTAAGTCCCGCACGTCTATATTAATACTCGACCTCAGCAGAGTCGAGACGTAGCGGAAAATCTAGACCTCAACCTCAATCGATGGTCGCGACAGCTTTTGCATCCACATGCATCCACATGCAATTTTAGGTTGGAATCACGACTAAGCCAACCGTTCGAATCACCGCGATAAGGATCCTCGGTTTGGAAGCATGCTTAAGGTGTTGTTGGGTGGCCGGGTTGAGAGTCAAGAGCGTTTAAGCTCTTGAAGCTATGGCAACAAGATAGAGCGTGTGCTGACCTTCCTCGCTTCCTACTACCTCGACGGGTTTCATCTGATAAACCCGTTTCGAGTGACTCGGAGGCGTGAGCTCCCACTGAGCCCACTACTATTTTGGCGTGCATAATCTTGATCGAAATGATTCTAGTTATCTTCCAAGATACTTGACCGTTCAGGACTAGAAAAGGGTACGATATCCTAAAATAACAGAAGAACCTTGAGAAATTGAAAAGGCTTTCTTTCAATAGTATTTTTCAACTATTGCCATGATGAGCCACCCGTCTTTCAATGAACTCCTGTACATAAGTGAGCAATAACATAGACCGAGGGATGTAAAGCTTGCTTTTCTTTATAATATACCTGCTACCACAGTATAGGTCTTCTATCCTGATACAAAGAGAAATAGTATATCGAATTTGTTTCGATTTGGTATCTGATTCCAGAACCGGAAAGTGATGGGTATCATATTAGAACGGGGAATCAGCACAGAGAAAAATACGTGCATATAACGCAAATAGCTCTACAGACAGGTTGTAAAAATAAGTCCACAAGGATGCAATATTTGTATATGATGTCACTTCAAACCTTCTCATCATGAATCACCTATGCCATATTCAATCTTTGAGGAATCAGCGACGGTCAGACAAACTGGCGAAAGTTGTGCTATTGAGACATGCGCATATGTTTGACCGTGAGATACGTTGTTATTAAAATATAGAAAAGTTGGGATATATTCGATCATGTCTTATGCTGTAAGTTGACGATGTGCTACGCCCAAAACGCCAATCATATCTTGTGATAATGTCTACCTGAAATGTTGCACAAAACCATGCAACCTGTCAATGACAACCGGGAAGATAGCATTAGCACTGTCCTCAATCAGCCTTTCAAAATGTCTAATTGCATCCTCTTCGCTCAATTCTAGATGAAATCGCTCTTTAACCTTCAATACCACTTTATCCGGCTCAAGCTTAATATCTGGAATGTTAGCATCCACCATTAAACTAAAGAGGTTGAGAATCAAATTCGAAGACTTCCGTAATGTTGTATATGCTGTAAAGCAATATTGCTTGAATTGCGGATAATGTTCCGACATGGATCCACCCATACCATCCACCATTTCCTTACAGAGCTTCATAGCTGGCGCAAATGGCTTGGGGTCTCTACCAAGTATAAAGCCAAAATCGGCATGGAAGAAATGACCATCAGGGGCGAGAAGTAGGTTATCCAGATGGCGGTCACCCACACCAAGAAGATAGGTGATTACACAGTATCCTGCACACGACTTGATGAAGACGTCCAGGGCTTCTTTACGAACGCCGAGAGACGCCTTGTCATCAGGGTTATTAGACTTGAGGTAGTTCAGTACGGTATTGCCCTTGAACTTGTTGACGATGCTCTGTAAGCTCATCGATGGAACGAATTGAACAGCTCCAGCAGTTGCACCTGTTGCAAGAATTTTATAGGGCGACAATTTTAGGTCCAGATTCTCTTTTTGCAATAGCTGGTCCATGAGTGTGATAATTTTGAATGACTAACTGATCCTGTCGCAAGTCGTCTCCTGTCTTGAAAATGATCTGGTATTTCTGCTTGGTGGTAGTTTTGAAGGTCATCATGATCGGGAACAACGATGACTTGAAAACATTCGTCTCTGAAGGATCCACACCGGTGATCATTATTGAAGGATCTAGTGGTAGAGGTAAGGGTGGATCTATGGTGATGAGTTCATTCTTAGGGTCAGCAAGAAAATGTTTTACTCGCTCGGCCTTTCGAGGTATCGTATCCGTGAAGTCTTTATATCCCCAGAAACTCTGGACAACATCGTAATGAGCTCCGCTTGACGCAGTAAAACTTTTCGAGTCTCAACTCCTTCAGGCTTCTTTACCAGTTCAGTCATGAAATCGTACTCAACCTTGGCAAATAATTTACGATAGCCAGCCCCTTGATCCTCACTCTTATCATCGCATTCCACCATGAGAAACCAGTGAAAGAAATTTCCGAGCATGAAGTTATTTGTTGCCCTTGAAATAAGTAGTCTTGCAAGGGATGAGTCTTGCGTCGCATCTTCGGCGGAATCAGGTGAAATATGTTCGAACTTGAGGGCTTGCACCAGCTGTAACAGATATAGCAGAAGCTCGTCATCATCGGATTTTCGCAATCTATCCACTGCGTAAGCTCTCACAGAGGGATTTTCAAACGTTGGCCCCAATAACTCTAAAGCGTCATCGACATCAATCTCCGTCCATTTGCTCAACATGGCCACTGCTTCACGGGCCTCGTTTGGGTCGTTCCAATTCACAGACTTGATGAATTTTGTGAGTGCCCTTTTGTCTCTTGCAAGATGATGCCTAAATTTCCAGACAAGATCCTTTTCCTCTGGCGATAAAATGTGCGTTGGAGAGTATGCTATGATATTGTTTAATTCATCCCGGACTTTTTGCATTTGCTTGAGGTCACGATCGAGTACTCCAGTTCGGTGACTACGCACCAGACGACGATGCTTACTCTCCGCAGGGTTATCTCTCGCTCCAACTTCAGGGTCGTAGACTCTTACAAGACGCCCACCAAAACCATGTTCGTCGTTATCCCCTAAACCATTGATACCTGGCCCAAACTGAACTTCTGGAGGAGGTTTGAGGATGATATTTGACTGAGAGGATGAAAGATGCTGTAATGATGATATTGGGGGCGGGGGATATTCATGATCAGCAAACACAACCGGAAAGTCATATCGTGGTAGCTCTACATGAAGGATGAACCTTTCATCCTTGGAAAGATCTTCATCTAATGCATCGTTTTCAGTGTCATTTTTCTTTTCCGCTGTCCCGTCCAGAGTCAAGGCTACACTCCTTTGTCGCGTACGTCTGCGCTGGGTGTTCTTCAGCGAGGTACTAGATACTTGAAGACCTCGCTTCTCCACCCCTCTAAAAACCATTTGATCCAACCATTCGATGCGTGGAATTTCGCCCATCTCATGCTTCTTAAATAGCTTCTCCAGCCTGTCTAATTCTTCACTCTCTTTATCAACGACTTCCTCATCCTCCTTCACTTTGGTTCCACTACGACGAGTATTAGGCAATATCGAGGGCGTAGTGGAAGAATCTAAACCATCGGCCGCTTTGCGACGATGCAAACAACATTTTTGGCGACCTTTCTGGAGTTGGTTTTCTTTATCGAATAATCGTAAAGTAGTTCCTCCAAATGGCACAGCATGTCCTTGTGCCCCGTCACCTCCAGTTGGAGATAGATCCCAAACGGTAATCGCAAGTTGAGAGCTTAAAGGTATTGTCGAACAGTTAATAGGTAAGGTAAGCCATTCGTTCCATCTTCCCAATTGTCAGCCATTTCTCCGTAATTAACAGGCTCCCGGACTCACTTTCTCTCATTTTTGAATGATTTATAAACTGTTTGAACGGGGACAGTTAGGGGTTTCGAATCGGCCCATAATTGTACAGTGACATAAAGATCTGAGTGAGAGCTGTGATAGATTATCGACTTCAGCATGTTTGAAATCAAGCTGGGATGTACATACAAGTAACCTTACTCACCTCAAATTTGAGCCAATATGCCTTAAGTCCGGTCGATTTATGAGCGTGGAAAACGGGATTGGTGTCTGTTCTCCTTCAAGGTTGACACTATGCAGTATATATTTAGTAGGGTGTAGGTACATGAAGGAGATACGAAAAGGACTTGCTAACTTGTAACTTACATCCTAATATTGACTGGAATATCCAAAGCTTCAGAGCTTGCAAAGGAAAAGGGTTCCATGATCCATCTTCTGCAAACATCCGGCAGAGATAATCAAAGAATAAAATGATGATGGTGATGATGGTGATGATGATGATGATGGTGTATTCGAAGCAAGAGGTTTGCTTTCCTTATGTACTTGGTGGGTACTAGGTCGTGTTCGAAGGATGTCCTTTGGAGATGGATACCTACCTAGTATCTATCAATTCTATTCGATTCAATATTCTGAAATACAAATGTACTAGACTGACCTCGGGTTTTATTAATAATAACTACGAGGTAACGCACCTGGGCAGCATCATCAACCACTTGAACAGTCAGTCAAGATTCAACTAGTAGTATAGGTATATGAGCGCATAGATATCCGTGCGTTGTATGTAAGACATTGTACTGTAGTAATAAATATGGCAGGTGCGAATATCAGACTTTCCTTGGCGTTTCCCCGTAGTCATGATCGGTATATAGTTATTCCGTGACAGCGCTAGTCGCCTTTGCTGTACTTGTACTAGTGGTATCCATAGATCCGTGGATTTCTCCACCACTTCCTATCTATCTCCAATCTACAGTATGATTAGTAATAATTTCATAAGGTTCCAAGGTTTGCTTTGATTGATTTGCTTCTTTATTCTTTTATTTCAACGGTTCGACGCAACGCGACATATCAGCCAGCGAATCCAAAACACAAGAATCCATCCCACTTCCACCTTATTTCTTCTCTCCTCTCCTCTCCTGTCCTCTCCTCCTCTCCTCTCCCTTCCTTACTCCCCTCCTTACTCTCCTCAAATCCATGACAAAAATCCTTTATTCTTTATTATGCATGGATGATCTTACGGATTCATACAGTGACGAAAAACGAATGCAACGATATTTACCTACTCTGCGGTCTGCGGTGGTTTAACCTTAGCTATTCATTCACTCGTTCATTAATTAATTAATTTACTCGTTCGTCCGCTCGTCCAGGCTTCCGCTCGTCCGTTCGATAATTCTATATTTACTATCGAGGAATTTCATCCGAGAATAATCACCGCGACCTGACGCGCGCGAGGCTATTCATAGTAACCACGTCTTCCAGTTCACTGCACGAATTCGTGATTAAACGACTTTGATCAAGAAAGTTTGCGCTTTCATTTCTACTAAATTCAAATTGCGCCAAACTATTTAAACACTTCATCATGTCAAGAATAAAGATCTCAGAATCCCCTGCCCCTCATTTTGATGGAGACTTGTACGAAGCATCACCTGGACCAGAATATCCGCGAAGAACTGCCAATAACAACGATTTATCTCCGTCCCCAGCAGCTTCCACTTCGTCAGATAAGGAGAATAGGTCTTCGCGAACTGCCATTGACAAAGGAAAAGTCGGGCCTTAACTAGTTCGATGGGTCCTCCAAACGTACCGTCACCTGTTGGGAAGAGAAAGCGCACCGCAACTACTGGCGAGGGAGATAATTCAGTACAGCGGAATCAAAGACGACGCATAACTGAAGTGAGTGAAGACGATGTCTTTGAGGAGGGATTGGAGTATGACCCGGATCAAAGCGTTGAAGAGAGAAGAGAAATTCGTTTGAAGTTGAGAGATCTTGCGAGAACTCTCCAAGATAACCGTGCCGAGTATCTTCAACCAGAATCGACAGGTATCAAAGATACATTACTCAAAGCAGATAGGCTTTCAGGAAAAGTTAAACAAACCTCGGACGCAAACGATTGATTCGCGATTACTTGTTAATACTGCGGATCTCGCAAAAAAGAAGACCCTTCGAATGACATCTGGGGATACTGCACAAGGCGTCGATGTGGATGATTTTGTTTCCAAGCTAAAACTGTATATGAGAAAAGGACGTTCCGAGGCTTTCCAAGGCCATATACACGAAATACCCAGCGGAGTCGACGGAATGGAGCTATGGATGACGATGATAGTGACAACGACAATGATGGAGAAATGCTTAACTGGGAATTCCTTGGACGTAATGCTTGCTTGCCAAACAACGCTCGTCCATCAGTGCCAGGCTTCCTCCTCGGGCCGTTATCTCTTCAAAAGCGGGCTCGACGGGCTACTGTTCGAAGAGCTCCGCTTAGGCCTAACAATCTTCAGGAGACACGCCCAGAAGTATTGAAGGCAGATGATATTGAGAAATCAGAGAATGCCAATTTGACGTATCTATGCACAAAGATACAAGACAAATTAAGGGCCATTCAGGAGAAATATACTGCCGCTGCGGAGGATGAGATTTCAGAGGAAATGACAGAAGAAGAGAGGAGAGAAGCTCTTAGAGATCAGTTCGATATGTCGATGAATTCGTCAATTTCATATTTTTAAATTCGTCATCAACCCATTTTCTTTTGGGCAGACAATTGAGAACATGTTCTATGTGAGTTTCTTGGTTCGGGACGGCAAGGTAGTGATTGACATAGACCCCGATGGTCTTCCGTACATAGGTTTGTCCCATCACACTCCGAATGGAAGATTTTGATTGCTAACTCAATGCTCAGGAATTAGAGAGCCAGATGATAATGAGGGGTTTTCGCATACGGCAAGACATCAAGCAGTTTTATCCCTCGATATGCATGATTGGCAAGAAATGATTGAGCTCTTTGATATCAAAGAACCTATGATAGACCACAGAGAAGAACAAGACACCAGTAATATTGGCGCTAAGGGATGGTATGCTTAGATTATCGATTTGAGGATTGGTATCTGTGGCGTTTATTGGATTTTGCGGTTTTCATGGACTAGGCATGCGCGGTCATATACGTTTCATGCTTCGCTTATAGGAGGAGTCTATTGGGGATGACAAAACATGGGGTGGGACACGGCTAGACGGATATATGAGCTCTCCAATGGTGTATGGCACCTGATTATGTATTGAGGATTTTTACGATTTCAATGATCTGGAGAGTAGTTGTATATAGTTGACGTAAATCGTCCCTTATGTCAGAGGTAATGAAGCCAGATGCTAATGTGAAAATAATTCCAAAAGTTTAAGATCCCACAAGTGCTGTGTTGCTCTACTGTTCTTTTATCTTAACTTGAGACCAAAGATAATGCATGGATAGTCAACCCTTACTTATTCCATCTCTCATCTTCAACCTTAATGAGGGTGATCACGTTGTATTACTTTGCAGGCAGGTGGTACTCAGGAGAGAGCCATCGAGGCGGAGCCTATAGGACTAAATTTAGTAACATACCCTTTAATTGGTGAAACTGTGATGCAAATATCTGAATCGTGACATTCTAAAGATGCAATAATTTTCCACAATACGCATATTCAACTGCGAGATGAACAATTTGCTAATCAAACTGCCTTGGAATATTTGTAGGTATAAGCATCCAATTTTTTTTGGAAACTTTAGAGGATGTATTGCAGTAGAGGAAAGCTGCGAAGACCGGTACGTAATTTTGAACGATTCAAGTCTACCAAGCTTGCGTTGTTTGATCATGATTGTTTTATGTACAGAAGTACCATGCTATATACATGATATTAAAGGTTGATTTGTCCTGGGACACATTTTATTTACTCGCCCATAGAATGTTACATTCAAGGCTCAAACCAAACCCCTCGCATCGCTTCCAAAGATGCGAGGTTTTGACAAGGTGTCGGACAACCCTTGAATGTGACTCTAAGCCAATAATGGAACTTTCTGATAGAGAGAATCGTATCCAGAACCAACCCATCCGGTTCCGCTCCATCTCGTGCAATAATGCCCAGCCCACCGACATACCATATAGCTCCTACGAGAGCGACAACACCGTGATACTCCACCATGCCCTTCTTCTCCCTTTCTCGGTCCCGCTGGGCAGTAGGTTCAACCACTTAGCTGCGCCCCAGATCATGTGTCCCGCACCGATTCCAACCAAAGCTACATACGATGTCCATGCAACTGTAGGATGTCTGGCAAAGCCATGCGCAACATATCCCAATCCTACACCAGAAGATCCTCCCTCGTATATCAAGGAATGGCTCGGTTAACAAATATGTGAGAAGCTACGAGAGGAGCAAGAATGTAACCTGAAATAGAAGTATACGAAATTGTGGGCCAGAACTTCGGCGAGAAGAAGGAAAAGTATGAGAGAGAACTGGACGGTTGATGAGAGGAGTAACGTTTCTCAGAAACTCGGCGGCGATAGAGGCGTAAAGCCACGCCAGAGGTTATGTGGGCGGCGAGAGGGAGACCGATGAGGAGGGGCTCGAGAGGAAAGGATTCTATTGCGGGTTAGTGGGGCGATGCGAGGAGGGGTAATGTCTTGGTGAAAAACTTAGTAAGTTGGGAATACTAACGATAGTATGGGCGTGTGAGTAGGAGGTACTTTTCAGAAGCAGGTACAGATCGGGTAATCAGGGGTATCAAAGAGGTGTTTCGTGATATGCATAGCGCTAAAAACTGAAAAGGCATAGGAAGAGTAGCGTTGTATACGCGTGACTACATGAGATTAGTTCTCATACTTGTGCTTTTATATAGATTCGTAACATATATTACTCACGGTAATACACAGCACCTCGGCCTGAGCCACTAAGTCCTAATGTCGATGATCTCCCGAATGAGGCATGTGAAGGGAGTAGAGGTAGTTTTTCATCCCAGTCAGATGGGGAATCTATAGGTGAAGGATCTAATTGTTGAAGATCAACAAAAGTATCATCCGAAGCGTTAGAATCTCGCCGTCCTCCCATGTTTACAATATCTGAGGTTGAATATCAAAGAATGAAAGTCATGAAAATATGAAGATATGAAAATATGAAGAAAGTCTGAAATGTCAATGTGAAATGTGTTGAAGATGTATGGATCGGATAGATTTTAAGGTTATTAAGCTTGGACCACACCTAACTTTCTCAAGTGCTAGGTTACAGGCGGAAATGGGGTTCGCGAGATGTGTTTGACCAACATTGGGTGAGAAGCTGCGATATACAACACAAAACAACACAACACAACACAACACAACGTCTTTGTTCAACAACAGCAATAGCAACAAACTTTTATTAACTGACGTTAAAATGCCTCCGGTATATCATTTCATGGGGATGTTATCATGTAAACAAATGCTAACGTTGATGCCTTAGCGTGGATTCACAAATCCTGCCCCGAAAACCGAGAGCGCTCGCGAAAGCTGTCAAGTCTTTTTACTGTAGGTTCTCTCAACCCATTTACGACCGATTCGTTATCTTACATCTACAGGCGAATTATGTAGTAAGGGATACGCGCGAATGAACGAATATGAAGCTCATCTCTCTTCATACGATCACTCGCACAAACAACGTCTCAAGGATATGCGACAATTAACACGCGACCCGATGGCCTCTTCCAAAGCTCGAAAATCAGAAGCTAAAGCAAACTCGCAATCTGGATTGATATCAATTAAGCTAGGTGGGGAGACAAGCTCGGGTGCTGGAGCTACTGGTGGTGGAGGTTTCAAGAAAGGTGGTTTTAAGAAATCAGGATTCAAAAGTGCATTTGCGCCGGTCGATGGGGAGGGAGCTGATGCATCTGTGAAAGACGAGGGGGAGGAGAAGATTGATGCAAGCAAGAATCTGGGAGTTAAAGGAGAAGATGTGGAGAGCGATACCGATGACGAACAATATGGGTCTGATATGTACGACCCAAGGTATCCTACAGATTGAGAAAGGTTGGATAATTAAGACCCATTCGTCTTAAATCCCGCAACAATTTTTGGTCCAAACCCGGGCAGCCTGCATAATCTCGCAACTTTCTTCTGCACAAGAACCGTGGTAGACGGGTTCTGGTATATCAGGCAGGCAACATCAAATTACCAACTCCGTGTATCTCGATTGAGAGATACGAACGCGCATGACCACGTTTAAGGCCATGTAAAATTGCAGAATCCAGTTTATCATTCGAGCACGAACTCGGTATGCTGGGAATTTGTGTTGGGGCGTCACGGTCGAGCTCCGAGTTCATATGAGCGACGGTATGCTCTATAGTTCAGTGGCGCTGAGCCACAAATTATTTTGATCAAATTACAAGGAAAAGGCAAGTTAAAATCTGGAGAATGTTTAGATGATAGTCTCAATCAAAGTATTGGCTTCGCATGGAATATTACACACAGAAAGGATAATTTGCAAAGGTAGTCGGCGCGTTCGTATGGCGAGATATGGATTCAGAAGACTGAATAGCCAGAATGAAGCATGCCGGAAATGTGGTTTTGGGGCCATCAGTACTCCCCTCGAAATGCACCAGATATGGAGACATCAAATACACCTATATTGGAAACCTAGGGACTGTAACTAGTGGAGCAACAGACGCCAATGAGAAACCCTATAAATTCACTTCATACGATCGCTGGCTTAAGAAACCCAATGATCTCTATTCGGTGATTTCGATGACGAGATTACTGTCTACTTTCATCTAAAGAAATTTTCTTTGGCATGCAAACTGATGTTTTTAATTACTTCAATGACAAAATGGGGCTTGACGGTACATGCAAAGCGTATTTCAACGACTCTGCGAGGGCAAGAGCCTATGGTACCGTCGATGCATCACGTAGTGTGAATGGCTATGATATTGCTGCACCATGATTTCACATCAGTATCTAGCACTCGTCGGCTAATTGCCTAATGTGAATCCTTTTCTTGAGATCCAAGAGAGACTATTAAGGCCGACGAGGACTGTTTTGAAGATTAAATTGTCTTGGTCCTCATCATTGTTCGTTTCGATTCGACAAGATGCAATTATTTGGTGTGGGCATCTGATGGTGTTTGATGTGATTTGATAATTAAGGTAATGATTATCCAATTATGAAGATGCGCTTGAAACGTAGGATATTGGGGACGGCCCAGCGATTCGGTAACAACAGAAGCACGACTGTATTTGCGTACAATTCGGGTTCTATTCTCATTTTCAAAGCTGTCTATAACCCTTCGCAGTTAGGATTTGGAACGCAGATTACTGTAAGTGCGCAATGTATCTGATGCTACTATGCCGTTCTAAATGTATTATTCACAATGACGCTACTGTTGACGCAACGCTGAGCCGTGTGCTATTGATGATACAGGTCCTAGCCAGAATGTGCTGGTTGAAATGAAGTCAACCTCATCGAACTATACATCTGTGTCACATAAGGTAATACAAGGTTTCTTCACGGTAAATCAAAGAAAAAGCTTATCGGTGCGTTGGATTTCGATATAAGAAATTTCCTCGTCGGATTAGCCTTGGGCTAGCTATTCTATATTCGATCATCATAATAAACCCAACCACATGCACCAATATCCCCATCCTGCAACCAGATCAAGATGTTTCTGGGATCGGTGTGAGTTAACTACGCAGTTGTTTTGATACTTTCGCTAACGATTCGAGAATATTGGTTCCGGTCGGGTGTGTGCCACCGGCCTACATAGCGTTACTATGCTGCGTTGCAAAGATCATTATTGATGTGAACAAATACTGATTTATGTCGTCTACCTCCAAGAAGTGGTCTTTTAATATTGCACTGGAAGGTTGATGTGAAATTTAGTTAGTTCTCTACAGTCACGCACCTTATCACCCTTATCTCAGGTACTTCGTACGATGCTGATGGGAGTTCTGTTACTACCGAAACTGAAGGAAATCGCAGAACGATTCAAGGGCCTTACCACATCTTGTTACTGCAAAGAGTCAAGAGCAATGCCGACTTGATCTTGAGAAAGACTGCATGAAGATCAGGGATGGTTCAATATTGAAATTGGATGATGAGGAGCCATTGGATTTGAAGGCAGAGGTGGTTCCCGAAATCTTTTGATTCAAGCTTACATGATACAAGTAATAAGTATGACCTAGATGAATTGCATTCTCGAGAGGATCACTAGGACGAGAACCCCCTAGAGGTTGTATCGAGAAGACGATACCCAAGAAATATGAACGAATGTAGAGCACATAAACTATCCAGAGGCGGAAGGAATCCGGCAAGGGCCTCGTTTATTAACCGAGAAATATACGAGATTTTAATCAGGATGTCACGGAGATCATTACTTAGTGGCAAGAAGTGTCACGAATCAGATGTGACAGGCCTTTTGTACAAATCTGGGTTGCTGTTTGTTCTGATATAGAAGGCGCTTTCGGATTAGACATCTTGAATGGTGTACCTCGCCGAAATGCCCAGATCAAGTGAGTTTGCAAGATCGGTCCTATATCAATCTTCAGCCAGATTTCTGGGGAGTGACTGGTTTCATATCTCTTGATCCAAATATCGCCAAAGAGTAACTTGCTCCTTTTCCAGATTGGAAATGCCAGCCCTCATGTTAACCATCTTTTCGAGCCCTTCAAGGTGCACAAGCCCCTGGTGGAACTAGCCTTGGGGCCTATAATAATCCGACATGGTCAGTAGAGCCGCAATAGTGGCATCAGCTGCAGTTTCATTCCCAAAAGTCTGTCATTGATCAGGTGGAAAGTACGCGATAGGTGGTACAGGGCTTGCTAGGGGTCTTCCTGGTTTACCCATCTTTTTGTTGAGAGAGCTGTAATGCAAAGAGCTATTCCACTGTGTAAACCTTGTAGATTCGGGACTCGCTATATCTATGCAACCATTAGGAAATTATGGGGGCAACCTACTGTCTCGTCTAAAACCACAAATATCGAGGTACATCTAGGAGATGTGATATGCGCTTTATCGCGCTCCGGAGGGTGTCCTATGCGGCCCATGAATGAGCAAGGCGTACCGTACATCATCCGGAAATGATTTCGCTATAATATCACCATCGTGCGCCTCTGCGCGATTCTCTTCAATCCTATAGTCCGTTCCGGAAACGAAAAGACAGAAATGTTATCCCCAGCCTGCTCTCCAATCTCATAACTAGTATGCTCTTCTGATTCTTTACATTACAAGTACCTCGAGCCATGTTCGAAATTCGATACAATCTATAGTGTCCAAAGAGATCCCACGCCCCATTCCAATTGGTCTCTTACCTTGACGATCTCACGAGTTTCTTCCCTGCGTTCTTTCCCACAGCCACATGGCTACGGATATGTCTTCGCGCTGCACCGTCGATTGCTGAGTGATTGATAAATTGGAAAGGCATTGTTCGATGTTTTACCTTCAACTGCCAAATCGATCTATTCTTGAAAGATGACGGGCTTGGTGCAGACTTATGTCTCAGAGTTCACCAGTTTGAATGGGTTAGCCGGCACTTATGAAACTGTCACGCTTCCGACTCAAACACAATTTATTGTGCAAGTGGCTTGTGAGAAACAGTGATTCAATCACTGCAACATAAATCTACCAATCATTGTTCTAACGAAGTAGAACATTGAACAGTTGGGCTCAGCACGAGCCGCGAAGTGGGCGTCAAAGCTAATGCTAGAAATCTACAAGAGTAATAAATACATATTAGATCACTTTAGGGCTTTAGTGTGATGTGATCATGGATTCAAGAAGCTAATTTAGTCTTTACGCCCCAATTAGACCATTTCGGATATCCAAATCATTTCAAATATTTAGATCATTTCAAATATCCCATTACTTTCACGCATACAAATGATCCCAGACGATCCCATCACCTTAGACAACTGAGTCGTTTCAAAGACGCGAATTCGTTCAGACATTCAGATGAAGTCAAGTCTCTTTTCCAGAAATACACCTGTAGACGTCGAGAAGCCCCAAACGCCCCCTCTCCCGAGATGATAGTATCTGGTCAGCGGCTCATCGTCAAAGTCCTACTACCATAAGTAGGCAAGCCACGTGCAGAATGTGAATTTGAAACTTGCAGTCCTCCTCTCTCTTTCTACCCCATATCCTACTTCCCTGTGACAGATATGCCGGGTATGTGGATATCTACGACGCGGTAGGAAGGAATATCCGTAGTACATCGCCCATGCATAAGACTTCAGAGTCGAAATAGAAAGAATGGCATCAGGTCAAGATTGATCCGGACTACTGCAACGGTAGATGGGATATATCCAGCTTTCCCAATAACATTCCAATAAAACTTCGATAATATGAAAAATGAGACATATCAAAATTACTATAACCTTGAAGACCATTCGAAGTTCTGTGGTCTGACCCAACCTAATCACCTAGACTTTAACCCCTACGTTCCTTTTGCACATTTCGATAATAAGGCGTGTAACTATATGGGACCACCCCGTTAAAATATCTGTGAGCATACATACTTCGGTAAAAACCCGACATACCATCATCTAACCCTAACTATTCCGTCCCTCTCTGCTGTTTTATTTGAAACAAAGCCGGACGAAACTCCACGCATTTTATGGCAATTTCGTAAGAAGTTGCTCCCGCTCTACCACACATTTCGACCAAGAGTATCAATATTCATAATCGGCATTCGGCCTTGCTCTAATTCCATTGTGGAATACTTTGAGCGGTAATATTCGGGCAGGTGTTCGTTCGGAGAGTTTGCGGGTGGGAAGTTTTGAACAATTTCACAATGGCGGAAGTTCCGGCAGCCGCGGAGGCCTGGGGCTTTGCATTTCATTATATGCTGGAGGCTCTGCCGAGGAGTTTGAAGTCTTTTTGCGAGAAAATAGGTGTTTAACAAAGGATACCATGTCTGCGGTGTTCGAAGCTGCTTGTTGATGAATTCTGTAGATGGATCTGATAGTGTAGAAATTGTTTCCTGAGATATACATTTCTTACGTTTTACGAATAGAGTCTGGCTAAGTTAGTAGTGAATATGGAATTTCCCATACGCCAGTTGTTACAATGATCAGCCAAGTCTCCTTCACCACTACTATTTAAGTAGCTCATGGCAGGTTTCCCCAATATGGTTTTTTTTCATCACTATCCATAGGCCTACTAGCACCAGTTTAGCTCCCCGCCATCACCCACCAAACAACATCCAACAAGCCCGCACAGAACTTCCCATGTTTGTAGTTGACACTAGTCCAAACATTGCTCCAAGATATGCCAACAAATAATTATTCAGCTGTATTAAGACAAGAGGCATGATGATACATAGAAATTCCTTGGAAATCTATATCAAAGACCAAATATTACCGTGACTCCAACAGCCAGGACAAAATGGAAATGGCTCATGCTGATTAAACTCCAATTACCTCAAATTATCCAGCCTGACATGCTCGTCCCCATCAACCTACTTTTTTCGAATAAGCTCTCCCAATTCATCAAGCAACTCCACCGTCTCTGTGGGACTGGCTATCCAGGCCGTAGTTCCCACTACCCTCGCCTTGAAATCATTACTTCCAGCACTCAAGAACTGATCCCCAACGTGCAGTGTCCTCTCTCTTTTAATCCATTGATCTTCATCTTCGACATTTCCACCAAAAAATTTCTGGCAGACCAGAACCCCCCAGCTCTTGTCACCAATATCTACGAAAACATCATTTCCTCCATTGAAAGCACAAAAAGGCAAAGCACGACCAACTTCCGACATCTCGAGCTTCTTTTGTACAACTAGTACTGTTTCTTCGAGGGATTCTCTTGGGAACTTGAACCCTGGTTCACGAGGAATGATACCCACGGCTCTCTCTTTTCGAAGGATAATAGCAGGTAAGGATAGATTGGTGACACACTCGCGAAGAGAAGATTCAGCTAGGTCTAGAAGAGCTGTTATGCTCGGTTGAGTCCAAGTGGACATACTGGGCAAAATCCAAGAGCGACGTTGATAGTGGGTAAGAAGGTGTGGAGAGTTGGCGTCGTAGGTGAAAAGAAAGTTCGATTCACCACCTGGCAGAGTGTTAGCAAAACACAGTGATGAGAGTCTTTGAGTATCCAGGGATTTTAGGGTGCAGTGCAGAGGTATGAGTAGATGAATTATCTTGATTAGAAAATGTTGAGGGAAGGTAATAAATTTGAAAGTATAATGTCAAAAGCAATTTACCCATTACAAGAAGATTCTTCTTTTGCTCTGGTGTGAGAATATTGGAGGCTTTAATTGCTTCTAAAAGTCCATGGAGCCTTCCATAATATTTCTCGGCTTCAGTATATCCAGCTGCGGTAACAATACCGATTTTGGTATTATGACTCATAAGATCTATAGTAATAAGCACCTGAGCATGCAAGGCAATCTGTAGGACTTACTGATTATTCGCTCAATAACAGGATTTGTAGGTTCAAGACTTTTACCATCATCATACCTTCAAATATTCAGTCAATACTTTGGTTGTCGTATTACAAGTTTGACTTACAAAGTAACATCACCATCAAAAGTAGCCAGATCCACTGAACCCGCAGAAGTAACTCCCATAAGCTGGGCAGTGTTCAAAATCACTCTGATATCGTTGAAAGAAGGTGGAACAAATCGTCGTGACGAAATAAATCGTTTCTTGTCCTGATATCTAAAAGCATCTGCCAGTGGAAGTCGAGTGAAAAATGTACCAATGCTGGGAACTAGTAGTTTCAATTTGGATTGACCCCCCAATCCAACTTTTTGATGGGCGACTTGGCTAATTTAGTATATCGAGTTGATGGTATGGAAGATAATACTTACTATGATCATCAATCATATCTTCAACATCTTGCATGATTTCTGCATAACGGCGATGGGCAATCTCGGCCATCTCACCAATCGTTCCATTTCTCGACTCAAACACACCAGTTGGCTGGGAATGCAAAACGAATGGCACCGCTAATAGACCCTTGATCCATTCTTCCATTGAGACTCGAATTAGCAACATGTTCCTCAAAGTTGGGGGCACTTGCCCAGCATGGAACTCGTGATTTCCAAAATAGCCGGAGTACTGATGACAGAAACTGAAATTGGTTGATAATACCTATGAACTGATCTCGGCGATGAGTCTTGAGGGCATCTGGGTGAGATTAGGATCGAATTGTATGTTGGGAATATACATGTACTATGGACACGTACACTCAACTCGATATCTAGCATAACGGTAAGTACAAACGGTGTGCATGAAATGTGTTGAGAATGGCAACGTGCACCTACCTTGTAGTCATTCTAACAGATGATTTGGGTGAAGAGAAAGGAAGGGGATGAGAGATCTTGACGGAGAATGAAGCTGATCTGTGACTCTTGAAATGCAGAAGACAGGAGAAGTGAAGTGTGAATTGGAAGGACAATAAATATATTGAGGGTTATACGTTGTCGTTAGTTGGAAGGAGACATTGCCAGAGGGATTGATTGATTGATTGATTGACTGTACTCTTGGCCAATGCACCGCTGAGCGACCTTTAGTGTCATGATAGCACTACCTACGTGCAGCCAATTAAATTCGACGCCGGTTAGCACCACCAAGCCCCCGCAGAGATACAGACAGCACTTGCCCAGGTGATAGCTCTCAGACTCATTCTAGAATTTGACCCAATAAGCTTTCGTTTCTCTTGCCAATTCACCGTTCGTCAAACAATGAGGATGATATGGATACTGGAATTGCTAATCTTTGGCCTCGAGAACCACGATATGAGATAAACAAGCTTTTCTTGCTACTCATCTCCAATCTCAATGAATTCAACCGATAGCTTGGAACGAAAGCAGAATTACTAGTTATGACCTTACCGGAGAATGGACCGTGATGCTCCTTCATGCAGGGCCGTCAAACCCAACAGATTTACCAGCTCCAGAACCCTTGGCACGTATACAGATTTGACATGATGATTGATTAGATTGCCCCAAGTGTTTGCTTTGCAGGTCCACATCATTTCCTCAGATCAAACCTGTCTTTCTCCTCAACACGCAAGCAAATATTGCCAAGTTGCAGACAAACCGAGCTGGTCAACAACATACTCATCGCTTATGCCCCCTTAACTGTTATAACTCTTCCATGAATGACCTTTCATACAAGGAGTTCTAGGTTCTATTCAACAAGCTAAGAGTATATATCTATGAGCTACAGTTATACTAGGAGAAAATCAAACGATACTTCATTTCAAAGGCAGCAGATGCTGACCAGAACTATCAAGGAGAATAATCACGTGTGTATAGAAGTTCTCTACTCGCAATATGTCATCGATCAATTCATGGAAGAAGCAGCTTGTGTTACCAACCCCGCATACACGTAAGCTTATCAGATCTATATTAGCACCACATCCGTCTCCTCTTTCGTGCTACATCTTTTGACACAACATTTGGTACTTCGAATCAAGACAAGGACAAATCAGGAGAACTCGGCAAAATGAAAGAAAACGACACTGTTCTCTACCCGAACCCTGAAGTTTCTCAAGCGGTTACTAAATACTCTCTGGAACATTCAACTAAGCTTCCTAAACATCTATCAGATCATCATGCTTGGGGTTCAACTCAAGAAAAGGCCAATTTTATGATCTCACCTTTCCAAGCCCAGTTCCAGATCTTCATGGCGAGGGTTATGGGTGCTAAAAGAAGTATGTTTTACCGCAATGATCTGACAGTTATGCATTGAGAGTTGTGTGAGGTGAAAGGTTATTCCTTATGTTAAAGATATGTTCGATGGTCAACATACAATATCATGCCACCAACGTCAATTTGCTTTCAAGATGTACCTTCTTCTTTTCCACCCGAATTCCTCACTACCTACGAAATTTCCCAATATATTCACGAACTAACTTCGCGAAACCAGTCCTAGAAATTGGAACCTACATCGGGTTTTCCACGATGGGTGTAAGTTCACCTGTTTGTCAAGATACCCCCTTCTCTTCCTTATACGGCAAGTCAACTCATACTTTAAAACGCAACCCAGTGGTCCGAGGCCGTCGGCCCCGAAGGTCACGTAACAGGCCTTGAATTCTCCCCCGAATACGCCGGCATTGCCCGCGAAACATTCTCCAAGAACAACCTCAACAACGTCCAGATAATCGTCGGTGATGCTCGTGAATCGTATGTGCAACTCACTCGCCTTCATGCTCCCCACAATCCAGCACCCATCTTGATCTCCGCTCTAACTTCACCTCAGAATCAAAAATCTATTTTCCACCTTGGAACAACCATACGATCTAATCTTCATCGACGCCGACAAAACTTCATATCCCGCCTACCTAGAGCTCATTCTCTCCCTCTCTTCCCCTTCCTCCCCGCAAACCCGTCTCCTCCGTCCCGGTGGTCTGATCCTCGCAGACAACATCCTCCGCCGCGCACGTGAGTAGATCCTCCTCCCCCTTTCACTCTCCCCAACCCCCAACCCCCTATACCTGACTCCATCTCCATATTTTGTCTTCCGTCATCTGCCTTCTTGTCCTTACCTCCAATCCCGTCCCCAATCTGAACCCCCTCCACAACCAACAAGCAAACACGAACTAACCACCCACCCCCAACCCAGTCGTCGCCGACTCCAGCCCCTCCAACCCCTGGTCTCTAAAGAACGGAGAAAAGACCTGGAAAGAAGGGGATCTAAAACGCGCTTAGAGACTTTAACGATTTGATGGTTAGCGAGGAAAGACTAGAGACATTTTTACTACCACTATTTGATGGAATAGGAATGGGAAGGTTGAGGGATTGAAATGTGCGGTGCGGTATATTTTGCTACAGACTATGATAACTTCTGGAATAAGTGAAGAAATGTAAAGCCAATTGCGGTGTGAGCAATGCTGTGAGCATCTGAGAACAATCGGTCCCATGTTATTCAATGCTTCAAATAAATACACGCAAAATCAAAAGCCTCTCATTGCCAAAGATACAAATGGTTTAATGCCTCAAACATATAAAGCAGATTCAAGAATCAAAATGTCCTATTGTTGTAATGCAGGGTGAACAATTGAAAGCTCCTTGCCATAACTTCCTTTCTATCGTAAATCCCTACCTCACTTCCATTAAAATGTTATTGCAAAAATGAGAGAGATATATAGCAAGAACGCCATGCCCATAGAACCCATGCATAATCTATCATAATAATAATCAACCCAATGCAATGCAATTTAAATACCCATGTGTCTTCGTGGACGAAGAGCCCAATCTAACAATCCTGACCCCAGTTGTCCTTAATCCATCCCGCCATCAAGTCTGTTAACGTCTCATTCCTATAACTACTCACATCATCGTCTGTATATTCTGCTCCAGAAAAGCGCAATGCGACAAGAATCCAAGGCTCTATAAAATCTATGAACACTAGATCGACAGCTTCAGGATTCGAATCTGTAGAAGGAAAATTAATGCGAGATTCAATACAGTTGGGTACACGGTGGAAAGTGATAGGGGAATGAATCGTGTCATCGCCGTCAGAGCCACCATCGTCTTTGGTGGTATAGCCAGGGATAAGGTCAGGTTTATCGGTTGAGGACGAGGATGAGAAAAGTGGAGATTGAGCATTAGGTGATGGCAGGAGATCGGGGATAGGGATAGAGGGAGCAAGAATATCAGTCTTGTAAGAAAGGTGTTCAGGTGGTGCCAGATTAGTGAGATCCAGATTTGAGGATGAAAAGATGTTACCGCCGCTATTGAGAAGAGTGAGAACCTTTTCAGCAGCAGTGAATGGCACGTCTTTTATGTAGACAAATTTGCTGACGAACGGAGAGATGATGAAGGTCGTATCTCTCGTAAATGCGCCTTTAAAGATGTCGAATCTCATGGCGCCGGTGTTTGTTATGGCTATTGTTGGAATACCTTTTCGGTCGGGATGAGACACAACGTCTGGCATTACTTTCATCACCAAGCCAAGAGAAGAGACTATCTTTGCTGGGGTATTTCGCTCTGCTCATCCAGAGATCTCTTGGGGCACAACCGAAATTGTGATCGAGGTTTAAGGCCTTTCGAGCTTCAGTGATGGAATTAGAAACATTCTTGCCATGCTCCGTTTGAAACGTTGTATCGTTCAAGCCAGTATGGAAATGGTAGCCAAAGAGATTATTATCAATATATCTTCTTTGGAAGGATATGCTTGTGCGTTTCTCGACATCGGTGTCGTGTACATCAGCAGTGACTTTTTTTCTGGACATCCCTTTCTTTTCATCCTCTTTAATACCATCAATTGACATCCAGCCAACAGTCTCCATATATCGACCACTCTGTAAACCATACGCTTTGGAATCGTATTTGGCAAAGCTTCGAATATGGCTATGTCCACCAAAGAATTGGATTGGAGTATCCCAATTTTGTTGTCGCAAGGCCTTGTAAATAGCCTTGTACTCCGGCCCGTCCAGAGTTACATGACCAATAACCACAAACAAATCAGCATCTTCCCTAATTGCTTGCTGAAACCATTCTTCTTTGATGGTATTCTCAACATCTTGAACAACAGTATTGTTTGCATTCCTGTGGAAATCGAAAAGAAATCCAAATGCCACCACTTTAATCCCAGATTCTTTGTTGTGAATTTATGGTACCTTCTCGCCATTGGGACTCGTTCTCCAGTCTTTGGATTTATATAGTCGAGATTTGAAGCGAGATAATTTCCCTTAAAGTTCGGCACGGTTCGATCGTATTCTCGTGCAGCGGCATCTGCCTTGTACAACTCATGATTTCCACTGCAGATTATGTCGATATCTTGTTCCCTGAAGATATCGTATGTATAACGGCCCTTGGGATCTGATGCATCATATAGTCCATTCCCTTCAATTCGATCTCCGGTATCGACAAGTAAAAGGTCTACCCCTTTCTCGTCTGCTTGCTTCTTCATCTGTTCTGCGAACGATATGTAATCACCCCAGTCCGCGGAGTACTGTGCCCTAACTTCACATGTTAGTCTCTAACATTTTCCGATCATTCATAGCTTGACTTGCTCTTGTAGATGGCCTGCATGCCATCCATGGGTATCTGTAGTTTGTAAGAAATTCAGTTGGCCCCATTGTAACGGTCTCATAGGTGCAGCTTTGGCTGCTGGAGCAGAAGGTTGAGTGCCTGCTGCGAGCAATGGAAGGAGACCAGCAAGGGTCAATAGATGTTGCATCATCTTCATCGTGCCTTTGATATGTAGCGCAACAGCATTCAGATTTTGTTAAAGTAAATGATCATCAAACAGGAAAACAATGAAAAGATGGAAAATACTGAAGGCTAGGGAAACACGAAGGAGAGATAATGAGACAAAGAGATCGGTGGATGAAACTGATAAGCAATACTGGTACCGTGAGATGGTGGACCAACAAGTACCGCTGTGGTACCTGCGTTGTACTCCGTATGGTCAAGCAGGGTGAATCATTCATTAATCATGTGGCGGGAGCTTTCATGAACCTTGAGAGCTTGACATAAGGAAGGGAAAGGTTTGCGTTAGAACTATGTTCATCTGACCTTGCCTTGCCTTGCCTGATGAAAGCTCGGTCTCAGCTTCGGATCGGATAAACATTTCAATTTTGTCCGAGCAAGCTTCAGGAAATCATCCAGATACAATGATAATAATAAATATCTATGAATTGAATTTCTCTCTGTGTGTTTTTTATCTTTCCCAATGAACGACTTGTCATAGTAGATGTGATGGCAGGCATTGTCAATTTTCGTCGGACTATCTTTCACCCCGAGAAATTCAAAGGACGATTAAGGGCTGTGGAACGAAAAGTTCATCCATACAAAGAAACGAATGCCTTCATATCAGAACCAAAATCAACCCCGCTGAAGGATAGCGAGACAGACTCACCCTCCCCGAAATCAGGTATTGAAAACATTCCCTACCTAGTAGTTTTTGAGGCTAAGTTTCTATAGTCAGTAACCTGAAGCTACTACCTCATTCATCGCGCGTTGTCGCTGTAAAAGATAATATAGCCACAATCTCAGACCCAACAACATGTGCATCTCGTATTCTCGAACAATACACCAGTCCTTTCGAAGCTTCGGTGGTAGAAGATGTCAAGGCACGCCTTGGACATGTTACGGGAAAGACGAATATGGATGAGTTTGGAATGGGATCGCATTCGTTGAATTCACATTTTGGCGCTGTACGTCACCATAAGCCTTTTCAATTGAGATCTGTAGGAGGAAGCTCTGGAGGGAGTGCAATGGCTGTGGTAACAAGTACCGTTCCCATTGCACTCGGGACAGATACTGGTGGATCCGTCAGGCTGCCAGCTGCTTATACAGGAACTGCAGGGTTCAAGCCTTCGTATGGCATTGTATCTCGCTTTGGCGTGGTGCCTTACGCAAACTCACTTGATACCGTGGGCTTAATAGCTCGCAGCTCAATTCGAATACGGGATTTTTTTCCTTCGATTAGTAGTTATGATCATCGAGATCCTACAAGTCTTAAGCCATCCAGTCGAGCTCGTATCAAAGAAAAAGCGAATGGAATTCATGAACAAGACGAAACACTCTTTTCCGCATGAAAGTTTCTATCTTCGAGAGCTGAAAATTGGGATCCCAATCGAATATAATATTTCTGAATTGGACCTAGAAGTTTCTTGGGCGTGGCAACGAATGTTGAAACTTCTTCAGCGTCAAGGATGCACCATTGTTCCGATATCACTTCCTAACACGAAGCATGCTCTATCGGCATACTACGTACTTGCAGCAGCCGAAGCATCTTCCAATCTTTCGAAATATGATGGAGTAAGGTATGGCACTCGGGAGAACTCAAGTGATGGGGCTGGAGATGTCCTCTATTCTGAGACCAGGGGTGCTGGCTTTGGAGAAGAAGTTAAGAGGCGAATTCTGCTCGGTTCTTACTCACTCAGTTCGGAGGCTTTCGATAATTACTTTATCCAGGCACAAAAGGTCCGACGATTGGTTCAAAGAGATTTTGATCGTGTCTTCTCCATGCCAAATTATCTGCGCCCAGATGAACAGTTTGATCTTAGTGACATGGAAGAAGGCATCCCCTAGAGGATAAACTTGGCCCTGCAGAAGTGGATATTATTCTCTGTCCAACAGCCCCCACTCTTTCACCAGAAGTTGAGGAAATTACTGAGCGCCAAACACTGGTGGATACTTACATGAATGATGTATTTACAGTTCCCGCCAGCCTCGCTGGTATACCCTCCATAAGTATACCTTGTCAATTACCATTTAAATTTGCCAATAAGAAGAGACCTCCAACCGTTGGCATGCAAATTATGGGCCAGCATTCAGATGATGGCCGCATCTTACAGATTGCCTCTATGATAGAAATGATGTGGGCTTCTAATATGTCTTATGGATGGAATAAAGACTTCCACAAATGGCAGGAAAAGAGCCTGGAAGCTTCGAGTGCTGAGATATCAAACTTATTGGCAGAGATAAGCGAGGCCGAGGCAGAGAAAGCAAAGTTGACAAAGTCAAAAGAGAGAGAGACCTCGATACCCGAATCTGTGGAGCCAGTGGCTACTCAACAAGTAGGCATAGAGTCAGAGTCAGGGTCCTTTGGAGCTAATGCAGCTTCCGAGAAAGTGTTTGCATTGAGAGAAAAGCTTATCGCGGATAAAAGGCAGCGCTCTTCAACACAAAAGAAATATCAAAGACAAGTGTGTGAAGAAGACATGGACAGATGGGAAAGATTAAGGTTTGGAAAGGAGAGATTTCCTGAAACAGCAAGTAAGGCGTTGTTTTCATCTCATGCCTGAAAATATATCTGTACACTGAGGTCTCTATCAGGGCATACCACAAACCCTTCAGTCGGAGATTGATATTACAAGCGATCCCACTTGTTCTCTGGCAATGCTCATAATGTCGGTTATTATTTGTTCTCCTGTGCAGTCAGAAAGACTGCATGGTATGTAAAAGAGCACTATAGATTGACGTAAGGCGTTTGCATGTTATCTCTCTCCTCTGGCTGCGCAAAGTTTCTCGAAGTTTCTACACCATAGAACGTAACTTGCCCAGAGGAAGACTGACAAAGCAAACCAAAATAGATACCCCGTTAAATGAGACAACATCAAGACTTCATCCATCAAAATCATTCACAATTCAATCTATACTGTGACTTTCAGCCCTACACTATTTCATTCCACCTTCCTCTCCATTATCATCCCAAACCACATCCTTTTCCCTATCCACTTCTTCCCCCTACTTCCTAATTTTAATCCATCCCCTCCCTCCCCAATATCATCGGCTTCTATCTTCCTTTCTAGCACCTCTCCTAGAACATGAAACCCCCATTTCTTCCCCTCCTCCACCACTTCTTCAACTTCATACACATAACTCTCTCCTCTAACCTTGGTCTTCTTTCCCTCAACCTCATCCACAAAACCAGCCTGAGATCGTCTTCCCATCTCGGCGTGCATATTGGTGATTAATAGTCTTCCAGTGCTCACGTTCGAAGCGGGCTTTAGCAGGAAATGCACGGCCGAGAAAAAGCTGGAAATGGGAAGATGCTCGAGGACGAGAGTGCTCATGATAGTATCCGCCTTTCCTCGGACCAATTCCGCAACTTCGGGGTTGCCTCGAGGGTCGAGGGCGTCGAACTCGGCGAATCGAATTCGGGGCGGGTGGCAGTGGCTCTCGTGGTTTGCGATGAGGGCGGCGCAACGAGACCGAGCCATGTCAAGCATTGCGGGCGAGAGATCAAGAGCGTAGATACTGGATATGCTCGTCGAAAGAGGGGGTGTGAGGAGTCGGATGGTATTCCTGCCGGTTCCGCAGCCTATCTCGGTAATTGTTGTGCCATTCTGAGCGTCGGATGGAAGGGAAAATAATGTGCTCAGTAGTGAGGGAATGAGAGCAGAGTCGAGGATTTGTAGAGGGTTACGGTCTGTGTCGTACGTTGCGGCCCAGCGGTTGTAGAGGAGGGACGTCGAGACCGCCTCAGAGCGAGTGGTGGATGTGCTTGAGGTTGACATTGTCAGGAGATAAATATCCATTCATCAACCGACACATTCACAGACGTCAGGGCAATTGTCACGAATGTTTTCACTCACGAGGTACATAGTCGACCCGCCCATCGGCAATCGAGCAAAGTAGCATAGGGGGGTAAATTCAGCCTGAGTCACCCGGAGAATCCCGTCCCACCGAACACAGCCCAAGCAGCCGAAGCCACGCACATGAGGGAGCAGGCAACATCATTGCAGCCCAAATGTTCGAGTCCCGCCTGACCAGCCATGCACGCTTTGCAAACGGAGAAATCAAAAAGGGGGAAGGGTGATGACTTGCCGTTTCTTGAGGCGACATTAGCTCTCGGAAACTACCGAATTTGGCGAACTTGATTGGTCAATGGAAGGGGGGGGTCGGGTATCTCGTGAAGCCTTGATGCAATACATTTCTTTCTCATGTGCATATCCGGCACTGCATGAAACGCCTTTGTGATACCCTTTGGCAAAAAGGAAAGTTGAGGATGTCTCTTTCTCTCTCTCTCGGGGATCTTGGATGAGAGGGAAGGATGGTAGATGAAATCAATGTAATGAATAGGGTTTGTTTGGATGCTTTTAGAGGTATAAATAGGTAGGATTACATGATATGAGAAGTATTTGATGAGTATATATAGGTAGGTACATACTACTTACCATTGTACTTCCTTTCCCCGTGAGAACCATTGCAGTCAAGTAAAGACGAGAAGAGGAGAATAGATGTATAGCTCTGAGATGCTCATCTGTAGGCAGTGGGCACTAAGTAGGTACTAAGTACTAAGTAGGTACGTATCTACTAGGTGCATATCTGCCACCCACCAAAGAAATATATATATAGAAACCTGCATAGGGTAGTACAGAGCACACACAGACATCCACAAATCCACAAATGACACAACATCCGCATTCATGTTCTTAATATCAGATTCACGTTAGGACGGGATGAAACTCTTCGTCAGGTTCCTGCTTCGCTCTCATTCTTCACACCTCTCGCTCGCTCCCTCATCCCCAGGCGACAAACGAAACGGAGACGAAGAGTGAAAACAAATTGAGCGGCGAATGCCAGGTGGTTCCTGCTGGGTGGTGGTGGTGGTGGTGGTGGGTTGATACGAATGGCGGCGATACGATGCGATACGATACTCTGTACAGTACGATATGATAGGATGGGATGGGATGGGATGGGATGGGATGGGATGGGAGAGGTACAATACGGTAGAGACCCCTACAATAAATACCTGGTAGACTTTAACACGATAGGGAGGGATCTTTACTATTCTTCACTCCAATTGATTTTATACACCTGTTTATTTATTTTTTTGTTTTTCTTGTTTTTAATTATCTTTTAATTAACTTAGTTTTTTCTCTCTCTTTTTCTTCTTCTTCTTTTTCTTTTTCTTTATTTTTATCTTTATTTTTATCTTTTAATTTCTATATATATATATATATATATATATATATATACTTAGACTTTCTAAAGAAATAATAAAAAGAAAAAAGAAACGAAACGAAACGAAGAGAAAGTATTTATACTTATAATATATATAATAAGGAAATTCTATTTATTTATTTATTTATCTATTAGCTAGCTTAGGCTACTTATTAAATACTATTATAAATTAATATATACATATATTATCTATAAGTATACCTACTAGGTACCTCTTTATCTACTATATACATTTATACATTGGATATCTCTCTCTATACCTATCTACCTAGTACCTACTAGGTATCTCCTACTCAAGTATATACCCATCTACCTAGGTACCTCTCAACCTACAGTACCTATCTAGGTAGTACATCGATACTTACTTGCTATATACATACGTTTTTTATATCGTTTAATCGATATTAATCTTATTTATATATTTATATTATATTTATTATATTTATTATATTTATTATATTTATTATATTTATTATATTTATTATATTTATTATATTTATTATATATTTATTATATTTATTATATTTATTATATTTATTATATTTATTATATTTACACTTATTATATTATATTTTATTTCAATGCGAAGGCCAATACTAATGCTCATGCTCATGCCAATGTCAATATCAATATCAATCAATATCAATTCCAATCCTAATCTCCCAAGAATTCCAAAATCATTAATATCATTCATCAACTTATAACATCATCATTAATATCACAATACAATCAATCATTCACTCGTTCAATCATTCAATCATTCATTCAATCAATCACTCACTCTTTCAACTCCTTCGATTCCCTCAATCGCTCACTCACTCCCTTCCCTTCTCATTCACACCGTTATTTCTTGTTAATCAATCAAAAACTGGACCTTCCTGCAGTTTCCCACCATCATCTCTCATCCCATCCATCCATCAATCTCCATACCGTACCGACATTCACCTCATTTAACCCGCCACCCAGATATCCCAGTGATTGATTGACTTTCCTGGATCGAAAAAAAAGAAGAAGAATTCCCCAAACGGGCAATTGCAACAGGTTAAAGCTCGAACCAGGTTTTGTTTACCAGCAAGCTTCTCTTTACTTTACATTGCATTGCTCTGCTTTGCTTTGCTTTGTTCTGTTCTGCTCTGCTCTGCTCTGCTCTGCTCTGCTCTCCTCTGCTCTGCTCTGCTCTGCTTTGCTTTACTTTATTCTACTTCATATTCCGTCTTTCTACACTCGCTCAGTTTCAAAAAAAAAAGTTCATTTGGGTTTATTGACTTGACTTGCATTTCTCGATTCTCAATTCCCAATTCGCAAGCCTCCCTCCTCCCTCCTCCCTCCTCACTCCTCACTCCTCACTCCTCAATTCTTATTAATAAGTCGACAAATTTCCTGCAATAAATAAATTCAAACAACGATCCAACGTTTCGACATCCAAAAGAAATTCTTCACAACGTCCCGAGGTTCTTTTTTTGGCTTCTTGTCTGCTCACTTTATATTCACGAATTTATTAATTTCTTTGTCAACACAGATCATTCAAGATACGATCTACCACAAATATGCCTTTTAATGGCAAGCCTAATGGGCGATTTGAGCTTCCTGCTCTGTCGACCTTCGACTTCAATCTTACAGATGGAACTGATATACCCCCGCCACTTCCCGATTCTCCAATAGAAGAAGAGGCAATTAAATCAACTACTGCACCTGAACCGGTACCTGAACCTGCAGCCACGACGCCATCCCCTCCGACTACTGATCCAGTTCGATCCACCTCTACGAGTACACCTCCCGCATCATCCTCTGCAAATAGTCAATCGGATTTTGCTCCCCTGGCTGCGACAAAAATCCAACGGCTTTCACACTCTTACCGCAACGAAATCTAATGGCTTCTCCAACCTCACGACGACAAAGTCCAATGGCTATTTCCCGCCTACCGCTCCATCCTATCGCAACGATGCTCCTGCCCCCCTACGCTCGAAAGCTCCTTTAATGACCGCGACCCCAAATCCACCAAAGGAAAAAGAAAGCAGTATCCGCAAATTCCTCACCCGAAAATCACTCAACACAGTTTATACACATGGGAATGCGAAATCGCATGAGGACTTATCAAAGATGGGGAGGCCGGACAGCCCAAGTAGTCAGGCTAGCAGCAGACCCAGTTTCGTGAAGAGGAAGAGTGGAAGCTGGTTTCGGAGTTTTGGAAGTAGCAGTAAGAGAAATAGTGCAGTGTATGAGGATAAGCCCGTGGCGTATACTCCTACGCTGCCGCGGAGCCCGGAAGTTCAAAATGAGAATTTCAAGCCAGTGTACACCAAACCTAAGCCCAAGCCAGGTCCACCACCACCAAAATTACCGGAGCTTAATCAGTTGAAGGCGAGGATTGCAGATGATGATCGTGGTAGTTTGGGGGGTGATGACATGTTTCGAAACATTTCGTAGTCAGATAATTGGACGGGATGACCGTGGGAATACGAAGGGTGCTCTTGGGTATTGCTATACGCTACGACCTGAATATACCTGCAGTATGAACAGGAATCGCAGGAGGCCAGTACATAATCTCCATTGACACGACTGGGCGGAGAGGATGGGAAGCGAGTGAAATGAAGAATCAGATACGCCACTAATCAGCTTCGAGATATGGCACAAAAATGCTATGCTACTTTTTTCATTTGTTAGGCAGGGCGCCCTTCTTTTTCGTCAATGATATCTCTGGGTGGTGGTCTTCATCAGGGTCTGTTTTACCTCGACTCAGCATTAAACAAAACAAACGTTTGTAATGGTGGCTTCATGTGCCATGATAGTTTTTCTTGGGGTACAAAATATCCGTATTTAGCCTTTTTTTTCTTAAACAAAATTTAGTAGCGGGTGTTTGCTTGGAAGGCCTCACGTTCTTACACATATATGATTCGGTTCCTTGGGTTTTTCTGGTGATTGTGATATGCAATTTAACAATGCCATCGTCTTGTATTCTGTGACTCCTGATCATCTATGGGTAGAGTTTTTGCAGGTACAGATTTTGCAATGTGATAATTCCAAAACCGAACCTAATTACTTCTCTCCGATGTCCCTCGGCCCCCTTGTTTACAATTCCACGCATTGTTCAAGGGAATTCGCAATTGTCATAGACGAAACTCACTTCAAGTTTGGCATACAAGATAAAATTGGTAAGCTGCAACGGGTTCAGGATTAATCCAGGGTTTCCTTTTCCTGCTAGTCCAAGTCGATCAAACGCGTGGGCTTTCCTCCCCCCAGGACCCCTGTCAGCACGAAATCCACGTGACGGTCCTTAGCAGAGACATAATTGTGGGGTGGACATGGTGTGGGCGGGATAAACTTCGGCCTTGGAGTGGCTGGTGGCCCAGTGGTGGGTGCGTGGATGGACGTTCGGCAAACGTCATAAGGTTGCAGGCCGTCCTCACAAAGCCGCGGCTGCAAGCTAAGGTAAGGTTCTGCATACGGTAGAAATACCTCGCTTGAAGACTGTCCGTCCGTCCGTCCGTCCACGATTCGTTGCTCCCGTGCATATATTTATTGGGATTGACATATTTACTTGAATTGGTGATGGCGAGTCTGGTTCCTGGCAGAGCTTTGGCCCGCGCGACGGCCTTGGGCGCGAGGGGGGGATCCGTTGCTGGCGTTGGGGGGCGGGGTCCCCGGGCCGCGAACGGTAGCTTGGTTGCGCGCAGGTACAAATCGGGCCCGTATGGTTACACGCAGGCCAAGGCACTGGTGTATTCGAAGTATGGGGAGCCGGCGGATGTCTTGTCGTGAGTGTCCCTGGGCTGTGGCGTTTTGTTGATTTCGCTTCGATGGTGGGTTCGCTGATCGTCTCGCAGTCTGCACAATCATTCCATCTCCCCCTCGCTCCCTTCCAAATCCCTTCTCCTGCGTACCCTCGCGTCTCCCATTAATCCCGCGGATATCAACCAGATCCAAGGTGTCTACCCTTCGCGACCCCCCTTCACCAGTCTCCTGGGGACGACGGCTCCCTCAGCCGTCGGCGGCAACGAGGGTTGTTTTGAAGTGGTGTCTCTGGGACCTGGCATCTCGACTCTTGCGAAGGGTGATTGGGTGATTATGAAGAATACCTGCTTCGGAACTTGGAGAACCCACGCCGTGGCGGAGGAATCCCAGGTTCTGAAGATTGGTAATAAAGAAGGCTTGAAGCCGATTCAGGTCGGTACGGTGAGCGTCAATCCGTGTACGGCCTACAGGATGCTGAGGGATTTTGAAAACCTGGTCGAGGGCGATTGGTTCATCCAGAATGGGGCGAATAGTGGGGTGGGGAGGGCGGCGATACAGTTGGGGAGGCGCTGGGGGTATAGGAGTATCAACATTATACGGGACCGGGAGGATGCTGAAGCAACGGAGAAGATGAGGAAGGAACTCTTGGAGCTGGGTGCTACGAAGGTGGTGACGGAGTCTGAATTGATGGCGCAAGGGTTTAGGGCAAGGGTTTAGGGATCAGGTGAAAGAGTGGACGAATGGCGGGAGGGAAAAGGTGAGGCTGGGGTTGAATTGTGTGGGTGGAAAGGCGACGAGTGCGTTGGTTAAATGCTTGAGCAATGGAGGCCATCTGGTTACGTATGGAGGGATGTCGAAGAAACCGTTGGACATCTCTACGGCGGCGTTGATCTTTAAGGATATCAAATTCAGCGGGTACTGGGTCAGTAGGTGGAGTGATGGCCACCCAGAAGAGAAAAAGAAGACGGTGGATGAGATCTTGGAGATGATACGATTAGGTATGTTCAAGGATGTTCCAGTCCAGGAATTGAAGTGGGATTGGGAGACGAAGGAGGATGTTTTGAAGTCGGCAGTGAAAGGAACATTGGAGGGGTTTAGGAGTGGGAAAGGGGTCTTTGTTTATGGGGATACCTAGATTGTGATGTCGAAGAATGAAATATAATTTGACAGAGGGGTTGTGTTGTGTTTTATTCTGATTTGACCGCGATGATCAAAAACCGAAGATTGGGGCTTCGAATGACGTGACCTGGTATCTTTCAATACATTTGATCCATCAGCAGAGAGTACGTAGTCGAAGTCGACTCATTACACACGTTCAAGATTTCAAGGTGGGACTCTGGAAAGGAAACAGTCCTGCAAAACAAGCACCCAACGCCCAGATGAATTTCTCGAAGTCTCAACGGTCCATGCCAGCAGCTAGCATCAATCGGAGCAGGAACTCGAGAAGTTCTTGGCCGGTGGGGATCCCTGTGCCAGGGCAATTTCTACTATCTTTCTCATGTCTCAGCATCTGATTTTAGTCTCCTCGTCTCGTCTCATCTCATTTCATCCGGCTTATAAGTTCAGAGCCCTGGCTTGATCGAGTAATAAAACCAAATATAAGGGGGATTGACGCAAGAGCAAGGGAGTCTAATGCCATAACCTCAATGATCCAGTGTGATAAGCCATTATGTTGAGCCAGTTCGTCTTCGAGGGCTTGCCGTCTGCAGTACCCTCGTGTGCTGTGCATCTTCTGTTGAGGCGGAGTGCATTGCACATCCCGGTTACGTTTCGTCAAATTGCACACGAATGATATGGGTCTATGTCTATGGAACACTGATTCAAAACAATGAGTAGCGCAGCCTGCCCCGGCGTTGTCCTATTGCAACGCAGCGTTCGCGTCTCGGTTGCCCACCCACCACTTTGTGAGCCCACATGGGTGATTTCTCATCTTGTAGGATTTGTCACGATGGCTTCCGGCTTGACAGCTCCTTGCACCTCACATCTCCCTGTAGCTGTTTTCTGGACTTGTATCCTCAAAGCACTTCGAATGCCGTGCTTACAGTTCCTCCTGCGACTTTCAGGCGTCTGAATTCTTCATGGCAGATGAGACGCTTTCGAACGATGATAGCAAGTTGGGGTATTTACAAATCAGCAGATAACGATCGGCGTTTTGAGAGAAAAAAATAGTCAATCTCGTGATTGGGTGAGCGCTGAGCCCGGCTGAGAAAGGAAGACCCGTACGTACTATATCTGAACCGGTGATCTCCTTGGTAAGTTCCTCCCAACACTCCCTATCACCTGCAAGACGACGAATCACCATCTCGTCCATACCCAACCAGCACTCACCATACAAATATCATCGACAAACGGACACGTCCGAGGACCTGATTCCGGTGGTGACGGCGGGGTATTATAACTTGACTCCCGATAGCCAGCCAGCAACACAGACGACGAGCAAAATCATCGAATCCGCAAGTGAGGATGATGAGAAAGCACGACGCGGGACTGACAATGCCCCGTCGCCAAAAACCACGTGACCCCCTCATCCATCTCCGGCCTTACAAAACACGCCACGGACAATTCTTTGATCAAGCCGATCCCAGCTACACCCACCGTACCCATCCCACGCGAAATAGTCGTCAATACTGTACCGAATTTCTCCGCGTCGTCTTTCATACCGCCGACGACGCCTTCGTCGTCGCACCCAGGCGCCAAATACTCCGAATCTCCTCAATGGACGTCTACATCTGTCCACCTACCTACCTACCTACCTACCTACCTACCCATCCATCCATCCATACCCGCGTCTCGAAACGCGGCTCCGCCCACACCGCTCTCCTGTCGAGAATCCCACCTCGCCCCTCGCCCCTCGCCCCTCGCCCTGTGGAAGCTGCAACCCCAAGATAGATGACCCGTCCCGATGATCCGTCCCGGCATCGCGGGCTCGGGCAACTCTATACTTTCTTGGGATCGAGGAGCGGCGACGAATGAACACATGAATGGGTGCGGGGCGCGCTTGCTGGGCCGATGCATTTTTGCGGCGGGGAAGGAAGGGGGGGATCGGGGTATGCGTTTGTGTTGGGGGGAGCAGGGGGGGGGCGGCAATTTCACCACTTGAGGGGGTGTGGATTTGGGATGCAGGGAGTGAGTGTATTCTGTGCTGGGAGATTTTGCATTACATCCCGAATGGTGACACGAGGGTTCGTTCCCCTCCCCTTGCGGTACAGTCTGGGCCGGAATCTGTAAGGAGCGGGCGCGTGGGACTTTGAGTGAGCCATGAAAACGCATTGGAAATTTGATCGTCCCAGTCTCTCTGCATAGCTAGCTCGCAGCCACCGCGTGTTTGGGTTCGGGAACGGATGGGAGGGAAAGGAAAGGATGGTTAATGTGGGTCCGCCGGCTCGATTGGAACGTGTTGTTTGGGTGGTGTAGAGAGAGATTTGGTGAGAGGGGTCGATCAAGTTGTATCTCATATCACGAATCGAGATTTCCACAAAGAGACACCCAAGGGCAAGATGAGATGGATGTGCGAAGAAGTCGTTACGACCTACCCTACCTACTTGGAGATATCATAGTATTGGTGGCGAAGTTAAATTACGGACTGATACACAGACGAGCAAGATCAGGAACAAGAGATTGGGGATCGTTGCGATCGAGCGGTAGCAATCTGGAAGTCATAAATTCCAATGAGTCAGTCCCCTTGCATAATCTCGCCTGTAACCCGTTACCCATTACCTATTACTATTACCCATTACCCCTATAACTCGCAAGTTACAACTCATAAGTCTTACTCGAATACCACGCACTAATCACAATTTCAGTCCCAAAGCTGAAAGTTTAAGCTCAACGCTTATATAATTTCTCTTCTCCGTTTCGCGCACTGTAGCACAAGCGTAATAAAGCTACCACCACTGTGACTACTCAATTTATCGTACCAACCGCCACTATCACCGTCCTTCATCGCCCTTCAATCCTCACCAACGAACCACTCGACCTCCCCTCCTCCATTTCATAAAGCAGCAAGAAAGAAGAGAAAGTTCCTTTCCCCAGCCCCAGTTTCCCACCGAGAACGCCCACCAGCCAGCCATGTATGCAGACCAAAAACTCCCCAACCCATCCCTAGAAGTTCGAACTTGAACTCGATCTTAAGCAAAACGAAAAGAAATAACACCACGAAGATCAACCATGACGTTGCGCCGCATCTCTAAAGGCTTCTTCCTGCATTGCCAATAATTGTTCTGGGGTGAGACCCGATTGTTCGAGTTTATTTGCTTTCTTCTCTCTTCCCTATAATTTCGCTTGATTAGCATTTATACCGTAGTTTTTCAATTCTTTCTTTTAACTCCCAGAAGAGCAATTTCGTGAAAAGGAGGAAATTTAAAGAACAATACCTTCAACTGCTCCTTATGCTCGCTTGCCACATCTACGATATCCTTAACGTATTCTCCGAAGCCCAACTGTTCCAAGGCCTTCGTGATATGTTCACACGCAATAGTTTTCTTGCTTTCCTTTTCAGAGATTTCGTTTGCTTCCGATGAGATGAGCGTGATGAATTCGACGCAGCATTCTATTAAAAGATCGCGGGCGTCTTTACCAAAAGCAAGACCGGAGCTGGCTGGAAGGATTTCGGTTACTATCTTTTGAACGGTTGCTAGGCAGTCCAAGGGTTAGTGAGTGTCTGGAAATGAAAATAAAATAATTTGATAAAAAATACAATGGTTGACGGAGTTCAAAGCCAACTCTTGAGCGGATCGGGGTTGCAATTAGATTGCCGTATCTAGAGCCCAAGCCTTCGTGGCATTGACTGTACTCAAAAATCGCAGTGGCGAGTTTCCAGTGTAGAATTATTTTAAGTAGAAGTTATTTTCCGAGACCATAACATCCACCCTGCCCAAGGGTTTCGGAAGATTGATAACCAGAAGTAGACTTTTTGAATGACGGTTTCATGACTGCTAAGTCATGTAGCAAGCCTTCTAAGGAAACATCGGAGTTTTCAGGTGATTGTGAAACTCTGTAAAGGTAGCCGGAAACTTCAAAAGGTACCAAGTCTCGCAATGCCGAATGTACAAAAGCAATATGATTCCGAGCCATATCTTCTTCCTCACTGCCCTGCCAAGGTGGTGATTCAAAAGCTGGCTCGCTAACTTGCAGACTTGAATGCCTTGCGGAAAGCCTAATCACGGTTTCGCTATGAGGAAGTCCACCTTCGCGAATTGGACCCTTTGAATCTTGGCTTGGTTGGTCTTGCAAACCAGTGGAGAGTTCTAAATATGCAAATGCAGCAGCTGGGGAGTGAATAGTGTCAATTTTGGTGTTCTCCTCTCTGCCGGCGAAAGTGCTTTCGCAATCTCCGTGATACCCAATATGGTCACCAACATAGGTATTGTCAGGAGAGCTTCTTCCTGTTAGTCGTGCTTTATATGAATGCGGTTTCATGGGTGGACAGATAACAGAGACTGGTTTTGGAAGAATTCTACCTCTGACGGCATTTCTTCGACGTGGTACAATTGTGGCACCAAGGCTGGATTTTCTTGGACTAGGCATTGGTCGAGGGCTTCGTCGAGTCCCAATATTAGGTGCCGCTTTTGGTTTATAGATACTGGATGGAATAGGATTAATATTCCAGGTAGGAGGAATGTTGGATCTAGGAGAATATGACCTAGAAGTATATCTTCGAGGGGTTTTGTAGCCTCCAGTGAAGACTTGAGCACTCCAAGGGTCTTGTCGTAGAGGATCCATCAATGTACTTTCAAGAGGACATGCCTGTTCTTCATGAGAATCTCGTGATTGCACGATGTTGACATTGCATTGACTGAGACCCTTGGGAACTCCACTGTGTGATCTTGAAATTGACATAGAGACCTCTTTGTGCCAAATTCGGATATCTTCCAGTACTTTCTGCACATGTTCAAGATGCTTGTGACCAAATCTAAAACTGCACGAGAACTCGGGGGGACCAGATGCGTCAGATAAAGATGGTAGAGATTTTTGAATCGAACCCATTTTCTTCGGATTCTTGGGTGGTGTTCTGAAAGCTAGACTTGATGATCTATTGGGGATAGGTGCCGCAGCTTTTGCCAATAAAGTCTGCTTCTTATACATATAAGGTGACTTATGGTATAAGAATGAAGATAGATGATGAGTCAAATACAAGTCGCCATGGTAACGATCTGGCCCCTCGAATTGAAAATATGAAGCCTCTGAAGCAGTTGACGATTTCGTCTGTTTAATGGCAGAAATAAAGTCTGATTTCCGACTTTGAATGCATTCTTTGCGTGATGATGTTGATAATATAGGATTCCAGGACATACCATAGACACCGGAGAGGATTGGTGCTGTGCTCATCTGCCTTGCGCGGGAAGAGCAACTGCCATCGTTGTCCATGGTTACGGATAAAAATGAAGATAAATTTTAAAGAGAAAGAAAGAAGTATTACCTTTTGGAAGAGATAGATCATCATTGCCTATGAATAAAGTGTGTTAGTTATGAATCTTTAGCTTCCTGAAGAATATGGGGCAATATAAAAAAGAAGGAAGGAAGCACAGAGATTTGCGTTATCGCAGTAGGTTGGCATGATGATTCGAGGTTGAAGTATCTGATAGACCCGAAGCCAGAAATTTGATCTTTGACTACTGAAATCAAAGACACATCTGGAGAGAATCTCTTGGACAGCTTGCTCAAAAGATCTTCTGTTCTTCTGTTCTCCAATTCACTTTCGAAGTACCTGATCACGTGCTTAAGAATAACATTCACTTGACTTACTTGAAAATTCCCTGTCTGACATTGTGAATGTTTTGAAAGAAGAAGATGGATGAAATTAAATGCAAAAATCTCAATCAAAGACTTGGATATAATATGGAAAATTACTCAATTTTCTGAGCTGGTTGATGTTGTTGTTGAAGAAACTCGAGAATGATGGGTATAGTTGTTTGATAAACACGTGATGTTGTGTAGATAATTAGTCTTTTGGCCTTCGATTTTAGGCATAAGTTGAAGTCGAAAAAAAAAGCAGCTGGAGGTTCCAGAGTCGCGTTTCGTCTGCGGGAACCTCTGGGATTTATCAGGCCCTTTTGTATCCACGACAAACATAGGCACCGCGACTCAAACCCACACTAGGCGTTATTAGGGTTACTAAGCGAAAAAAATTTAAAAGCTCGAGAGAAAAAAAATAACTAGGTAGGTGTGAATGAGTATGATACAGGTACAGCTGGAGATTCTAATCAAACAACCAAGATCTTACGGTATGATGATGATGATGATGATGGTGAAGGGTGAAGGGACCATGCGATGAACGAATTTAATCATATATGGAACTGGAAACGCAAGACTTAATTTTAAACCTTTGTAAAGATTATTTGATTGTTGAGGCTGGAGGGAAACTATTCGATTGTCTCATCTCACTCTCCCTCCCCCTCCCCCTCTCACTCTCACTCTCACTCTCACTCTCCCTCTCCCTCTTCTCACCCAGGTCTAATCGTTTGAAAATTAGGTACAAAATATACGTAGGGCCAACAACAATTTCGGACCTTTGCACCTGCATCTATATTTGATCTACCAATAATGACAATATCTTATCAATAGGAAGAAAGTACCTAGGTAGTTAGGAAATGATATCCTCGCAGAATTCGTCAAGGACCTACATCTGAATGCTCGAGATGTAATAGTTTTTCTTTCAATACATCTGAAAGAATATGTAAATCCTTTAATCCTCCAAGTTTGGTATCGTACAAGAAGATAATGTACAGGAATGCGCTCAATTATGATCGCTAATGTCATGATAATAACCCCCGGCCTCAGAACTCCATGAACGTACAAGATAAAGCTCTCAAAATCATTATTGGACGCTTGTAGGAATCTTGACCTGTCCTCTCTTTCTGTCCATCAACGGCCTTCCGTACCTCCAGCCGGTTCCTTGAGCACCTCTACCGTCTTTACCAATATCATCAACATTGATGTCCTTAATTCTGAATTCCCATCGGGGGGTATTGACTTTCATTATCTTGGCCTCTTCCTTTGCTTTGCGCTCAGCTATGCGTTGTCTCTCTCGATCTTCTGCGGCATTTCTTGCATCTTGTCGCGCAATCCTTTCTTCTCGGGACAATCCAGCATTAAAGTCTTTATGCATCTCAATCAATTCGGGGTGTGGTATTCTTTTATCTGCAGGAAGAAGGTTCTCATCAAAAATCTTCGCAGCATCCTCTCGTGTGAAATGTCTAGATTCTGAAGTGGGATGGAAAATCTGTTGTCCTGTGGCTACGTGAATGGGTAGATCATTGATTGATTCATGTGTAGTTTTCCCATCTCGGTTTATGTGAGTCAAGGGAACCATTGACATAACAGCGTCCGCGTATGGTCTTGCAAGAGGTTTTCCCTGTCATGATGATGATTATTAGCTCTAGGCTTGAAAAATATTCAAGTTAAAAACATATATGAATGACTTTCAGAGAGGCTCGCATGCATAATTTTGTAACCATGTAGTTGTCTTAAAGACTAATCGAATTTTATAAATCATCATAAAGTATGTTAGGGCGTAAAATAAAAGATTGCAGACATACCACTCGTTCCCATTCTTTTTCTATCTCCTTCAAACGCACAACTGCCCCAACGCGACTCATTTCGACTCCAAGTTCGGCACTCACTTCCCTCACTGACCTAGCATCCTGCATGATTCTTGACCAAATGAGCTCTCGCAGTTCTTCACTCAAAACGGGTTGACTCATGAACTTCCGATTGCCCGGGAATGGAAGCATATCTCTCGAAGTTGTTGGCGGTAATTTCTTGTTGCCATCCGCATCGGGCTCATTTTGACTTTCGGAGTTTGGGCCGCCATCCTTCTTTGCATCCGCTGTAGCCTCTAGAACTCTCTTCAATTTACCATCGTTGTTATAAGCGCTCAAGTAATTTGTTGAGTTCTGTAAAGGATTTCTAAAGTTCTCTCCTTGTGTGCCGAGCCACCTGAAGAGCGACCGCCTTGCTCTGGTAGCTCTTCGTGCATTTTGTGGGGGAGTCGACGAGAAAGATCGCGAAGGTACTTGGTTAAGAAAGGACTTTGCATAAGCTGACCCAGATGCGAGTAGATTCGGACATCTTGAAGAGGTATTCATGGTAAAAACAACTCAATTGAGGTACTGAAAGAAGATATGTGAGGGTGGTTGATAAAAACCGTGGGGTCCCTAAGTAGATGAAAATTCTCAGTTGCACCTTCGACATCAAAGCTCCAAGGAAACGTTAAGCGAATATATCACGTGTTAAATGATGTTCCTCGAGAAGAGGTTTTAGTATTCTTCTAAGAGACTCTGTGAACAGCGGGGCATTCTATGATCAAGTTCTTGCGAATCTTGTCTACTTCCTCAATCGTAAGACCACATTTCTCTATTACATATCCTTCTGGCCCGCCAAACTTCTCACGGAGCATCTTAAGGGTGGCGAGCATATTCTCAGCTCTAGCTTTTGTTAGTAACATATGTTCCTCAAAGGGGATTACATACTTGGAGCTGATTAAATTTGCTGCCCCTTCATGATCATCTTTAATGGCTGGGTGCTCCATTAAATGCTTAATGATTCCGGCCTTCCACTCTTGCGGGAGCCCAAATTCTGTGAGACTATACTCCCGAGCCACAACCTCATCATCCACTCCGCATAGTGATAAGATCAATGCGCAAAGAACACCGGTTCTATCTTTACCAGCAGTACAGTGGACTATCAAGGGTTTGGAAGGTTCGTTTGCAAGGTGAAGGAGGATAGTCCGGTACGAGGTAGGGGCGTTGTTTAGTATGTCTGTATACGCCCTTGTGAAGCCCTTCCGAATACCATTTAGTTATACTTTTCTCTCCACAGCTTGTAGCCCAAGAAAACTTACTTCAGTTCCCTTCGAAGCATAATCCCTAAATCTAATGGCGATTTTCTCCGGGCTATAATCCTGCTCCAGAAATACGGGCGCAAATACCCGCTGGCAGCCTTCCCACTCGACCACTCCCCCCCTACCAGCGGCGGCATTTTTATTTAGCTCATCCTGAGATCTCAAATCGTAGATATGAGTGATTCCAAGCTGTTGCATAGTGCTTATCCCATTTGCAGTAACTCTTTGAGGCTCGCCACAACGATAGACAATTCCTTGTCTTACGGAATGCGAATTTGGTTCCGATGCGAGAGGATATCCACCCAGATCTCGAAAGTTGGGAATACCTTCGACGGTTATGAACGGAGGCTCAAGTGCTCTTTCATGAAAAGTCGTAGCCATATTGAAGAATTTAAGGGATATTGTATCAATTTACTGTGAAACGCAGATTATTGAAATTTATATGTTGGCCAGCAGTATTGCATATACAAATTGACAATGGTGGAAATATAACCGAGGCTAGGTACTCATAAATGCATCATCGCCACGATGACTGAGCGCAATTAGCAACAACTTTTGGACATTCACAACGCATCTAAATCTCATATATCGAATCATCGTAAATCAGATTACATGTCTGGTAACCTGACTATTGTGCACAAGAACCATACGTAGCCTCATAATCTGGCAAACAAACGAATACTCAACCAATTCCGCCACTGGAATTTCTTACGCATGACTTCAGAATCCATTCAACCAGATCCCCACAACATCCAGCCTATCGTCATGCCTCATAGAGAGCCTAACATACCAGAGCCACAAACACAAGACTCTGCAGAACGTACAGCCCGAATTCAGGTCAAGAATCGTAGGAAATTATATCTCGATCGCCATCCATCGTATTTCACAGCTCCGGACCTAGAACTTGCAGGTCAATTTGGCTATATCGAAGAAAGCTGGAATTATGAGAACTAATTCTATTCAGATCCGTTACTATATGACCGATGCATTAGGAGGTTTCAGTCTGCTGCGGAGAGAGAAGCAGACGGAAAAGCAAAGGGTTATTCTGGTAGGCGGCTTTTTTCAGTAAAATCAATCTCTTTTGATTCTTCTGATTATACTAAATATTTTATCAGGCGTGTTGGAAGCAGATCTATATCGATCAGAAGCGAAACTTGCTGCGTTAAAAGGGAATCCTGCTTCGTCCTCGCAGGATGAAGATAAAAGTGCCGGGCGCATTGAGCAAAATCATGGAGTTCCATATCTAAGTTATGCAAGAGGCCAAAATGGTGAAGTTTTACCTGAGGACCCAGACGAAGTACCGCAAAGTAAGGAGGAGGGCTTCGAGAGATGGAAGTTCGAAATGACACTTAAATTTCTCAAGGGGGAAGATCTAGATTTCGATTATGAACACATAGATGCGGGCGGGGAATGGGATGAAATTGAAAATAGGGACGTTGAAGAACGATGGTTCGAGGATGAAGAGCCGGAGTGGGTAGGGGAGGAAGATACTGAGGAAACAGTTGGTGGAGAGACTGGAATACAAGATTTCTGACCAACAATAACACAGCGCATAGCTCTCTTGTCACTCAGGACTTTCAATATACATAATATTCTCGGGCAAATATTGCCAGGTCTGAAGCGCGTGTCAAGGTAACTTGAGGAAGAGATATACCTGATTCAAAATCCACTCTTTTCAAATTTCTGCAACTATAATAGCTTGCTGAGATGAAGGGATTCATTGTACTGAGAAGGACTCAGTATACCATACAAATTCGGTGAATCAAGTGGCCCCGGGGATTCCTTGTCCTCCGGATATGAGAGAGGTTCATAGTCTTCTGCGCAACGTATTTACTATACCATGGCTGAACTGTGTAAACATAGAGACTACAACAAAAGCTCGACGGTGGTTTATGGAGCCGCATGGATCTTGTAATCTATAACACAAAAATCCAAAATGGAAAAGGAGAAGTGTGCATGTTGCCAGTTAATGATGATAGATACTAGGTATATTCGATACAAGGCCGGCCAAGATCACATGAACCAGAATTGATCATTATTCACCGTTCCCAAGCACGTGCCACAGTTATCTATCGGCTTTATCGATAAGAGCGTCTTCATAAGGCTACTTATCGTCCACACAGCCATTCACTCAACGCACTTAATAAGAGTCCACATTCTTATAAAGTCCAGCTTGCATTCAAGCTTCCAAACCCCTCAAAATATAAACAAAGCCATACAACAGGGACATACCTCAAACTAAATCAAGATAGCCCCCTTGCGATACCCTTGAGACCCCACTCAACATCAGAGCATACAACCCCGCCATCATGAACTTCATACACAGTACTCTGGATCGACTCCGCGAGTTTACTCCAGTATCTAATACATCCACCTTTCGCACCAACGGACAAATCACACCTGAAGAATTTGTAGCAGCGGGAGATTACCTCGTCTTCAAGTTCCCAACATGGTCATGGGCCGATGCGTCACCAACAAGCAAGCGCGCCAGTTACCTACCAGCTGGCAAGCAGTTTCTTGTCACACGTGGCGTACCCTGTCATCGTAGACTTGACGATGATTTTGCAGGTGAAGCGGGTCACGATGAAACTGTTGTTGGAGATGGAGAGGATTTCAGAGGTGCCGGCCCTCATTCGGCCGGTGATGATGAAGATGGCTGGTTGAGAACTGGAGGATTGGCCGCCAGTCAAGAAGCGCGAGTAAGGGATGTGAGAACAGTGGACGAGAGTGGTGAGATGGGTGAAAGGGAAGATGATGAGGATGATATTCCAGACATGGAGGACGAGGAAGATGATGAGGAAGCCATTATTCGTGATCCCAAGGCTGATAATGCGAGCTCGTGAGTCTTTCCTTTGTATACTGAAAAGAGTATTCTGTGCATAGCCAAACACTAAAGAATTGCGAACTAGATCTCGTCGAACATATACTATTTACATAGCATACACCCCCTATTATCGAACTCCTCGACTCTATCTTTCAGGATACCTTTCAAGCTCCCAGCCACTTCCACCGCATCTTATGATGGAAGATATCGTAGGAGACTATAAAGACAAAACAGTTACATTAGAAGACTTCCCATACTTTAGCAATAACATCAAGATGGCCTCCATCCACCCCTGCAAGCATGCCAGTGTCATGAAGACTCTATTAGACCGCGCAGATGCAGCCTTGAAACTTCGACGAGAGAAACAAAGACAAGGCAAGACAGTACCTGGAGCTAAAGATACTGGCATGGAGGGTCTAGTCGATGATTTTGAAAAGACCAAAATTAGTGATAAGAAGGCTGTTGTGGAAGGTATGAAGGCTGGTGGGAACGGCAATGATGAGTGGGAGGTTTTACAACACGACCAAGATTTTGCTAGCGAGGAGGAAGAAGTTGCTATTCGTGTAGATCAGTATCTTGTTGTCTTCCTAAAGGTAAGGACCTCTGTATACACACATTGTCTGGAGATGCTAATATAATCATAGTTCATGGCAAGTGTGACACCCGGTATTGAGCACGATTTCACTATGGGGGTTTAAGCGATGGTCATTCATCTTCTACTTTTTACCCAGAACAGCTTAGGGGGAGGAATTAATTCTTTGGTCTATTTCTTGATAAGCAGCGGAGCGGAGCAATCCTTATGAGGAGTTTGAGGCGCGTGGGATAGGTCTTTGCACTAGCAACATAACACAACATACCATATAGAAACATCAGGATTTAGTAACAGAATGGTGTTTCCAACTCATGCCTTTGTGATGCTCAATATTCCAGAAACTCCGAATTGTAAGGAATGAGGATGATACAGCATGATTTCGAATATCCGTGTGCTTTCCATGCTTGGGCGATGATGAATAGGCCTTCAGTGATTTTCTCAGGAAGTATCTGGGACGGAAGAGTTGGGATAAACAGTTAAAGTGAACCCCCTAAATGCCCGAAGTACATGGTAGCTGTTTTCGGAAACTGAGATATTTAGGACGAGGAGGAAAATAGGGCAAAGTTAATATCCAAGTTCAGAAAGTACGGGTTGAAACAAAGGTCTTATTGGTATATTTGCCAGGAGTATGCTATTTAATACACGTCATTCATTCCTCCCAGGCCCCGCCCATCATCCTCAAAACTACTTTTAAAACTTTCTTCTTCTTACAATCGTAACATCTTGGCCACGTAGTTCTCAATCAACTGCTCATTGGGGAAACTCATGTCCTCCAATTTTTGTGCGTATGGGGTGGGAACTTCAGCACCAGTAATTCTTTGAGCTGGGCCATCGAGGTAATCGAAACCGAATTCCATGGTCAAGGCAAGCAACTCAGCACCAACACCGAAAGCTGGGAAACCAGACTCAACAGCAAGGAGACGGTGGGTCTTTTTGAGGGAGGTGATGATAGTCTCAACATCCAAAGGCTTGATGGATCGGAGGTTGATAACTTCGACTTCGACGCCATACTTCTTCTTGAGGTTCTCAGCTGCGACGAGAGACTGGCCAACACAGCGGGACAGAGTAACAATGGTGAGGTCTTTACCAGCGCGCTCGATCTTGGCCTTGCCAAAAGGAAGAACAAAGTCACTCTTTTGGGCAGCCTCACTCATAGGGAAAGATTGACCGTACAACAATTCATTCTCGAGAACGCAGACAGGGTTGGGGTCGCGAATAGCGGCTTTGAGTAATCCTTTGGCATCTTCGGCGCTCCATGGAGTGACAACCTTGAGACCGGGTATACTTCCGTACCATGCAGAGAAATCTTGTGAATGTTGTGCTGCGACACCAGCTGCGAAGCCGTTGGGTCCACGGAATGTGATGTTACAGGGCTGGATACCACCGGACATATAGTGGGTTTTGGCAGCGGAGTTGATGATTTGATCAATGGCTTGCATGGCGAAATTGAAAGTCATGAATTCAACCTATAAAATCTGGTCAGCCATGATTTTCCCTTATCTTGATAGACCTTTATCAAAATGAGAAAATAAGAAAAAAAGTCCTTACCACAGGATGTAAACCTGCTAATGCAGCACCAACAGTCAAACCAGCGAAACCCGATTCAGTGATAGGACTGTCAATGACTCTCTTTTCGCCGAACCGATCCAGTAATCCCTTGGTGACCTTGTATGCGCCATTGTATTGAGCAACCTCTTCACCCAGAATGAAAACCTTGGGATTTAATTCCAATTCTTCCGCCAAGGCCTCATTCAAGGCTTCTCTGACTGTATATTCCTTCACACCACTCTCCTTTGCATATCCTCTGCTTTGCACAACAGCCGGGAGTCGGGAAAATGATTGAAAGGCACTTCTTGTAGGGCGGGCAGAAGAAACAAGACGAGACGCTGGTCGCAAGATTCGGGACATTTTGAGGATGAGGTTGTGTGATAAGTAAGAATACCTCAGGGAAGAAGTACGAGAGACAATCGTGAGGGTTGAGAGGAATGGAGAAAAATTGACAAGCTACTAATGTATTCTCGCAAACCTTCAACTCGAGTGGCACGTTGGGACTTTTTGTTCAAAGCTTACAATCCGCGCTCCGAAATGTTGATAGATAAGCTAAACTCAATAAGGGTTAGCAATCGGAAGCATTAGGGCGATATTCGAGATCACAAACTTCAATTTCAACATCAACAGCAACAGCAACATCAACCATCAACATCAACATCAACGAGAAAACAATTGTTTTGATAATTGTTTTTAAATCTTCAGAAAGTCACTGAGTTCTTGATGGAATTTATGGTTTTTATATTATAAAAAGGTTCTAGCGAATCTCTGTCGGGCTGTTAATCCAGATGGGACTTCTCATCGTGGAGGGCTATTCAAGGGGGCCGGGTTGACCCGTGAATTTATTGTTCCTGAATGACTGATGTATCCAAGTTTTGTTGTCCTGGAATTTGCTGGATGTTGAGCTATAGCACTGTTCAGATATAGGCTTATGGCTATTCTAAAAGTCAGAGAATATCCGGTGTTTTTTGTTACTGGTCTAGAATTTCTAGTATACAAGTTTTACTTTGATACTGGAACTGTCACGCGTCGATGATAATATGAATATCCCATTTTACGTTCTGGTAATCATTAAATGCCGTCGATATGGGCAGAAACCAAGTGACATCTTATACTTTGCTATTCCAAGTTTCATTGAATACCCAATTAGGAACGGGACAATCTGGAGTGCTTGGGCTCCAGGGTCTCAAAAGCGCCTAGATATTTAGTGGCGTGCAAGGCTGAGGACTTTCTATTTGCTATCATCTTGAGGTTCCAATGTATATAGGCCGTGCAAATACTACAGTGCCGGGACTCTACCAATAGACCTTCGTTGCGCCACAAGAAGCGGGAGGAATCGTGGACTCCCTTATTTTCATAGCCCTCATTCCTTCCATTCCATTTCAACTTGAAGTCCAAGTCCTTGACCATGTCATTAAATAGCCTGAAAAGCAATGCTTCCTCTAATTATTATCTGCTGGCATCTTCGACCCCTTATATTTATAGATAGATAGAATGGTCCAGCACATTCCAACGAGCAGTGTCTCCACGGGTTCTTCCTTATCTTTCTTGTTCGTCAGGTTCGTATTCCTACCGATATCTGTATATAATAGAAGATTTAGTTCCTCTCTCCATTGGGAAATCTCGCCGAACATTCCACCTTCTATCCCGCCCGGAATCTCAGCGGTCTTTCAATTCATGTGCAAATAAAAGGTTGTCAAAGAAGCTGCCATAAGTATGCATATGATGTTCCTCCATAGTGAGATAAGCTGTAAGAGTTAAGGGCACAGCTTACCACACACCTAGGATTTCCGTGGTGAGAATACTGTCCAAATTTTTTTAAATCAGAATATTCAGCACCTTTAATAAGTATTAACCATCTTAATGCAAATCTTGGGATACCATCAGTAGAATTTATGTGTCGTGCCAAGAACCTTGCCAGTTCAATGAATGATATAAAAAGCTTCAAGTGCAAGTTTGACAATCAATTAACATCCTGGGCCTTGACCCATCGCGTATGGGGGAATAGTGCAACCAATTTTTGTTATGATGAAACAAGGGGAGAGCACGAGATTTGAACGTGTGGAACAACATTTTTTGAGTGGTTCTTGAGTAAGATAATGTGTATACATATAACAATGAACAAATATGGAAAAGGGAAAGCTATCGTAAACAGACGGGTAAGATTCTCCATGAATACTAGTGTTGTAATATCCACCAGAACAAAAGCTCCATACAGAGGTGTTTCCAAAGCACCACTCTTCTGTAAATCGAGTGTTGATTTTGATTTTGAAACAGATCTATGTGAAACTGTGACATTTACTATATAAATAATGGTTTGTAGTTACATTATATCAAAAGAACGATTTCAGGCATCAGGGTGATGCGGTATATAATAGTATCCGAAACACCAAATGACTATCCCAATCGCCATATGGAAGAGAGGATACCCTAAGGATTGTTAGTACTTAGAGTTTTGTAGATCTATAATCAGCAGGAATGATGCTCACATTGTGGATGAGAAAGGTGATGATGTTGACCCTGCGCAAACCCAGGGAAGCGATATTGTCTAGATGAAACCCGACTCGTAAAGAAACGATTGTTGATGTAGCTAATATTTTCCAAAGCTTTTCCCAAGGTCTGGAAAAGGTGAATAATTCTTCCAGAGATCTGGAAAGAGTAAGAAATTATATCGAAGGTCTGGAAAACGTAAATAAGTTTTTCACAGGTCTGAAAGAAGTAAATAAGTAATCTGTTTAGTAGTGGTGGTCTGTTCAGTGGCGGCCCGGGAAAACGATAATCTTCGATATCGGCGAGTACCCAAAGCACATACTTGAGTGGATAATCTTCGATGTCGGCGAGTACCCAACGCACATACCTGAATGGACGACCAATATAAGTCATTGAGCTGTCTATGGATGGTAATAGGTTCAGTAATCTTGGAAAATGGTCACTACCAAACTTGTTGAGCAGGCGAAGAAGATATGTGAAGGGGCGAAAAAGATATGCGAGTAGGCGATGAGTATAGGTAAGCAGTTTTCTGATTCGGATCAGTGGTGGTGGACCATCAAAGGTTCCGGGCCACTCCCAAGATCTGCGAGACGCGCCGGGAAGAGCCATGCGTATAGCCGCGAGTGGAGGCGATCCTGCCGGAGGAGGATTCTCTTGGGGGGGTAAGGGTGCATCTTCGATTACCTTGCTCCAGTGAAATAAGTATTGACATATAAACCAATAGGCGCCGAATGCAGAAAGGATGAACAATATGAAGCTTTCAAGGACCCATAATTTTGTTGACAGGAAAGGTATCTCTAGTGATTGATGGCCAGAACGTAGACCAGAGAAGAAAGCCACTGCTTGTGCTATTGATTCCTTAACAAGAGTCACTATTTGCGTTGAGGCTGGCAAAATTCGGCTCGCGATTGACGTAATGGAACTTGCCATCGGTGCTGTCTGTTCCAGAAGTACAGTTTTTATTCTTGTCAGAACTAGAACAATATGTCCTACCATTGGCGTAATGGAACTTGCCATCGGTGTTGTCTGTTCCAGAAATGCAGTTTTTATTCTTGTCAGAACTAGAACAATATGTCCTACCATTGGCGTAGTATATGCTGAAATATAAGCTGGTACGCCGCCTAACAATTGTTTTATATTTGACAGTACTTCAGACAAGAAAGCCACTATTGGAGCTAGTATTTTTAGAAATATGGTGCCTATTGTCGTTACGATTGGTATAACAGGGTCGACAACCGGTGGTCCATAACCTGGCAAAGCATATGTTATTACTGGCGCACTATTTTCTGCTCTGAAATTCGGCATCACTGGTGCTGGTGTAATATGTTCTATCATAGCATGTGTTGATACTAGTGTAGCATAATCTGTCCTAAGAGGTGTATTTACTAGTATAGAATGTCCTGCTCTAAGATGAGCTGACGAAAGTAGAATAGGTTCAGTGTCTGAAATCGTCAATATATATCCGAGTTTTGATCCCTTTAAAGTGGCTCTGAGGGGGAGTTCCATTAGAATCTTTCCCACGGATAATCGCAGTTGATCTTCCGCCCCGGTTTCCAATCGTTTGCTGTTGAACCTTGGGTCTTTGCCGACCGAGTCTCTCATGTTTGTTGCCCATAAATCTCTTTCCAGTGTTTCTGATATCTGCTTTGCAAGCTCTGGTACTGTTAATGTTTCCGTGGCTTCTGCTCCCAATAATCTATCTGCGAGTTTCGATGTTGCCAAAGCTTCCCCAAGATTTGAAATTGCTAGCTTCTGTTCATTCTTGGATCCTGTCAATATGTCGCCAAGTGTTGACCCCGATAAGGCGTTTTTGAGTTTTAATTCTTCCAACATCTCACCTGTTTTAAGTTCTGCTAATACAGTTTCAAGTTTTGACCCTGCTATCATTTCTCCAAGACTTGATTCAGCGGCCGCTTCCGGAACTTTTGATGATTTTATATATTCTGCAAGTTGTGACCCTAGTAACATATCTCCAAGTTTTGAGTTTGATAGCCTCTCTCCCAGAGTTGAGCCTAGGATGTAGCTTGGTATGTAATCCCCTGCGTCTGGGTCTGGTATGATTGAAATGGAAGTATTGCCACCAATACCCAAAAACCACTCCAATAGCCAAGAGTAGGTCGTTGAGAGGTTGAATAAGCTCTCGAGACGAGTTGGAAGAGTCTTCACGACGTGTGTTATGTGCGGTATCCGCAGCACGTCTGAGATCCTTCGAATAACAAAGTTGACCGTAGGCTCTATGTGGCCCCACCAAAATATTCTATATAAGAGGGTAGAAAGAAATGCACTGGAAGTGTATGCAGCAGGGAGGTTCATAAAATCCATGGTCCAGTCCCGCCAGCTAGCAAAAAATCACAGATGACAAGCCAACAACAAAAACTAACGAGGCCCACCGCCACCAGGTTACGAAATATGAGCCAACAACAGGAGAGAACCCAGTCCACCAGTCAGAAAGGATTGTAACCCATAAGCTGGTAAAAGAAAAGAACCCAATCCACCAGCCAACAGAGGTTGCAAACAATGAGTCGATGACAGGAGAGAACCTAGTCCACCGGCCAGCAGAGGTTGCAAACAATGAGTCAGTGAAAGGGGAGAACCTAGTCCACCAGCCAGCAATGGTCACAGAAAACAAGCCAGTCCACCAGTCAGAAAGGATTGCAACCCATAAGCTGGTTAAAGAAAGGAACCCAATCCACCAGCCAGCAGAGGTTGCAAACAATGAGTCGATGACAGGAGAGAGCCTAGTCCACCAGCCAGCAACGACCACAGAAAACAAGCCAGCAAAGATCATAAACGACAAGCTGATAACAAAAAGCAACAAGCCGACAACACAAATGAAAAAGGCCCATTGCCACCAGGTTCCAAACGATGAGTCAATAATAGGAGAGAACCCAGTCCACCAGTCAGAAAGGATTGCAACCCATAAGTTGATAAAAGGAAAGAACCCAATCCACCAGCCAGTAAAGATCACAACTGACAAGCCAAGAACAAAAAAGAACGAGGCCCACCGCCACCAGGTTACAAACCATGAGTCGATAGGATGAGTCCACAAGTGAGAAATGGTGTCAAATAGATTATAATTGACAGCCGCATTGCTAAGCCGTACGATCAGTGCCCAGGGTTGTCGCCAAAAGTTCAACGCATCAAAGATGCTGTGGGGTCTTTTAGGAGGCAAGGGTGACTCCTCTGGTGATGAAGATTGACCGGCTTTGGCGGTTTTAGCGGTTTCTTTAGATCCTTTAGTCTCCTTAGATTTTTCTGCTACGGCCTCTTCTACTTCCTGAACCGATTCTTTTTCACTTTGAGCAGTTGCAGAATCTCCAGCAGCTTTTTCAGGATTGGTTATAGTGGGGGTTGATTTCGAGTCTCCCTCACGTTTCTGTTGTTTATCCTCGCTCTTTTCCTTTCCCCGTCGGTTTTCTGGTTTAGTTTCCAATAAATCATCAAAGTGTTCTCCATCCTTTTTTTGGAAGGCTGACTTTTCTTCCGGCTCTCCCCCTGCTTCAAGCTCTCTGTTACATTCGTAAATAACTCTTTTAACTTCGAAGTCTCGGAAGACGTCAGTCTGGGCACCGATGTCTCCTTCAAATCTGTTAGCTTCGACTTTTGCTTGCCTCCCTCTTCTTTCCCCTTATCTTTTGCGTTTCGCGCGAGTATATCTGATAAGTCGGAAGTCCCGAATGCACTTTTTCCGGGTTCATCTAGATCTTCCTTTTGCCTGCCACCCTCCTCTTTGCCCCCTTCCTCTTTGCCTCCCTCCTCTTTACCTCCTGCTTTTCCCCCCCGCTTTTTACGAGATTCATCGGAAAGCTCAAGCGGCTCTAAATACACATGTGCTGGCCATATCATGAATGAGTCCATGTAAAAACTTTCGGTCCTTAACCCTATATGGCATATTTTCCACAAGTGGACACATGACGAACCGAACTTCTCTCTTCAACGCGTTCGAGAGCTCATCTCGAGTTTCCAGGTGTTGTGACGGTACGGTGATCATCTCAGGATAATGCTCTCTCCAGTTCGACATCCAAGCCCTAGGCTGTGCCTCTTCAAATTGGAATCTGGGAGGGAGTTGGAACATGCAATTTGGAAAACCATCAAATTCATGCAACGTCTTTATCTTGATATCCGTCCGTGACATGGATGCAACCTCAACTGTTAATTTTCCTGCTAGTCGATAAAGCCTTTCGATACTATCATTATTAGCAAGTGTTGATCCATGCCCATTTAAAGGGCGAAACAAATCGATGTGCTTCCACTGCAGGGACCGATCGCGGGTCACATTTACGATATGTTGCTCTGTAAGTGTTTTCGAGCCTCGTACTGTGAAGATGTCTGGGGAGGAGCAATCTTATGATGTTAGACCTGAAGGTTTTCGCAACAAGTTCACGTTCCGGGGAGGAAATATCTAAAAGTTCGAGGATCAGATAGTACTCCCTAATTCATCAACATTGTTACTTACAGTCAAGGAGATCACGATATAATTTGTCCACAGGGTTTTTCGGCTCGGTCAATATTTCATCATTCCATGAGATGGTATCCAGGAAGAAAAATGGATTCAGCAGGATGGTAGTCGAAATATGATGGAATAGAGATGCAGCAATGATGTCCCGAAGCAAGTGTGGCTTATAATAACTCTCAAGGGGGTTTTTGGCAGGTAAAGATCCTTTGGCCCCCTCTGAAAAGCATCCCAGGTAGTTTATAAAGCCGCGCGCGAAAGGTTTGGCCCCAAAAACACCATCGGAGTTGGGGCCTGGCGTCAGAAAATCGATTAGTTGTTGATCGCTGGGAACCGCTGCAGACTCCGCAATTTCATCGGCAACTGATTCAATGCTAAAAGGACCCTCAAAGAAGTCACGGTATTTTTGCTGTATTTCCAGGTTACTCAATTCTCTTGGAGCTCCTACTAATGGTCGCGGGACTGTATCGCCATCGTATTTCCTGGATATATAGTCGTTTGATTTGGCGTATTCGTAAGCTGCATCGCCGAGATCTAACTCATTGGTACCAGGGCCGATATAAGAGTTAGACCTTCTAGCCTTGTAAATTTCTTCAATGAAGTCTTGAAGCGCATCGTGATCTAAAAAGTCAGGCAATGGTTCGCGTTTCCATTCAGCCCCAGGGCCGTCCATATCGAAATCTAGGTAAATGTGGCTGCAGATTGTTCACAGCGATTGATTTACAATTTCAATATCTTCATTCTGAAGCTTCAAAACCCCGAGGATACAGAGCGACAACCAGATCTATCTACGAATATCAAAGAAGTCTTTGTTGGTAGAATGCGGTATCAAAACTCGATTTGTTACATTCCTCAAACCCTTGTTCTCTTTCATCCATGCATGTACTATGATTGTAGTTGACCTTGGTATAGTACTTGAACAACGAGAGGGCAGTTTAGCAGAAAAGGTGATTCAAGAGTATGATTTTGCTGAATTGGAGAGGCGTCATGAGAAACAATAGCTGACAAACAAGTACAAAAGCACATGAACCTATCCTATATATATTTCCACTGCATTCCTTTGACTAAAATAGAAAATACAAAGTGAGAATTGAGAACTGCGGATAATCAAATCTACCTACCTAGATATATGATGATTGCTTGTATACACTATAGTACCAATGAATCAGTGCTTGATAACATGGTCTTGGCTGAAGTGTTACATTGATCAGGTTGTTCGAACCAGTTTTGGATCATTGAAACATTGAAATCCCCGAATAGCTTAGCAGTAGCTTAGGATCTTTGTATAGGCTGCGTAGACAAAAATTTGGAAATACACACGCTTACCCAGTAGGCAACATGAAATGTGTATTGTAATTTCTGTATAATGGTATCAATTTTCAAACAAAGCCAAGAAAGGTCCTTACACGCTTAGCTATAACGCCTTGCTATCCTATACCCAACCTACCAATATACCTTTCAGAGTAAGCCTGCACCATAACACCTATAATCTGATGCCCCATTTATTTCCTCAATAGCATCTTCAGTACCATAAACACCAAGCATAGAACTATCCCTGCGATAGCTCGATCGACCCATACGGGTACACCATCATTTGACCGTACAGGGGCTTGTGCCATTTGCCTTTGTGTTTGGGGGTCTTGGGGGGTTGATAAAGTAGCAGTAGGTTGAGGCACCGTTTGTGCTGGTCTTGCAGGTGGGTATTCATTCTCAGTCTGTGCTGAACTTGTGTCTTCGGCGGACTTGCTGTCCCCTTCGGCTATTTTTTGACTCGGCTCCTTTTCTTCTTCGACCTCTTTCTTTAGCCCAATTTGCATCTCAGGTGGGACGGTCTCTTCCTCTCTCTTAGAACCGGCTCCTTCATCTTCAACTTCTTTTGCAAGTCTTTCTGCTTCTCCTAAAATTTCCTCGCAACTCCTTCCACCACAAACTCCGCATTTCCATCCCCTACTCTCTCCCGCTATTCTCTTCCTAACACTATCGCTTGCATCGACTCCTCCTAGCTGTCCCGAAGGATTCGTCTCCATAAAAGACCTGAGGGCTACTAGTGCGGTTCGTATTCCCCAAGCAGGTTGCCATGTTTCCTCATGGTGCCCACTGATACTCAAGCAAATCTCGCGATTCACTTCGAATCTTCCACTAGGCGTAAGAAACCGAAAGGAAGGAGGTCGCAGAGGGTATTGAGGAGGCAGAACGATGCGCCCATGATAAATGCCATCAGCGAAAGATGAGGATGGAGGGCCACGTAATGTGAAGTGCCAGTCAAATAAATCAGTATCCGAGGCCGGAGAAGCCGTATAATCTGGAGATGGATGCTCTGAGAGTTCCGCAGCTTCTTTCACTAGATTCTTGGTTAATAAATTGACATGCCATGAAATTATGTCAAGCATTGTACACATATAACTTACTGATGCGCTTCATAGTGGGAGATTTGGTATTGAAGCCGGGCGCCATGACTGAATTGAAAAGCTTTAGGTTACAGGATAGGAGATACTTTGTTCCAATATCTTCCCACTTGAGGATGAGAAATATGAAGAGCTTTTATATTTGGGTATATGATATCTTGTTGAATGTTGGTTGTTGAAAATGCCAATTACTTATTCATCGGTATGTACACCTGCAGTTGAAGCGTTGGAGCTGCTGTAATAAGATAAGGACTAGCGGATTGCGATAACGTGAACGTGGCCTCGAATGGCGTGATTACGTAATGTTCATACCATGCTCGCACATATACTTTACGTACATGTAACTCCACTAAAGTATGTATATGTACGGATACGGAGGAGAGTACGGAGTACACACAATAACCTCCACTAGGTATTCAACGACGTTTATAAATAGCAAAGGACTCGCTAGCGCTCTCCGAGGTTACATTTCACGCTTCTTGAAATACAATCCAAGAAACCTTGGAAGTGGTGCTTGATAGCATGGTAGTTCTATTCAACTGCTGTTCAATAATACTAAGACAATACTCGAGGAATTGCAATGGCCGTTAATGTCCGAATTTCGAAAGAATCCCGTCGGCCAGAGCAGCTGTGACGACGAAAAACGCTTCTAAGAGTATGAAATCTGCATCAGCTTTGAGAGGCGATGCTCCTCTCAAGGTTTTACATCAGACAAGTTGAATGAAGCACACCGCCCTGGAGCTGTGTCGAGAATACAAAGTGGATGTAGAAGGAGGCGACTGAAGTTAGATTCGTGGAGAAAAGAGGGTGTAGCGCTTTCTTTCTAGAGCTATGATAGTCTCCACCCGTACTGATGCATGAAAGTTTATCTATCTCAGGGGTCAATGAACGATTGAAAGGATCACTCACGAGGAATACCAAGGAAACTTCCATCAAATATAACACTAGCCAGCAATTACAAAGATTAGACATAGCGGGGTATTGAAAGGCAGTTTCTCAGCCTATCGATTCAACGGAGTGCTGCAACTTCTTTGTCGTCATGAAGATTAATTAATAAATACGACCAGGACAACCATGGGGAATTGTGCAATAGGGAGATTTTTAATAGAAAGTTCACCACCAGTTTACTATCGAAGGAACACCCCTCAGGGCGGGTCCTATAATTAGCGGCATCGCTCTTTGAAGACATGAAAACGAGAAGGCATTTTGCTTCTTCTCCCAGCGGCGCAATATTTCATTCAATAAGCTCAATAAGCACCATGATATACCTGCAGCCTAATCTTTGAACCTTCTGCCGGCTAGGATAATCGTGGAGCTATTTGAACCTCCCGCCATCCCACTCTTTTGCCCGAAGAGAGATATGGAGATGAACATTGGTATAAGGCGCCCAAATATGTTACAAAACTGAGCACTGAGCAGGCGAGAAACAGTTTAAGCAACGAGGAAAAAGTTTGAGATCCATAGGCCATACGTAGCAATTGGCGACTGAAAACTCATTCATGATTTTTGGGAAGGCTATAGCAATTATCAAGCCATCGAGTAGGTCTATGTTCGCATATTGGTAGTAACTGGGCTTCTTTATCTGCCGCGTGGTATACAAAATCTGTTGCTGTCATTGTGACGTTTTGTGGACCTCGTTGGGGAACTGACCGAATGTCATACTTGGCGGGGTTAGGCTCATCCGCTTGAGGGGACTTATCTAGAGTGGTCTAGCTTTTCCGCATAACAACCCGAGTCGTTAACGTCATCGCCCACCTTTTACTCTTAACTTTTTCTATCCTGATAATTACTTATACCTGTCTATCGAGAAAGCCAAAATTTGGCCTTTTTGTCACATTCTCACTGGAACAGGGTATGAGGTTTAAGCTCCTAGATATAGCTACGAACTTACTGAAGGAAATATTCTTCTAGAATTGCATAATCAGTATTCTTACTGCTGTATCAGGGGATACAGGAATCGGATCCAGCTACTTGGAGGGTTGAAAACATCTACAAGAATGTATGCTCATGGGCAGTCTCGTGAGTACTAATAATTTATAGAGAAACAGGAGAAGGAAGCATAGCTGATTTGCAACAAGCACCATAGAATCCACTCTTAGTGTTATTGTTCTATGCGGGACCTCATTTGCCAAGATATTGAATCATGCTCCTGCCCATTCTGCGTCCTACGTGAGGACTAGATGTAGGGGGATCAGCTCAGTGAACGATTCTCATTCCATGTCACTCGAAACGGAAACGGAGCCAGTCGGATATTCATGTTCTACGAATCTTAACTCGAGACTCAATAGTTAGTCAGTTCTATCATTTTCCGCCTAAATTATGTTTTTAAAATAGCTTAGTGCACTGTTTTTCAGGAGAAGGGGATCTTCCAGCCCCATAACATTGGATCTTGGAAAATATGGACGTAGCAGAGCCGAAGTAAAAATATCCTGAGAGGTTAATGCAAAGAGGATCACTTATCCGCCCCCAGTCCCCCGTCAAGTATTTCCAGTATAATTGCATGCACCGCATATTAAAGTGTATGCCTACTCGATGACTTGAAAATCGAAAATGTTTCACCCGATTCGCTACATAGGGCCAAAGAACGCCTTGAAACGCCTTAGTGGCGCGGTGAATTGAGCATCGTATATTGTATAAATGAAGCCACAGGCACTCCGGAATAGATTTCATAGAATTGAAATGAAAGAGATAGTTTCAATAGTAGATTTTACAGCTGCCTACATTGAGCCGGGTTGAGAAGTCATATATTTGGACCAAGAATTGAATGTCACGCTATTGCATTTTGTCACGGAATTGATTTCTCGCTTGATTGGATTTGCATTCGCCAAAAAAGACCTCCTGTCGAGGAAAATCACCCAGTTAAAACATAATATCTGTTGGCTCAAGCGATGGGTGTTTCATACTCTCTCAACTTGAGACTGAGTCAATTGACACTCCCGAAACTCCATGTACCATTTGCAATTCACTAGATTACCCACTCACCACTTGGCAAAGTCTAAGATATCCAGTATGTCTAGCACTCTTGCTATCATTACCACGTGTATGATTGCCGTTTCTGTTCTTCGACTTTGGGAAGCGCGAAATTACAATCGCGACTACTGGCTCCGTCTATGGACCCCAAATCTCATTCCATGATCATGCTGTTTTTGATGGCTTTTGGTAAGATCGGTGATGGAAGGAATCATGGCTGGCTGGTCTAGATACTAATTGTATCCAGGGAGTTTCAACCCGGAGTTATTGTTCTCCTGATAAGACTATTTTCTTCTCTACTCGCCAAAGCGAGTCTCCAGGCTCGAGAATAGATGACAAAAGCATTTGAGAAACGTTTCTAAAACGGCCGTCACAACGAGGGATCCGCTTTCGCTAAAACTGCTTTTCAACATAACACCAAGCATAAGAAGCCCATTGATATCTCACAATTCAAAGTTGAACACCCGTTAGAGGTGCTTTCAAGGGTTCTTTTCGATGAGATAAGTAGCCCGAAACACGACGAGACTGTCACGCGTGACAGTCGATCTTCCAAAACTACCGTCCACATTAACAGCCGTGCGCCGTGTCCACACCATCGGAACATCAACAAGACAAGTCACCAAGAGCCTCACATGCTCGGTAGCGAGTATCTCTCGAGGAAAGGAAGCACATTGATGATCCCGGGTCCCGTCCAGCACACTCGTGCCTCTATCTGGGGACCCAATGTTTCGGAACTTAACCACCTGCGTTTCCTACCCGAGATTAAACGCCACCATCTGATTTCCTTCCGTGGTCTTGCTGGCGGCCCGACATTTTGTCTCGGTCGACTTTCACCGGTGCGGAAATGCGAACGCTTATTGCTCTGCTGATGATTTTTCGGCTTAGTGTCACGCCTGTACATGGAAATGGGTGTACCTCAGCACGATCACGCGGCAACGTGGGAGACGAGGGTATGGAGCTCAGGATTAGGGCTAGAGTTGGCGAAGAAGTGGGGATGAGACGGAGAGGTATGGATTTGGTTTCGTATTCTGAAAAGACCATGCTTCTTTCTGCTGAAGAGTTGCAGAGGTTTTGGCAGCTTGAGGAAGAGGGGTGATGGCGTGACGGAGCGGAGCGACGGTGAAGCTTGTGGGGCTTTGGCTTTCGCATCGAGCGTCTGGTTTAGGCGCTACGTCAGACGCGGACTATTTCTAGAAACTCCTAGGCATTCTTGAGTCTTGGTAGAAATTTGGAAGGTAATCGTGGGCTCCATTTCACTTGGTGGAACTTGGGTTCCATAATGCGGACCAGGAACCATCTTCACTTCAATGGGAGATGTATGTAGCGGCGGGTCAATCTACTTTTAGGGACGATGAAGAAGTTTTGAAAGGGGCGCAGGAGGGGAGGTGGGCGGCAAAGATCGATGGGTTGACGGAACAATGTATGAAAAAGCTATGCGGTACTAGGCGAACGATATTCCGCTGTCTTTGCCGCTCCCGTGCGAGATGTGCTATAGAAGACTATCTGCGAGAAATCACCAGAGCGATAGCAGCGATCGAGAAAATATATTTATTATGGTGAGAAATGACAGTATAGCATCCCGATTTCCAGATATCCTCCCCTACCATTAATATCCAAATTCCAACTTGTACAGTACAGCGGAAGCGATAGATAATCTCCAACTCCAGATACAATAATAGAGAGCAAATACTCAAATCTAATCTATATCATCATCATGCCCATGTCCATGTCCGTCCCATCCTTTCGCATCGTCCTTTTGTCGTGCTATGGTATTTCCCAATAAAGTATTCGTAACAACCCCAACCCTTTGGGGCCACCCAGCGGCAGCCTTTCGGTCAAGGACTCGTCTCTCGGCTTCGTCTTCATCACTACTAATCTCGTAAGGATCTTCATCGCTTTCTCTAGGTTGCAAAGTCTGCATGGAAACGGAATTCGAGTCTGCTTCATCAACATATTGATTTGGACTGCGTCCCAAGATTCGGTCTGCTTTGGATTGAGAACGATTTGCACGACTGGATTGAGTTGAATAGGAAACATAATGTCGGCCAGCTCCTTCTGCTCTCGGCAGGGGTATTATTGGGGATGTTGGCTCGCCCCAACCAGCAGCTCTCTCTCTGCTTCTCTGCTCCTCACGTTCTCTAGCGAGGGTTTCTCGAGCTTCAAGCCATTTTGGGCTTGCCTCCCAACTCCACCCATCCCCTGTGGTAGTGGGTATCGGAAGCGCCCATAATAATGCCTTTGGTCCAAACAAATGCCTGAAGTTTCTCCTCCACCCAAGGTCAAACGCGCTTGGCAACTTTTCTGAATCTTGTTCGTCGAGGTATTCCTCATATCTATCTCTAGCTCTAGCTCTTTCCAACTGTTCGTATGTTCCATGGCTCTGGTCCTCAGGACGAAGTTGATGTTGCATCGATTTTCGCAATGGTGACAAATATCTGGTCTTCTCCAAGCACTCAATTGTGGTTTGACCGCGAGATGACAGTAAAATGTGCCACCCCGTGAAACCTGCCAATACCAAGCCTATAATTCCGGAAACCACCACTAGCATGACATAATTGACTGGTAATAACGAATCGGTATATTCCCCATCACTCAAAATTTCCCTCCAAACCCAAGTACCAGATACTGCAAAGCAGAGGAAACAGAATAATGTGGTATAAATCAGGAACAAGAGAAAGGCTTTGTAGTTTCGCAGTCCAACGCATGTAGCCAACCATGGACAGTGATGGTCCATCTTCAATACACAAGTTCCGCATGTCGAGCAATGATGACATCGATCCGGCTTCCTTGCCTGGCATTTCTTGCAATAGCGCAATTCCCCATTCGCTTTCACAGTGAAGTTTGTCGCAACAGGATTATGCATTGGGAGGGCGCTATATCCTTGATTCGCAGCCGTGGTAGTTCCTGGGCTCGTAAACACCGCGGCCGTATATGACCAATTCAGGAGGAGATATACAATAATTCCTAGAAATGACGTCCCCTTGCCTGCAATTTATTAGCTTCGCAAGTTCATTAGAGCGACAATGTTACGTACCTATCCAATGAGTTCTGCTACCATCTGCCAGAAATCCAATGGTAGTTTCTACCCAGACAGCCCAAGTTGTGATTGCTATACACAAATGCAAGGGGAAAGTAGGTTGCGCCAATACAACAATAACGTTCGCACTTTCTAGCCCATTTTCGAGACATTCTTACAGGACCAGGTGATCTAGAAGGACTTGGTGGCGATAGAGTAGCCATGAGATTTTCATCAGAAGGACATGACTTCCTCGTTCACATTATTTAGAGAGAGTTGTTAAGATTACAGTTGTGCTCCATTCAATTAAGGCTGAGCTTCGCTGACGAAACGTAAGGTTACGTACAAGTAGAACTAGAGCTAATGACGAAGCATGACAGATTTCGGCCTCCGTAGCTCAGATTTCCGAGCGAGGATAAAAGAAGATATTTCGAGGACAACAAACTTCACAACTTCCAGATCACAACATCATCCATCAATATTTGACTTTACGGTTTCCATGAGATGATTCTATTGGAGGTTTCTCATTAGAAGTGATGTTCTATAACTAAGTGGTTATCAGCCAGGACTCTGGTCTATTTGTCATGTACCTAGGTACTTCCCACAATATTGAGACATCAACCCAAGTCACGAAAGCGAAATCATTCTTTCTCCAGCAGGAGGATCGAGTAATAGCAGCCATACTCCTAAGTTTGACGCTCGTTACATGCTTAGCTTACGAGTATTATTTGGTGCTGAGTAGTATCCAATACATCCATATTGTTGATCTCCTGTCACCCAATCACCATGCTCATGTATTCGGCGTATGTATCTCATCTGAGCAGTAAAGTGAAGATTGAATTTAGGAATGTCTTCCAGTTCGAGGTCACGTAAAGCCGTCTCAATACTGATAGGTGACACGTATATACTCTTTCTATTTCCATGGATTCATCATAGATCCATATCCATGGATCCTTAAGATTCGGTATCTTGCATGCAACTGTCAAGGCCACTCATAAAACTCGCGATAGTTGAATGTTTCAGGGGCTTGCCCACTTGAGCTTAGCGGAAAGAATGTTCCAAGGTTACTTTCACAATATCAATTTATATTGGAATTAAGTCGAGTCCCATGATACTATTCATCTAGAAGAATAGATGGCTACAAGAATCAGCATAGGCTTGGAATGGGATGTTAACTTTGCTTACCTGAAATAGCATAATAGTCATTCGTGTGCCGCACCTTTGTTTGTTTTTCTAATTTTCATAAATGTATGATTATATGTAAGACTTACGAGTACTCTTCTATGTCGACATTTGCCTTTTGAAGAGAAGTATCTGCAGAAGACTAAGTCTTCCATATCTGTTGGTTTTGTATGTTTGAGTATCTATGACAACAGATCTCTTTGACAACCATAGATGCCGAGGGTACAGCTGTCATTTTTGTATTATCATCTATTATACATACAAATATGGCCAACAAGAAAAGGGTCATACTTACAATTTATCGAAATGTCAAAGAACTATTCCCCTCATTATAAGAGTGCAAGTATCAGACAAAGATTAGGTATCTGTAGACTATCTATCGTGGGACACTACATCAGGTAATGATAAACTGCTGAGTATTGATTCCCTAGTATTGTATCGAAGGTTATAACTAGCTCTGGAGGTTCTCACTATACACAATATCAACTTTCCGTTCACCATTTTCACTCTCTCCCCTCTTGCCCCTCATTCCTAACCTCTTTATTAATCTTGCGACCCGAGTCCTCTGTATCTCACCTGCCTTACCGTACCTTACCTTACCCCGTATATTATCTGACCTACCTACTCGTGGACTTCTTAACATTTCCAAGGTTACTATTCAACATGAAATTCACTCTTGTCAAAGCCTCACTTGTTACTGGCTTTGTTGTCGTTCAATGAGTAAAAAAAGAGGGAAATTAGTAGCCTCGTTTGCTCTTTCCCGTTTGGTTGTTTATTTACTACCCGACGCGACTTTCCACTGCCTGCCTCATAAACTTTCCTTTCACCTTCCCGACCACTTCGCACTCTTCACTCCACCACCTGCGTCTTCCATCTTACATCCTCTATCCTCCGTACCTTGCTGCTTTTTTTTTCGCATTTCTTCGTTGAGGGTAGGAGAACTTCTTACATTGTGAAAGTTCGTCTTGCTGCGATATTTTTTCTTTTTTCGGTGCCACATACCTTGAATCTCTCAAATTTACATCAAGGCAAATACAAGGAGATACTATATTCTTTCAGCACTTGGAAATTAACCCCATAGTCGATATCATTCTCACTCATCAAATATGGCTGCTGAAGAAGGTAAAGGTGTCGCACACGATACCAAAGTTTACTGCAAGAACTGTAAAATCACATTCAAAGAATGGACTGATTATCATAACCATAAAATGACCAGCTGGAAGCATATTTGCTGTGACATCTGCAGCACCGACTTTCACACTGATGAAGGCCTCAAGCGTCATCGAACTTTAGTAAGTCAATTAGCATGGACCTTTCTGAAGATTCATAATTGACTGACGTCTGTCGCAACTCTAGCTGCACCCAAAAGAACAAGATCTTTCCTGCCTTGGTTGTAGAAAGAAATTCATTCGTCTAGGATCTCTAATTGCCCACCTTGAACTCGATAGCTGTCAAGCAATCAACTCTGAAGCGAGAGAAAACCTGGCCGCTCGTAAAAGACAACGACAACAATTGCATGCAAAATTTAAGGCTGGCTTACAGAATATTGATGACAACGCCGGCCCAAGAACTGGTATCAGCCTGTTGGATTCTCGTGATATTCCAATCAATGCTACGCATCCCATTTCAACCAACCTTACGTATCCTGATATCCCACCACTGCCCCCTACCTTCGAGGGTAAAGTAACTCGGGCTACAGTCTATGGAGGATGGGAGACCACAAGTAATTTACTATCACTTTTGCTTTTTGAACCTAACTCACAATCGTTTAGTGCTGGAAGAAGATGAACCATTTAAGCAAAGCCAAGAATTAATCTCAACCCTCGAGCCTGAGCCCGTCATGGATATACAACCAGACGAGGATTTGATCAGTTTCACGGACATTGCTAAGGGAATGAGCCAGCCCTGGGGACTATCTTCAAAAAATATGGCAAAGGAAGCCCCAAAGCCTAAGGAAGAGGTCAAATACGAATGTGTCGAAAATTCATTCCCAATAGCAATCGCCCCTTCTATGGAAGAAAGCAACTTTCCGTTATTACCGAGTGCAAGTAATTTCAGAGATGCCGGCATGAAAGCTCCCAATTTCATGGATGCTCCACTTGATGACTCGAAGTTTAGTTCGATTTGGGATACCAAACATATCGTGTCCAACGCCCGAAAACCTACTCCTCCTCCACCCATGGCAGCGCCCCCAGTCACAAACGTAGCTGCTCGAACCGGCGCACTTCCACCTCTTCGAATGAGATCCCTAGTGAACCCCTTGCCAGAGAAAGAATATGCACCATATGATCCCAAAGACCCCACATTCCGGGCACAAAGATATTGGGTTCCGTTCACTCAAAAGTTCAAGTGCCCTCACAAATTTTGCAAGTAAGTTTTCTGCGAACTCAATTTGAGATTTTAATCTAAAAATGTAAAAGGAAGAGCTTCGATACTGAATCAGGCTTCACCCAACACTTACTTTCTGCCGCACACGCTGGAAATAACAGACTCATTTGCCCTAACTGTTACGTAAGCAAAATCTTTCTTTTACTTCATGTTCCCCAATCTTGATCCTCCATTAAGATGTTGTCTTCTCTTTGCTACACTACTTGTAAATGCAGATTGAATCACCAATTGCGGCAGTTTTTTGCTCTACGTCATTTCACCAATTTACTTGACAACTTGTCAAAATTTGCAGCGTTGTCAAATGTAGCTTTGGGATTTAAGTTTTGCATTTTTTGAGATGCTGTCTAATGCAGCCTTAATTTTGTAAAGCTGAAAGAGACCTTGCATATACATCGTCTTAGTTTTCAGTCGCTAACTCTTTAATAGAGATCTTTCGGGACCTACACAGCCCTAACTCAACATTGTGAGTCCCAAGGGGTTCGTTGCAAGATCCGGGAGGCAGACAACTATGGTAGGGTCGTAGATGATATCACTGCTAGTGTGGCAGACGTAATTGGCAGACACGATGATGAAACCGTCAGATATACTATCAACAAGGAAGGATGGGGAGATATTGAAGCAGTTGCTCGTATTGCGCGCAGACATAAAGCGGCCGAGGAGAAGAATTCTAATAAGAGGGCAAATTATTGGAAGGAACATGACAAAGACTTTGAGTGGTAGTCCTCGATACAACTACATCTTGGGACATTGTAGCTTCGGGATATCGTTGCTTGCTCTTCGCGTGGACAATATTGATAGTAGGTCAGGCTTGAGGGCTATGCTCACTGAACATAACCTCCCTTTGCTTCTCAATTTGGAACCGACAAGGGCATTCATTCAAGGTCTTTGGACTTTGTCTCAAGCTTCATCGCTATACCTTGTTTGACTTTTCTTCCGTTACTTTCTCGGACAGGTTCATAATATCTCAACTCTCCTGGCTTTTAAAATGGCGTTGAATTTCAAGCATACAAGACACTGGTTGCGGCCATCAAGAAATTGATAGCGATTGTACATAGCTTAATGTTCAAATGAATTTGCTTGAGAGTATCTTTGACTTCGGTGGTGGTACTGATCATAAAATCCTCCTTCTCTCAATTCTTATTTATATCTTCTCGCATAATTCTCATTTTTCATATTTCGTTCTTCGCTCTACCAGGAATTGAATGTTAGCTACCTGTTACGACAATAACGCATAGAGAGGGATGAACTTACTGAAATACTTGGGGCTTATACGTGCTTTGATTGAAGCTTATCCCTCGAAAGAGGGCACTATTGAGGTGGTATTCTGGACACTAGACTCACGAAGTTGATGATGAGATTCCTTTGGGACATCTCTCTCTAGTGGCAATCATTAAATTGGTTCGCAGCGATATTTTTTCGCTAACTCTGACTTTCCAAGCCTTTTTCTTGCCCTTTAAATTGTCAGTGACAGCGGAGCTTATATTTTCACTCCCAAACCGAACGTCTTCTGATAACACGCTAGAATACGTTTTATCCGCTTTCGCACATCGAATGCAAGCAGGCGGTCCTATCTAGACTACGTAAGATGAAAAATCGTCATATCAAGCTTCGTTCCTCGTTTGATGCGATTCCAGCTCAAATAATGTGTGTAGTTCCGGTCATAGCAAGACTCTCTCCCCTAGTGACCTAGGGATCTTGGCACGGCCAAATGCTGTGATGCCCCAATTTGATCCGGTGCCACGGTAGTGTGTTAAGTGAATACAAATGGGAATGTGCTGATTAGAGATTATCGAAGATACCCGATGTACGCCATTATTCCTCCGTCTGGTTTGCATCCCCGTTCTGGAGGCTACTCATGCTAAACCATGGTGAACGACTCAGAAACTATTCTCCTGAGCACGGTCGAGAATCGACACGAGTTTAGCGGATAGTTGGACAGGCCGAAAGATTTGTATAAAATTCTTAGCCCATCTCTTCAAGCATCATACCGCAGCTTCCTTGCTTTGGTGGACGTCGCAGGTTCATTAGCCTCTGGCGACTGCTTCTCCCGCCTGAAAGTTTCTGAAGCTTTGGATGGCGATATGGTAGGTAAACCTTTTTGTGCTGCAGCCTGCAGTCACTAGAAATGGGCAAAACGTGCCAGTTCAGCCGATTTGAAGGGGCTTCCGTTCCTATCCTGCGGAGCTTGCGCCTGAAAGGGGGCAGCATCTTGTGGCGACAAGAACAGATTCACCGAGGGGAGAAAGATGCAGAGATTACGAGTGTTCATTTGCCTTGCCATGCAATCTCGATACGTTTAGATGCTGATATTGCACGATCTGTGTAAAGGGTTTTCCAGGAGGTAAGATTATATAACCCGACTCGGGGAGAACAAGTCAGAAGGTTTGAGCTTCAAGACATTCAGAGGATTTTAATAGTGGTGTCGAAACGGATTTGACTTGCGATGATGCTTATTCCCCAGTAGTTACCTTCCTCGATAATCTATTGGCCTGTTTTATGAACGAATAGGAACTTTTTCAAAAAGATGTTGGGATAAGAAACTCCGCCTGATTAATACCGTTTTGGTAGTTTGGTCAAAATCGAACACTAACAGACCGTCTGAAAAACATTCATGATACCGAAGCAAAATCTGTTCTCTATCTTGGAATCTCTATTATGATAGTACCCCAGAAAATGATGCAATGACGTCCGAAGGGAACGATACAATATATCTATCATATCATAGGCACGTACGCTCACATTTTCCAGCAGATAGACCTGATGCATACCGCGTCTTGCGGCTATGGATGATAATTTCTGCCTGGCCACGTGAACGGGGCACGGAGAGATTCTCGTCATCTGGCATTCTTCGGCGATGCCGCGGTCGACTTGAGTCGATATTGACGTTCATCGACTTTTACGTGGATAATGCCATCGCCCTGCCACCAGTATGCTGCGCATCGAGAGATGCACATCAGCACGCGAAGCCAGGCCATGCGGCCCCTGTCTTCAAATGACTAATTAATGAAGAGGAGGCTGCTACTTCATTTCTCGCTGGGTGGGCTTCGGTCCACGGGGTATGTAGTTTTCGAACTTGTTCTGCGCACTGTTACATTTACTGTCGCTGGTCGAAATTAACTCGGTGTCAGCTGGTACACCGAGATGCGTACTGCGATCTCTGAGGATGCTTCATAGTGGTCTCTAGTACAGAAGTAGGATGTTGAATGGGTGGTGATTGTTGGCGAGTGTTACTAAAGGTGTGTGCAATATACAGGTTTCTATTGATCAATTGGAATTTCAGGTAAAGGATAGTAGTCAGGAAATGAACTTCAAAGGCTATCTATATACATAATTTGAAGAACGATCAGGCATTAAAGGAGAAGAGAAGTTGTATGCCAGTGGCTGCAAGCACCCGGCTCTTCTGTCAGAGTACTCACTGGTAAATGTATCTTGATTCCTTCGTGTCAATCAATAGGCCAAGCTAGGCGTTGCTCGTGAAACTCTGCGTGAACGGATCACAAACGAAAGAGCTGTCACAATAGGAAAATTAAATGGTCTCCTTCATCCCGCGGCAAAAACTGTCACGTTCATTACGTACAGACGGAAATTGCCCAATTATAAAATTCCTCCCCTCGTTTGGTGCAACACTTGTCATTTATCTGTTTTCCGGTTATGCACGCAGGATGCGCATCGATTGTGTCCCTTGCGCAAAACCGCGAATTGCAAATCTCGACATCCTCTTTGACACAATCATGTCCAGGTCCTGGACGCCAGGAGCTACCTACTCAACAAACCCCAATTCAATCTAGCAAGAAGTTGATCGCCAGGAAACCGTGCGTCACAGTCGCACCCGAAAGCTTGACCGTCGGAGGCTGAGTCTAACCCCCCATGTCAGCCACGTTCTGAACTCCATGCATACCCCTTTGGGTTTAGTCTGCGGCCTCAAGATGACGGTCGCTCATTTATGCTCACGTCTTCGTTGAGCAATGGGGATATTGCTAAGTTGGGTGTGAGATTTTCTGCCTGTTGGGATGTGATGAGTATTGACTGACGTGATTAATTATGGGGTAGACGGGAAAGTGTAGAATGTGAGGGATAGCGAAGGTGGTATATATTGTTCGGTCTTCCCTGCAGCTGTGTTTTGTGATTACTTCCTTGGATATCGATCTGTCACTTGCAAGTTTTTGAAGCTTTTCCTTTTTTTTACATTGCACTTGAAATACTTGAACAAGAGTAATTTCATCCTGCTCTCATTTTAAGATCGAATTTCCCATTCAAGTTAACACTCTTCACTCTCAACTGATCACTTGCTCCTCCTCCAAAAATCAAATCATAAGCACAGCAATGGCAATTGGCTATCGAAATTGCGTCGGAATTGGTGAAGTAATCGTCTACATTCCTTCCCTCTTTCTCTCCATCTTCCTCGCTTTTCGCCATGGCTTTGGCCGCAGCTCGGGATGGTACTTTCTCATAATCTTCTGCCTCGCTCGAATAATTGGTCCCTGCATGTCCCTTGCCGCCATCTCCTCTCCCTCAGTGTCTCTCTACACCGGTGCACTCATCTTACAAAAACGTCGGACTATCTCCTTTGATACTCGCCACCCTCGGACTTTTGAGTCGTGTCTTGGAAAGTATCAATCGAAACACATGTACCTTCATCCAACCGAGAGCACTGAAGCTCATCGAGGTCCTTACGCTGGTCGGCTTGATACTGGGTATCGTCGGTGGAATCAACGCGAGCGACGCGTATACCACGACTGGGAAATGGATTCCGGGGACGGAGAGCAAGGTGTCTAACATGCTGTTCATCGTCGCATACGTGGCTCTTCTCAGCATCACCATCTTGACTAGTGTTTCCATATCGCATGCTGAGAATGGGGAAAAGAGAATCCTAGCTGCAATTGCGATGGCGTTGCCATTCCTCCTTGTGCGGCTCTTGTATTCGATCCTCTCGACCTTCGTGGCGCACTCTACAGAGTTCAACTCTTTCTCCGGAAGCGTCACAATACTGTTGTGCGTGGCGCTTCTTGAGGAGCTCGTCATTGTGGTCATTTATTTGGGCATTGGAGTGACGTTGAAGGTCCAGCCAAAAGACAGAGCTGTGCAGGGAGAATTGCAACAGGTTTCACAGATATCGGATAGTCAAAAACCGCTTAATCAACAGCATCAGCAGGGACAGACACAGAGATCTGGCCAGAGATCTGGATCAGGGAACTTGTTGCTGAGGATCGCGAAGAAAACGATTATCGGGAGATTGGTCATGGCGTTTGTGCCGGAGAAAAGACGAGGATGTTGAAATGCAACAACATTATGTTCGGAAGTAAAGACTTAGGAGGGTGTGTTCTGAAGAAGCGTGGATGGGCTTATTGTTTGTTTATTGTCTGTTTTTTAGAGTTGGTGTTCAAATGCTTGGAATTTAGTATCATCCTATTTTCTGAATATATCCCTTGTCTCCGCCTAGCTAGCTAGTCTGCATTTAGAATTCTCAATTAACCTTTTATATCTTAGATAAGAACTGGATACTGACTCAAAATGAAATGCTTTTGCTTGAGATGATGTAATTTGTTAGAGTAGCTGGTCCGTTCTCTGAAACTGGAGAGAGCATGCTGGTTAACGTGAGAGGTATCGCCAGACATATGGCACACTCTATCTCACAAGTCGTTCCTTCGTTCTTTAGGATTCCTGCTATCTAAACCAAGAACAAAAAGTATTCTGCACCAGAAAAGCTTGGATCCATTCATAACCCCCTCCATCAAAGAAGACTTGATGAGACGCAGAGAAAAGTAACTGCACCATCCACCATCCACCATCCACCATCCCTAGCCACCCATTGTGCCCAGCCCGAAAAGAACTAAACTTCTCATAAATAAAGAAAAGGCCGATCATATACCAGATTCACGCTGAAAAGTACGTATAAAACCCATATCGCCTGGTATAATAAAAGGATTGTTACCCGATTGTTTTGGTGCCATAGGAGCGGCAGGCGAAGGCTTTTGCTGCACACACGAACTTGATGTAGTGAGCTCGGTTTTGCGGTCAATGCTGGGCATATCTGGTAGGGCTTTTGCAGCATCCATTGTAGATGACAGATTGTGATGCACATTAGTTTTTGATGCCACGTGTTGCTTTGCATTGTTGTCTGGAAGGCTGGCGAGGGAGCGGTGGATGCTAGCCGTTATGCGAGTAAGTTCATTTTCTTCTTCTATCTTGCGGGATAATAAGAGCTTCTGGGCTTGATGAGATAGAGCTGGATGGAAGGAACGAGTGGGAGGATCGTCGACAGAGATGGTTGAGCGTGTTGGGTGAGCTGGGGGGGCTGTGTAGCTTGATAGTCGACGGGGATCTTGAGGAGCATAATATCGATAATTCATGCCAGAAGTTGACGGGCCAGAATTTGTGTATTCCCGCGCGGGATTTTGAGGAGTTGAGGTCGAGGTCTCTGGGCTCGATTCGTTGCTCTCAAAGCTTTCAAGATGGAAAGGCCTCGTGGGATCATAAGGAACCATTGATGGGTTATAGGTAGGTTTTGGCGTTCCATCTTGGGCTAGGTCTACTCTTTCCGGAACAGGTGACATAGAACTTGCGGGGGCCTGAACGGAATACGGACTTGCGTATTGAGATTCATGGGATGTGGGGTGCAATGGCCAAGGTGTATAAACCCCGCGATTGTAGGCGTCTGATGGGTATCTGGGCACTTGGTCAACATAACTAGAGCCATGACTTCGATTCTGATGACCAGGCTGTGCGAGGGGAAATGGAATTGGAGGCGTGCTAGACTCGGAGTTGAAACGACTAGTATCGCTGTAACTATCCCTGTCGGTCGATGAACTACTACCACGTCTTGGACTTGGCGATACTGAAATTCCCATATTCATCCAAGACTTCTGAGGTGAACCTGCAAAAGCCTTTGAAGTGACATTGGTAGAAGCCACTTTCTCAGCAGGGGAAAGTTGTTTATGCTTCTGACTAGCCACATGCCTGACTTCGGCATTCGCAGTCCTAGCGAACTTCGTCGCGATTGATAAATGAGGCTGAAACCCAGGTCTTTGACTAAAGTCTGGCGCCGCGAAGATCTGCTCCCATATTAATGCGCCCGCTTCTTCTAACGCTTCAACAACTCCATCGACTTCAAATGCTTTCAAGAGGTCATAAATTTTTTGTCCATTTTGGGAGGTGTCATTGAGGTTTTTGCGAGGCTCGAGCGGAAGTGCATCAATGGCGCGGAGTTCGTTGGCTATAAAAGCTTGGTTAACTCTTGGAATGCTATCAGGGAGGTAGAAAGATCGAAGAGAGATGGGAAATACCAGTTGGCTCTCGATGAAATTTATCTTCAACGGCCTTTATGCGACGATCTCGAAGAAAAAAGGGCACAATATCTCCGTTGCTGGACATCTTTGCAAGGCAGTTGTAAGTTGTTCGTAAAATGGATAGCAATGAAAAGTAAAGGTGTGAAATAAATACCGGTGGTAATCGAGGCAGGCAGGCGAGAGGTTGAAGGCGAGTTCCATAGAACTTTTATCTGCCAGCTACAAGGAAAAACAAGCTGTGTGAATATGATAAAGTAAATCACTACGCGACCAGGTTACGTGAGAAGATTTTGTTGTAGTAGTAAGTCACCACTTGTTACCAGGCAAAGCAGTGCAGAACATTCAGTCAAGCTGTACAGGGGATACAACTCATTCACTCCAACCCCTTCAAATTCACCTTCCCTTCCCTCCCATATAATTCAAAACAAGCTTACCACCTTCGAATCAAACACACAAGTGTCGTTTGGTTCAATGGGCCAGTGGCCGCCTTTCATTTGTTCTTTCATTTATTCATACTTGCGTGATATCCTTTCGTCCTTTCCAGTGCCTTCCATGTGAACCAAAAATGTAAGTGTATAATTTCTTTTGCATTTTTTGGTGCTGGATATCAGACATGAGGTTATATTGGCTTTACGCGGCGATAAGCGCTGATCGTGAGGTTCTGTGAGTGGTTGGATATTTGAGAATTCCTCTCTCGGGAAAGGAGCGGGGGAGGAGCGGGGGAGGAGCGGGGGGTGAATTCGGAGGTGGACAAGCTGATCTCGCTAAGGCAAGTAACTTTGGATGATTTGAATTATCTTTTGGTGTTCGTTGCCTCATGTCTCTCTCATCAGTGTTGCATTGCTATTATGTGCAATTGAACGATGTATTTTTAGCTTTCTTGGGGTTCTCGAGGACTTGGAGTCCATGTACAAGCCGGCATGTTTGTATCAAAACATCGCTACTAAAAATAAGAGGCACATAACAAAGAACTGATCTGGGAAAAATCGTTATGTAAGAAGATATATGCTGCACCCTTGGCAGGAAAAAACATGAATGGATACTACAATCGCCGGCACTGATGAAGAGAGTATTGCAACGAAACTACATAGCTAAGAACTTTTCTTAAACAACGACCAAGATAACCCATAGCAAGCAAATGGGAACCATTTTCGTTTCTAAAGAACCTCATGTTGCCATTATTTGACGCACTTTGTCATAATCCTGATTTCTATGCATTTTGATGAATAGCAGCGAGTCAGAAACCAAGTGCGCTTACGTTAAATTGTGCTCCAGGCGTTGTCAATAGGAAGTGCAACGCCATTGATCGACCTCGCTCCGTCGCTTGCAAGATACAGAATCGCTTCAGCCACTGCAGATACAGTAACTGGAGGTAACTCTCCAGGCTTCATGTGCAGTGCTTGCACCGGCCTATCATAACTTCAGTCAACAGGGAAAAGAATGAGATTGGAAGGGTAATCTCACGCAAATACGACGTGTGCTTCTTGATCAAAACACGCTTGGTTCATTGAGCTGGCAATATTGGTCATTACGCCTAGAATATGCATTAGTATAGGACTCAAGAGGAGATTTGTTTGAAGACAAGGGGATTCCTGACCTCCGGGGCAAACAGCGTTACATCTGATGCCCTCATCCCTAAACCTAAATGCCGTATTTTTGGTTACTCCTAACTGTTACCCCATTAGCTTTCATGGTTTACAGCCTAGCAATGAAGAGTCACGAACTAATCCATGCTTCGAAGCTGTATAAGCAACTCCTGCAGAAGCACCACTCATTGCAGCTTTACTAGCCACGTTGATGATAACACCGTTTTTCTTCGCTCTCATGAATGGCAGGACAGCTCTCATCAATTTCGTGGGAACTGTCAGATTGATGGCAATTACACGATCCCATTCATCATCTGTGATCTTATCTGCTGCTGCAAAAGCGTCCATAACACCAGCTATGTTAGCTAAGACATCGATCGTGTCACTAAAGGTCTTGTTAGTGCTTCTGAAGTTGACTTGGATGTGTATAGATTATAGTTCCGATACGTAAATGATCAAAAGAGAACACCTACCCAAATTCGGCAACGCAGATCCTCACGACTTCATCACACTCTCCATCACTTCTCAAATCTCCCTTGTGGAAATGAAACTATTCCAGTTCACGAATCAGACCCTAAGACTCTCTTTTCACCAGATCTCACTTCCGCTCAACAAATCACTCAAAATTCAAACCATATGCACTCACCCTCTCCTGATCCTTCTTCTCTAATTTCTCATAATCCATTTCACTGATATCAACCCCCAATACCCTATACTGATGCCCCAAAAAGAGCCTAGTCGTCTCCAATCCCATTCCACTTGCGCACCCCGTCACGATGGCAACCTTGTTAAATCCTATTCCATCAATCATGTTTCTTGGTGGTGAATGCCAATTCGCTCTAGAATGCCACTGATCTCGTAAATTCTGCTGCGACATCTTTCCTGTCCAATTGAGGGTTATGGAGAAGTAAGTATTTTCAATGTCAGTTTTGAAACGTGAGCGACCGGATGCGGATCATGAAATAGCCGGACGGTGAACAAAAGTGTGAGGTGGGTACTTGGTTAATTATGGGCTCTGATACCTGTGTTGGGTCTTCTCTATGTTGGCAGCAGGTTGGTTGTTATTGACACAGCCCACATGGCCAATCAGAGGCCAAGTAACACGAATACGATTAGATGGGGCTTCAAGTTTTGATACGTCTAGTGAATGGGTCGTTTGAACAGTTCAGACTTGATGACTGCTTCAAAAGACGAGTTTAGACACACTCTTCGAAGGTCTGGAGGAATCAAAATAGAATAAAGTCAATGCTAATTCATGTTATGTCATATGATGTGTTGAAGATATACCACATTTCTTTGTTCGAAAGTGGGCATCGAACCTCTTCTATAATGCTCGGCCACTACCACATCATACGATGTGGCCCGGGTAAAGGGTAAATCAGAGGGGGACATAGCATAGTGGCAATGAGCCATATTGGATTAGAATTCATTTTGCTTGCAGATGTCCATGGGGGGCCCGAGGCGATCTGAAGTGCATGTGATTGTCAAGTTGAGGTTGTAGTGTCAATTGAGGTCCGACGTGAAAAGTTTGCCCTACGGTAAGGTTAAGGCACAGATGCAAGAATGTTAAGCTTAAGGTTCATTGCGACAAACACCAAACTTAAAACTACCCAGCACCTGTGGCACAACGTGGCACAACGTGGCTGATACTCGTGGCTGAGCTAGAAGAAACTCGTGACTTCCAATATTTCCAAGGTTGTCAATGTGATTGTTATAAAAGAGTGAATTCGAACTCCTCCGAGTGAGCATTAAAAAGTCGAACTTCATACCCTTCCACGTTACTCAAGTACATCAAAATTTGAAGTCTCTTATTCATCACCCACTTCCCCAACCCCCTTTCCCTCTCTCATCTTTTCAACAATATCCCGGAATTTTCAGCCAATCCAAGTCTTCGGCGACCTCTCCGTCTCCTTGATCTTCTCAAATAACCTCAAGAACACTGCTGAGTCCTGCGCACCTCCAATTTCATACTTTCCCTGGATAGTGAAATTTGGTACTCCGCTAATCGAATTCCTCCTCGCCGCTTCAACTTCCCTATCAACCTCTACGCCACCTCTGTCGCTTTCCAGCCATTCATTGACTTCTTTCTCATCTAGTCCAGCTCGTACTGCAGCGCTGCGTAACACGTCATGACTAGTGATATCCCCTTCCTCCTCGAAATACGACTTGAACAACGATTCTACTACTTTCGTTTGCATGGCTGGTGACTTTGTCTTTCCCAGTTGGATAATGCGGTGGCTATCCCTCGTAGCTCCAGTCTTTCCTCCAAAACTAAAATTAATGCCAACATCTTTTCCGATCTGTGCAAGTCGGCTGAAAGCTGCTGTCATTCTCTCTTCCCCAAAACGAGAAAGATACCATTCTCTTTTATCAACACCTGTTTGTCATGATCAATCTCAGAGCGCGAAATCAGTAAGACATGGAGGCTTGACATTTACCTGTCTTAGGGGCTTCTGGAGCAAGATAAAATGGACGCCATGTTATGCTAAACGTATCATCGGAATCTGGATGTTGTTGTTTGTATGCAGTGATTCCTTGTTCGAGCTTTTGCTTTCCAACATAACACCAAGGACAAACTGTATCACTGACTATCTCAATATCGAATTTCGTCATTTTGCGCAACGAAGCTTTGAACATCAGACTGTTCCGAGATGCAATGGAATGTTAGTCAAGGGAAGAATAGAAAGACAACTGAAGCTATTATATATGCTAAAGAGTGAATGCTGCACAAAAGCATAAGAGTTAGAAAAGGGAAGCTACAATTGCCGGCATGGATGATTACTGATCACGATGGTGGATTAGAAATCAAATATTGACGGATGGGTGGGTATTCGGCATCCCATCAGCAATGCCGACGATTGGGTCGATACCGATAGAATAGTAGATAAAACATTAGTTGATAATGTGATTGATCACTTCAGTAAGTCATTTTTATAAATTCTTTTGAGGGTAAAGTTGAGAGAAAAAATATTCAAAAGATTCAGGAACCGCCTTACTGCAGATTGTATATGGATGTTGCTAATTACTCTAGTTCTGGTGGCTCACCAGGCTCTACTAGGTAAGGTTAAGCATTTTCTGTGGCTTGTAATTAACCTTATGTGGTGGCTGATTGTTAGCTCTTACAGCTTTTGACTACAATTCAAATGTTATGGGTCTGGACTGTGAAGACCGTTCATACAGGATCACTTCAATGAGGCCAACTTGTTGACTACAAATGTGCAATCGACTAAACATGATTGATGTTTGCAAAGCATTAAGGTTAATAGCTCGATTCGAATTCCCGATGAGACCGGTGCACAGTTATTGTGATAACAACCACTCACAGATCTAGATTCAGTGAGCTTTCGGTGGGCGTCAATTACTGAAAGGTATCAAAGGGGAGTTGGATAGAGAACGAACTTGTCAGCGCTCGCTTCGGTTTGATTCAGATTTCTCACAATCGATATTTTGGAGTTAGAAAGTGCACCGCCGCTGACAATAATGCGCCTAATACTTGACACTTACCTTTCCCGTCATCCATCATTTTTCCAAGACCTTACAATCCCGGTACAAAACCCTCCACTCTAACATCCCAATCTACGGGGAAATGAATCCCAGCTTCATCATCCCAGCCCCCCGCAAACATCGCCATTGCAAGCATTAAACCACCCGTATTTGGAAAATACGGAGTTGGGACGCGTGATCCACCCACAGGATAGCCAGCGTCATCAAACTGAAAGTCTGGATGCAACAAATACGCTAGTGCCTGTTCTACATCACCCAGACGCAGTGAGTTCATGGCTAGTAATGCAAAATCCCAACCGTACGAGTCTTCCAAGTCCCAAAGAGAGAGGATTTTGGAGGCGGTGTTGCGGACAATGGTGAGATTGAGGGTAGGGGAGCTAGTCGGGGGAAGCCAGCCATAGATACCAGCCATTGCTGGATGCTATGTATCATGATGTCAGTCATCAATTTGGGATCTGGAGTAATGAGTTATGAGATTGTGGAGTCACTTACGTCGAATGTTGTTTTACTGTCTGTCCACATATTGGGGATGCCCTCGTACACGGCGTATGTGTCGTTAACAATAGGCAGCGGAGCAAGCTTTTCTCTCACATCTTTCCATTCCTCTGGGATTGGCTCCCCTTGACGCTCTTTCCAGCTCATGGCTATATCAAGACCAAACCTCCAGTATGCCAGCTCGAACGTTGGATTGATAGTCGTGTTGGGATTCGTATTTTCAGACACGGGATAGATGGGCGGCCCCAGGTCATACATTCCAGTTGTGACATTGAACCACGCGAAAGATGCCATAAAGTCAGCCGTCGCCGTCAATATCTCGTCCCACCTTTGAAGTGTAGTTTCATTGGGGAAAGAGCGGTATTCGATCTCAGCAAAGTACATAGGATGCGGCTGTTGCCAAATCAGAAGAGAGTTGATTCCTCCCGGGGCACTACGGCCAGTAGTATCCGTCATTTTGCCCCAGCGGGCTCCCTGATAGCCCTGAAACCTAGCTCTGTCGCGCGAGGAGTCGAGGAACTCCTCATACATAGCTGGCATACTCCGCCATAGAAGATCGAAATGATTCCATCGGGCGAAAGGCGCAAGATGCCAAAAGACCATCTCAAGCTACAAGTATAAGTGTCAGTTATGATTCTGAATAAAACCAGGCCTGTCAAAAGATTAGGAGTACGGACGTGAAATTTCCCATACCACCCATTGTTCACGAGACCAGATTCTGACATAATCAGTAAATTGTTGAGAAATCGAATCAGAGCAATGGTATCATTGGCATACCTTGGGGCGGAAAATCTGCTGCTGAATTGACCGCTAAAAGGTATTGAGATAAGATGATTCGCCGCTGAAGCTCGGTGGCATTTTTGGAGTCGACAGAACTCAAGTCAATAAACGCCCCTGTATCCCAATAAGATTGCCACCATGACTTAGAGCTTTCAGTAAGGTCGGTTACCGACGGGGCACTCGTGTTTCCTGCCTTAACACATTTTTTCTCGTCTGAGAACGTGCCGGTCATCCTCAAATTGTTGGAGCTTGGCGTTGTGAGAAAGTATCGATGCGTACCATCCTTAGGGCCCGAGACCTTCCCTTCGCCTTCCCATCTCGCGGTGAAGCAGTAGCTAGTGTCATCTAGAGTATGTTGTATAGTGGCTTCGCTACTTGAAGTTTCAAGAGAGGTAGCGTGTTTACTGGTGACGTTCCACAAGCCGACAAATGGTGCATCAAATTTATTCACATCCGAGTAAGGAAAATCAAAAAACAAGCCCAAGGAGCCTACTCTAAGCAGTTCAGACTTCACATTGATAATGATGGTGTCAGAATCCGGTGCCGCCGATACCTCCACATGAACTTGGCTGCCGTTGTAGATAAATCTTGAGGTGATCACGCCGCTCCATAGATCAAGAACTTGACTTTTCTCTTTTAAGTCACCTTCGGTGATACTCGCACCATTAAACCAGAAGCCAATATTACCAAGGTTTAAGCGTTGAGGATTCTGAATCAGCCAGTTTGATATATCAGCCTCTGCAGGATTAGGCTGATTATAGTTCACAAGGCGTCCATGGGTCCACCAGTCCAAGCCTGTAAAGTCTTGAAATTGTTAACAACTAATTCCCAAGTCTAGATGACTAATATCAATGTAGTCTCACCTTCCACAGATGTTTGGTTCGGAGTTGTTGGCAAGCTGAAATTATGCCAGCCCCATGTCGACATGGTTGCAAAAGGGTTGAAAGTTTGGAGACCAGTTACATCTACACCAAAGGCAAAGTTGCCATTGCCAACCTGGAGAGGCGTAGTTACCGAGCTCTCATTACGGTGTACATTGTGAGCTTGGACAATTGCTTGCCTTTGTATAGAAGCTTTGATCTTGGTCAGCCAAAGGAAAGGGATGCAGAATGATAAGATGATTGGAGTATGCATAACGACCTATGTAGCATTTGAAATAGTTTGATTTTTATTCGGGCTGCGGGTTGTTCTATTCTTCTAGGGATACAGATTACCCCAGATTTTAACTACCGAAATGCATGTTCCTTAACATTACCCCGAGCCTCAGTTATTCCACCACTTAAATCATTTCGCCTACAGTACCGATGCAAGTTAATCCCCATAAGCGAAAGTACTGTGGTGGGGCAAGGTAAATGCCATATTTTAAACCTTAAATCTTCCTTGGCCGTGGAAACGAACGACTCAAAATGTGTAATATACGATGACTGATCCCGTGAGCATGCAAGACCAGGATGCAATATTTGGGTTGGAAATATCGCATGTTGCTCGTCCTATCCTGCTCTATTTATGTCAAAGTTGTCTCTCTCACACTGTATCACAGGTCTAGTTCTCAAGAAAATGTGAAAATTTTCTACCTGAAAGTGTTCTTTATCCCTTCTTCCCCATCCTGATTCTGGTGCGCCCGCCCCCTAACAATTCCCAAGTCCTCCTTTTGCATCCCTTAACAGCAGGGTCCCTGCAATCACGAGAAGCATTCTTGAATAACAAGCTTCTGGGCTACGCAGCTTCCGGTTCTTAGAGAAAACTGATAGAAAGCCGATTGTGTTCGAACTATGTCATCTGCAGCAACACCTTTTCCGGCATGAACGATCCAACGCTCTGGTCAATATACCCGGGGCCTCCAAACACCTGATCGTGAAGCAAAAGTGAATAGCCATTAGTTCCAATTCGTATGCCCTCTGGTATGAAATGGTCATCGTTATGCAGACCACAAGGGAGTACTTCCCGAGGTAACTCATCAGGAACAGATGTGACCATACTCATGGCGTCATCAACACAACCACGGAGATATCGACACGATGAGAGTTTGGGGCCGCCTTGGTTCTCTTTCAAAGCGGTAAAGGTACTCCTTGTCTCGGTTGTGAGTTTTTCATCTATTCGCATATCATGTGGCGGGGAAAACTGAAGCACAACGCGACTGCTGTCGTATCCGTGTTAGATACTGTAGATGGGTAGCTTCTGAGGATAGAGTGACTTATGTGTAGGTGGGATCGCCAGTGTCTGGATGCTCAGCATCAAAGAAATAATGAAGCACGTCTGTTGTCGGCTTTCCCCTTGTCCTTCAATATTGTGTCTTTTCTGATTCGCTCAGAAACGCCTGTAGATGCAAATTCGTGACACGCTTTATTTGCAGAGACCTGATGCGGTCTAAGAGATGGTCCAACCCTCGACATGTCAAACATACCCAAAATTTGACGATTGGTGACTTTGTGATCTAATATCTACTTAATTTTCCGGCATAGAGACAAAAAAGGCGAATATATTAACATAACAGACGGCTCTTATACTCATAGCAATGCTATGCGGTGAGATATTGAGCGGGTTTTCCCCTGGCTCTTTAACTTCTAACCATCAACCAAACACAAATCCTCAAGAACACCGAATACCAAATAATCCATACTCTCAGATAGATATTTGGGCCTTGTCTATTGCGCAACAAGTATCTTACTGTCGAAAAGTAATTCGCACTAACGATTCACATATATACTGATGAATTCGTCCGCAGACCACAAAGCTCTGTCAGAAATTATTATTCAACACGCGCGTTTTTGTGCATGCTTTTCTGAATCAACTGTATTGAGAGTATTTTTCGGCTCAAAGTTACGAGTGAGAAGGAGTTCCAGATATCTTAGCAAGGGGTCAGGACACATTACAAGTGAATCAACGTAAAGAGTCTTGAGAGCCAACCCGATTAGCTGTAGATCTTGGCATCCCCTACTTCTGAGCTGCTGCTAGCCAGACACTTACAATACCCAAAATGGCATGAAACAATCAGAGGATCCAGTGATTCGATATCTCGAATATGATGACTTGGATCTCAAGATCCATAACGATATTTCCAGTTCTCTGCGTACCGTTTGTACGGAAAGTTTTCGATCTACCCGATCAAAGAAGTAACCACACAAAAGTCTCCTCTTCCTTCGATCTGTGACCACCTACCTGAATCCAACGGTAATAGTATCAACGTACTACTACTGCATTAAGTAACTTTATACAGAAGAATTCAAATGGAGCCAACGTATTGCTTGCGACATACCCTGCCCCCTCTAACCGTTCCTAAACTCTGATCAGCTTGCCACCTATTCGTCATCTGGAATAGACTGTAGATCCTACTAGAATGATAAATCCAACACTTGATTTACTCTCCCCAGACCTAGCACATATGAGAGGTGTGGCGCAACTTCTGTCGTATTACTAGGTAAGTACGCAGGGGCCACATTGTTGTTGTTGTTGGAAGACTGTCGATATGGGAGCGTACTAAATAGTGGAGTTTTTCACATATAGGAAATAGATGCCTCGCTTGAGGACCGAATGGAATATTTGAAGTATCTTGTAGATCCGAGGATGAGGTAGGACCCATTCTTTGAAGCACAAACTGGGCGATCACTCGTCTTGAAATAGGGGTAGCGAGTATGAAGAGCAGGTTCAAGCACAGGAAATTCATTACTTCCCACAATGATTTCAGCTTCGTAATCACCAGAAAAGCCTCAAAGATACTAAAACAAGTCATCCATAATTTCATCATAATCTATATGGATAAATATGACAGAAGAAAAAAAAACAGGAGAAATGCTGCAGCAGGTCCTCCGAGCCTGCAAGTCACGCGCCATTTCTTCCTTAACCAAGGATACCCAACGCCGACCTAAATTGTTATACACAAGTATTGAATGGTTTAATCAGAGTCCGAGTCTTTATGCGCATCTTTTTTTCCACCCACAAGTTTCTTTCCCGCCTCCGAATCATCATCATCATCATCTGACCAGCGGTCACCATCTTCCCCAACCGCGAAAATTGTTTCTCCATCAATACTCTCTCTTGGAATCTCTTTCGCAGTATTAGCTCCCGGAGGAGGATCATATCTTGCCTCTTGGCCAGATTGTGTTTGGCCACCTCGACGAGCAGCTGAATTCTCAACGTCATCTTCATCGTCATCTTCAGCACCAAAATCGGCTATCTCAAATCCCTCATCGTCTTGCGCTAATTCGTCGCTCATAGCAAACCTTCTGTTGTTGGCACTCGGTCTCCATACCCAGGCCACAAATGCAACATCCAATAAGTAAACGATATTGAGCCAGCCATCGAGAATGAACCATCTAGATTTCCAGTGGAAAGGAACAAAGTCCGGATCCGAAGCTGAAGCAAAAGTAAAAGAATTGAAGAAAAAGAAACCGAAAATGACAATAATGGAGAGAAGAATACACCACCAAAGTTTACGGTACATGCCTGCTTTTGTCGTTTGTTTGCGATCATTCAAATCCTTCATAGTCAAGTTGAGGGAATTAAGAGTCCACACGTAGAATGCCGTAAGAGTTCCGGCCAAGGGAAGAATTACAAACAAAACCAATGGGCCTATAATCGTGTTAATTTAAGAATTTTCACTGGCAAGGAAAGATCCTACCAGCATGTTCGGGAGTAATTGTCAAACTCGCAATGGAGTAAATCAATCCGAAGATGAAATGAGCACCAGCGAGATAACGGACATAAATCATGGTCTTGCCCAAACTGGGCTTTACAACACCATAACCCATGCACACAATGAGGAGCAAAAAGAATGAGAATGAGTTGCGACCTGCATTTAGTACAGCAACAATGATCATTAACGCTTTTGAGCCAATATTGCTACCAGATCGGTTGAGATAGTCTATATATGTCAGATAGATCCCGATAACACTAAAATTCCAACTTACCATAGAAACCCCAAGTCATCAGCATCTCAACTATTAGGAAGACAATGATGGCGGTAATGTAATTCTGTACCGGCACTAAGGGAATATCAGTATAATCATCAATATATATGATTAAGGAAGGATACTGACAAATATCTTCTCGGTGTTGCACGTAGAGGAATGCCCAAAGACTGTCAATCCATTGTTAGCTGCTGTGATACAAATGCTGAGGTATTGAATATCATACATTCCTATGACAGCATAGACTATTGTGATAATACCATAAAATGGCAGTTTTGGGATTTGTGCTGCTGGCAGCTCTCCATAAGCATTTCTAAACTCCACAACCGCAGTATATTTAACATCCGAAGGAGAATACCCAGTTGTGCCAACACAGTAATATCCGGTCTTTTTGATGGGATAGTTTATTGGTGGACCGGTATTGTTAAGATGAACGGCTGCAGTGTAGATTTGACTGTTTGACTTTTCCGTTGCGTTTTGCGCCAGGAGGAATTCCCCAGTATGATTACTATTACAGAAACCGTTGCTGATATTTTCCGGATCACAAATGAACTCTTTCTAGATTTGACTTTCAGCGGATGGGGTAAATAAAGGCCTAATGTATTGGTTCATACCTGTATGCTGTCTATCGTCGGCAATACGCCGACAAGATCATAATCCCTCCATTCAAAAATAATCATGCTTGCAATTGGATCAGGATCTTTGGAATCTTGTGTAGTTGGAAGCCATTTCACTAATATATGTGGCTCAGACGCTCCTCCCCAAGTCTTTCGATCATACATCCCGGCGCATACTTGTCGATTGTCATTGGATTCGTCCTGCTATCACCGTCAGAATGAACATCTCATATCCGCTTCTTTCGACTTACCATCTTGACCTCCAATGCACCAACTGCCAGGGCTGAGAACCCCAATGCGAGGAAACCATTAAACCAATTTCGCATGGTTGCTGTAGCCTCGCGGGCTCGGGATGAAAGCTACCTAGTACTTTACTACCGGTACCGTACCTGCTAGGTGACAAGATATCGGGATATGAAGATGGAAACAGTATCTTATATCGCCTTTACATATAGATCAACTTTCAAACATTCGTAGCAATAATGTATGGGGGGGAAATTATCGTCTGAGTGAAGTTGATTTATTTTGATTTCTGGCAACACCAAGTCTCTAGAGACCTCTCATGCTAACTAATAAAACTTAGTAATACTTGTATAGCTCTACTGCGGGTTCAGGAAACGTAAGGTCCAGATCTATCTAACCGAATTTGGTTAGTCTGATCACGCTCGGGTTATTTTTGCTCCAGCCTCATCTTCTCACCTAACAAGGACTAGCTTATGTGTTAGGTAATCATCAAAGTTTCTTCTTCACTATACTCCGTACTACACTGCTACATACTTCGTACAATACCCGTGGACACTCACTACATTACATATTTGCACAAATAAGAAACATTTATGTACTTGAAACATCAAATTTATTCAAAAATAATTTAAAAAGGTCATTTGAAGGAATTATGGCCGTACCAAACTCTCCAGAAGCTCATTCTTCTACGAAAGAATCAGTTATACTTTGTAAGAGGTGTAATGAGTTTCAAGCAACACTTCAAATTCGATCAGAATCAGTTTGCCAGTTCGTCACTCTTATTCCGTACTTTCCCAAAACTTAGAATGAGTTGCTATACTAACAGTTGTTTTCGGCCAGAAAATGCTTCTCACAGTATATTAAAACAAAGGCAGTGAAGCGCATGGAAACTTATAAAAGCAAACGATCTGCGAAAGTTCCACAAAAATTATTATTACCACTTTCCTTCGGTCCTTCGTCATCATGCTTGTTGCATATGCTAGATGGTCACCTCCAAACCCAACACGAGCGAATGAACCGGGCTTCGTATGAACTATTCGTTGTACATATCGACCTTTACTTGGACGATACAGACAGAGAAGCCTCTACTGCTCTATTAAAAAAGTATAAGGACCAATATCCCAGACATTCTTATTCAAGTTATGGGCTTCAGGAAGCTCTGCAATTGGAAGGTATTGATTGGGCATCATTGGGTGTATCCGATCGTGCTGTTCAGAAAACCCAAGCCTCAAGTTCAGACTTACAAAGGATCGTTTCCTTATTGTCATCTGCAACCTCCAGGGCCGACATTGTATCTACTCTGTTAAATAGACTCCTAGTGGATGTCGCCAAAAGAAATGATTGCGAGAGCATATTATTCGGTGATACTACTACACGACTCGCAGAAAAAACACTCACTGAAACAGCCAAAGGACGCGGGTTTTCTTTGCCATGGCAAGTCTCTGACGGACCATCCCCATATGGAGTGGGCTTTAATTATCCTTTACGAGATATTCTTAAGAAAGAAATCATGACATTTTCATCCTCGACCACACCTCTTCCGGATCTAGTAGTGTATCAAGAGACTCCGTCCCATATATCTGCTTCCTCAAAATCAACCACGATTGATGATTTAATGGCACAATATTTCGAATCTGTCGAGGAGAATTTCCCAAGTATAGTTGCCAATGTTGTTAGGACATCAAGCAAATTAAACCCTACTACTGACCACAAATCGAAAGGGTGCGGGCTTTGTGGACTTCCTGTAGCAGAGGGCACTGATGGTATATATGGCTGGGGGGGCGACCAGAATCCGGATGCACGGCAATCAAGAGAAAGTATTAGTTCAGATGCTGTTCTATGCTATGGATGCTCAAGATCTATCAACGGATGAAACCGCTCGATAGTATTCTACTATCATCTTTATAACACCCCAAAAGTCCCATTCTAACACCGATTATTCTTCCTGGTTGCCCGTGAGGCTCATACAGTATACAAGCTGAATGAGTGAGTATATACAACGTGATATTGGGCTTGCGGATAGCCCGGGGTATGAAATAGGTATTTTATACCTGCTCCTTCACCGAAGTAGGGAGGATTTGGTTCTCGAATTTCCGCATCAACTTGTTGGTTTGCTCCGCCAAACTGAGAGTTAGGATAGTATGCGGTAATATTCTTGCCAAATGAGGCAAAAATCCTTTGTAAATAGCGAAGACACCTTCGGTCTTCACAGTTTTTGCCAGGCAATCAAAAATACCGAAGTACAAATTTCCGGTCTGATTGTACATACGCGACATGATAGTGTCTGAAAGAGATTAGCATTAGAACGAGGGATATTTACCAAACAAGATCTGCTTACCTGGTGGATGCATAACACAACAAACCACAAATCCACTAGCTGTACTACTTGCAAGATGCAACGCTGGCCCCTCCTCCATTCCTAAGTGCTTGACAAGTCTCCTCTTCGCGAAAAAATATGTTGGTAGTTGGACAGAGCTTCCAAACCCTGTCCGTACCATAGCAGCTCCCACTCCTCTGTAAAGTCCATTTACTCCCTCCGCTTTATAGATCTTTCTCATTCCATCCACAGCATTTTTATAACCATGTTGTGTGCCTACCGGCGCTTGCGGTGAGAAACTCTGCAATCTCGTCTTGACCAAGAAAAATGGACTGCCCGCAGCAGCACCCAATATCCCCGATGTTGCGCCCGAGAAGATATTTATTCCCAAACTTTGTGTTTTTGAATCGTCGAATAATGCGCCAGTAAGAGTCCCTCGTATAGGTTCGTAAAAGCCCAATCTACATCCATTGAGAATCATCTGGTAAAATATATGCAGCGCCGATTCCTCGATATATACCCCCAAGACCCTCATTCCGTACAATAGTTGTGACACCGTGAATTGGTCCCTTATATAACCGTGGCTGGAGACTCTTTCTCTTGAAGTTCGCCTTGCAGTTGCATGCTGTTATTGCCCCATTAGTAAATGTGTGGTGCGTGTAATGTATCCGAGAATGGTATTCTTACCGGATCTTCACAGTTTCGAATGGATGAGTTGCAGTTACAGCTCCGCACGCTGCTATTCCACCTGCGACGAAAGCTCTGGACTTTGATGTCAGTATATGAGGTAATGGAGAACAATCTTAGAAGCTCACCCTAATGTCGTAGACATTTTGCTATACTCCCTACTCCTACCACTCGCGATTGCTCACCAACGCTGAGACGTCCAAGTCAAGCTGCCAAGTGTTTGTTTCTTTCGAGATGTTTGGATACTTTTTCAAATATAAAAGGAAAGGAGAAGCGCCGAGGTGAGATGTAATACAAGTAAGTGTTTGTAACCAAGGCTGACTGTGTTATTATACGAAACTCTTGTGTACACTTATAATAATTTTTATCGCAGTGTAGCAAGAGGCCGACCCTCGGAGCTGGCTGAAGCTCCTGCAGATCCCTGTCAGTGATATTCACCCAAAGTCTCGGAGCACCGCGGAGATGGTGGGGGCGGACCCGGATAACGAGGTTCACATCCGAGTCACGTGTAGATAAACAAAGAAGTCTTTCGAGCTTGCCATGCGTATTTTTATGGAACAGGGAATCTAAATCAAGACCAATGCATGTTCTTCTCATTTCGGACTACATCTCTCTTTGAAGTCTATATTACATGTTACAGTGGAAAGTTGTAGAAGAGATCAACAAGCAAACATGTCTTCTACACCTATGGCGATTGACTCTCCATTAGGAGCAAATGGTAATTCCACACTGAAAAATGGAGTTTCGACCGTCCCATCAACTGCCAAACTCACGGATATGATCTCATTGTACACTCCGGTCAAGGTGAGTTTGAATTCAGTAATACATGAGCAACTACTGACGCATCAAGCTTTTCCGTCATTCTCCAACACCATTAGACAAGGGTCAAACTCCCCCAAGTTATAATTTTATACAATCCATCAATTTCAATGATAATGGCAGTCAGCTTATCACATCTGAGACTGATAATACTATGCAAATCTATGACGTTCTCGATGGAAGACACTCAAAGATGAATATTAGTGCCAAATATGGCTGCAACCATGCAATGTTTGGCCATGCGGAGCATTGTATCATACATTCTAGTACTAAAAAAGATCGTGAGTTATAATTCGTCCCTCAACTATAGCAAACTAAATCGAATATAGATAAAATACGTTACCTCTCGGCCCATGATAACTCCTACATCCGTTACTTTGAGGGCCATGAGCAAAATGTCACATGTCTATCTCTTCATCCAGGACAGGACAATTTCATTTCTTGCTCTGAAGACAACACCCTTCGAATCTGGGACGCAGCTTCTAATAATCCGGCGGGTATCCTAAATCTTACTGGTGTTCATCTCGTGGCTTGGGATCCTTCCGGAAATGTCTTTGCAACTGCTTCTCCTCTCGCCCAGTCCATTTTACTTTATGACTTCCGCAACTTCGACAAGGAGCCATTTGCAACTTTCGATATATTGCCATTCTGTCAAGAATTTTCTCCGCAGGCAATAGGAAGAGGGTGGAACAAGTTAGCCTTTTCGAACGATGGAAAACACTTGTTGTTAGGTACGACTGGCAATGGCCACTTCTTATTGGATGCATTTGATGGACATCTAAAGGCATTTTTGAGGAGAGATAGAGGTGGGGCAAGAAGACTTGGAGCAGGCGACCATAATCCGGACAATCTGGATCCATCATCGAGCGACTATCTTCACACCACGGCTGGAGACTGCTGTTTTACTCCCGATGGAAGGTACGTAATCAGTGGATCCCGAAGTAAAAACGTATTAGTATGGGATACACTTGCGGCTACGGCGAATAGAGTACTCAACCCGCTACATGAGTTGGAATATGCGGGCGAATCAGCAATTGTGGCTTTCAATCCCAAGTATAACCATTTTGCTACGGCGGACCAGGAAGTTTTGTTTTGGGTGCCGAATACCGATATGCTTTAATTCTTCCTTGTGGGTTGCGTGTTATTTGTGGCTAGCACCTTTTATATTGTACGCTAAATTGGCAATACCCAAGTGATGTAAGGATAGGCGTCGGTGGGAATGGAGTCTAGGGCACATTTCAATCGAAAGTAATCATAGACGATGGGCTCAAGGTTTTTGTGGGCTGCATTCTCACTCTTTTTTTTCTTTTGCTCCGTTTTTGGCTTGTTACACCATGCATTCGAAATATTGCGGATTTGAGGCTATAGTTGTCTATAAAAAGCAAGGCGAGCTCTCTGACGTCAATCGTCTTGATATCTAGTTAATAGCCAAGATGTGGTTGCCGCAGAATGATTTTTACAATAACTCTTTACTTTATTCTCCTTCCCAAACCGCCTCAATCAAGCTCATTCTACATCCTACTGGTCTCTTCACACCCAAAAAGCGAAAGCCTTTGACTGCACCAAACAAATCGGCCCAATCATTCTCACCACGTTCTTGAGCATTCAGAACTGACAACATGTTTATGTCCATAGTTCTCATAGCTTTTTCTTCCAATCCGACTGAGCCCTTTCCGGCTTCAGGGAGGCAGTAATCATTGATGAGAATTCTTGCGCCTTTCTTCAAAGCTGGCTTAAGTTGACATAGCATATTGATCGCATATTTATTGCTGTGGTTATGCATAACCCAGCGAAACATATATACATCTGCATTTTTGATAGGTTGAGGACTGTGGAAATCATGGACCATATACTTGATTCTTGGCGAAATGGAGGCATCAAGTGCAGGTGCACTTGCGATTGTCTTTGATAAATCCTGGACGACGAAGTTGAGGTTGGAGAATCTCTTGGCCAATTCTATGCAGACAAAGCCATGAGATCCGCCGAGATCTACGATGGTACCGGAGTAAGAGTCGATGAAAGCCCAATCATAGTTTTCGACGAGGTGGGTAATTTCGTAGCCTTCACCACTGGTGAAAGATGCCATGGCTCCTCCGAAGCGTTTTGCACGAAGTGGGGACTTTCCAATGGTGACGAACAAATCTTCAATATCCATAGTGCCGTTGGCGAGGCAGAAGCCCGTCTGGGTGGGTTCAGAAGCTGAAGGATATTGTGTCAGGGCCTCGATTGTTTTTCCTGCGCTCTAGAGGAATTTAGTTTGAGATCTATCTTTGAAGGCAGTGCAGCAATGTAGCCACAAACTAGACTTGAAATAACAACGTACTGGCCAACATTCTTCTACACAAACGCCAACCCAGTCCATCATAGATTGATCTTCAGCTAACATCTTACTAGCAGCCGTATGTGAAACTACTTCTGGCTCGACTTCCTGAAAGATTCTATTTGACATAGCATGTCGCATGAATCTTCTTACGTTGATAACGTCTAGTCCAACCTTTTGCGCAATCTCTTCAAAAGTCGCAGTGCCACCCAATGGAATTGACTTTGCTGTTCAAAGTTAGTCCGGGAGTCAATGGTCACTAGGGTTAGGCTCATACCAATATTGTAATGATATATTGCTTGAAGGGAGAGAACATCGTAGAACTTTAAGTTGTCAGTCAACTTTTGTTCTAAATTCATGGGACATATACATACATCCATAGCCAACCATCTGAGTCCTTCCTCGGCTCCCGTAACGAGGTCGCCCAATTCTTTCGTAGCTATGATAATTTCTTCTCTGGACTTTCTCAAATCTTCAGGTAGTTTTGGAAAGGCCACTGCGGAAGTGGCATCGAAGCTTGGCTCTTGGATTCCATTGTCTTTCAAGTACGCACTTAGTTTCTCTGTCTCTCGAGTGATAGTCGCAGCTAACTTCACAAGTGAAGAGGTTGGGGACTCAGACAAAGGTGAGCTGTGGAGAAGGTGAGGCGGGTCGAAGAACTTGTGTAAAACAGAACTTTCTGTAGTCAAAGATGTCGTACTCGGTAGTCTATTTGACCTACTTGCAGTAAATGATCTTCTGCCCAAGCTCATGGCTGCCCTTTGAAATATGTTGGTAGCCATGTTTGAGAAGAAAGAGACAGGAAAGTCTCAAGATTTCTACGTATAGGTTTCTAAAGTGCCGTTGTATGAAGTATAAGAGGGAATCCTTTAATAGGAAGTTATCCTTTTCAATCGATGCCGCCTTGGATCTTTTTACCATCTTTTATCATCAAGGTCTTTGTTTGCCTGGAGCCCTAATTTTGAATATACCATGGCGGCTGTGACCCACATACAAACAAGACATGGCCTGTTTCTAGACCTGTGGTTGAGACTCGAAAATAATGATTCTGCTTTTACAGGCTCTTGGATTGCAAATTGTGGACAGTCTTCTAAATTATAGTATCTCACATTGGACAAACGCCTCCAAATGTCCCACCACATATTGGAGTATTCCGGCTTGAAATTGAGTTGTTCACGTGGATCACAAGAGCCGTTCCTGAATTACATAGTTAGAGTGACAATAACATGCATAAATCCTTAGCGTACCGGCGAAGGGGACCTCTGTGAGTCAAGTGGCCGTTGTCGTTACACTTTTTTGCCCACGCTCAGTGCTGATCTTCACACTGATCGCCGATAAGGGCGGATACCACGTTGGGGGACACTGGTAAATATCCACTACAAGAATAGTCGTCAAATCAAGAACCGTTGCTCATAAAGTCAATTTTGCCCAAGAACTTTCAAGATGTATTCTTATCCCCATTACTACCTGAAAATGGCTTGATAATTATCATATTACATGTTTCATACTTGGAGTGAAGGCTGAGAAAAAGGATCAAATGAAGTTAGAAGGGATGCACAAAGCGGCCGCTCATCACGAAATACAGCTAGAGCGGCAGGCAGGCGAATTATCAGCTCGGCATCAATTTATTTCAAACTCCAGGAAAAACTAAGGAAGGCTTGCTTCGTTGTCGTTGCTAAGATATTGTGAATACGGAAGATATCTTTTGTTTGCAAACATGACGATTGGTTTCGCCATATCCTCCCACTTTCCAAGAAAGAACCACATCGCTGAACATAGCATTTCAATTTTTTCCACCGCCGCACCAAGCATACTTCTTTGTATATCTTGCTTCAACCGACGCAATATATCGAAATTTGGTTATCTCTCCGCATCTACGCCTCACACACGAATCACCAAAGCTTCCACTCTCCAAGCCATGATTTCCAACCACTCGAAGTCGCAGCCTTTTTTCTTCTATCCGTAACTCCAAATTCGACCAATCTATCCGTCCTCAGCATGAAACCGGGAAATCTAGCCAACCAGATTTCTAACATTGCTCTCCTCTCTGGATCTTCCACGCTGAAGACATATTCCTGTATTTCTCTTCTCTTATCCTTCGACAATCCTCTTTCCAACTCTTCTTGGAGCATTATGATATCCAGTACCTCTGTATCTTGCATATCCTGGTACTGCTGAATGACTTGGTTCCAGTGATGCTCGATGTGCTTTAATCTTGGTTCTGAAGGGGGGCTGCTGAGATAAAGTGGGGGAAGCTTTCCGATTTGGCTTTGCCGGAACCATGCATGGGCGCAAGAGGGGAGGGTAGACATGTTGGATTCTCAAATTAAATAGCTGGGATTAGAATCGGTCACGCTCACAGCTTCATAGTTTGGATGACTGTGTGTTATTCCTTGGGTGTGTTGATAGAGGATTATGAGCAGGTTTTATAGAAGATGGCAGCATGATTCACTGCTTTTTGGAACGGGAAGGGGTAATGGCAGGTATGTGGGTCCAAATTACTGACAATATGCTTCTTAATTGGGCCTCCTGCCGCTCTCAGAAGAATTCAATATTGTTGGGAATGTACTGACATCAAGCAGCATCACCTTGACGAATATCAGCAGCCACAATTTTCTGATCACTTTATTTGTGGTGATTAATAGTACTCGAGTGGTCGAGGATGAGTTACCTGGTGTCGCTGTTATGGTAGACTGGTAAAAAAACGTGCAGGTGAGCTGTGATTGCATTTTGTGCCGGGATAGGTATATGTGTCCAGGGTCACCGAATCTAATAATCCTCTCTTTATGCTATCTATTGCAAGTAAGAAAAGAGGCATCTATAAAGCCATACAATCTACTTCCTGAATGGCTATGCCAATAATAATTCAGCATACATCACTTTCTTGAATAATATTCCATATGAGCCGAGAGAATGATCTTGACTGTGATTGGGAGCTTGCATGCTCCTTTGAATTGCTCTCTCATCTTGAGAACAATCAAGCTCTTTTGATCGCTTTTGACTGATATTTTGCCTGAGGTGAGTGATCAGCCATCATCGTAATGGAATACTTCAGGCTAATCTATAAGCACTGGGGGGTCAGTACATCGCGGGTTGAGACTCTCTTAGCCGTTCTAGAGTGACCGACTGAGGGAAGATTACAGTTGCATTGTCCATTATACTATTCAAAAATTATTGTATTGCTGCTTACTGAGCTACGACCCAATGTTAGCATGACCCATCACCTACGCGGCTAGGTATATAATCCTGCATAACTGTGCCACGATTATGAGTCTTGACGAGCAATGCATCTTGTTATATATCACAACATACATCAAATATTCTAGCTTTACAGAAGAAACAGATCAGAAAAGTTCATTCGGGGGCTTTGCATGTCGGTTTGGTGATATATGAGGCAAGTGTTCGCTGTCAGTTCAGTTCTGATATATATTCTGAAAATGTCATAGCGAAAAATATCTTTATTGCAGTCAAAAGGCCCCGACTCGGTAGTCTGTTGACATGAAAGTACCACTACTAGTGTCGATATCTGCGAGAGACGCTGCCAAAGCAGACGCCCTCTTCAGGCAGCACAGTTTACTGACACCCAAAATCTCAATACTTGTCGACTTGTTAATCTTGCGCAATGCATACATCGCGTGACTCTGGCGACCGTCGATGGGGTGTTTCGTGATCTGCGGCCTTTGGACAGCATGTATACGAGTAGTTCACTACAGAGTTTTAAATCACTTGGATTTTAGTCTGGATTAATATGCTTGTTTGAAAGACTTTGAGTCTTTGGTAATACATTGGCAGTTGGACTATATTTATTTTCGGTGTGATTTGATGTACCGCAGATCCAAGCGAATCCTATATACCGATGGGAGAAGAATTTGGTGAGATCGAAGGCAGTGTGACAGAAACATGAGTCGATAGAACTAACCTCAGATGTTCTACGAAACTACAAACTAGCTGCTTCCTTAAGATTATGTAACAACGATCCAGGGAACAGTGTATCCTCAACGTCGCGCGACACAGCGAGTGGCCTTGTAATCGCAACAGTACAACGAAAACTACATCAAGCACGTGGCACGTGCTCGCCTCCCCTGGCAAGGACCCATCACAAGTTTCAGCGGTTAAATGCAAACCAAATAAATCACTGCGATAGTCTAACCCGGAAATTACACTGGCGCTTACCGGAATTATTTCCCACATGTCTCGGTAAACGTCGTGCTATCCCATATGAATCAACAATTCCAAAGAACAAGCAAGCTACCCATACCTTTAATCTGGCATGGATTGTCCAAAATAACCCTAGGGCGTAAGAGTAAAAATATATTACCGCCGCAACTATGCATATCCGCCTACCACGCTGCCAATGACCCGCGAGAATTAGAGGGAACATGTAGGTACAGCAACTCAGGGGTGGCTGAGCTGCAGCGGAAACATGAGGAAAACCAACATCACTTCAAGTTGGAGTTAGGTATTGATATAATCTCATGCGTCCCTGGCTCTGTTTATTTTGGTGTTGTTTCATCTATCATTGTCACGCTGTTCTCAAGTGGAAATTTTGGTTGTTCTTTCCTTCCTGATACATATCTATTCACTTGCTATACCGTTGCGAACGTTCATCTTAGTTCAGGCAACTTCGATGATCCATGACTTGTTATTCATAGCAAGGCTGTGTTAGTCAGTCAAGCATATCAAATATAAGCCTGCCATTTTTTCCACTGCCAACCAGAAAATAAGAGAAAGAAATAACAACACGACACATTAAAGACCAAAGATTCAAACATGAGGGTCTCAGACTTAGGAATAATCTGCGTAGCCTGCACAGCTACATTAATCCAAGCGGAAAGTTTTTCAACCCAAATCTACTCTGTGGCAAGAAACTCGACATATGCACAAGCAAGAAGATCAGCTGCGAGAGAAGATAAGATTACGAGGAGTAGAGTCAATAGTCATAGGAAAAGTGAAGTTAAAAAAGCTAGGACCAGAGCTTCAAGGAGGTTTAGTCATGATGAAGGTGGTCAAAAGAGGTTGAAAGGTCCTGTAGGAGGTGTGGAAAATGATGAGGGGTATTTGATAGCTGTGGAAAAAGGGTGGATTGATGATGATGATGATGGAAGAGCAAGGTATGGAAGTGGAGTTCCGGAATGGGTAAGTTTTTGAATGCATAGACTTTTGAGGACAATGTTAATCGAAGCACAGGATTGGAACGAACTTTTGTATGTCATCGATCTGGAAATCGGGAGCCCACCACAGAGTTCACGAGCTCTCCTTTCCATTTCTGATAATGATATGTTCATACTGTCAATCGATTGCACAAATACATGTCACTATCATCAACTCTACGATCCTTCCTTATCGAATACGCAAAAAAATTACTCATACTCTTTTTGCTATGGATTACACACGTTGCTCAGCATTTGGTAATCTAATCTCGGATACCATTAATCTCGCCGGCCTCACAATCTCGCAAACTTTCGGCGCAATCGATAGCATAGGATGGTTCACTGACCCTGACTGGGGTAATCTAGAATGGGATGGACTTCTCGGACTAGCTCCCTCATCTACGCACTCTCCAAATTCGATTTCAAATCCACTCCTCAACCTTCACTCTCAAGACATTCTCCTAAACCAACTATTTACCCTCCTCCTTCCTCAACACCCCGATACACCCGGTCTTCTTACCTTTGGTAGCATAAACCACACTCTCTATACTGGTCCCCTCAAACCCCTCGCTCTTCTAAACCACAGCTCCGTCTCCAAGCATAGCCCCGCCTCCCTCCCAGACCTCGTAACAAACCGCTGGCAAGTCCCCTGCACATCCCTATCCATTCCGGGCACATCCTCCTCCTACAATCTTCGATCCTATATCGCCCTCCTCGAAACCTCTTACCCCGGAATCGGCCTCCCCTCCTCTCTCGTCTTCTCGCTACATAACTATCTTGGCATGGAACATCGCGGTTTCGACATCCCAGCGTCTATCCCCTGTTCCCGTCGTAGTACTTTACCTATCATAACTCTGCATCTTGGAGATCATGAATTCCCATTAACGGCATACGAATATACGTTAGAAGTGGAAAGAGAGGATATCGGGGGTCATAGATGTGTGTCATTGTTCATTGCAAGGGAAGAGGAAGAAGAGGAGGGAATAAAGAGTATTATATTGGGAAGTGGATTTTTGAGGAATTGGTTTGGGGTGTTCAATTTGGGGGAGAGGCAGGTAGCCTTTGGGAAGGTAGCAGTAGTGCCAGAGGGGACGGAGGGAAGTGAGTAGGCATATAGTTTTGAGAGGTTGGGAAAGAATGTTAGAAAGAGGGGTTGGATTCGAATAACAGGATTGAGGGGCTGGTGTTTGCGAATTTAAGGGTTGGGTATAGAGAGCGAAGTGAGGTGTTCAGAGCGAAAACTCTTTGGTTTCTTGGGGTGTATTTAGAGTAACAACGTTGAATATGTAATGTAAATTCGGCTATGCGGTAATGGATACCTGTTGACTCAACAAAACACAGCTAATCATACACTCACCGCGCTCTGGAAAAATCTAAAAGCAATGACAAAAAGGATAGTTTTGACAGATGAAAATAAGTGATATGAGAAGTAATATACTCAGAAGGCATTGGCTATTGGCTGTGGCCTTTAAATTTCAGGTGATCAGACGTGATGATTTATGTTTCTACTATCATCTCATTCGATCGGAGTCTCGAGCACTTGGGTTGGACACTTGAACACTCGGCTAAACCCCTTCATCTCATATTTTCAATGTTCGGGTGCGTTTGAATATTAATCAATTATACTATCGTCTGAAAATACATGAGCAACCTCGAATAGATATGATTAGTTATAAATAAGCTCCCTGGGAATCTAATCATTGATGAGTAATTCTTGAATACAAGATCTAGTCCACACTAATCTCTTTTCTCCTCATGAGATAGACAGATGACTTGAGATAGCTGAGCCGTACGAGCACATGATATTAGGTAAATAGAGGGGTACGTCGAAAAGGGATATCAAGTAAGAGAGAGAGCTTGCAGGTGAATAGATCCCTCCATTGGCTACTAGATGAATCCAAACAACCAATTGCAATCAATCGAAAGGAAGGAGCAGGATTTCAAAGCAAGGGCATGTGAATGTGAAGATCAATGTGAGATTTCATCATGTGGAATGAGGAAGACTATTGCGCGTATATCAATCCGTTAGTCTAACAGTCTAGAAAGACAGGATTAACATTGTAAGATTATATTAGAAATTGGTTGCTTGTTAGCTACCTAGGTAGCCTTGGATATGCAGCCTCACCAAAAAGGTCAGGCAAACACTTTTTGCTGCAGGTAGTTAGACTCGTAACCTTACAGGATGGGAAGGTCGAAAAGATCACGAACATTGACTGTTGACCATTAACTGTTGACCATTGACCGTCAAACATCAAACATCTTTATGGAAATTCTATCCATGAAGTGACGACTATTCTTCTCCAACCTTACAAGTTCCTTGAAGATTCGAGATATTTTTTAAGATCTAATTACCATTCTACCAATCTACCAATACACGAAATGGTATCTCAGTCTTTTCAACAAGTGAAAACATTCAAGTCAAAACAAATTTATTGAATCTTTCCTTTGATTTATTTACTTTTTTTTCCAAGGTTGAGTAGGTGGTTGTTACGTACTGAGTATACTACAGGTAGTGTATGTATGTATGTATGTATGTACAGTACTCACTCTATGTATCTATGTACATAAGCTCAAGCTCCTTGAGATTGACTTGACTACTACACACCCATCCACCCAACCCACCTCCGACCCTCTTTATCTCGGAAAACGCGACGCAAGCCTAAACCGTGGGAAAGCGAAGAGCTTCGATCATTTATTTAACTAAGCTCACTCTTTTTACTATTATCATGTCGGCGCCGACGACTACCACCAATTTTACGAAGCAGGAGAAACAGAGTCAGACTAATAATGATGTTCAGTCTCCAAATGGCCAGCAGCAATCCAAGGCGCAGAATGGTTGGTAGATCTTGAGACATTCTATTCAATGCCCATTGTCACACATAGCTTTGTGCCTGCAGACTAATGTTTATGTAGGAGGAAATCATAAAAGAATTTACCAGGCCTGCATCCCATGGTAAGGTACTTTATCGGCAGATCCTGTATCAAAGCTAACTCGATTGCAGTCGCCGTCGCAAAGTGAGATGTGATTTGGGAAGTGTCGATAATCCAAGTGATCCACCCTGTGTACGATGTCGACGAGAAAGCAAAGAGTGTTATTTCTCAGCAACTAGGAGAAAGAGAAAGACTGGAGGTAGTAGAGATAATAGTACCGAGCCATACGAATTTGCCGATGACTATGTAACACGCAATGGCCGAAAGATGGTCTCTGGTTCCCCTCCCGCATCATATAGACAAACGTCTATGGGAGCTCCTCCTTCTACTAGGTCAACGACTGGCGCATTTCCAGACAATGCACGAATGGATGCAGGACCTCCTCTTACCCCAGGTGGATCTATCGGGAGAACCCAGCCTTTGCGAAGACCTAGATCTGACTCTCGCCCACAAGAAGAAAGGAATGAAAATGTAGAAAATCCAGAAGCGCAAGAAGTTATGAGACAGGAGGTGTATGGTCCTCACGATGCTCTGGATCTTCTTTACAAGGCTGCCACTGATAGGTATGTTAATTCTTTCATCTGGGACAAACACCATTCCGTTGTCGTCTCGCATATTACTGCAGTCTTTAATGCTTGGATTGAAGGATATGATTCTAGTTTCTCGCATCTAGATACATCCTTTTGGCATGCGATCCTGTTGCAAATCATAAAACTGACATTCTCTTAGTCCGGGCCATAAAAGACCAAGATTGGATAGCAACAGTCAAGTATCTCCTAGAATTGGACATAGAGCACAGTCTGCCTCGCGGAATTATCAAGGTCCTGCGCCTCAGCATACCTCATTCCCTATAAGCCACATGAGACACACAACTACACAACCCGAAGCTTCAATTGATCCTACTCTATCATCTGGTAATACCGCTCCTGTGGAGAGAGATCATGATCTAGGATATCAGGATGCAATTAAAGCTTGGTCAAGGTTTAGGTTTGTTCGTGCAGGGTGGTTCACTGCAGTGGAAGCCATTCAATACATCACTTAGTAAGTTTCTCCTGCTTTTAGAACAAATCCCAGTGCTAACTATTGTATTAGTTATTATGAGTTCTTGTCACCACTAACTCCCATTTCTCCTCCCACCTTCAAAGAACCATGTACCCATCCTATGCTCCTGACTGAAGAACCAATTCTCACAGTAACATTATTGACAATTTCGAGCCGCTATATGAAGATAACCGGCGCCGGAGGACACTGTAGATCGCACGCGATTCATGAGCAGCTTTGGACTTACTTGAGAGGCATGATTGAGAGATGTCTTTGGGGCCAGGAAGCATTTGGAGGTGGATTTTGTGGTTCCGGGGCAGAGGCTTCTCTCACATCAAGCACTGCACCATGGAGAGGTCTTCGGAAAGGCAGTCTTCGAACTCTTGGTACAATTGAAAGTCTTATGGTCTTGACAGAGTGGCACCCTCGAGCTCTTCACTTCCCGCCTGCAGAAGCAACCGATGAGCTTATGTTACCCATTCCTGACAAGGAAGACGCTTACACTACCGATGATGAAGGTGGACACCGTCTACCTGGTGGCGTTGGTGGGAGAAGAATTGAAGGCTGGTTGGAACCTGCTTGGAGGAGTGACCGAATGTGTTGGATGTTATTGAGTACCGCCATGGGTCTAGGCTACGAACTTGGTGTTTTCGATGACATCGACGAGTTTTTGGCTGACGGTGGAGAGATGACACGGCCAGAATACAATGAAGAGTCATATCGTTTGAGAGCTGCGAGAATCAAACGGCTATTGCTCATCTATGTCACGCAATTAGCAGGACGCTTGGGTTGGACCAACATGGTTCCCGAGAATCTTCGGAAAACAGATCCTGCCTTTGCGCCACGAAAACGCAGGCAATCGATCGATGGTAAAACCCCCGAAACCAACACAACCGCTGCTACAAATTTTAATTATATTCCCGATTTAGAATTGGACGATCAAATTATACATTGCTGGGCCGGAATCAGCAATGCCATGCGCATCGGAAACGAGAGGATCTTTAAATCGAGGCAATATACGACGAAAATTATCCAGGACGGCAGCTACACAGATCTTTTGAAAGACTTTCAGCCAATGTTGAGCTCATGGAAACGCGAATTCGACAGATTTGGATTGCCTCTATATATTCGACATATTTTGACTATAGAGTATGAATATGTCAGGATATACATCAATTCCCTCTCTCTGCAGGCTGTTGTCGAGAGATGCACAAGTAATGCAACCAATCGAACAAATGCTGCCAGTGACTTGGGTCTACCATTAGGAAGTGCCATGTCCCCTGAGACCCAAAATTTCTTTGGAAAGCTACCTTTAGCAAGACTTGGTGGTTTTGGAGCTACAGATCAGGGCTATGTGAGGGAAGTCGTTGAAGGATGTCGTAACCTTCTACGCACCGTGGTAGAGGGGCTTTTACCGAATGACTACCTTAAGCATGCTCCTGTTCGAACGTACTTCAGAATTATCAGTGGTGCCATGTTCTTGTTGAAAACATTCGCATTAGGAGCATCCAAGCATGATGTGGAGATCAGCATCAGCCTCATGGATTCTGCTGTAGATGCACTTCGCAATTGTGTCGTCGATGATGTCCATCTCGGTATCCGCTTTGCGGACTTGTTAGAGACGTTGACATCCCGACTTCGCAGTCGCTTCATCAGCGCGCCCGAAGCTCCTCCCCCTGCGGGAGAAGCTGCGAGCAGAACCCGTACCCCAGCATTGCCTCAGGAACCGGACCCGAAGAGACAGAGACGGGACCCGGCTGATCCGGTTCGAGATTGGAACGAGGGCTTGGCAGATTACCATGTGCCCAATGCTCCAGGTGAGTTCAATACACCATCACCCTTCTCTCGATCCCCCGACTCTAACGACCGCATTCCTACAGACCTCAATCTCTCAGCCACCCCCTACGACCTCAACCAGGGCGATTTCTACGCCGGAACCCACTACCCTGCTGCCTCTGGCGGCCCTTCCTTTAACGGCGATTCTTCGATTCACTCAATTTTTGGCCTACCAGGCTCCAGCAATAATGATTGGGGCAATAACAATACTAATGATGAAATGTGGTACTTACCTCCAGGATCCGCTTTTTTACCAAGATCTCAACAACCAGGTTAATATTACGCAGACGGCGGATGGGGTCAACGTGGGTGGCATGGATTTGTTGGATTACATGGCGTTGGATAATGCATTTCCGGGGGACGGGCCAGGTTTGCACTGATCGATGGGGGGAGTGTATCTATCGTAGGATAGGCGTGTGGGTGGGAGTTTTTTTTTCTTTTCTCCTATTTTCTTTCACCGCAAGCAATAAATGATACCAAGGGATGTGGTCGCGTGGAAGGTTTCGGGGAGTTTAGCTTTTGCTTTGGCATACCTTATGGTCGGCTAGGTCTGGATATCTTTGGTTTCTTGAGAGCGATGGTGGCGCAAGGTCACACAGATGGTTACGTTGTCAGATTTATTGAATTCTGGTTCCAAGGTATGATGGCCATGAGATTACGAATTTTCCTCCTTGAAGTTGGAGAGGCATGTTAGAATATCTATGATTATTATGAGACATGTTATATACCTGATTGCTTATTTCGTGTTGTTAGAGAGCTGAGATGGTGGTGAAAATTATAATGGTAAAGGCAACCATCTTCAGTTGGAAGGATGTTCCCAACAGAAAAAATGATATTGACATCTTCTTCACGTACATGGCAGGCCACGTATCGCAATGAAAATAACTGTCTGTGGAGATGGAAATGAGTGGCTATATGCCAGCTTGGAGATTCCCTAACCTTCAAATCATTAGCGATGATTACGCAATGAGGAAACAGCATGTGCAATTTGGACAGAGAGAAATTTCAGATCTAAAGCCTAGTCATAGGCAGTTTCATCAATTACCAACGTGTGGATATGTCGACCGTCGTGATAAATTGTTCATCATATGAGGAGTGATAATGCCGAAAATATAAAGAAATAGTAACACATACCTTGAAGGATATAGCTCAGGGGAAGGGAACACCAAGCATCAATATCGAGTGTAGTGATATCAAGTCAAGTTGATGTTATGGATCTGAACGATAATCGTTAGTAATGGTCATGAAACAAGTCAAATACTTGATGATAACAGGAGCATATTCAGTTAAGATAGGCTCGTCACAACCCGAAGGCTTGGACATATGCTTGTCATTTGTCGATCGATGTCATCAGAATGCTCGATGCCTGTCGGGAATATTTCAAGAAAGCAAAAAGGTCTCTTACCAATATGAATTTGAAATCATAGCACTGGCCGTGATAGATGAGTATTGCAACGTTTCAAACATCTGCAAAATTGATATTAGCACATGCTTCGACACAATAAACATTACGGAAGATGATATCGTCAAAATTCAGAAGGCATGAATGGTTTAATTTTGATGTTGTCAACATGGAAAACTCCAATCAGACTCGTCATCTAAAAATGCTCATCATAAAAGGTGAAGCGTAGAAGATTGAGGGTTATTTACCTGAAGCGCCGATCATCATCCAACCAAGTGAGAGAATCTCTTGCCCCGTAATCAATGAAGACCGGGGACTAGACACAAGTACTCATGACACTATCATAACCTATTTTGCAAAATCAGAAATCATGTATCAAACACGTGTACAACAAATGTTGATAAGATGACTGAAATCAGTGGGCGAGGTTTTCTAGGCCTGCCGCAAAATGGCATATCCATCAAGACCAGAACCTTTTGGAACTGTCGGAGCCCAGTGCCATTCATCATTTTGGTGCAGTTGCGCAGCGTTGAAAGAGAATAGAGTTGAATCGTACCTCTTGATCAATTGGCTCATCTAATCTTAGAATAGTCAGCATCAACTCCAGAGAAAAAGAAATCATCAATTGAAATTGAATTGGAGAATTTGCTCAGTTACAGCCTTTTTTATCGTCAAGAGCCCGAAGACTTCAGTCGGTAATTTCCAGCGTGCAAAGCACAAACTGATCATCATCACAAATTTGGTGTTTGGGGAAGAAAGACAGATGGGAGAGGGAATCTTACAATTTAATTGATGAGCCAGAATGAATCCATAGAGGATTTTGTAGCAATTGCTCACAGTATTGGTAAGACATCTACCTCGATTGTTAGCATTGATCGAGATCAACAAGATGCTGAAATGAGTAAAATTGTGATCCAATATCAGACTGACGTGTTACAAAAGTTTCATGTCCCGTAGGATCAAAGACTCTAGTTTGCGGTTGTTGTTTTGTCATCACATAGTGAAGGAAAAGGTAAGAAGATATGTATGCGCTTACCATTGATGATGAATTGGATTGGATTGAAGTTGATTCAATCCAATCCATACTGCATATAGCAGCAGAATTGGTCGTTGTTTGTGGTGGTGTTGAGGAATAGGAATTAGATAAATGACAGAAGGTGAAAAAGAGTTTTGTAGCTCAAATTTTTTTGCATGCACGCTAAACTAGTCTAAGCTTTAGTGTGGATTCTCCATCAGCCTGAGGCTTCAATATTGTGGCCTTGATCTGATGCACGTGCTTACCATATTCTGCCATCAGTCACCGTGTTCACCCATTTAACGCCGAAAAGTACAAAAAGCCATGGATCCATGGATTCTCATCTCACCGACAGAAAGAAGAAAATGGCGATTAGTCATTTCGTATTAGTCTCATTTCGTATACCATTCTCCCCTTTCTACTTGGCATTGTTTTGGGTCAATGCCGGGCTAAAATTAACTGAAAATGGAACTTATTTTAAAAAATTATAATAAATTAACAAATTCATTAAAAATTACAATATAATGCTTTATAGTATTATTAAGTTAAAAAAAAACGTTTTGTATATTTAAATTCTTAAAAATGAAAGTTTTATAATATATAAAAAAGAATTTAAAAGGTATACTATTTTGTAGATTTTTACCCGGCATAGACCCAAAACAACACCAAGTAATGGAAAAACATTCTTGCGAACGGAAAAGGAAAGGATATATCCGCCGACAAAGCCGATTTTGCCCGTATGAATGCAGCATAGAATCCAGACCAGTTCCAATATGAGAAGTATGTCCACGGGAACTGATTATTGTTACTGTATTACCAACAATGTTACCGAGAAAGTCATGAAAATAATGAAGCAAATGTTACCAACCATAAGAATTGTGTTTCTCATCCAGCCGGGAAATCATCGTTGTCTTCGACGGACGAGTAAGAATACGCATCTGACATGTACAGTAAGCAGACCACCGCAGTCCAGTAGCACTAGTACATTACTGTATTTACTTTTCCGTGTTCATCCTCTGATACTTTTATGCCTTTATTAGTAAGTTTATAGTAAGTTTATACCTTTATGGCATCCATTTCCTCCGGATCCTTTTAGCGCGGGGCAATAGATGAACAAAGCAAATCACACACGGGACCTGAGTGCGGGGCCTTTGTGGGGTGGGGGTTGAGTAAATTGTTACTGTAATGTATTTCCAAGAGTTGTACTTGTGCTTCTGCTTGCCCTTGAGAGCTTTTGCATGCAAGAGGAGCTCCAGCTGTGTTCAGTAAGGAAGTTCATCCTGGAGATGTCTGGCTTGCCCGATGTTGTCCAGCAGGTAGTGTAGTAGATAGATGGTAGCTGGAGGTAGGTAGGACTAGGTAGGTACAAAGGTAGGTACACGTACCTATCTATCTAGTTGAGGGAAATCTCAAGAGGGTCAATCAGTCAATCAGTCAGTCAGTCAATCATCTCGGAACATCATATTGGTGATCAGCTCAACTCCGTGTTTGGTCTTACAGCTTGGTGATATAAAAATGGAGCGAGCATATGGGAAGTTGTCGATCCAGTTCCTATCGTGATTTAGAAAGGTATGGTGGTAGGTACGGTCAGGTAGGTGGGTAGGTGGGTAGGTGGGTGCGTGGATGCGTGAGTACCTAGGTATACCTATTACTACAGTACTAGAAGGTCCACGGGTAAGGTCACCGGTGGGTAGGTAGGTGTAAGTACCTACTTAGGAAGTAGTCTGTCTGCTCCGGGTAGGCAAGACTGGCAAGTAGATAAGGTACCTACGTAGGGATGGACAGGACGGACAGGACGGACTGGACGGACGGACTGGACGAACTGACTGGCTGACTGGCTGACTGGCTGACTGGCTGACTGACTTAAAAGCTATGATATCAGAATCAGAATCACAAAAAGGAAAGCACCGTATTGGGGATTGGGATTGGTATTGGTTACTTATCACTTATTATCTAGTACTTATTTCCCCTTTCTTCCTCTCCCTCTCCCTCTCCCTCCCTTTCTCTTCTCTTCTCTTCTCTTTTCTTTCTTCTCTTCATTCCTCCTTCTCCTGCTTCTTTACTTTCCTCTCCTCTCTTCCCCTTTCCCCACGTTTCAATCAGAACTATCCATCGGCGTTGTCATCAGCCAAAGACTGTTTCCGGAGCTCATTCCCGTGTAGACCCGAGGTCCAATATTAAATACCCAACTCAACGAACCACATACGTCGTTCATACCCCTCAAACAACACTTTCTACTTTTCTCATTCATCAATTCGAAAGATTACTTCTCAATAACGTCAAAAAATGTCTCACGGCGGTGATCAAGGCTCAACGGAGCATATTAATACAGATATTGTTTACTCTCACGAGGTTTCTCACCGAAGAGCAAGCAAAAGTGAAGGAAGCCACCGGAGATTTCACGTATGCTATCGACCCCATGCAACTTTCGAAAAATGTAGAATGCTAACAAGAAATAGACTTCTCTGTCATGCCCTCCAATTCTCCTTCAAATCGATAGCATACTACATCCGTCGCGCCACACTCATCAACTTAACCGGGCTCGCAGGTTCCAGCAACATCACTGGCGATGACCAAAAGAAACTCGACGTCATTGGCAATGATCTCTTCATTGCTGCTATGAGATCCTCCGGGAAGTGCGCGGTCCTCGTGTCGGAGGAGGAAGAAGAAGCAATTTTCTTCCCGGAAGCTAAAGGTGCCCGCTACGCCGTAGCATGCGATCCCATTGACGGTTCCTCGAACCTCGACGCCGGTGTCTCTGTCGGCACCATCTTCGGAATCCATAAGCTCGCAGAAGGCTCCACAGGCACCAAGGAAGATCTCCTCAAACCCGGTACCGAACTCATCGCGGCCGGCTTCACCATGTACGGTGCTTCAGCCCAATTAGTTATTACAATGAAGGGAGGTGGCGTCAATGGTTTCACAATGGATAACGCTTTGGGAGAATTTATCCTGACGCATCCTGATATGAAGTTGCCGAGAAAGAGGTCCATCTACTCGGTCAACGAAGGAAATTCTCTCTACTGGGAAGACTCCACCAAGAACTATTTCAACTCGTTAAAATACCCCGAAGGCGAGAACGGAAAACCTTATAGCGCGAGATACATTGGAAGCATGGTGGCAGATGCTTTATAGAACATTGCTGTACGGAGGTGTCTTTGCATACCCTGCGGATAAGAAGAGTCCCAAGGGAAAGTTGAGAATTTTGTACGAGTGTGCGCCGATGGCTATGGTCTTTGAAAACGGTATGTCTCTCTCATTATGTATCCTTCGGTCTTTACCATCTACGTAGACATAACTAACATGATATTTTCAGCCGGCGGTCAAGCACTCAACAGCAGAATGGAACGAATGATGGATGTAGTACCAGAGAGTATCCATGATAAATCAGGCATCTTCATGGGTAGCTGGGATGAGATCGAGAAGGTGAAGTCATTTCATCAGTGATGGATCGATCGTCAGTCAGAACTAAGGACCTTGATGAACAGCATTGGGTATTTAGGATACTAGGTTAAGGATTTAGGTAGCGAATATGATTGGTTTCTCGGCCTGAAAATTTCAATGATGAAGCTCCAGGGCTCTTTCCATAATTACGAGCTTGAGAGTACTAGGTAGTGGGAGGGGCAGTGAGCGAGAAAAAAGACGCCAGAAGTCTAGTGCAGCAGGAGAAGAAACGAAGGAGTGTACAAGATTCTTTCACCCTACCCACCCATGAAAATACTACTCAAATCCCCCAATCCATCTTCTTTCCTCTACTAATCTCATCATCTACTCCCCTCTTATCCTTTCCCTTTATATTTACCATCTACCATCCACCATCCACCATCTACCATCCATAAAACCCCACAACTCCCATAACTCCCCTACCCTCCGCAGCAAACAAACCATCGCAATTCCACCGGATGTCTCATCCCATGTAGAGTAGGGAGGTTCGTTATGTAAAAGTATATCGGAGGATGTTTCATGTCGTGGATCGTAAATCGTGTGCTTTGATCTGAGGGGCGGGGCTGTGGTTGCTGCGTTGGTCTTGCTGCGGATGGGGTTGGGGTTGGGAGATGGATGTAGATGTAGATGTAGATGTAGATGCCCAGCATCTTCCATCTTTCCTCCCGCTTCGCTGTTGGAGGTAGAGGGAGAGGGAGAGCTTTTTGCGGGTGTGGAAGGGGGTTGAAAGGCTTGGGGATGTTTGCGTTGGGGTTGGTTGGTTTGTTGTGTTGTGTTGTGTTGTGTATAATGACATCGGTAACGATCTTGACTTCGTTTTGATATCTGAATGTTTGGGCGTTTCAATGGATTATGTACGAGACTAGCCGCTTATGCGAGGGGGGTGTTGGGTTGGTGGTGAAGGCTTGGTTTTGATGGAGGGGGATTTGATATTTTGCGTTGGTGTTGTTGCTGATGTTGTTTGAGGGCGGAGTGAGTGAGGGTTATGGTGCTAGGGGTTAGGGGGTCGGGCGAAGCATGAAGGGGAGATGGATGTTCTCGGAAATGTGCGGGACAAGCGAATTCATATTCCCCACGCACGCATGCGCGAGCGGAGATTGTATTTCTTCGCGGGACATCCATCTTCGATGAATGGAACAAGCGACGAGTCCTCTTCGATCCGCTGCCTCTCCCGCGGTGGATTTGACGGTGTGGGATGGGGTCCGTCCGTCGTCGTATTGCACATGTTGCACGTATCCACACGCCACAAGATCGTCGAATTCATCGATGTTGAGAGATGCGAACGCTCGTGGGGATTCAAGAGGGTCGGGAGTTTTGGCCGAGTCGTGAGATTGAAGGGGATAACGGGGTATGGCGCAGAGGATTTCTGTGTGCCTAGCGTAGACTTTGCCTATCTATTGCGCCGCACTAAGTTTTTCGACTGTGGGGTTTGACTTTGGTAATTATCTCATCTTTTACTGTGGCTGTGAGCCTATAGAGTTCATCGCTGTGCAAACGATATCTCTCGCCATCTACGCCAAGAAGTTTTTCTTTCTCCCTGCAGTGACTGAGATGAATCGATTCGCAGCGTATTAACCTTATAATCCAAAGAGAAGCTTGTCTCCCCATTTGCTTCTTCGTTTTTGAAATGTGCATCTTCCGTGGGAAATACAAATCTAGTGGCTCTCAAAGAAAGCTTACTTGATTGAAGAGAAGGGTCTGAACCTTCGACAGACCTATAGTGCTGTTGGGACCGAACAACGCACCGCTGCTGAGCCTCAATATGTTGAGTTGAAGCTCCGTTGGAAATCTGAGGAAGTGAGTGAACATCGAGAGTGAAGTCAAGACCATGTTCGAGGACTTGATGAGGCCCAGAGCTTGTGGTATGCCTTAAGGTTCTTCGATGTTGGAAAGGTATTGAAGCTTGGGGGTGCGAGAGCTGGATGCCGAAAGGATACACAGCCGGTTGGTAGAAGACTGGCTGCAGAGAGTAAAATCTAAGAGAGTCGAAAATCATAGGGCTATGAGAAGTGAAACCAAATTTAATTTCAAGGACGGTTTTAGACAAAAGACGGAACAGGAATTATAGATTGGAAGATCTAGAAGAGACGGAAATTGGGAGTTTGTAATACAGCATGTTAAAAGCGATTTATATATGAATAAGAGTATAGAGATATTCCAACCATAGTCATATGATGCGCATTAGCCAAATCATGACGAAAGTCCTGAACATTTGCCCGAACAAAACGAACGTTTTCTTGTCGAAAGACGGCCCTATCCCCTCGTACACGAATCAAAAGGTCCGGAATGTCAGGAATTTTGTCGGACGACTGGACTCAATCATCTCTCATGATGAGGAGGTGGAATTCTGCTTCTGAGAGCGCAAGTATGCCGTGGATTTGCCATAGTACAGTTCAACTGCTGGGGTAGACATATCCGTATCAAAATGGGCATCCAAACAAAACCAAATCAATACCCGGCACTTTGAGATTCTTGAAGTTTTCAAACGCGTGAATCTAAAGTCCACAGCGTGAGCTTTTGGTGTCTATCCGCTTCGAACCGCACCGTGAGATGCTCCAGGTTTGTAAAGCAGTTGGTGCATATTCAATAGCGATTCTTCTGTGTTTGCACGAAGCAGCGCTAAGGATCAAGCGCTTCACGTATCGGAACATGGCTGGAAACCCATTGTTACCAAAGCCAGAAGAATAGGTACTGAACTCGCCCGTGGGATAGATATCATAGAATATCATGGTGTACAGTTCCTCGCTGAGCTGCAGTGTGTCGATCTCAGGATCAAAAAGGAATATTGGCTCCCCAAACTCCTTGCGCCGAATGCAGCGCGGTTCTGGGCCGTGATGCGCGACTCGACGTCCGGGGATCTCCAATAGACCAAAATCGATGATACTGTTTTCATCAGGTGTGGCTTCTAATAACATCTTCGATTTCAATAACCTGTTTCTCATTTCTCGACAGACGTTAAAAGGAGCAGGACATTCGTTCAAGGCTTTGGCTCTGCGGTACCCAGTACCGCGATGCCGTCCGAGATGAAGTACCCGTGATTCTGCTATAATAGCAAATTCAAAAATTGTCAGTAAAACCTCCGCAGGTAAAGAAACATGACCATTAGAAGTTTTGTAACGGTTGCGTGCGGCGTTTCGTGGCAGCAGTTGGGTAGTAGCAGTAGCAGACTGCTCCATGATCATCTGGTCTTGATTCGCCATCACGACAATTATGAGTGATACTTTAAACCTAGGTGCGGATTTTTGATTTTGAAATAGGAACGGAGAGAACAACGGTGGTAGATTGAGATGTCAAACAATATATGGGATTGGGGATGCTTTTCAATTTAGAATGAGACCTACTTTAAAGCTGGCACTACTCGAGTCAAGCTAGACGAGGACCGCAGACCGCTACATTTCACCTGAGACGACTCGAACTAGACTAACTACTACTCGATAGTAAGTGCTTCATGCTATGACAGATCTTAACAAATCTGACTGTAAAGAGCATTTTGTGCCAATTCTAACATTCATCAACTGTTCAATTGATTGGTGGTTCTTCTGGACATGTTCGAAGGTTTTTGATATCAAGCTTCTCAACCTTTCATTATTTCGAACCGTCTGAATTACGCTCTTGTGTAGGATTTATACGATGAGAATTATATATCTGCCATTAGGTGGAATGAATTTCCTTGATTAAACAAGACCGCAGTACTTTTGAATGTATGATCTGTCATAAACCACAGCAATAAGAGTACTAACGCTAGTTGTACTCCAGGCAATGTTAATTGATTTTATTATTGATTTCGGCTTGCCCTGCTAGCTCATCCATTTTTGATTTCGACATCCCAAACTCCTTCGCTTTATATCTACACTACAATAGTACACACTTTCACGGGTGGATTAAGGAAAGATATCCTATACAAGTTTTTTGCCCCTGATACCTCTCATGTCTGACCAGCGCTTCGCGGAATTTCGATGGCCCGTCGGCACTCGAACTCTGGATTGTCGCAAATCGGTCCATCCTCAACCCGGTAACATTTTTAACGTCTAGCTCTTCCACCGCCCCTCCACCTCTCCCTCGGCTCCTACTTCGACTCCTGTCATCATAGCTACTATAGCTACTGTAACTAGGACTTCTTCGCCTTCTCCCATCTCTACTTCCATCCCTATCTCTGCCACCTCTACCTCCGCGACCTCCAAAACTATCTCTCCTGTCCCTTCCCCTATCTCTCCTCGGTGGTGATCTCGAACGCGATCGGCTGCTTAAGCTCCTGCTTCTCGTCCTATGTCTCCGTGGGCTTCTCGATCTCTCTCGATCTCTCTCGCCAGGTCTATAAGTATCGCCACCTCTCTCTCTTTCCCTATCCAACAATCTTCCACCTCCCATTCCACCACCACCTCTAGAGTCGAAACCACCGCGTGAACTCCTACCACTACCAAGTGGAATTCTTGGGTCAATATTGACTCCACGGCGGGCCATGGTGGTTGCGGACTGAACTTGCGGCGGGGTAGAACGATTGATACATTTATGATAGCGCCATCTAGCTGCGACTCATGCATATGAGCTATGGCTGATTCGGCAGATGCTGCAGAAACGTAGAGAATATAGGCGGTACCACGATTAGTATTAACTTGAATGACTGTTAGTTGATAGGTTCGTTCTAATGAAGCAGGCCAGAGTATGAAGCTTGAATGATATGAAGAACTGGGGCAGGAAAACCTACAACTTCTATTCATGGGAACATCTAAATCTTTGATCTCGCCATAAGTACCGAATATCTCTCGAAGATGATCTTCCGTCACATTTTGGTGAGTTTTTCGATCACCACCTGTCAAGCATAATGGATCAGCATCTCCACGTTGTAACCCGACCTTTAAGGATCCGCTTCAAGAGACTGCAAAGAAGAAAGTGAGCACACCTTGGTACTCCTCGCACTAGCCCCCGTACTCTCACTTCTCTCTCGAGTTCTGCTTCGACTCCTACTACGTCCTCGGGGACTTAAACTCCTCCCTCGACTCTCACTCCTATATCTGCCACCTCCATTTCTCGCAGTACCAACTGCGCTTCCTCTGCTCCGACTCCTACTTCTGACTCCAGATCTCGATCTCGATCTAGAGCGGGGAGGAAATCGAACGGCGCAGCGAGCGGCTGCGCGAACGAGTGTAGCGAGATGCGCTGGAATATGGTGTTCTTGAACGGGAGCGTACGCGGGAGCGACCGCGGGGTGCGGGCGAGGGGTGTTCGTGATGGCATGGTGTTGATGGTTTGCGGTGATGTCAATAGAACGAGGGGGTAAGATTGATGGATTGATTGCGATGGGGTGTCGCGTCGTGGGGATTATTTTGCGCGATGCTGGGCCGTGCACGGGTGATCATATGAAAGTGTTACGCACAGGCCATTTTGAGCTCCCGGTGAGCTGCCAATACAAGGATTCTCTGCGCAGTGAGTTGAAAATCATTCACTGTTCTCTTATGAATGCTAGTGCATTCAGAATCTCTCCCAAGGCAATATTCATCCCATCTTCGAAGATATAGAGCTTACCTTCATTACAGCCTCAGTGACGGATGTATGTTTGACCTCCTTAATGTTCAGCCGATCATCGTCATGAATGGCAGGCGTTGGATGCATTGACTATCTTGATGTTCCTATGGAGAGTAGACGTCAACTTTGGAGGGTAACTTCAATAAATCCATGTCATGTTTACAGGCCCTGAGAAATAGTATCTCAAGTCTATCTTTCCCCAAGGTTATCGCGCTCGTACAAAGTCGTCGTGGATTCAGGTCTCCGACAATTGTATTCCGGACTGGGAATCGACTTCATGAAATCTCGTGTAATCCTACAGTGTATTATTGGTCCCTGTAAGGATACATATATTTGCTTCTAGTTTTCGATATTCTACTTCTAGCTGTATGGCATGTTGCAAGAACCGAAAGCCTCATACATGTCTGCGAATCCAGCAATTTCGTGGTGGCCCCTTGCAACTTCGGTAATCGATTTGAAGATCATCAGATAAGTCTAAAGTATACCTACTTCTCAAATCAAGTATAAAATCGAATCGAGATAGTTATTGCGGTGATGTAATGTCGTTTCTTCACTCTCATATGCTCTTTAGTGACTAGAGTTTGTCATTGAAAATCCCAGCGCAAAAGAGCAGCAGGGAGTAAGGGCAAGCAATTCAATGACGCCTCGACGAGAAATGGAATCCTCTTGGGGCTGATACTATGAGACAATTCTTGAACGCATGCACTATAAGACTAAGCGGCAACTAAGAGGTAGAAGGTTAATAGTATCTCTGCCACAACAAACAGCGCACCGCATCCCACCATCACCCATAACCACAAGTTCATACTTCATCCTCCAGCCACCACAAAGACTCGCTGTCTAGACATCATCCCAAGAACTTTACATGATAACACCCGAGAATGGCCTCACTCAGCTTTCCTCGCTTTTCCAAAGTCGTTACACATCTACCCGTGGACATCCACAGTATATTTATTCTCAGCTATCAACCCAGTGAACCCCAATCCCAAACCCTCCCAACCATAACCCACCCGTCCTTCCCCAGCTTCATGACACACAGACAACAATCCCCCAGGGATCTAAACTCCCCTCCAGCAGCCCCCGCCATTGCACCCCGCAATCAAGCATACCAGACCCCCATCTCGTATCCCTTGCGCCCTCCCCACTTCACCAGCTCGCTATGCAAGCTCTGGCTGCTACTGTGCAACGATCTACGAAGATTCCCTCCACCAAACCCATCGCAACGCCAGACCACAACTTCGGAAGCTCTTATCACGCACATACCATGCCTACTTTGGCAGTCTGAACAATAACTCCATACCCATCACCCATCACCCATCACCCATCACCCATCACCCATCACCCATCAACCTCCCTTCTCCCATCTCCCTTCTCCCAGATCCAGAATCCTCCAAAACAGGTAAATAAATTGTTCTTTCTCAAGATATAATATAACCAGGTAGCTCCTCCAGTAAGTAGATCTGCATAATTCCCAACGCACAGGAACTGTATCGATACCGTACCAAGATGGCGACCAACCACATAGCTAAGACGGAAACAAAGACTAGAACCCAAAGGGTAACACGTCTCGGTTTGCCTTTGGGCGATGAGATTACACATGGTATGTGAAATGCGAGGCGCATAGAGAAGGATCGTTTGAGCATACGGGGGTGGAATGGTCCTAGGAGCATCTATCTCTCTTTGGCATTACATCACAGTGGCATATATCAAAGTTCTTATTTTCTATTGCTACTCGGTGCTGGTGCTGGTGCTACTTTGAATTACTCGTGGCAATGCCTCGTACGTCGTGAGTAGACTTGGTTGAGTAGATGTTTTGGTATACCTGTTCACACCTCGAAGTAGGTATGGTATGTACTGGGGTTATTATTGTTTGATCTTCGAGTCAAGCATGTAGCGCATGGCAAAACTACTGGATGTCAATCCAGGCCGCGACTTTTACAGATGCGAAGTCTAGCCACCCAGAAGAGTTTGGGTCAATTTTGAAGGGAGTGCTCTGTAGATGAAACTTCCCAGACGTATGGATCAATAGGGCTGAGCTCGCAGAGCCCATGTATAATTTACCTGCCCACGGTGGCATCCCGAGATGACTGTTCATCTCCAGTGGAAGTGTTGCCCCAATTCAGTAAGATCATCATACTTGCGTAACCTCATCCCTCCTAACCCCAAAGAAATAATTTCCCACCTTTTCACTACCCGGCACTACCTTCCACCCCAAGCCCGGTACATAGACCACCCCTCTCACAATCGGACTATTCCAACCCCTCTCCCTTAAAAAGTGTCCCCTCAACTCTTCCTCATTGATGTACTGATGCCAATCATGCGTCCCCCTCGGTACAATCCCAATTATATCCTCTGCCACCACCTTGGTGGTCAACCAACTGGTCCACGTCCTCGCCATCGTACTCATAATTATCCACCCCCCCGGCTTCACAAACGGCCTGCATTTATCCAGGAAAGATGACGGGTATGTAATATGCTCAATAACCTCAAACAAGGACAACACATCATATTGCTCCTCGATCGTTTTCGGGATCGGCAACCCTTCAATCGAAGTATTCAGATACTTCAATTTTCCCGCCAACCCCGGATCCTTCCTCGCATGTCCCTTTGCCACATCCAGCACCACAGGCGAAGGATCAATAGCCGTAACCGACCCCGTACTCCCCAACCTCGCCGCGCTCTCTGCAAAGATACCCCCTCCACACCCTACATCCAAATACTTCAGTCCCGATGCTGCAGGTGGTACGGGCTGTGAGGCGTGACACGTGCGAATAAAATCATGACGTAACGGATTCATCAAATGTAATAATCTGGAGGAGCCATGCGGATCCCACCATGTGGAAGCCAGCGCATTGAAATGGGAGACTTCGTTTGGATTTACCGATGATTTTGATGGGGCGGCGGTAGATTGACAACGAACTTGGTTCTGAATGTATCGAGGAGCCGTTCGGAGAAGGAAGTTGATATTTCGGAGGGATCTCGGACGTAGCGGCGTGGAGATGGAGAGGGACATGTTGTAGATATTTTTTTCAAGATCTCTCTCTCTTATGCATCCATGTGTGAACTCCCTTCTCTTCCCTTCTCGTCTCTTCTCTTGACAATCCCAAACTTTTCTTTACCAATTGAATTATTGATTGATTGATTGATAATACAGTCAAGCAGTGTTTGTCTAGATACCTAGTACATACAAAGTGATCAAGTTCAAGAAATCGTGTGTGATATCGATATGAGATGCATTTGATCCATTTGCTGACATGAAAATCCATTGAATTTTGTCAGCCTCGGTCAGCCTCGGTCAGCCCTTACTGTAGGATTACTAATACTGCACTCTACTGTAGTCCGTATACATTTCCATACTCCACATACCCCTGCACGGCACCTTCTTGATCCAAAGTCCTCCATTTTCCGATGCCAATCATCTTTTTTTTCATGTCCATGCGAGGAAAAATCATCGGAGGAGAACAATAAAAATAAACTCAGGGCGTGGGAAACCTTGGGCGCTTTGGGAAGGAACCTTTGGATGGATGCTACAAGTAAACCAACCTTGTACAAATGGTTTGTTACTTTAGGTTTCCAGGTGGTGTCCTTTGGATGGAATGGAATTGAATTGAATATATAATACAATAAATAATATTATTATATTATATTATATTATGCTATATTATATTACATTATACTATATTATATTATAAAAGACACCTTGTGTTTCCTATATTCATCCACATATTACTCCTCTTTACTTTCTGTTAATCTATCCATCCATTCTTTTGCTCTACAAAGAGAAAAGTCAATTGTTGAGTGATCCATGGATTCGTTCATTGATCGATCATTGTTTGAATAGAGAACTTATCACAGCATCTCCCCACTATCGTTCGGAAGCGGGGCACTTTCATATATTCATCGCATCCCATCCCATCCCATCCCATCTCATCTCATCACATCATCTTCTCTCACTCTCCCCTTCCCTCCCTCCCTCCCTCACTCCCTCCCTCCGTCTCTCTTTCTCTCTTTCCCAATTTTCTCAAATTCCACATCAATAATATTCTTCACAAATATTCAAAATGCCTTCCTCAGATATAACCCATGAATTCGATACCATCGAAGATACAATAACAGCCTTTAGTAAGCCTCCCTCCTATCCGCCGCAACTCCCGTCTCTCCCCTCCTCCCTCCCCCCTCCCCCCTCTCCCAAACCCCCAGCTAACTCGGCCCTTCCCAGAAAACGGCGAATTCATCGTCGTCCTCGACTCGGCCTCCCGCGAAAACGAAGGCGACCTCATCATCGCCGCCAGCGACATGACGCCCGAAAAGATGGCCTTCATGGTGCGCCACACCTCGGGCATCATCTGCACCCCGCTCCCCGCCGCGCTCACCACGCAATTCCAACTGCCCCAAATGGTCGACTCCAACGAAGACCCCAACCGCACCGCCTACACCGTCAGCGTCGACGCCAACCACCCCGCCACAACCACCGGCATCAGTGCACACGACCGCTCGCTAACCTGCCGGACGCTCGCGGATCCGACGGCCGGACCGGAAACCTTGAGGCGGCCGGGCCACGTGTTCCCCTTGAGGTCGAGGGAGGGGGGAGTGCGGGAAAGACCGGGTCATACCGAGGCGGCGGTGGAATTTTGCCGGCTGGCGGGAAAGCCGCTGGTCGGGGTCATATGTGAGATTGTAGAGGATGGAGAGGAAGTCGCGGGAGAGGCAATTCGAAGGGAGCCGGGGATGTTGCGAAGAGATGGGTGTTTGGCGTTTGGGAAGAAGTGGGGGCTGAAGGTGTGTACGATTGAGGCCTTGGTGGAGTATGTAGAGGGGAAGGAAGGAAAGTGGGTGAAGGGCGGGGGGGAGCGCAATGGGAATGGGGCGTGAGTCTCAGAGACATTTTCTTTCGACGATGAAAGAGATCACCAAACGTCAGAGGTGTGAAGAGCAATCCGGGCGGGGTTGATGAGGAGGACGGAAGATGGCGTTGGATGAACGAGGGCGTTGGTGGGATGAGGGAGAGGCAGACAAATAGGGAAGGTACAACGGAGATGAGTCTTTATCAGATAGATGACAAGGAGTTCAACTGGTCCTCTCATGTAATTCTATATGGCTTGGTTCGGGTAAAACATTAGATTCGATTGCCGCGAGGGGGAAAAGGTAAAAAATAAATACAAAAAACAGTCTCAACACTGGATTCCAACTTCATTTTTGAATGCCACCCGGTTTTCAAGAATGGGTAATTCCTAGATTGGATTTTGTTAAAGATCTGGCTCTGCGAGCTCCGTGCCCTGTCTGATGCACTCACAGCCATTACTTACAAAGGCTCAACAGCAGGGATCGATAAGATCCCCTCAATTCACGTACGAGCACATCACAACGCAACATTGCGAAATAAAAACCAAGATCATTTTAATATTTTTCATTAAAGGTAATCTACACTCATGATATCGGCGCCAAAAAATGCAGCAAAGCAGCCACCTAGCAAACCACCCATCAATTGATCCCCCTTCCCAAACCAAATCTGCCCAATCCCTAGATTACTACTGTACAATAAAGTAAGAAGTAAAGAAATTGAGCCACGCCGCCCAATCATCACAAAACCAATGTAGGAATCTCATATCACAAGGGGTAACTCGTCGAGCGAGCAAACCAAACGATAGAAATCCATACAGTGAAGCTTTGGTACCAGGAGAACAGAACACAAAGTGAGAAAGACGAAAATCATGATCATCAGCATGATCCACAACCCCATGTTGCTCGGCTATACAGCGAGTCATTTTTTGAATTCGTGATGTCTAGAGGCTCTCAGTTTCGCGCGCTGTAAAAAGACCAACCAAAAAGCACAAAATCGCAAGATTGCAATAGAACCTCAAAAACGCCAATATCAGGGCAACGAAGGCTTTTTAATAGTATGCAATACTATCGAACACCTGTAGTGTACGATCAGAAAAAAAAAGGAATGAATGAGTCGTGATGTGTACAGGGTATCAAACACTGTTCATGAAGAAATTCATTGCACTATGAAATCAGAGAATATTTTGAAGCATGAAAAGATGTTCCAGACAGTGCGACCTGTCTTCACTGAGCTGCAGCCCACATTTCATTCATTCTCGGCTTCATATCATATTGTTCTGGCTCCGTGCTCTGTGGTCGTCTCATATTCGAGTTTGGGTAATACATCTGGCCCATCGCACCACCAGATCCAAATGGATCAGGGTCTGGGTAGACGTAGGTGTTGTTATGAGACGGGGATGCCATTTGAGAGGGTGATTGCCATCCCATGTTGGCCATGTGTGGACTACCGTTTGCACTGCCTGGTTGTCGCTGTTCCATGTTGGCAGGAGGTTCTAGAATGTTGGGTGGGCCATAACCCGTTGGGTGGGAGGTAGGTCGCTGCATGCCATTTGCGAAAGCAGTAGACACTGGTGGGGGCTGGTTTGGTACGCCGTAATCACCTCGCAGATGCCCAGGTAAAGAACTGTTGTTCATGTAGCCATAGTCACCAGGGTGGCGTTGCATAGTATTCAATGGTGCCATGTCCGAGCTGGGGGAAGCAGAGAGGTGTCGACCAGGGGAAGGTGTTGACATTGGAGATCCGTTGTTTGAATAGGACTCGCCATCGGAACGTTGTCTGCTGGGTCGGTTGTTTCCAGGGCGAGTTGCAAGAGCAGCGGCAGTTGCCGCAGCAGCCTCCTCAACAGTTCCGGTATGGTGGTTTTGATGGCGTGTCAAGGTGGTTCTTCTTGTGAAAGTCTTTTGACAATCTGCATATGGGCACTTGTATGGACGTTTTCCAGAATGAATGCGTCGATGTCTCGCAAGAGAGCTAGAATCACTGAATGGCTATTTAAAGTTAGCAAAAATCACAAAGCTATCGATACTACGAAGTAGAGCTTTACCTTTGCACAACGTTCGCAAGTGTGAGGCTTTTCACCAGTGTGAACTCGAAGATGAACTGTTAAAGCAGATCTTTGAATAAACTGCTTACCACACCCAGGATAATCACAGACATGAGGTCTGACTCCACTGTGAATACGTTCTGAAGAAGCAATCAGCATTTGGTTTTCTTTTCTTCTTTTTAAAGGAGACTCTTACCGTGTCTTGCAAGGTCACTGCGACGAGCAAATCCTTTGCCACAAGTGCTACAGGGGAAAGCTTTTGTGACAGTAAGATCTCCAGGTTGTCGTTGTCGTGTATTGTCTTGCTGTTGTGTAGGCATCATACCATTATCGAAAGTGACATCAGGACGATAAGGTTGTTGCATCATTGGCATTGAACCTTGCATACCAGGAGGTGAAGGATAACGCATGCCATTTGGTGCTCCGTTCATTCCGTTCATGCCCATTCTTGGAGTAGAATATTGCGAATGTTCAGAACCATGAGGAGAAGTACCCCTATCAGAAGCAGTATCAGACATCCGTAGACCGTTGGCTTGTGAAATGGATTGCAATAAATGTAAGTCTTGAGCTTGACCACTTGCTGATGCTGATGCTGCCGCGGCGGCTGCTGCTCCTTTCACACCCTTTGAATTAACAATCTCTTTAATATCCATGATGAGATAAGTAAAATATTCCCTCTTGGGAAAAATAAAGTAAAGAGAAATAAAGAGGATTATTAGGAGGTGATCAACGCTTGGATCAGGCGTTCGTACCAAGTTTAGGAATATGGTGCAGTGTCTCGAAGGTTGCTTTATGTCTCGGGAACAAGTGTTCGAGTGGCTGTATGTAGTATGCAAGAAGATGAGATATTAAGTAAGAATCTGGTTGTAAGATTCAAGCGCAGTGAATGGATAATAAATAAGTGAATAAATAGATAAATAAGGTGATTAGACTGATTTTCTGACCAGTTAAAAAAAGATGAAAGAAGTCTTGGATTGAATTCTTCCTGGAGAAATTTGGCTCCTTTTCACTTTTTAAGAAAGTCTATAGTGGGTGAATATATTAGCAAAGTGTTATGGGGTAAGAATTGCTTGCTGTATGTGGTGTTGGCATTACAAGCCAGCACGGTGCACACCGCTAATTCTATCAAGCTGTAGGAATGGATAGTTTAAGAGACAGGAAGAGGGGACTGTACTGTATAAAGGGTGGATGAGTGGATGAGGGGACGAGTGGATGGAGTGGATCAGGTATGTACTGTGTGTGTATGTGTGTGTGTGTATATGTATATATGTATGTATGTATGTATGTATGTATGTATGTACCTACTAAGTACCCTAGGTGTATATGGAGGGACGGGGGATGGAGGGATGGACGGATGCATGTCTGGATGGATGGGATGTATCTAAATATGTGAATATGTAGATATGTAGATATCCGAGCTAGCGTACCTTGCTGATGACGGACTGATGGACTGACTAGGTCAATCAATGTGTGCCCAGGCGGACTGTATGCTTTCCAAAAGAAATTGACTGTACCAATTTCAATATTCCACGTTTAGTTACGATGTGATGTATCCGCCAATCTGGGCGCTGGGTTGGCGGGGATGCGGCAAATGTCACAACGCACGGGCAACCGTACAGCCGGTTAAAATGAAATGGCTTCTTTTTTTACTGCTCTTCAGGTCAGAAGAGTATGAGATTTGCAATACCGAAAACTTGACCAAATACTAGGTATTTTGACGGCTTCTTGCTAAAGGGTGAATGATCTTCGAGTGGCGAACTGCGCAAACACTTTCTTTTGTCCGTTTGGGTTGTATTGTAAGACCCCCGTGTGTGTGAGAACTATATGGTTCCCCGAACTTGAAAATGTATCTGAATCTGTCTGGAGAGATGTTGGTTCGGAATACTGCAGTGTCTGAAGCACGAGCCAAAGGTTCGTCTGATGAGATGATGTATCGAATCAATTTCAAATGTGAGATGCGATGTATGGATGAATTGCCTTTGAAGTGGCGCGCTTCCAGACTTGATTATTGAAATTGTTTGAGTGAATTTCAGAGAATCTGCAAACTCTTTCTTGTGTGAGAGGAGATGAGGGCTGCTTCGTCCGATCGTAGATGGCTTTTGCTCTTTGTATAAATGCGCGCGTAAGACTCGAGACCTTTTGCTATAGGTTCAGTCGCAAAGATGTATTGGTTTCTCTGTTGGTAGATTCTGGTTGTAGCGCGTCCTGGAGGGAGAGAGACTGATCGGTTGAGCTTCGAGATAACCTGGCAAATGTTTAGATGATGTGCTAGTGCGCCGTGAGTTGTTAGTCGTTGTTTTCCCTATCGATACAAGTGATGGGTACGGAATTGTCAACTTACATTAAGATTGTAATCTGATCTTACAGGATTGGAACCGACGTTGGGTGAAGAGGTAGTTTTCAAGGTGATACGAAGGAAGGTTATTGAGATGCCTCGGAAGGAACCATGCGATTGATTTACTGTAGGGCGAGATCTTGAGATGGAGGCTGCTTCTAGGCGGAACTAGAAGCTCGGGATACAATGTGGCAGGTACTTTTTAATGGTTGACAATGCGCCGATATCAACTTAAATATATCAAATCAATATGGAATGTTGTAAAATGCAATATAATAAAATAAAATACGATATAATCGAGATGAAATGTTCTGTCGATTGACGGGACGTTCTTCAATTAGAAACGGCAAAGGAGAAGCCAAGATATCAAAGCGTAAGAGTTTGATGGTGAGGAATGAGGAATGATGAAGGATGGATGGGTTGATGGTGGATGATGGTGCTGATGAAAAGGAAGAAGCAGAAGAAGGAGAAGGAGGAGAAGAAGGAGAAGGAGGAGAAGGAGAAGAAGGAGAAGATGATGATGATAATGATAATGATAATGATGAAAGAAGAGAGAGTTCAAGACGGAGAGAAGGTTCGTGTATCATGCATGTATTGTGCGTGTATTGTAGAAAGAAGGCGCTCACTCACTCACAGATGTTTTGGCTTGTTTTGTTTTGTTTTGGTTTGGTTTATTTTGATTTGATTTATTTTGATCTATTTTATTTTGATTTATTTTATTTTATTTTATTTTATTTTATTTTTTATTTTATTTTTTATTCTTTTATTCTTTTTATGGTTTTATGGTTTTATGGTTTTTAGTGTTTGACGTGTATGTAAGGTGTATGTGGTTGGTATATTACAGTAAAATCATACAGTAGATTGGAACATTTAATAAGAAGAACCTTAGGCGTGGGAGAGCCGTCATTGGGTAGGTAAGTAGTAAGTAGTAAGTAGTAAGTAGCAGGTAGTTGGTAGGTTGGTACAGGAGACAGCTCGGTAGGTATCTCGAAGGAAAGGGACAAGGAAGAAATGACAAGGAATGCGGAATTATTATTAAGGAAGACCGGGGGAGGAGGGATGGGTGACAGTCTTAGAGTCTTGAAGTTTCAGAGGATCCATATAGTGCTCCGTACAGCATACGTACAAGTACAGTAAGTAAGTACAAGGTACCCAGTAGTACAGTGAAAGATAGATTAGATTATTCGTCGAGGGGAGGAGAGGAGAGGAGAGGAGAGGAGAGGAGAGGAGAGGGAGGGCAGGTGGGAGGGGCGAGGGGCGAGGGGCGAGGGAGGATGATGGATGGATGGATGGAGAATGGGGAATGGAGGATGGAGGATGGAGGAAACAGGAAAGAGGAAAGAGGAAAGAGAGAAAGAATTATTACTAATCAACTACGGAGGTACAAGTAGAAGCAAAAAAGAAAAAAAGGGTTCCAACTTCCAATCCTTCTTTTGGCCTTCTATTCGGCAATAGTGGGTGGCTGTTGATGCTTTTTTAATTTTTACAGGGTTCGTTAGCTTTTTGTGCAGGCTTGTTCGTGGGGACCCGTGAGTCCCTTGTACTTTGTACAGGTACTGTGAGAAAGAGTGCAGAGTACCGTTTAGTCAGTTTAGTCAGTTTAGCCAGTGCTTTGCTTGCCATTATTCTCTTGTCTGGATCTTGTTCTACGGAGCACTGTATTGGTATGTATTGTATGATAATAATAATAAAATAGTCGCTAAAACTTAAAAACAGAGTGGGTGGTCAGAACTTTAGTTAAAGGGGGGAGGGGAGAAGGGAAGTGGGGGGGCATTCACAGTAGGGAGGGGAGAGGAGGGGAGGGGAGAGCATAGGATGGGATGGGATGGGAAAGGAGAGGAGAGGATAGGAGAGCAAGAGGAAGAGGAGGAGAAACAGGAAGAGGAACAGGAACAGGAATAGGAGCAGGAAGACAACTTGGAAGCATGGGAAGGCAAGATTCAACATTGGTAGATTGGTAGATTGGTAGATTGGTACAGTAGATTGGCAGACTCGTAACGTAACAGGTACATTAACAAATTGGAACATTGGCAATTTGGCAGACTAGCCATGGAAAACTAATCAGAAGGAAAGAAGAAGAAAAGAAGCTTTCTCAATGGACATGTCCCATCCATCCTCTGTACATAGTACATACAACATGCTACAGAACATACCTCGATATTGCATGGGCAACATGTGGATGGACAAGAAAGAGAGATGGCTTAAAGTTCTGCCGATCAACCTCCACTTCTCAATCCACTCCTTCATACCGTGTCCGGACGGAGGACACTCACTTTCTTTTAATATATGTAAATATTTACATACTGTACAGTCCTGTACTGTGCACACTTAACTAGATGAAGATTCCCAAGGTGGTCTAAAGTGTCCCAGTCTCCAAGAATCCCTTATTAGATACCCTGGTCGAACGCGACTCAATCCTACAGATCCTGTCACCGCAGTCTCTCAAACATGAATACTGTACGGAGTATGGCTTCTCTAGTTGACGCAGGCACCAGCAAAAGGACTGTACAACACATACGAACCAACCATACTGCACCTTTAGCTTGAGGGGCCTCGCACCTGGTCTCTGGGGCATATCGACTTTGATCTGTCTCACGATACACCTCCCACACAAGTACTACTGTGCTGTACGCCGACTGATTGCAATTTGCAAATGTTCTTTGCCACAGCTTCGTGCTACTTCTACTTTCATATTATACTTTTATTCCAAACCATTTACGGTGGACCCCGAGGGAAACTTGACAGGATAATGCCAACACCGGCTCCGTATCAAGATTCATCCCGAGTTCTTGTCGCTCTCATGCTATCTTGCCAAATGGTGGTAAATTAACTTTGTTTACAATGTCCATATCCACCATTCACAATTCATCTTCACAATGGATGATGATCGAGTGACCAAGGATCACAGGGGGCCCAACTTCATTCATGCTCCCTCAATTAACGGTGCCCCACGCTCCTCTCTATCCGTAGAAGGAACAAGTATCGGGTATCCTGGTTTTCTAGAATGTCTGTCTGGAAACTGCTTAGACACCGCGTTTATCGTATGTGCTTGCGAGTTGTACGATTCCTGTGCTCACACGCGCTACGCTGTGACAGGTTCAATTCAAGGAGCGTGTGTTGCGAGTAGCAAGGTACGCTTCCACGCTAAGAAACCATTTACCCAGTTTGAACCTACAATATTGGAGACCTCTCCTGAGAAGTCGCACCCTGGGAAATCTTGCGCTGCATCTTGACTCGATAGCAGATAGTAGATACGTACCCTACACCGTCATAAAGTTCACAAGAGTCCCAAAATGGTAATGATTGATGGAGAAAGCTAATTTTGCTAAAACTCCTAACAAGCTAAGCCACAATGCATCTGCGTCTGTGCTCGTGCCTGATTGCATTTTCACGGGTACCCTAAAGTAGACTATCCCTAGAAAATTCGTATCCTAACCGCCTTGTGAACAGTGACCTTGCATATCATCAAGGGCCACCGTCATATTCAGCTAACAACAGGATCGGGACGTTACCATCACTTATCGACAGACGATACAGCAGAGGGGCGACACCTTCAAAAACTGGGATCTTACTGCACAGTAGAACTGGCGGAATGTATGTTTAATTCTTCTTCAACACCTAGCCTTTGAGACAATGAGAGCGATCACGATCCTCGGCCCAATGCGAGACACGTGGGGCGGCTCGGGCGAGAGAGGGTGGGCAATAGGTTCTGGGGTGTCTTTGAGATTTGGGAACCAGGAGGCGGTATGGAAAAGCAAGCTAACCAGGGGGAACTCTGGTCTCGCCCCTGAGCGGGAGAGGATCCGAAAAATCTTGGACACTTTTACAGTACAGCACAGTACAGTACAGCGCCCATATACCGATCTCGTGATTGTTCTTGACATAGACAGAGCATACCGGTCCGGAGGTGATGCAGCATCCCTTGCACGGCAGTCATACCGTTGAAATACTGAGTGATTAGAAAAGCCTCCAGACCCTGGAAAAGTTCACATGGGCAACATGTTTCGCAACGTACTCTATACATTATTATTGTACAGTACAGGACGATTGTTCGCTTTGCATACAGGGTCCAAATTGCTTGTTGGAAGGATCCGAGGATCAAATGCAATATACTATACGACAATGTAGCAGCTATTGGGCAAAGATTATGCGGCACCCAAAGTGTACCATCCTTGCGAAACTGACGTATACATCGTCGGCTAAAGATTAATAACGTGAAAGAGATCAGCTGAATTTGAGGGTCGATGAGGGATGTGAGAGTACGGAGGACCGACCTACGTGACGCAGTAGTGAGATATTTAGAATATGGTACGAGGAGGAAAGCTGGAAGATTGGAAGGTTGGAAAACTGAGTGGCGTCATACGAACTCGATATGAACCTCCGTCCATGCTGTTGGTAAACTGGTCCTCCATAAATCAGCCAACCATACATACCTGGACCATGGACCGACCATTCATTACTGTACAAGGGAAAGAAACGGTAGTAGCCACTTCCATTTCGGTTGCAATACATACAGTACTGTATTGCTGTATTTCTGGAAATTGCCCGGTTTGTTTTCAAGGTTAGTCCAGACTACTACAGTGAGAAAGTACTAGGTACTGTACAGGAGGTGGTACTGTATGTAGTCAATTAGCTTTAGCTTATCGAAAACTTCTAGAAGTTTTCAAAACATTCTCTTCATCTTGAGAACCAAGAAATTCTCTCTTCTAAATCAACTCTCATATTATGACTCAGCGATTGTTATTATTATATAATTTGAATCTGTACCCATGTCTTTACCCACTCGACCAAAGCGAGTAGGTATCGGAATATGGCCAAAGACATATAAGGATACAGTATGTATTATCTCCTCTTCAATCAAAATAGACACGACTCTGATAAATTCTACTCCGTACTGTAGCTGACCGTCTAATACAACGATAGCCCGTTTCCCCCTGTTTACCTTCGTTCCCTTGTTCCCTTTCTTCCCTGCAGGGTCGTCTCACTTCATGGTCAACCCTATTGGCAATTGACCACGGAAGCTCGGATAAAAGCTAACTTGGAAGCTCACCACCCCCCAGGCAAGAGTATCTCGCATTTGGATAAGTTTGTGCTTAGGACATATGAGTATCACAGCTTTTCAAGTCCTTCATTGCAAAAACCCCCACTTTCCTAACTGTCCAAGCATCCAAGGGCGCTTCATCATGCTGACCATACGGTACCGTAAGCCATGCTTCTTGTCTTCGTTAAAACGTGCGAACCCTGTCGAGAAATCAGATCTAATTTCCATTTTCCCAGAACCCATAGCATTGGATCGAATGCTAGCCATTGCTAGGTGAGAGACCGGGTCGCTTTATTATCCATGCGTTGTCTTTGCCAGATTACTACCGGGTACACTACCTCTTGAGTCTAGTGCAACAACTCCACTTGGACTGTCACCTCTTTTTTTTTTTCCTAACAGATTTACAACAAAGGGATATCCGAAAGTGATATGCGATTTTTTCGGAGAAGTCGAACTCTTCTCAAGCCTTCAAGTTCAAGGTTCTCATTCATGAAGTGAAGGTTTAGACGTATGAATCATCAAGTCACGGGATTGTTGCCATAAGCTTTGTCCAATTCAGTGCACCAATCTCCTCTCGGTTAATAATTAATATGTGTGTTATACACCTACCGTACTGTACCTCGTCCCATCATGTTTTACAACTTGATTAAATGGCAGCCTGATTGATTGCATTTTCAAGCGCTCACGGTTTAAACAGTGGGAAAGTTCCTAGCTTCATTGCTATGTTTTAAAACGCTCTCGTTCCAGAAACGGAATGTTACGCTTTCCCAGCAGAAGGGACTACAAGAGTCCAATAGGGGATTCTACTTTGACCAGGGATAAAAGTTTGGGAACAAAACTATTCGTTGAGCTTCAAGGATAGGCCATTACAGACTCACAGCAATAATCTTTTCGACAGCCAGTACTTTTAAATATATTGCTGTACCGTTATTTGCCATGATACCAAGACGCTAGAAGCTTCTCAAACCCTTCTAGAAGGGCATGAATGTTTCACTCTCATATCGGCCACTTCGGATCTTATGGGTCTTTCTGGACAATTCAAACTCCAAAGCAAAGCGAAATAAAGTGAATGAACGAGAAACCGGCCAGACCGACCGGAACATGAAGAGAGAACCCGCTTCCAGTAACCAAGTTACTTGGGGACGGCCAGCGAGACCTTCGTTTCTTCCATCATTATTCCATAGGGAGTCTCGATAGATGACCCAATGCTTGCTCTCTTATGCTTAACCCAACTTCCTTCCCAGGGTTCGTACAATCTTTCGGTCAATTGATGTCAGTATTCACCAAGGAGGTTGGACATTGAAGCCTCTTTCCGCAAGTTGGATAAGTGATTCTACTCTGTAGTAAAGTTTGATTTTCTTTGCTCTCCATACATGGAGTTACTTTTGCTTTGCATAGGCATACAGTGTAGGTTGATGGACTCTATTGCCCGGCCCTCAACTAACGCCTTCCTCGTTGGGTCGTGGGCACAAAATGCATACGACGTGGCCAATGCGTTACAAGAACTTTCCAAGGTTGTTTCATGCATATGTTACTTTCCCTTGAGGCATGAAGAAAAGCATCAATAATTGGGCTGACATTACTGCGCCGCAAACAGCGACTAATATCTGTCAACCGTGGTGAATATATCGATCTTCACTTTCCTAGGTTGCCATACCATTTCAATAATCCGCGTTATTTGCGAGGTGGTATTCTGAATCTAGCATTCCTATACCCCATGGCATTTGTGATTTAAATTCCGATTGACCACCGAGATTAGATACTCACTTCAGATATACCCGATGAAGAAGAGGCTGAAGAAGCACTGGCAAAAAAGTAGACAAAGCTCTCACCCTTACCCATAGTTACATGGGCCTGTTTAGCATATGAACTAATGGACGGGAAGATGTCATCTCTCGAAGTCTTCTCCCGCAGCCGAGGAGCTTTTGCCAGTTGGTGGCGTACACTATTTCTCCCTTCCCGTCTTCTGCTGAACAGTTCACACATCAAATTCCTTTTTTTCCGTAGATCATGGCCTAGTGACGCTGCCTGTGTCATCTATCCCACTTATGCACCATCAATACTTCAAATATTCGCTTTGCTTTCAACCCTGGGTTGATCCCTGAGCGTCATGATTTTAAGTTTATGTCTCGCCGGAAATATGCCTCGCTACTCGTGTCCTGGAGATTTCCACATGAAGGGAACGTACTCTACAGTACAGTAGGAAGCATTACCGCAATGCGGCTTCCGTTCTGAGCTTTGTTCTGAATCACGGCCCTGACTAGCAGTTAGTCGCGCTTGGTCTTCGAGTATCCACGTGGATCTCGAAGATTGAAGGGACTTCGTTTCTTCTAGGGCAGTTTACGTCGCGTGAGGCGGCTCACATCATGCCATATCCCCCGCCGAGGCGAACGATTCAACGACTCGTGACATTTTGCGTGTTACGATTATACACCGTCCAAATTAGCACACCGCCTAGAGCATGACATAGCCCAGCGATCTACAAATCAAAGGCCTTCGTCCCTAGGGATTGATAAACCTGAATTGAAATTGCTCCACTGTGCTTTACGGAGAATGAATCCATACCGCCCATTCTCTTAGTTACTTTGAATTGAGGAGATTTTCATGTTTGCTTCTTAATTTCAACGAGAATCATCAGAGGGGGGACAACCATGTTCCTTCTCATACAAGTAGCAGAAAGCTGAAAGCCTGGAAATCAAAAGTGTAATTCCACTTTTATGTACCAACTACACTGGCAAATACACGCCGACTTTAGAGTGGCGTTACGTTTCCGCTGATCATTATAACCCAACAGAACAGCCGATATAAATAATCTTCAGTAATCCTAGAGAGATCACCACTCACACATATATCCGAGTCTTGCTATAACACAGGGAGATAAGTTAAAACTCTCATTCAACTCGTTGGCACTCATGGCCTAACAACTCATCACGGAATCGCAATACCAAGTTCCGGTGCGGAACTAAAACTAGGCGCTGTCGCTACAGTACGGCTTTCTGTTTAGTCCTGAACTGTTATACCTCTGTGGGGAGGGTTTGGACAAAAATACAAAGGCTTTTCTTTTTCCTTCGCTGCTAAACATGGGTTTTTTGCTTCATGCGCCCACTTAGCATCAGAGCTAACAGCCTCAATATTGACATCTAATTTATAAATCCATGTGGCGTCGCATATGCAGCGACATGAGTAGCGAATGTTTGAGTTGTGTAGGTCACCAAGATACAGTACTAAAGACTTCAGGAGTGGCGGTGGGATACCAGTACTGATAAGCCTGTACAGTGAGTATTACGAATCCAATATGATACGATTTTAACTTTCGGGGAAGTGTAAATGTATGTTGAGTCTCGGATTCGCGGTTTGGTTTCTTGTACGGGATCATTGGTTGATTAATCGGTCAGCCAAACAATCGGTGGTCGTATTGGAAAGAGGCTGGGAAATTCATTCGAGGACTCGTTTGTTCCATGCTAACCGGCTTTCAAAATTAAGCACTGCTCTCGAGATGTCAACTTACCTGTACTGCGAGCCAAGGCCCTTCTGATCTCACTCCTCCATCTAACTTCTAGTTGCCATGGCCATCGCCATCGGCTGCGCAGTGCACACAATCCCCATGATCTGCACTTTGCATCATCTCCCGTTGTCGTGGAGAAAGTCAACTCGCAGTCGCGCAACACTCGGGCAGCACATTGGCAAGTGCTGTGCTGCGATGTGATGTGATAAGGATGCTGTGCATTGGGTTTTCTCGTAGCCGCGTGGCATAGACGCGCAGGGCTAATGGTGGTGGTGGATGGTGGATGGTGTGGATGGTGGACGAGACCATACGAGAAGATCGTTTGCTGAGCTGTGCGCGCTGCCTCTCGGCGGTAGTATATCGGGAGTTGCGTGACGTGACGTTTGTGTTTATGATGGAACGGCGTGCGTGAATGGTCGGTAGTAGCCTGCAATAGAGCGATGGATTTGTTTGTTTGAAGATGGCTAAGTACGTAGGTACGTTGGCTGTGGACTGTAAGCGCGCTGCGCTACACAACCCACCGTGATGCCTGTAGTTGCATTCTGAGCATTCGTATCTTCTTCCATCGTGGAGGCCAGCGTCCGGGCCAACACGAGAACTACGCCCTACTTTTTCCTATCCCGCAGCCTTTAATTCAATATCAAGCTGGCATAACCAAAACGAGGTTCCTCTCTCGCGTCAGACTATCCATCCCACGCCACCCTAGATCTGCACACCGTGAAATCTCGACCTCATACCTTTCCCGCTGTTCCGTGTGGAGATAGTTCCCGGGATCCTGTCGTTGATGGGATGGGGGCGGAGCGGCGCACTCGATGGTCCCGCCCGACGGCGATTTCTCGATCGGATAGGGGACACCCGCGCTTCTCTCATCCGGGATGGATTTTGATTCTCTTTCCTGCTGCGCATCTCGCGTCAGGAATCATCCATCTCGCATGTCTATCTTCTGTCTCCCTCGGCACTTCACCTCCTGCCGCGGCGCAAATCATCCCCCGTGCTCCAGGGATCCAGATACATTCATTGCCCATTCGCGTCCCAGCGGATAAGACCCCGTTCGGTAATCATCTCTCGCCGACGTTCTATGTAGATACTAGGTATCTACAAGAGCCGTCGTCGCTCCACGTATTCTTGCTGGCATCGAGATCGCGCGTGGAGTGTGTATGTATGTATGCATGTCGGTTGGTTGGTTGGTTGTCTCGCAGCGTTGCTTTGTCCGTGCGTGTTCCCGCGTCAGAAGTCGAGGCACGACGTTATCGTGGACGTTACGTGCCCTCGTTGTGATGCGTGGAGCGAGTCTATGTTCTTGCGGTGTGGCGGGAGGGGGCCCCGTGGTCAGCGTTGCGTTGTACGTCGGGGCATGGGGACTGGCTACCCTCGCGAAATCAGGGGGTGTTGGAATCTTGGTCCTTTGCACGACTGCGCTGTGATTCTAGAGGCGTTCATTCACATCTACGCGCTAGTGATGATATCGCGGTTGATGAGGGTTTGCAAGGCGTTTGTGGGAAGGGCTTGCATGCGGGCATTCAGTCTTTCATTCATTCGACTTCTCGTCTACCGAATCCATCGTTCTAAAATATATGGTACATGCATGCTGGATCACTGCTCGACTACTCATCTCCTTGGCGGATCAATCTGACTCTAGACAGTCCACGTCGTCGAGGTTAGCATATCCGTGGGCGGGTATGTCATTTTCTTCGGCTCCGCAGGGGAGTTCGCGGGAGCTGTGCTCGCGTGGTTCTCGCGGGTCCTGATTGGGGTTGGCGCGTGTGCTTGGATGTTGGGTTTGCTTCTTCTCTGGCTTTTCCTTCTTCTTCGGATCTTTCTCCTTTCTTGAGAATTTGAAGAGGTGTTTCATGACGCTTGGTGTTGGGGGAGATGGGGGAAAGTATGGGTAAGAGTTTAGAGTGAGATTGAGGCTGTACGAGAGGGGATGTGTGCAGCAGTTAGGCATGGGAATTCCTGCTGTATCCTGATGGTATGGTGGGTATTCTAATATTGTAAGTTCTATGTCTACATTAAAACATAGGGCAGGATATCACTTACCCGACAATAACTCGGTGAACGGATGTTAGTGTGAAAGAAAGAGGGCAAGGGGATAGAACAGGGAGCAACTTATAAGGCACACAGGGCTGGGGTTGACTCCTAGTATGAGTATTATGTGAGTCCGCGATCAGTGAGTAGTGGTATGTATGATATGATTCATTTGATTGAAGTTGGGATCATAAACAATTCACTTGAGATGTACTCAGAATTCGGAACTCTGAGCATATTCATACTGTTCGTGATGACTAGGCATTCCATTCTCTGGAACTTGTGTTGCTTGAGATTGTATTGGACTTTCGATGTTTGAGAACTCTCATTACCTGGGTATTCAAGATACATTCAAGTGTTTCTGTACTTATTGTCTGAGGTTGATTTAAACATCGAGTACCCGAAAGCTTTCGTTGTCTTGGTTCATTTGTATAGTCGCCATCCTCAGTTCTAATATAACGCTTTACCCAAGTTGAAAACTTAGTCGATGTTTCCGGTCCAAAATTGATCATCGAAACTACTCATCGTTTGTCTGTAGATATTTGCTTTGAAGCTAGGGAACAAGAAGATATCAGTTATGTATTGTAAAGTGATTATCATCACTTACTTGGTACAATATCAACCAATATCCACTGCACTATTCATTCCGCTTGTACTACCATTCGGCCCAAGACATTCAATGGACATCCTAATCCCATTTTTCGTCTCTACAGCCTCTGCTATACCCCGTCTGCATATATTAAATGTTATGTTAGCGGAAACGTTCATGGGACCAGAATAGAGATTTCCGTTCACAGCGTCCTCCGATATCTTCCACTTCATTCTCCCCTTGCCCTCTAGCAGAACATAGGATCGCCTCCCACATATCACTTTCAAGAACTATTCATCAACTTCTGCAGGATCTGGAACGATTTCTGGAAAAGGTAGGCTGCGTCGCCATTGAAGCTGCCGTGTGCATATTTTCACTACCTAATCTACACATGTTTAACGGCTTTCATGGCGTGATGAGCACATATATACGAAAGGCTGATAGACACCTCACGACGACACGATTGCTCCAGTTCCAATACAATGTGCCCTAGAAGTACGGAGTGATCTTCAGAGGGAGATGCAAAAGGAGAATGATAAGCTGGGCAGAACAGGTCAATATAGCGAGACATTGGAGTTGATGTACATTAAGATTCTCACATTCGCGAGCTCTCAGGGATAGCCCTTTCGAAGCTAAGTCTGCTGAACAGACTCTAGTAGCGAGATATTCTGGCGGGATAATAGATTACAAAAATCTGATATAGAAAGTAATCACGTCGCGGAAGAAATCTAATACCAGCCCTGACCGTTTATCGAATCCGAGGTATTCGTTAGGTTTCGGGTGAGTGTAATAACGCACAGCTCTACATGAGCATGTGACTCTCATGTGAATCTCATGTTATTCTTCTTGGCAATGTCACCGGGTTATGATGACCTTTGCTCTTGCTCAGATATTTTATCAAGCTGTGAAATCATTGTATTGTAGTTATGAGTATTATTTGGAGGCTACTGAGATGATGCTTTCCTATAAGTATCTACCCAGTAGGCGTAAGCGATGCTTTCCTATATGTATCTACCCAGTAGGCGTAAGCGTAAGCCGCGTGCTTTAATCTTCCACAAAGATCTCGTTACCAAGAGCACTGAGGTAAATGATTATATATATCTTATCCCTACACAGGAAGGGGAATGAAGTCAACCAATGATATTGAGTCTTGACAGCTAGGATCAACATGCAGGTACAAAAAGAACGGCATAAAAAGCTACGAGTAACAAGAAACAAATACATTAAAACCACATGCAGTAATAGAACAGAACGACGCCAATGCCATAGATCTGATCGGATGAGGCTACGACAACCTACATTAGTTTCAATAGTGGACAGCGCGCGGGACGGGACTTCCTGACCCATTATTTATACTTGATTTGTCAAACGAAAGTCGAAGGGGATGATAGATATGGAATGTGTTTCAAAGGCTGTGACATATTTTCGCGTTTCATGGTCGAAGTAATGAATCTCCTTCAGATAGATGGCCTGGTGTTGCAATGGACAAACAAGAAAATTGTTCGTGATTGAAGAATATGACGTGGAACAGGTCACGGAGTATGCAAATATGATTATAGACGACTTGGCAACATAAGTAATAGCATTCTCCTTGTATATTAACAGCCACTTGGCCTTTCCTTTCTAGAAATGATGATGAACTTAACATTCCCAAAAGATCTTGTGGTAAATGATGAGTAGTCGCACCTATTCTTGTTCATATTCAGATGTGCATTTATCCTCTCTTATTGAAGTAGCTTTATAGATTTGAGAGTAGTTCTACTAACCGAACCTTGGAAGGTCTAGATGTGAAATGATCACACGTCTAACAGATCCAATTGAAGAAGACAAGATAACAACAGTTAAATGAGGGAGTGGCTAGAAGATCAGGTACAATGCAGGGAAACGTTGATAGCGGAGAACACTGGCTCATTGGCTCACTGGCTCACTGGCTCTAGTCTTACTACTGTAGAATAGTAGAATAGAGTAAGTAGAGTTAGAGTACTACTCTACTCGAGTAATATGGTGTAATTAGTTCGCACCAAAATAGTGCTATTGCTAACAAATACTATGGATTAGAAGGGGGAGAAAGAAAGACTAAAAATAAAGAGACGACTGACTGACGGACTGACGGACTGACTGACTGACTGACTGACTTACTTGACTTACTTGTCTTACTTGCCTTTCCTTATTACTGGCACGCAGGCTGTTGAAAGGAATTTTGAGGGCAGGAAAGAATGCGCGCACGTTTGAGAAACTAATTAAGAATTTAGATATATGGAACCTTTTGAAATGTCTTCTCTTCTGCCCCTACCTACCTATACAACTTTACTACCTACTCGCGCAAATATAATTGAAAAGTCTTTCAAGAAATAGAGATCGCCGATGTGTTCGTGTTCTCACAAATATCTATTCGAAGCCATAAGAAAACAAAAAAAGAGATACGAGGCACAGCATGATGACCCTTGCTTGAAGACGTCGCTTGGGCCAATGATTTTCCTCAGATGATTCTCATAGGATCAATCATCAACAACTTCAATCCAGGCGAGGCTTTCTTACACTTCTCCTTTTCGCTCCTCTTTCCTCTTATCTCGAGACGAAACATGAGTGAACCATCATGAGTTACTATTTCTTTCTTTCGGTGCTGCTGCTGCCCTTCACATTCGCTCAATACCCACCCATTTCGAACCTCACTAGAAATAACTTCCCCAGTCGATGGGAATATTACCATTTCTTATAAAACACCACCTACCGGCACTTGCCAAACGGTTTTCGATTCTCAAGAACAATATACAGGTTGGGTTAATATACCGGGAAGCTATGCGACGAATACATTCTTTTGGTTCATCTCCGCGAGAGACCCTACAGATCAACTTACTATCTGGTTTAAATGGCGGGCCAGGCTCTAGCTCAATGATTGGACTTTTCAATGAAAATGGTCCCTGTGAGGTCGTTCAAGTGGCTCAGGGAAAGTTTGCGACGGAAGCTAGGGATTGGGGTTGGGACAGAGGATCGAATATGCTTTATATTGATCAGGTATGCAACACCTTTGGCTTTGTTTTCATACATTATGATTATTTGATCGCGCATCTCTCAAGGATGTTTCGTACAATTGAGATAAGCAGTCTCAATAGATGCATATACACGCCTGCTGCAACTCGCTAGCTATCTCAAAATTCGAGCGATCCATGAGGCGTTGGTCAAACACTGTTGTTTTATTCGTGAACGCGCCATATCTAATCTCCAAGCTGACCTATACATCTGCAGCCAAACCAAGTTGGATTTTCATACGATACCCCTACTAATTGCTCCCTCGATCTCCTTACATCTAATCTCTATACTCCACAACAGACTCTGCCCAACTCTCAGCCTGCGAATACGTTTTTAAATGGAACATTCAGTTCTTTGAATGTGAACAATACGGCCAACACCACCGAGATAGCGGGAATGGCTATATGGCACATGCTTCAAGGATTTCTTGGTGCTTTCCCACAGTATGCCCCGAATAACCGTTCTGCTATGAATGTCCATTTATTCGCAGAGAGTTACGGTGGAAAATATGGCCCAGCTTTTGCGACTATTTGGGAAGAGCAGAATGCGAAACGTGCAAATGGCACGCTCTCCCAAAGCAAAACAATTGAAATCAAGCTCAAATCACTCGGGATAATCAATGGCTGCGTGGATGATCTGATTCAAGCGCCTTACTATCCCGATTTTTGCAGTTAATAATAGCTTTGGTATCACAACCATCAATCCCACAAGGGCGAAATTGGCGACTGCAAACTTCTATGCTCCTGGTGGCTGCAAGGACCTGATTACTCAATGTCGAACCGCCGTACAGAATGAGGACCCTACGAATCAGGGCAATGTCTCGAGTGTTAACAATGCCTGTTCCAAGGCCTATAGCAGTTGTTTAACAAATGTGATGGAACCATATTATGACGCTGGAAGAAGTGTATATGATATCTCTCATAATCTACCAGATTCGTTCCCACCTAGCACATATCTCGAATATCTGAACTCCGCGGATTTTCAATCTGCCATTGGTTCACCAGTCAACTATACCCAGACAAATTTGCAAGTCGTTTCTGCTTTCACATCCACTGGAGATTACGAACGCAAATCTTATGTACCAGAAATAGCTGCGCTTTTTGAATTCGGGAATCCATGTTGGATTCATGTATGGTGATCGTGATTATATCTGCAATTGGCTTGGTGGTGAAGCCATATCTTTGGCTGTCGCACAGCAGGCTTCTTCAGATTATGCCTTAAAGTTCCCTCCGCAGGCTACGCCCCCATTATAACTAATACTTTCTTATATCGGCGGTGTTGTACGACAATTTGGCAATCTCTCCTTCAGTCGTATATATGACGCAGGGCACAGCATTCCAGCATACCAACCTGAGACGGCTTTCCAGGTCTTTGCTCGGATAATAATGGGTACCTCCCTGTCAACGGGGGAAACCATCAACTTATCAGTTTATAATACCACTGGCCCTCTTAACGCCACTCATACAACAAGTCTCCCACCATCTCCTACCAATACTTGCTACCTGCGCAATATTCCAGAAACATGCACAGAAGATGAAAGAAACATGATTGTCGACGGAAAAGGAGCTATCATCGACGGGATTCTCTATAGTGATTCTTCGGATTACAGTGCCCATACCACTACAACAACAGTATCCGGTTCAGGAAGTGCTAGGACTGCGTCAGTTACAACAACTACAGAGATTCTCACAGGTCTTTTCACAGCGACTGCAACACCTAGCCCTAGTAGGTCCTTTGGGGTTCCAACGGCCCAAGTAGATTGTGCTACCTTTTTATTACCCTTGTTTGGCGCATTGGGACTTTCTTCTTTCTTCATCTGAGCATGATATACACGTGTGCATACGGGGAGCGGCATTTATATGGATGGGTAGATGTTATTTATTATTTCTCTCTCCCTTTGGAGAGAACCACGCAATACTATACTTCAGGAAGAATCACAGATAAAAAAGAAACTGGAATACACAACAATAACGGCATGAGCATTGACATGGGCACGGGAGACGAAAATCGGCATTAACATCAACGGAGGTGCAACGCACCACAGAATGAAGGCTGCACAATATAGCTCGTCAAAACATTCGGGGCGGAGTTATTATATTGGGGGGGGGGGGGGGGCGTCTATAACTTTTACTACTAACTTCTTAAATAAGCAAGGTGCATACACGTATGCTCATCTGAGTTTCCTCGTGGCTGTAAATGTACAGAGAAGATTCATTTACATTGGAACCTCAAGTCTAGATAGTCTTCACAGCCGAGATGATGAAAAGAACAAGAAGATCTGGAAGTTGTCTGAGGAAATTGAACTTGTGGAACCTTTCGGTGGGGAAAGCCTCTAATTAAATGGGATTTTTGGGGAGATTTACATGGATTGCCTGTTTTGTGCTTGGCATGGCTGGATGGATGAATGAATGCATTATACCCTATGTATGCCTATCGTATTTGTCGTTTGTTTCTTTCGGCGTTTGGCTTCTGGGTTTCATCAGGCGTATCTTCTCGGACGATGTTGAGGTCCGAAATGAGATGGAATGGGAGTGGATGCGATACAAGGGTCGCTGTAGAGAGAGGGGGGACGACGGGGGGGAGTACATGATGCGAAAGTGGCGAGTCGGCAAGCGAGGGAGAGGCAGGAGAAATCTTTCATCAACGCAAGCTGACGGCCGTCCTCGCTTTGCAGGTGGAAATCGATAGGGTTCATAGCTGGGACACGTTAGGGTCGGAGCATATAAATAGACCCAAATCTCAAAGCAATCCATCCATTCACCAAACAGATCGGAATCTCCTCCCCATCTCCAATCGTGATTGTCATTTGATTTCGAGTCGAGCGCCATACAGGCAAGGGAGGCAGGTGCACAAAAACTCATGGGCTAGATACATTCCCGCCTCCGCGAATCACTGCCAAGTCATCGTGGTCCTTTGAGCTTGTCCCAGGATGAAAGATCTCGAAACTCGGGCTACTTGTATTTTGTCGACCCGGAAATAAAGATCATCACGTTCCGTGGGACTGAGTGACTGTCCCTCCAAACTTCTAGCTGGAGAGGCGTGGATGTTATGCATCATCTAGAATCTAGGTAGAGATGTCCATTGCCCCAATGCGATATCGCGCATTCATATCAGATTGCAGCACAGCACAGCACAGGACAGGACATCATTCAATAAGATAAAGTTCATCTTATCGATTTGTGTTTATTTATCGTATCCACGAACGTGCTACGGTATTTATGATGCATGCACGTATACGTAAGGCTGTATCTTTCTTTCTTTCTTTCTTCATTTCCCCTCGCCCTCTTGCATAGTCCAGTCCTCCAGGAACTCTAGATATCGAATCTATATGCACCTTTGGTTCTCCAGCTCTCTAACCAGCTCTGTGGGAGCTCTAGAGCATCATTAATATCCTGAACAATTTATGCCCATCTGCAACAAAAATTAAAGAAACTAAAGTAGTGTAGTGTAACGAACAGAAAAATAATACCGGTATGTCCCTCTGAATTTGCCACTGCTCGTAAGTCATCATAAATTCATGAGTACATCCATCCTTCCATACAGTGATCCAGGCCCATCCATCCATCCATCCATCCATCCATCCATCCATCCATCCATCCATCCATCCATCCATCAATATAGTGATCCAGAACCATACAAGAACACCATAGTGATAGCAAACTCCGATAAGAGCAAGCAAAAATAAAGTCAATAAAAGCTGACTGTCCTTCCTCCCAAATCAGTGTCCCATTTTACCCCCACCAAATATTTCGCCATTCCTGTTTGATTCTAATTACCATGCCAATTTGTGCAAAGAAAATGGTATAGCGAAACCGTAAGCATGAGTTTCCCAAAACGCCTCACAACTATGATGCACTTGATTGCAAAACTCCACAGGAAAGTCATAAAGAGACTTTTCAGTTTCCCGCGACACCAAAAAGAAAAGCCAACTGCCTCTCATCCAATCTCCCAACGCTCTTCATAGCACCTTCGTCGAGCGCAGACTCCACCAACGTTCTCTTTTTCTCCTGTAACTCCATGATACGATCTTCAACAGTCTGTCTCACTAAAATTCGATGAACCTGGACTGGTTTCTGTTGACCAATCCGATAAGCTCGGTCTACTGCTTGCATTTCAATAAATGGGTTCCAAAAAGGATCGAGGATGATAACTCGAGATGCGGCGACAAGATTGAGTCCTGCGTTACCGGCCTTGAGAGAAATGAGCATAATTTTGCAATCATCCTTTGTCGTAAATCGATGGATTGCGTCATTTCGGCGTTTGGAGTTTATGCTACCATCATAACGTTCGCATTGCCAGCCCTTTTCTCCGATAGGCACTTGGAGAAGATCGAGAAAAGTTACGAATTGACTGAAGATGATGGTCTTTTCGCCTTCTTGTTGAAATTTTTCAAGGAGTTCCACGCATTTGTCGACCTTGGCTGAAGATTGCCAATTCTTCCGAAGATATCTCATGTACTTCTTGTGACCCCCAATAGATCTGGAAGCCTCTTTCTTCATCATGGCAATCGAAAAATGCTGCTTGTGCTTTTCGCCCTGCTTTCCCTTGCCCTTCTTTCTCTTCTCTTTCGTCTTAGTCGTAGATTTAGATTTGGACTTCGATCTGGACTCGGACTTGGGGACTTCCATATCGAAATTATCATTTCCATCATCCCCTTGCCTAGCCTCATCATCTTCAACATCGTCAGCAACAATGAAACCGTCCAAATTGCCATTTTCATCAACATCATCATCAGAGCCAGAGTCGGGGTCAGTCTCGCTGTCACTTTCAGAGCTGTCGTCACTGGAGTCCTCAACTTCCTTTTCCTCCTCAAGCTCAGACGGTGGCATATGTGCCTTTTTAAAAGTTCTGTAGTCGATAAGCTTTGTCATGTCAAGCTTTCCACGACAACTTGGGCACTTGACTGTAGCACCGCCCTCATCGTTGCCTTGAGCCACGCGAGTCGCATTATCACTCAAGCTACTCAAACAATCATGGCAATTATCATGCCCACAAGGTATAATGATGCTAGGATTTGGAGTGACATCGTAGCAGATATTGCACTAGAAATGTTAGCTAAAACCTTTCGAGATGTATACCAATCAACTTACCTCGAATCCTTCCGCGCCAAGCAGCCTCGACACTACATCTGGTTCGAGTGTTTTGGCAAGTTCAATCATCTGATACTCTGTGAGTTCTGCTGAACCGGCAGGTGGTGCTTCTGCCTCAAAATCAATAATCAAATGAGGGTGGCAACAACATTGTCTAAGGCGAAGTAGCAAGACAAGGATATTTGAGTAATTTTTCCCAACTGTTCCAGCCTTTTTGTACTTATTGAATTGAAGCTGAGTCTTGTTCTCAAGAGATTTGTAGAACTCTTGCTCGTCATCGCTAAAAACAACGTGCGCAATCTCTTCGATTTTTGGTGGCAAGGTGATAATAGGCTTTCCATCAATTTGAGATTTCTTCGTACGTCGGAGAAGGATGGCCTTCAAAACACCCTGTAAGCGTTTCATGGTATTCTTGATATGCTCGTCTGAGTGGCGACTTCCCTTTGAGAGACAGCCGAAATCCTGTCATTGTTAGCGGGATGTCTTGATATACGCAGTGGACCAGGTACGAACCTTTGAAAAGGCAGTCCAAGAGTGGTATGGTCGAATATGCAGAAACTTAATCAACGAAAAGAGTTCCGAGATCCCATTCATCATAGGTGTACCGGTAAGGCAAAACCTGGTCATAGCCTTTAATTTACAAGCGGAAGACGCTGCTTTGGTGCTTTTGTTTTTGATGCATTGGGCTTCGTCGAGAATCACACGATAAAACCTGCTCTTCGGACCCAGAAATGGAAAGTCTTTGGCCATCTGCTTCGCATCGGGATCTAAAATCCCCTTTTCTTTGCAGTCCTCTTCGAATTTTAAAAGTCGAGCGTATTCCGCACCCAAAGTTCCATAAGTTGTTAGGACTACATCATATTGTTGGAGCTCATCCCAAGTCACTTTCTTGCTGTTTCCGTGGGCCATATAGACACTAGGTCTATAGTTGCTCAATACCTTTGTGTTTATTTCACTTTGCCATTGGCGAAGAAGAGCAACCGGTGCAGCTAGTAATGTAGTCTGTAAATTGTCAATAGATGCTCATAATATGCGCCAAATAGACATACCTTGCATGAACGGTCGTTTGATGGCCGTGCTAATAGGAGTGCCAAAGTACTGATTGTCTTGCCTAAACCCATATCATCTGCAAGAATACCGCCTTTGTTAGTGCCCTCCTCCATCTGTTTCAACCACGTCAAAGCAATCTTTTGGTGCTCATACTACTCGCACGTTAGCAATGGCTTCCGAGAAATCCGAAGTATTAGATTTCTAACTGACCAGAGGATACTTCAATCCTTCAGGTGTTCCCTCTCGGTCTTCCAATGGAATTTCAATATCGGCTTTAATGTTCTCCAATAAATCTTTGATCTCCTTTTCTGTTTTTCTCGGGTCGTTCATGACATGATCCATTCGATCCCTCATCTCAGTGGTAAGGTGAGTGGGTGGCCTGAAGGTGTTGAGATCCTGGGCGTAGTCTGAAAAATGGCTCATGTTATTAGTTACGTTTTGTTGTAGGGAAGTCGTACGCATGTCATATGATGGAACATTATCAACAGTGTATCCCAGGTTAGTTTTGTGCATACTTCCACCATATGATCCTGGAAGAGGATACGATGGACCCTGCAGAACCATTCTAGAATTAGGGTGTGAAAATCCGCGTGTGTCCGATTTATCTGAATTGTCATACACAGAATGACCAGAGGATGTGCTATTCATGGAGGGTCCTTGCTGAGCTGTACTCATTTGAGAGGAAGGATTCCACGTTGTCCCCCTCGCCCACATGGGTAAGGCACTATGTTGTTCACCTAGTCGACTTTCATTATCCATGCCGTTCGCAGATTTTATCGCCCAAGAAGGAATAAGATTGTTACTTCTGCCTAGGCGGCCAGTGTTTCTCATTTCATTAGCAGAGTTTGCTGGCCAACCAGGTAAAGTATGCTTGCTTCCGTCCCGAGAATTCTGAAGGCTTGTGTTTGTACGACTAAGAGCAGTCTCTCCCAAAGCGCGGGTCTCTAGTGAATAGAATGATCTTTGATGACCATTCGCGTTCGCGTTCTTTGAGGCTTTGGTTTTCTGTCGACCATTATCCCTGAAGGCCGAAGAGTCGATGATTTCAACATCTGAATCACTAGCAGTCGATGGATCTTCAACATAGGCACCAGGAACATGTGGCATTGACATTGAATTGGAGTCCAATGGGGTAGAAGGTCCATTCCAGGGCGTACCTGGAGTATCATTAAAGTCAAAGCTTGACGATTGAGCGAGAGACGCTCTTCGTCGTTCAGCTTTAACATCGGGATTGGATTTTGCGGTATGCGTCTCCCAAGGGAGAGTCCTCCTTCGGCTGCTATCATGGGATCCATAAGGTTTTGGCATGGCAGGGGATGTCATAACCTGATCATCGTGAGAGCTAAAAGCTTGTGGGCGAACTCCTAACATTTTATTGAAAGCAGACGGCTTCGAGCTCGTGGCTGGGGTGCCTGAAACGAACCCATGAGAGTTCGCGATACTACGAGCATACTCTGCATCTTGTTTCTCCATTTTTAATCTGTGTTCTGCTTGCCTATGAAGTTCGGTGTAGGAAGGATCGAAGCTTATCATCTCATCATCCCTAAAGGTTCAATCTATTAGCACAGATACTATCTATTATGTCAAGTATAAACAAAACACTTATGGGGTTTATTGTTAACGATGAGTTGAGGACAGACATAGTGAGGTCAAAATAGCCATCACCAATCACGTTATATCCATACCCTGAGCTTCCCGAAGGAGTTGTTACACCTGTCGCAAAAGGACTCGGTGTTGTTCGTCGAGACTTGTTTTCTTCGAAAGGGACAAATGAATCAAGATGAGTACTGTAAGTGCGCTTTCGAGTAGGGAGATCAACTTGATTTGAACCAGAAAATTCGGCCATTGATGCGCCAGAACCAGGTGTCGAGGCTGTGGAAGATAATGACTCCATTGAATCGCCTTCTTCTTTGACTGCAGAGGAAGTCAATATTAAGTTTTGAAAAAGATTAAAAAATTCTCAAGGTGGCTTGAATGGGTTCAGAAGATGAGTGAATATATTCCCATAGGTAGCCTTATGTTTAGAGAGGGAAAAGAAGCGGATGATACGAACATTGGTAACCGCTATTTCTATCCCGCCCTAATGTCGTATACATCTTTGAAGAGCCTATACCAGACGGACGTGGGCTCGAATTGTTGTGTGAAGTAGGAGAAATATGAGCGAGCGTAGAGGAGGAGGCAGAGGAGGAGGCAGAGGAAGAGGCAGAGGAAGAGGAGGGAGAGGCTTGAATCTTCGAGAGAGCCCTTTTTTCCTTCAAAAGTTTGGCAATCTGAGCCTCGATTTGCTCTTTGTGCGATGACTGATCCTCTGCAGAATATCTTAAAGAAAGTAGCAATACTTTCTGGAAGTTTATCTCCTCATCAAGCATCTCAATTGTTTGTGACATGGTTATTCAATGCGGCGGACCCAAATGTCCTTTCTTAATATACCGCACCACAAGGCTTGAAGATGGTAGGTCTGCCAGTACCCGCGATCCAATGCTGGAACACGTAGGTGTTTCTGTAATACGAATGATTAGAAATTAATGAACATCCGTGAAGAATAATAAAACAAGTCGGGAAAAAGAGAAGCTGTTGAAAGGATATCAAGATGAATTTGAGATGGGAAAAAAATCAGTTCATTGACATCCATACAAGTACATATCTAGGTAGTCAGTGTGATGGGTAATGTCGATGAAAACGCGCCAGTATGATTCAGTCGGTCCTCCAGCTGTGTGTGGTTCAGTGCCGGTCGCGTTACTACTGTACATTTATTATTAGTGTGGTTCACAAGGTAGATGACGGAATTTTTGTAAATTTCCCCGCCATTTTGTGCGCAAAAAACGCAGGAACATAAGGTTACGGTATCTTATCGATTATCAGAGGAGCCACAATGCACTAGTTCAGATCTCCGATAAGAGAGGAGATGAAGAGAGGAGGGGATGAGGGTGGAAGGTGGAAGGTGGAAGGTGGAAGGTGGAAGGTGGAAGGTGGAAGATGAGGGCGGAAGGTGGAAGATGGAGAGGAAATAGAGATAGAGATACAGATACAGATAGAGATACAGATAAAAATAGACATGTAGATGTAGATTATTATATAGATTATTATATAGATTATTATATAGATTATTATATAGATTATTATATAGATTATATAGATTGATTGATTATATTAGGTGGAATGGATGTAGGGCTAAAGTTGATGATTCTCACATCCCATTACAGTATTCAACGATCCAAGGTTATCCAATAAAGTCCGAGGTGCCTCCTACGTGCTCGTAGATACCTCCGGCGCTCCTACTTCATCCATGGATGTTACCACATTAGAACTACCTAAAATACAACAGTACGACAATACAACAATACAACAATACAACAATACAACAATTCAACAATCCATACAACAATCCAACCATCCATGGATACAACAATCCAACTTCTGATACAAAATAGTAGTACACGCATGTACAATGCATCTAAATTTATAAACATGTTACTCTTCATGACTCCATCGAATCCATTCTGCCGTATCTCATCCATTCAAAATCCCCGACTCGACCTCATGTTACAACAGTTCATGAATTGGGCATCATCTCTCCGTGATGCAACTAGGTACTCTGCATTCCAGGTTGTATCATATATGCGTATATATGTATATACCTAGGTATATATATATTATAAATATATATATTATATCTCTCGCTCTATCTCATTTTCAGTATAACAACTAAAACCTACCGACCATTCAACTATTACTTGTTCGGCTGCAGTCTTATTTAATGCGATCGATATCATGACTCGAATACAACTCAGGGCGAACTAACATTGATGATAAGTTTTGATTTAGAATACGTACCCACGCTTCGACACATTGCTCGTCCATCATCTTCTTTCCATATATCATCATGAAATTAGGACTGTATGATAAAAGAAGACAATAACCATGCATCCAAGGACTGAGGTAAGGTTATCTAGTACATATATCCACATAGCCCTCTCGGTCATTAAAGGGCTTCAGCAAAATTTTTAAAGAAAATTTTCGGCTTATATAATGGATCCTGGAATTCTGAGTGATGCGTTTAAAAAAGGGAAATCCATATTACTTTTTTCGATTTTTCCCTTTTAAAAATGCTCCGGAGCTAATTATATTAAAACAATAGTATATTAAAAGATTTTAAACTATACTATAGTTTTAATAAATTATTAATATTAATTTAAAATAATTAATATAATAATTTAAATAAATAATCCAAAAAATAAAGCTATTTCGAAAATTCTGATTATTTTAAATTTATTACAAAAATAAGCTTAATATTATTTACTTTAAAATATTCGTCTTGAATAAATACTTTTTTAAATAATGAAGATTTATTTAAATGTTTTATTCTACTTAATTAAAAAAATTAAACTATACTTTTATCTTTACTATTACCCTTTTTTTCTATATATTAAAATACAAATTTAATTAAATTAATACAATCAATTAAATATAGTACATTTATACTACTTTTATTTTTTTCTTAATTACAAAAGAAATATAAAATTAGTTAATTTGCAAATCCTAAATCATATTTTAAACAATTTAATAATACTACAAAAAGCATTTTCTTTTTTTTAATCCATTTACTAAACTTTTCATTTACCCTTTACTTTAAATCTTTTAAATCTATAAATATTATGCATACTTCTATAAAATACTATAAATGAATAAAAAAACGTTGAATAGTATTTTTACGAATTATATACAAAAATAAAAGCTCTTTTGAAATCAAAAAATCTGGGATGTGGTGAAATATAATTAATTCACAATATAACCAAATAGAAAAAGCAAAGATTATTAAAAATTAAAATACTATTATAAAAGAATAGTTAAATATTTAGAAAAAGCATTAATTAGTATATTTATTAAAAAAGAATAAACTTAAATTATTATACAAATCCATTTTTGATATATAACAAGATATATTTAATAAATATCAACTCTAAAAGGATTAGAAAAAAGAGATTTAAAACCAAGCAGATAAAGAAATACAAGGATTATTAAATTAAAGAAAAAGTGTTAAAAATTCACATTCCTAAAAACATAAATATATAATATAAAAAAAGAAATGGTTAAAAAACAAACAAAAAAACTATATTAATCTTTAATTTTAAAAAAACCTTTTAATAATTATAATATCTATTAAAGGGTTTAAATTAAATCTTTAAAAAAAGGTATATAATACAATTATTTATATAACCGAAAATATTTAAAAAAATAATAAGTAAAAAAGAGTTAACAAAAAAGTTAATAAAATCGAAAAAAAATTAATAGAATTAAAAGCAAATATTAATAAAAAAATGGATAATATAAAAGTTAATATAAATATAATATTAGAGTATATTAAAAATAATCGAAAAAATAAAGATTTGAATAAAAATTGAAAATTTCAATTAAATTCTAATATATCTTTATTTTAAATATTTTTCAATTGTAAAAAAATCGATTTTAAATCGATTTACATTCTCTTTTTTTATTTTTAAATAAGTTTAATAATTAGTTAATAAAACTATTATTAAAAAATATATTGTAATAAATTGATTTTTTAAAATAAGGCTTTTTAAAAATACTATATAAATTCATAAGGATTCAATTTTTTCGAATATTTGTTTTACAATTATTCTAATATATACTAAATCTTTATTAAACTACTTTTTATTCTTAAATAAAATATACCAACCTTTTATTTATTTATTTCCTTTAAAAAGGTATATAATTTTATATATATTATTATATATAGAATTATTATATATTTGTAGTATTTTCTTTTTCGACTAATCTTTTATAATCTTTTTAATTTTATCAACGATTTTACTACATTGCTATATAACCTAATCATTTGTAGAATCCAAAAATAATTTTGAAAATAAAGATATTAAAAGATTAAAAGTAATTATAACTTATTATATTATACTATATATATATTTATACCCGGAATATATTACTCATTAATTTAATTGATCTTCTCCTGGCTTATTAACCTCTTTAAATATACTATCTACAAATTTATATATACTAAAAACGTTATTAATGCTTTTCATTGCTTTTGAAAATATATAAAATTAAGAATAGTTATATAATTAAAAATGCTATTTAAAATGCTTTTCGAATATTTTAATAAAATAATAATATATAATATTAAATATTATAAAGATTTAAGGGAAAGATTGTTTAAATAAATTAAAAAGTATAAAAAGTTGATTAGAATATATTAAACATATATAAATAATGTATAATATAATAAAAAATAAGTATTAGATTTATTAAAAGTATTTAATATTTTCTAATTTGAAAAGGGGAATAAAATATTAAAGTTTAATAATAATAAATCTAAATCAGAATTTAACGTTTTATAATACTAATAAAATCAATTCAAAGGTTTTTTATATATATTTATAAAGCATTCTATAATAATAACAAAGTTTATTCTTTTCTATTATTATAAAAAACATTAATATAATAGTTATTAAAAGTATATCATTAATTTTAATATTACCCATTTTGGATGGTTTAACCATTTTTTTAAGGTATAATATAAAAATAATATTCGAAATTTATTATTAGCAAATCCCATTATACTAAATTAAGTGTAATATACTATGCTTTTAAACGCTGTAATATAACCGAGATTTTTTTTTTAAATTTTGCTGAAGACCTTTATTCCAACAACTCGGTTCTCCATCTTACCACCCTCTCAAGACTGCCGAGAGCACTCGAGGGTAGGTACTCTCCCCCCCCCGGAATAAATGTTAAAGTATGGGTCGGCCCATATAAATCTAGCAAATAGTTTTTATCATTGGACCTCGATTTTGCCACAGCTCAAGGATAAAAATTTGCTAAATTCCACCCTGATTCAACTAAAAGATCAAAATCTGGCTTGTGCAAAGGATTATAACCAATCAGATGAAGCAAACTGGGGAGGGATCCATCAATTAACATTTATTCCGGGGGGGGAGAGTATGTATACCTGATTATATCCCAAGAACTCATGATACCTAACGATCTGTTCATCTTCGTTGCCAAGCAATCTAGGCACCATTAAGCTCTACTAGTGACTAGGTAGATACATTTACAGAGCCTCAAGTTCCCCAAGGAACCCTATCGAAATTCGAAACCCTTACATCCCCTTTAAATTCCAAAGTTTAGTAGGTAGTTCGTACTAATGATTTGATACCTTTAGTCATGAAACCTCAAATGGTGAACCTTGAAAGTAATAGATTTATGTCCATATTACAAGTACACTTACTCACCTACTCGGCTGATGTAGCCCTATAGATATCGTACCTAGGTAGCCCAGAGGCAGGTAAGTATATGACCATAGGGCTGCATTGAAATGAGAAACCTCTTCTAAAATTCGATTAATGACTTATTTTCCAACTGAGATGACCAACTACTTCGGTTCCAACCAGGTATCCATGAATATGGAAAACGGAATCAGACCTTTCAGGCGAGTAAATTTATTGTTGAAGTAGATTGAATTTCATGTGCCGAAGAAACATTGATTCATCCTTCCTTCCTCATGGTCAGAATCAGATGAACCAAGCATGTTCAGATGTAAGGCCTAGATGACTGACTGACTGACTGACTGACTACCTACCTAGGTAGGTACTGATACGGGGGTTTCATCATCACATTTTGGTATCACAAGAACAGAACACGAGAGAACAGATACATCCATGGAAACCATTTCAGAAATCAAGCACGGGTGAAGGAAGAAGCGAGACAACGTCCTATAACCCTTACGATTTGTATTGAATAAGTGTACTAGTACCGCAGTAGATGATTGCATGCTTACCTAATAAGTAACTAGTAATCCAGCAGGTGCTGTTGGGATCACCTTGGAAAGACAGAATTCCCCATTCAACAAGGCAACACTCGCCAGATTCCCATCTAACGATGACTCTGATGTCGCTATCGACAATTGGAATGCCAAGGAGGCTGTGTGATCACCGCTTTGTGGCTTGGTATACATACTGCACTGTACTGTACAGTACATCCCAGAGAGGATCCCTCACCGATATCCCGGCGGCATGAGTACTGTAACCAACCATCGAACTTTTATGCTCCACCAGGACTTTATGTAGGAGTAGGACGAATCTCCCAGTCCGTACATGGCAACGGGGTGCTCCGCTGCGGGAGTGCCAGGTCGCGAGACCAGCAGATGGATGCTGGAGAAGGGACTCTAATACAGTGAAGAGACCTCGGGATGCATACTCAGCCTCTCTTTTCCGGACGGTATGTAGGTAGGTAGGTAGGTAGAGAGGTTGGTACTAACAACTGAAACACCTTCCTTTCTCTCTTCCTCACCAATCCAATCAATCCCTCTAAGGAACTCCCATGCAACAACACAAGAAGAAACAAACTAGCGAGCGAGGCGTAACTGGTTTCCACAGCATTTCCCCACAACAATTTAAACACTGGCGTAGGAAAAAACAACATGATCATCCCGTCTTCCCTTCACTGCCCTAATCAAGTACAGACAAGTAAGTAGGTAAGTAAAGTAAGCACATCATACGTGCCTAGGCATCTATGATCTATCTATCTACAAACCTGAAGTCGGCGGCAATCATCCTCACCTAATTCGATTTTCAAGCGCAGCCAGCCAGCCAGCCAGCCCGCCCGCCCGCCCATTTCGAGCCCCTCACTTAGTTCTAACCTTATAATCGAATTCCACAATTTGTCCAGGTGGTTGGAAGATCAGGATTTTTTTTTTAGATTTTCCGATCGCTTGCGTTTTTAGATTTGGGGGAGGGGAGGGGAGATTTGAGGAGGGACTCTCGGTGGATGGATGATTTGTCGATGGGTCGGGTCGATTTGTTGATTTGATGATTTGTTTGTTGATTATTTAATGATTTGATGATTTATTGATTTGATGATTTATTGATTTAAAGGGCGGCTCATTAAAGTAGATAGATGATGATCCATAGATATCGACCTTCAATCTGACCGTCACCGTTTGTAGCTACTAGCCAGGGACTCGAGGCGCCCGTTGTCAAATATAACGACCAGCAGATCCAATAGACCCAACCTATTTTGAGAGTTGATATATCCATGGATACTCGAGTATCCAATACCTAGGTAACTGTTTGTCCGTAGATACAGTACTAGGCAGGTGAAGGAAGGGTAGCTGGAGATAGATATTACGTCGGCAAGGTTCGAGAGGTCCTCCGCCGCGAACAAAATCAGATTATTACATTCATCAACCTCGAGTCTCTCTCTCCTCCAGGACATCCATCATATCCATCTCGTTAATTGCTTGATCGCTTCTTCCCCTCTTCTTTTCTTTTCTTTTCTCCTCTCCTCTTCTCTCCTCTTTCCCTTTCATCCCTCCCTCCCTCGCTCCCTCCTGCAAATCGCTGTATATCAGAAACTTGGGCGCAAAAGTTTGACATCTCCCCAGCCAGGGACTAGCCATCCAACCCAACATCCAAATGTCAAGGAACAACCTGACCCGTACTTGAGTATACACTCATTATACTTTCTTATCCACCGACCTCTTATTATTTTACATTACTGTGCAGTAAGCACAGTACAGTACAGTATCATTCCCCTGCCCAAAGAATTGATTGATTGATTGTTTGTTTCTTGTTATTCTCGATTATTCTTCACGATATCACGAGTGCCCAGTATCTTGTACCTAGTCCTAGTAAGGGTATGTAACATACCTAACACCTAATACCTAATACCTAATACCTACCCAGATACGAATACCCATCCATACCCATCACATTCAAAGCCTCATCGAATCATCGGCCGCTCCCATCTTTTCTTTTTAACTTTTCGTCGTTTCCCCATCCCATGCCATCCCGATTCCCCATCCCACCGCCCTCAACACTGGACAGTGCAGTGCAGTGTAGTGCCAGCCAGTCAGCGGGTGGGTGGATGGCCATCTGCACAATTACATCAGACGTGGATGGGACCGAGGAAACGCTGACGCTGACGGTGCGTGCCATCAACAAGAATTCCCCCCAGAAACTTGATGTCCAATGGTGTTGCGTGACTATCTAGATCTCGCTCGACGGTGGGAGAGAGAGTAGTAGGTAGGTAGGTAGGTAGGTACTAGGTAGGTATTACAGTAAGTATCCAGTTCAAGAACTTTAATCATCTTGATCCTTCTCTCTCCTGCTTGACCAATGAAATCGATGGAAGGTGGAAGGTGGAAGGATACAAGGGTTGGTTGTACTGTATTTTATATTCTATTGACGGGTAAAGAGAGGGTGAGGGTGAGAGAGAGGGGTGTGTGTGTGTATGTGTGAAAAAGATAGAAAGGAGGGAGAGAGAAGAGAAGAGAGAAAGAAAATAAGAGAGAATAGAGGATAGATAGATATTTCCATGATTTTATTCTCTCTCTTTCTATTTTAAACTTATATCAACAACATCAACATCACCAACAACAACAACAACAACATCATCATCATCATCATCATCAACCAATCCAATAGATTAATATTTCTTACACTCTCACCCATCCATCATCCATCCATCCATCCATCCACCACCCATCCATCACCCATCACCCATCACCCATCACCTGCCGACCTTACCCTCCCTACCCTCCTTGCCCTCTCACCAACATTTCAGCTTTTGTGTCCGCTTCTAGATCATACAGTATTAAAAAAACCACCCAAAGCTGGAAAACTCCAAGGAAAAACCCACTTCAACTCTTTCATCCCACCAAAATTTCATTCCCGCTCCCCACCTTGAGTCTTGTTCACCGGCAAAACTTCACCATCCACAGCCAGACTGGGCATCCACTGGGATCAATTGATAACCCTTGACACCTTATTCTCTCTTCACGAGCCAATTCAAGATACCCAAAATCAGCCCAACCGACGCAAGCCCCTCCAATAGCTCGTCATCTCAATCTATCTCGGATTGCTATTTCTATTACCTTCATTCAACTTTCACCACAAACATACATTCATGCGTACATTCATGCGTACCCGTGGACATACATGCGTACATGCTACATACCTATCTATTACCTAGGAACCGATCCTCTCAAATTATACAAAACCTACCACTATTCACCTGCCAGCCTCGTTCTTTTTCCCTTTCTTCCTTGAATTGTGATTATTCTTACTTGGCTTCTGCTTCTTCACTTTGCCATTCTATTCAATCCCTCCTACCTACTCATACCGTTTGATTTGGTTCACTATTTCATCTTTATCATCCAACCATCCATCCAACCAACCAACAAATAAGCAAATAAATAAATACCTAAACAATCGATATATTATCTCCCAGGTCACTAAAAAACTACTCCACCATTTCGAATACAATAGAATCAATCAGAAGATCAACAAAACAAACAACAAAAAGTCAAAGTCAAAGCCAAACAATCCAACCATCAACTAAACAACCAAATTAACCAAATAAGCAAACATGTCGAGACATGGTGCACCGTCACGAGTGGCGGAATACGATGAGCGTGATACTTATTATCGAGGAACAGCACCTCCTCCGGCTCAAGTTCGAGTACGAGAGCGTGATCATGAAGAAACTATTGACTTCAGCGCCAGAAGAGGTGCAGGACCTCGGGAGCGAAGACGTTCATTAGATTTCTTACGAGATGATTATGCGCGATCGGAGCCAGGTCAAATGGTTGTAAGAGAACGCGATACAGAAACCTTCAACGACAGACCACTTGTGCGAAGACCAAGATCTCCATCCCCTCCACGTTTTCGTGAGAGAATTGTGAGGAGTGAAGTTGGAGCACGAGAGCCTTCTCGAACCCGAATTGTGGAAAGAGAAAAGGAAATTACAAGATCTCCATCACCCCCACCACAACTTCGCGCACGAGTTATAGAGACAAGGCAGAGGTTTAGAGAACGCTCACCCATCTCCTCCAGCACCTTCTCCGGTTCGCATTCGTTCGTGAGAGAATTGTTGAACGGGAAAGGAGAGAGAGAAGATCACCTTCCCCACCACCACCACCACAAGTCGAGAGGATTCACACTCGTATTGTTGAAAGAGAGAGAGAAAGAGAACCTTCTCCATCACCATCTCCCCCACCAACCCCACCACCTGAGATCATTCGAGCACCACCCATCCACCGAGAAATCATTACACATCATCGTCATATTGACCATGGTAAGTCTGCTTTGATGTTCCCCTATGCCTAGATAATTATAGTTCATCGATACTAATTGATAAAAAAGGGTTTGAACGAGCTCCAGCTCCATCCCCACCCCACCTCCTCGTCGTGCTCGCACCCCCGCACCACCAAAAAACAGAAAAGACTGAAATCGACATTTATCGTTCCGGCAACAGTACCGAAGTTGACATCACAAAAACAAAATCTGGTGGTCGTCGCGAAAATGCTAAATCACCTCCTCCAAGACGAGAATATTATGATGATTCCATCTTATTCGAACAAGAGCGTGACAAGTTACGCGTCCGAGATACTCGGATAGATCTTAGCAGAAGAAGAAGCTTGAGTGCTCGTCCTGAGAAGGATAGAGTCAATCTCGATATTCGAGATGAAGATGAAGCTGATTTTTACAGCCGTAAGGTTCAAGAAAGAGCTGTGATTGGTGAAGCATTCAATGGTGCCACCAAAGATTGGTCAATCATTGATGTTCCTCCGGGAACTGAGAGAATTCAATTAGATGGTGTTGGAGGTGGCAGTCAAGAAATCACTTGGCAGAGATACAACGGTGTACGACGAAGCAAGTTCAATCCTGAGCGTGAACTAAAGAGGGACGAACCCGAACGTGTTGAAAAAAGAATCGAGTTCCGCGAGCGTGAGAGGGAAGGTCCCAGTCGCACCACCGAGCATATCGAGATCCGCGAGCGAAGTGCTGCACCTTCACCACGCGAATCTTCAACAACCGTGGACATTGAAATCTCAAATAGCCGTAAGCCACGAAGCCATACCGGCGGACCTACATATGAGAGAGAGAGGGAGTATGAACGTGTTGAGGAAAGTTCCGATCGTCAAGTTGGCTTCCCATTACCTCGCAACCCACCAAAGAATAGAATGGGTGATCTGTGGACTGAAATCACCAAGGACTTGGTAGCTAAGGAAGCTATCGAAGAACTTGGTTATGATTATGAAGAAACTGAGTTTTTCTATTACATTCTCCAATACCTCCGATACGTAAGCCTCCCTCTTTTCCCTACATTCCTTTCAAAACATACTAACAACCTTGTAGCAAGATGTCGAAGAACTTGTTGCCCTCTCCGAAACAGTCCGCCGTGAACGACAAGATCGCATCCGTGAAATCGAACGCGAACGTGTTCGTATCGAGCGCCGTGAGAAAGAACGCGATGATTGGGAGCGTGCAGACAGAAGAAGAGAGAGAGATCTGGCATATGATGATGAGCGAATCATTGAAAGAGAAATCATCTATGATGATAGAAGACGCGATAGACCTAGCAGACGATGGTAATTCTCTTCCTGTTTCCAGGATCGATATATCAATCTGAGTTGGCTGAGGGAACCGAAGCCGGAGGAGATGATCTAGAGAGGGGAAGTGAGGAAAGAGCAAGGAGGAAGAATCTCCCCGCCTTCCTTCCCCTCTCCATACCTCAACGAATTTGATGAAATGAACAACGAACGACAAACGACGTTACGGCTGCTAAAATAATGACCTTGCGCATGTTGCTCTTGCATCAACCTCATATAGCGCTGCTGCATTCCATTTCTTCCTACTTTTTTCGTTCGATTTTTTACTTGGATCATACTTGATTTGAAATTTTGGTTTTTGATGTTTCTGTCCCAGGCGATCGTTTATACTTGCCTACCTATTTTCCATATTCATGTGCATAGCCTTTGTTGATGAATGAAAGACGGGACTTACGGAACCATCTTCTCATAAAAAGGAAGGGTATGCATATTTATCCATTAGGTTGAAGAGGATAAGAGATCGCCGGAGGGGTGGTGGGATGAATAGGAATCATTCTTCATTTTTCAAACTTGGTTGTTTTGTTTTTTTTTTCACTTTACTTTAGTTGCGCGCGTTTGTTTGTTGAATCTATTTTTATTCGTGCTCTTTTTTTTGTTGTGTGTGTCGGGAAGATGGTGGGAGGGAGGGTGGGAGGTGGATTTGAATTGATTGAGGGGGGAGCGGAGCGGAGGTGGACATATTTAACGAATGAATTATGAAATCAGAAAATGAAAATATGACTGATGTACTCCTTGTAAATGGGAATTGCAAATTTGGTGGGATGTTTTTTTTGGATCGTTTGTACCTGTTGTTGTTGTTGTTGTTGCCTTTTACCTCTATATCTTTGACTATGGATGGATGGGTGAGTGAGTGTGTGATTAGGTGATTAAGTGAGTGAGTGAGTGAGTGAGTGAGTGAGTGAGTATATTTACATATTTGGAGATATCCCCAGGTGAGCGATCAAGTACGGACATACCCACACACATACACAGTCTTCATCCACAATAAGGTTATATCGTAGATAGCACAGTATTATCAGCGTAGAATTACATGCACATTGTTCATCCTCGCAATCTGTCGAATCTGTCGAATATATTATGATCCCAAAAATCACCCTAATTCTCAAGATTCTCTTTTCCTTTCCCTTTCCTATCCTTCCTTTTCTTTGTCAAATCTATCAAGCATCGGCCATCGACCATCAATCATCAATCATCAATCGTCTTTCTCGTTGTTCTCTTGTTGATTTTGATTTTGATTTTGATTTTGATTTTGATTTTGATTTTGATTTTGATTTTGATTTTGATTTTGATTTTGATTTTGATTTCCTGTATTCATTCATCCATCCATTCATCCATCCGTTCATCTATCTATCATCTCTCTCCCCCCTTCCCCCTCTCCCCCCTACACAAACATCCTTGAATGAATATTGTTTCTTTATTTTATCTATTTATCTATCTATAGATATATTACGTTATATTGTATCATATCATATCATATCATATTATATCCTTTATTTTCCATTCTTCCATTCTTCCATTCTTTTTCTCCTCGTAAAGTATTAGATATCAAATCGCCTACCCTACTTCTCGCCACCCCCCCATTTGTCCAGCATTTTATACTAAAAACTATCATTTCAACGTATTAATAACTCCTTAAATAATGAATATAATTAATTAAAATTTTCAACAGTGATTTTGTATATACCAATCAATAGATTCTGAAAATCTTAATTTTTTACGATTTTTTTATAAAGAGTAATAAAAGATTATAAAAAATTAAAGTTTAAATTTTCGGTTTCTATATAAATCATATATGAAATTGAAATATTTCTAAAAAATATATATTTATTTAATAAAAATAAATGAAAATGATTTATAAGTTTTTATAGAATCTAAAAGGTAGCTTTATTTAAATTTATTATTTTAATAATATATTATTATTTGTAATTAATATTCAATATAGATTTTTAGATTTTAGCGTTGAAATCTAAGATAAAAGATTTAAAAATCTAATTTATTCATTAATTATAAATAATTTATATATAATCTCAATCATTTATTTATTATATATTAATTAATAGATCTCATAAAAATTTACAAAATATTTTAAATTATTTTTACTTAGAAGATATAAATATTTTTTTTAAAGCTTTAATTTTATATATATAATTTCTATACAAATCTTAAACTAGAAATTCTAATCTTCTATAATTCTATATTACTGTGACGAATATCACGTGCCTTAAGCACGTGATATCTCATCACGCTAAGCGATACTGTATATATAAGAGATCTTTAGGTTTCTTAAAGATCTCTTCTTTCTTTAGCTTTCTTATTTTAATTAATTAATCTTTATTGATTTGCTTTAATATATAATTGTAATATAATAAAAAAGCTTTTCTCTTTATTAATTTAATAATATTAAAAACTAAAAAATTATCTAGTTTAGGAAGTAAAGCTATATTTACAGATTATAATTAAAAATCCTAAATAATATTAAAACTAAAAAAAAGGATATTTAATTTTAAATATTTTAGGGTTATTTAAAGCTTTTTCAATATTAAAATTAAACAAATTACTTTTATATAAAATATTAAATATTGGTTATACATTTTGCAAATAATTTTAAATTTATATTAATCTAAAAAATATAATTCATTTAAAAAATTGAGATTTTTTCTAATAAATAATCAATACATTGTTTTATAAAAAATCTTTGTTTTTTTATAAAAAATTATCTTATTTTATAAAAATTGGAAAATAGATTTTCTATAAATTTATTTTTACTAAATTCTTTATTTTAATTAATTCTTTTTGTTTTATATAATATTTATATAATAGTTTAATATATTATTATATTATATATAATAGCTTACTATACTAAGTTATTAATTATAAAAGCATTAAAGCTTTTCTTTCCTAACAAAAAAAAATATTCTTTTTTTCTTCTTTTTCTTTTTATTATTATTATAAGAAAAAGGATTTTTATTATAATTTTAAAGAAAGAATAATAAAACTAATTCAAAGTAGTAATTATTATTTACTTTTTCTTTTGCATTCTTTATTAATATAGTAAATAAATTATTTGCTAGTGAAGTTAATATTAATTCTCAATATAGAAAAAGGAGAAAAAGTTTTTTGTTTTTTAAGTTAAGTATAAATATCAAAAATTTTCTATAATTATTTAAATTCTTTGATTAATTTAAAAAGTGTTAATAAAAGATTTTTTATTTTATTAATAAATTAATAAATAAGCTTTATATAATAATATTTTTATTTTCCGTTTTTAATAAAAATAATTAGAAACTTTAATAAAAGGTTAAACAATTGCAGGAGGATTTTTATAATATAAATATTTTAATTATAATTTAAAAAACTTATCAAAAATAGTAGAAAAATATTAAAAATTATTTAATTACTTACAAATCAAATTATATAAAATTAAAAAGCAATATAAAATTAAATTATATAATATTAAGTATTAATATATAAAAAAATTAAAAATTTAGGTAAATAAAATTATTTAGCTTTGATAATAAACTTGAATTTATTTATTGTATATTTTTAATAATAAAAAGCTTTTTAAATTATTTAATTCTAAGATATTTAAAGAAATTAATATTTTATAAAAGAATAATAAACAAACTTTAAATACAAATTATAAAAATTAATATTAAACTATAAAAAATAAGATTTTATAGATACTTAAGGGTTTAAGAATTTAATATTTTTGAAATAAAAAATTGTAGAAACTATTAATTAATATTTTTATATATATTTTCGTAAAAACTCTAAAAATCCCTATATAATAATTAATTAAATATTTGAAACTTTAAATATTATTTATTATAATTATAATCCTATTGTAATAGCTTAGGATATATTTAATATTTTAATATAAAAATATAATTCTTTTTTAATGTTTTAGAAAAAGTTTTAATAATTAACTTTAAAGTTGAATATAAATCAAAATATACAAATTTGTGTAATTCAAAAGAAAATTACACTTATACTTCGTTTTATGATGCTTAATTTTCTTAATTTTTTTATTATATTGAAATTTGCTAATAAATGTAAAAAAATTAATATTAATATTTAAATTAATATTTAATAAAAGAAATCATTTAATTATTTTTTTATTAAATAAAATTATCTTAAAAACAATTTCCAATCATTATTTTTTTATAATAGGATTTTTAATTACATTTAAAAAAAGGTTTCTTTTTCTAATTTTACTATTAAAGTTAATAAAAATCGTAAATTAAAAACTAATTATTTTAATTGTAAAGAAAACGAATATATATAGCTTATAATTATTCTTATTTTAATAAAAAAAAAATTAGAAAATAATTAATGCTATTAAGTTAAAAAATTATAATTCTAATAAGATTAAAACTATAAATTCGTTTAAAGTTAATTTAAAAAATAATTCAAAAGCTAATTCAAAAAACTAATCCTTTTTAACAAAATGATTCTAAAGGGTTTAATTTACCTATCATTAAAGATTATTTAAATATATTATTTATTAAAGAATATATTAATATTTTACCAAATTTACCTTTTATTTTAATAAAACTTATAAATTAAACTAAATTGTTTTATATAAATAAATTTTATATTAAAATTTATTATATTAACTATAAGCGGATTTTTATTATAATTTTATTTAATAATTTAATATTTAAAAAAAACTATATTAATAAGATAATAATTAAAAAAAATTATATATAAAGATAATATTACAATTATTTATTTTTAACAGTTTATTTAAATTGTTAGTTTCCAAAATAGTAAAATAATATATATATATTAATAATTGAAATTTTGCTTTTAAATATAAAATTATATTATTAACTTTACTTTTTTTAATATTATTCTTAAATTAAATTATTTTTTATATTATTAAAAAAAAATATAATATAGTATTATATTAAATATTATTATTAATAATTTAATTTTTAAAAAGAATTAATATTAATATAAAAAAATATTTTATATAGTGAACGTTTTATTTATTTTATTCCTACATTTTTATAATTTAAAAGTTATTTTAACAAAGCCAATTATTAAATTAATCGTTTTTTGTAGTTTATTAAAGTGAAGAGGCAGGTTTTTATTACTAAACCAAGAAATCAAATCTTATATTGTTAAAAAAGGATTTATAAAATAACAAAATAATTTATTTACTTTTTTATTATTATATATATACAATTAATTCTTTTAATAATAAAGGATTTATTAATAAAAATAAAGTTTATAAAAATATAAATCAACGTTATTAAAATTAATCCATTTTATCTTTTAATTAAAAAATAGTATTATTAGGTTTTTGTAATATAATTAAAAAACATTTTTGTTTAACAATAAAAAAAAAGAAACCAAATTTAATCAAAAACGAATTACACAAAATTATTCTATATTATTTGTATTATTTATTATACGTTTTTTTTAAAAAGAATATAGATATTATTCCTCTATATTGTATTGATTTCGATTATTATATTTAATTTACTAATAACATTTTTAAATTTAATAATGTTTGATAATATAGATTTTTAAAAGATAAAAAGAAAAAAATAAAAACTTATATCAAAAAATAATTAAAATTTGGTTTTATTAAACAAAATTAATCTTTATTCGGTTCTCCTATTTTATTTATTTACAAATCTTACAAAGAAATTTGATTATATATTGATTATCGAAAATTGAATACTATTATCAAAAAGGATAAGTACTTTTTACTATTGATTAAAGAAAATATTAGTTTAATTTACAAAGTTTAATATTTTTATAAAAATTAATATTTAACAGATATTCAATCGAATTTGATTTAGTATAGAAATAAATAAGAATCTTACGATATTTATAACATTTTTATAGATCTTTTAAGTACACTATTCTTTCATTTGATTTATATAATAATCTAACCAATTTTCAACATTTTATTAATATAATACTTTTCGATTTTTTAAGAGTTTTTTATACAATTTATTTTAATAATATTATTATTTTTAATTGAAATTTAAAAAAGCATAAAAAGTATATTTAATTAATCCTTAATTGATTTATAGAAATAAGGTTTTATACTAATATTAGTAAATATAAATTTTGTATTATTAAAATTAAATCTTTAAAACTTATTGTTTTTGTAAATAGTATTAAACTAGATTTTGTAAAAGTTAAAGCTATTTAAAATTAAAGAACTTTAACAAATTTAATTAATATATATTCTTTAATTAAATTTATTAATTTTTATTAATATTTTATTCCTTTTTTTTTGAAGCTTATTTTACTTATAATTTGTTAATTTTCGAAAGAGCAAATATTTTTCTAAATGATGAAATATATGTTTTTTTTTTAATAATTTAAAGATGCTTTAATATTAGCTTTATTAATATATCATTTTGATTATATTAAAAAAATGTTTATTAAGATGAATATGTTGAATTTTATAATAATAAAGATATTATTTCAAATTGGAAATAATAATTTACTACATTTGATTATTTATTTTTCTTGCAAAATAATTTTTATTAAATATAATTATAAGATTTATAATAAAAGACTTTTAATAATCATTCATTATTTTAAAGTTTAATAAACAAAGTTGTAAGGAATAGATAAAATTATTAACATTTTAATTAATTATAAAAAATTTTAATAATAATTAAAATAATAGAATTTTATTTATTAATAATATTATTAAATAAAGTATATATAAAACTTTAATTTTAAAGTCATTTATAAACAAAAGAAGGATAATAATAAAGCAAATACTTTTACTTATTAAACAAAGAATTTTTTTTATTAATAAAAATGATATTTAATTATTTTAATAGTTTTATACACTTTTATTATTATTTTTATTTAATACTAAAATTCGAGTTTTTATAATTATTATAAAGTTTATTAAGGATAATAAATTTATATTATCTTTTTAAGAAATAATATTTGCTTTTTAAAAAAAGGATTTTATTTACTATAAAATTGTTAATACTTTAAAAAAAAAAACAAAGGGTTCTTTTATAACAAAAAGAAAATAAAAACATTAATAATTAATTTCAATTTATATCTTTAGTTTTTTTATAGTATTAATAATAATAGGTTGTTATATTATTATAATAAAGTTTAAATATCCTATATTAATTATTATTTTACTAAAGTTATTAAGGAAATGTATAATAAATCTTTTATTAATTATTTAGAAATTGATTAATTATTTCTTTTATTCAAATGTAATTTTTATTAACTGAAAATAAATATATATTATTAAACAATTTATTAATAATTATTATATATATAAAAAATTAAGATTTTTAAAGGTTAAATATTAAAGTTTATTTACCCTACTTAATATTTTAATATAATTATAATAAAAATATAATTATAGATTTTATTATAGATTTTCCAAAGGTGAATAGGTTTGATACAATATTGGTTGTAGTTTATTAATTTATTAAGAAATATTATTTTATTTTTTATTTGATTTGTAATCGAAAAATTATTATAGAAGAAATAACTTATCTTTTATTAACCAATGTATAAAAGTTATATAACCTTTATAATATTATTGTTTTTAATTAAGGATTATAATTCTACAATAAAATTATTAATTATTTACATTATTTATTATATATTAAGTTTAAATTATTTATTATCTTTTATTTAAAAATAAATAAACAATTTAAAATTATAAATTCAAAAATGAAATGTTATTTCTAATTATATATTTGTTATATATAAAATGATTAATTGTATTAATTGTTTATAATAAAATTTACTTTTAATAATATAATTTTCTCTACTACAAAAATTACACCTTTTTTTGTAATTAAAAATTATTACCTTTAAATAAGTTTTGATATAAGCCTTAATATATTTATAAATCAATATACCAAAAATAATTTTGATAAACAAATAATAATTAATTTCGCTAAATAAATAAAAAATATTTAACATTATATATATAAAAAAATAAAGTTTTTTAAAGTAAAAATAAAAAATTTTACTAATAAAAAACGTTAATTATACTTTAAATATAAAATTAATAATAAAATCTTTTTAAACCTTTAGAATATTAAAATACATCAATTTTGTAAAAAACTTAATAACAAAAACAAAGAATTTTAAATTATTAAAAAGGTTTTAAATTCTATTTTATATAAGCTTAATCTTTTTTTTTATTATAAAGATTAATTTTATTTTTTATATAAGTTTATTAATATTAAATCCGAATAAACCATTTTTTTAAATAATAATAAAAGAATATATCATTAATCTTAATTAATAAAAAATCTAAATATAAGGTTAAAAAGATTATTAATTTTAAAAAAATAAATAAATAAATTAAATATTAAATTAAATAAAAAAAAATATTCTTATAATAGAAAATCTTATTATATTAAAGATTTTATTAATATAGAAAAGTTTATTAAAGTTTTTTATACAAAATATCTATATATAAACCTAAATTTAAGGTTTAAAGTTAATTATAACGTTTTTAATTACTCTATATAATATAATTTTAATTTAATTGTTATTCTATTTTATTTTTTAAGAATTTTTATTTTTCTTTATATTTCTTTTTTAAAAATTTAGCTTTCTTTTAGAATTATAATCTTTATCTTCTTTATTCAATATTAACTTTATTATAATTTATTATATTAATCTTAATTATTATATAAAGCCTAATATTACCTTTAATTAAAATCTAATTAATATATTTAATATTATATATTAATTAATAAATCAAAAAGTTCCTAACTTTTTGGTATTTTTGAATTAAATCATTTTTATTACTTTTTTCTCTTTTTTTAGTTTGAAAAAATATTATATATTTAAAATAATATTTGACTGTATTTTTTTATTTTTGTATTACCGCCTTTCGATTTTATCATACTTTTGATTTTTACAAAAATATAAATTATTGATTAAACTTTCTATGTATTGTAAAACACTTTTTAAATTACAATAATTATTTCTATTCATAAATAAAATATATATTAATATTCGTATATAAATAATAATACTGTTTTTACCAATAATACTAATTTATTTATTTTAAGTTTTAAAGGAAATATAATTTGGGAGATTTAATAAGTTTTTTTTAATAAAAACCTATTTTATTTTGCAATTAATTAATTTAATAATATAATAAAAAGAGTTATATATTTGCATAAAAAGTAACCTTTTGCCAAAATTGATTTAGTATTTTTATAAAAAGAATGTTTTTAAACAATTATCCCAATTTAATTAAAGGATTGTTTTAATTGTTCCAGCTTATTAATTAAGAATTATTATAATACATTAATATATTAATTAAAGGTTTTTTCTTTTCTTTTTTTTTATATAATTTAAAGTTCATATTTTTTTAAGAGAAAGATATATATAACGAATATTATATACTTTAAGTATATAATATCTTATTACGCTAAATGATACTATACATATAAAAGATCTCTAAATCCCCTAAAGATCTTTTCCCTCCTTAGCTTTCTTATTCTAATTAACTAACCTCTATTGATTCGCTCTAGTATATGATCGTGACAATTACTTTTTATAAAAAATCGCAAAAAATTTAAGATTTTCAAAATCTATTTATAATTATATAAAAAAGCTTTAATTAAAATTTAAAAAAATATATATTAATTTTTTATAAAGTTATTAAGATATTAAAATAGCTATTTTTAGTATAAAAGACTAGTTAAATAAGGGGGTGGCGAAAAGTAGAGTAAGCGACTTATTAAATTATAAAAAGCTAAAATTTTTAATTTTAGATTTGTATAGAGATTATATAATTACAAAATTAAAACTTTGAAAAAATAATAATAACTTTTAAATAAAAAGAAAATAAATAAATAAATAAATAAATAAATAAATAAATAAATAAATAAATAAATAAATAAATAAATAAATAAATAAATAAATAAATAAATAAATAAATAAATAAATAAAATAAATAAATAAATAAATAATACATATATATGCATAATAAATTGCTATAAAATCTATCATTTAGTATTTAATAAATAAGCTATTAAAATTATATATAATAATTTATAATTTAAAAAAAAATTAAAATTAAAAATTATTTATTTTAAATTTTATCGTAAAATCTATAAATATATATGAAGTATCAATTACAAATAACAATATATTATTAAAATAATAAATTTAGTTAAAATCAATTTTAAGATTCTATAAAAATATTTAAATTATTTTTTTAAAATATATACTAGAACTACTCGGGCGCGCTTTAAACGAGATATAAGCGAATATGAAATTTATAATTATTTAATGAAATTTTAATATAATCTTATATAATTTATATATATATATATACATATATATATATTAGATTTAGTATTTTAATATCTTTCTATAAAGTTTTTATATTATAAAAACTATTTTTAAAAGAATAATAATACTATAAAACTAGTGATTTTAAAAAATATTAGAATTTTATTAATATATTAATTTAAGATTCAACGATATATAAATTTTAAAAAATAAAATTATAGAAAAATAATATAAACTTTAAAGTTTTTTTTAATATTTTTGAAATTTCATATCATCTATTATATTAATATATATCTTAATATAAAAAGCAAAAATTCAAATTTTTAATAAAAAAAATATACTTATATGATTCAAATAAGCGAATTCACCCTTTTAAAACTTGTAAATTTTCTTATATTTTTAACTTTATTAATATATATTTTAAGTATTAATAAAAATATTAAAATTCTAAAATAAACTATTTAAAATTTAGCTTTTAGTTTATTATTTTATATTTTTATAAATATTTAATATTTGATTAAATTTTTTAATCTTTATATATTTTATTATATTATTATTCATTTAATACTAGACTTTATCATATAAAACTTTTATAGCAAATACAAAAAATACTAAATCTACAATACCTATAAATTTTATAAGATTATATTAAGATTTCGTTGAATGATTATAAGTTATATTTTTACGTATGCTTCTTTTAAAACCCGCCCGAGTATATTATTCATTAAAAAATAGAAATTGAGAATTAGATATTGGAAACTAGAAATTGGAAATTGGGAATTGAGTGTCTAACATATGACATCCAATATCCAACATAACAAAATAAAAAACATATGATTCTTTGCTTCGCTAGATATACTCAACGGATGTAAGATAGATTATGGGTTAGGGGAAGAGAGGAAGAGAGGAAGAGGGTTCATGGAAAGGGGAAGATACTTTATAAACCGTTTATAAGAAGTGGTATTCAGGATTTTATATTTATATATTTATATATATATATATACACACAAACTCGAGTACACACAACCCACAAACCATACCCTCAAAACACAAAGAGAGAGAGAGGTAAATTATAAATGAGATTAAATGAGAATCTCAGGAGTCCTTCAGCTTAGGGTGCCTAAGGGATTTTGCCGGGGGGGGGGCTGATTTTCTTCTTGCTTGCTTTGTGCTTGCTTTGTGCTTGCTTTGTGGAGGGGGAAAGGGTAGGTGGAGGCGAGGAGATGGGAAGATGGGAGGCAGTTGTAGGTTTTGCGATGGTTGGGGTGGATGGCTTTGGTGTGTGTGTGTACGCGGCTCGCTTAAGGGGGGGGGGGTGTGGGTGTTACTTTATCCCGTTTTTTGTGTTGTTGGGGTTGAGGTTGGTTTGGGTTGTATTTTGGCATGTTTATGTTTATGTTTTTGTATGTTTGCGGTTGTAGGTTATAGGTTATAGGTTATAGGTTATAGGTTATAGGTTATAGGTTATAGGTTATAGGTTATAGGTTATAGGTTCATACATTCACCTCTACACCTTCACACCTTCAGCATCCAAACTTTCCACCCTCAGCCCAACTCCCCCCAACGCCCCCTAACATCTTCCTGCCCACTCCCTATACCAATCCAAACACTCCCTATTAGCCACACTCGCGCCGACGGCCCCCTCCATCCCACAAAGAATCTGTTTGACCACCGTCTCGACCTTCTTCCCATTCGCCGTCACCGGTATCTCATAGCATTGATCCACAACCCCCGGAACGTGTCTCGCGCTTAACTCCTTCCGAATAAGCAGCTTGATGCGATTTTCAAGCTCGGCGGTCAAGACACGAGCCCCCGACATCTTGACGAACAGAACGACCGTCTCGTCATCATCCGTGGGACGACGTCGACCGATGCAGAGCGCGTCTTCGATCTCGACGCCAAAGTGTTTGAGGAGCACGTTGTATATTTCCGCGGAGCCGAAGCGCACGCCGGATGGCTTCAGGATGCCGTCGGAACGTCCCAGCATGTAGATCCCACCGGTGTCGGGAGAAAAGCGGATGAAATCCCCATGGTGCCATACGCCCGGGAACTGCTCAAAGTACGAGGCAAAGTATTTTTGATCGCCTACGCGCGGGTCGCCGGAGTTGAAGAAGGTGGTCGGTTGGCTGGGGAAGGGAGCGATGCAGACTAGATCGCCGGGGGTGCCTGCGGGGACGGGCTGCCCGGAAGGAGAATAGGCGAGGAGTGACATGCCGAGGGTCGGGACTTGGATTTCTCCCACGTGGACTGGGGAGAGGGGGAGGGACCCCCGAAGAGGGATATTATATCTGTGCCGCCGGTTATGGAACCCAGGTTTATAGTTGGGGGGAAGACGCCGGGGGAGTAAATGTATTTGAAAGTTGAGGGGGCGAGGGGAGAACCAGTTGAGTAGATTGCACGGAGGGTGGAGAGGTTGATGCCTTGTTTCAAGGGGAGAATATTGTTTTTGTTCGAGCATGGAGAGATATTTCGCACTAGTGCCGAAGTGGGTAATTTTTAGTTCTTCAATGAGGAGTGGCATGGAGAGGTGAGCATGAGGTTTGAAAGGCGATCCATCGTAGAGAATGATCGTGGTACCCGAAGCGAGACCAGAGACAAGCCAGTGCCACATCATCCATGTACATGTAGTGAAATAGAAGAGACGATCTCCGGGACGGATGTCGCAGTGGAGAATGTGTTCTTTTTTGTGTTGGATAAGGGTTCCTAGAGCAGAATGAATGATGCATTTTGGCTTGCCTGTTGTGCCTGAGGAGTAGAGGATATAGATTGGATGGCTCGGTTCGAGTTGTGTGAATTTTAAAGGGGCATCTGGATCAGCGGCGCTGAATTTTTGTAAGCGAGTGTTAGGTGATGAGACAGTGTATTCATTGGTTTGGATTGCAGCCTGATCTTAACGGTTTTGGAACTTCGAATCTGTGAAATCATCCATTGTTCTAATGAACTGGTGAACTGGATATTTCAAATGATTCCAGTGTCCCGTGGGAGCTTAATGACCAAACAGTTTCAATATATGAAATCATTCGAAAGAAACAATAACTCCTCATTGCGGAAATGTCGTGCAAACCATGGAAACCCCCAAAACGGAATAGAGAAAAAAGTCACAAACTCACCCTCTTCAAAAACTCCTCATAAGTCACCGCTTTCCCATTTTCAAAAGCAAATCCCTCAACCTCAACCGGTAAATCCACAGTATCAAAGATAATCAATCTCTCAAGCCCCTTCAACTCCTTCACAATCTCACGCGCTTTGCTTAAACTTTCGTGAAGTCTCCCATTGTACTCAACCCCATTGTCAGCAAAAAGGACCACCGGCTCAATCTGCACAAGTCTATCCAAAACAGCCGCAGCCCCCGTATCGGGACTTACCCCCGTCCAGATAGCTCCAATAGATGTAGCAGCAAGCATAGCTACAACAGTATTCGTATGATTTCCCACAAAGCCGGCAACTCGATCATGAGGTTTGACGCCGAGCGTTCTGAGGGCATTGCTACATCGGCGAACTTGTTCTCGGAGGTCGTCCCAGGGACACAGTGGAGCGAGTGGATTCTGTGCGGCAATTATAGCGGGAGAGGATGGGTCGATGGTGATGTTTGCTGGATAAAGAAGATTTTCGGCAAAGTTGAGGAGGGAGCCTTGGAAGAAGTCCGGGCGGGGAACATGGGAGCATTTTTGTCAACCACCTGGTATGATTAGTTTGGAGGAAACACGTATAGAGCACTTGGATGATCTTTGCAGATGAGACAGTGTAAAGGTATGTAGCACTGCTGCTACCTTTCAAATCGAGCATTCTCTCTCTCTCATCTCTCTTGCCTCCAAGAGTACCCTGACACCATCTCCCAGAGGGACGAGCACCGTCGACCTTGTCGACTCATGTTCTCGTGATTCAACGCCCAAAGCAAAAGTAAAAGCAAATCAAACCATCACATGACAAACAAGAACTATCCATTTCTCACCTTCTCAAACCCCTTCTCCACGCGAATGCCCGTAAACCACCACGTCTCCTCCCAAAATTCGGCTATATTCTCAATAGACCAGCGATACAGATCATCATAAGTCTTCAACTTCAATCCATATTTCTTATTGACGATTTCTTTGAATTCGTACATGCGGGTTGAGCTGGGATTTGAATGGCGCCAAAGTTCCGTAGCTAGTGAATCGGAACTATTGAAGGGTGATGGTGATCCCATGATTGCGATTTGACAAGAAAGAAATCTTGCTGCGATCTAGAGAGATAGTTGTAGAGTTTACAATGATGGGTAAGTCAGGATAAATGAGAAAAGGGGAAGCGATTTTGTCAATATAGTCCTGTGATGAGTGGAGGATATTGAAAGTAGATGATGGTATTCGCACGTGGGGGGGTTTTGACCGGACGTCCGATGATTTGTGTTGAAACCATCGGCGGTAGAAATGTATATAAAGCGAGTTGGAATGAATGTCACTGGCGATTTGATGTAAATATTGAAAGAAAGGAAACTATTTACATTTTGTAATGTGGCATCTCGAAATCGTTTTTCTCCTCCAGCAGCAGCAAGAAAGGTGCGGAAATGTCCCGAGCGGATGCTTACGGAATGTAGGCGAGTTATCCTCAGGCACTTACCGAGGTTTATACCCTTGGGGGGTTTTCAGCTATCATGGTGGTATGGAACTTTGGTGGATGTACCAATTAAGTAGAGAGAAGGAGAAGGAGAAGGAGAGAGAGGAGAGGAGAGGAGAGAAAGAGAGAATAGCTAGCTGGTGAAGCAGAATTGACAAGTAGATCATATCTTTGAATGAAAGTTATAACCCTTTGAATACCAACCGAATGCTAACCTCACTCCCTACCTACGTATTTGCACTTTGTGCTGCACCTTTAGTAAGTGATTATGTGTATATATTTTATATGTATATGCACATGCATATCCATATACAGTACATATACATATACTCAGACTGTATGTATGTATGTATGTATACATACATCATCTGTATTGATTGATGCCCAGCTTAGGAAAAGCCAACGAACGAAGTGGGAGCACGACTTTTTAATAAGGTACCCGTCGGTAGCCCGTCATCACCGGTGTCGACGGAAAGAGAGAGGGAGGTGTAACCCTCCTTACGGCCTGCTACATGCTATTCGTGGATACTATCTATCTATCGATGGATGGGTGGATGGATGGATGGATATAAGATTTTCGATTTTGAGATCTTTTCAGAAGAGACTTACCAATCGAAAGCTACGTGCAATGAGGGTTAAACTCAGGAACTTTGTTCATGCTATGTGCATTGTGTACAGAGTATATGGATGGATGGATGGATGCCATTGGATGGATGGATGGATGGATGGATGGGTGGGTGGATGGATGTATGTATTAACATTTCACTTAGGGTTTAATCGTATTATTGTATGACCATACGGCGAAGCAGATAGATGGGTGGTGGCTGTTGCATTGGAGTAATGCGGAAGGCTTATGCCATAGATTTAGGAGTAGTCTGCCATTTACGAGGAAGGGTTCTCCCTGTCCCTACTCCTCCTCACACTGCAGTGCTGCACCCGTGAGAATATGAATCGGGTGAAGCACGCCCGCAGAACCCAAGCTAAGGAATAAAGTCTGGATGGTGAAAATTAATTAATATACTTTCAACTTTCAAGGGATGCATTTCGACCAGCGTTCTAGGATTCGGGATTCGGTCCCACGAGAATCGAGATGGCTTCTACGGTCCTGCCCCGGGCCCCGGGGCGATGCTGGCGCCCTGCTGGCGATGGTGGGAGGAAGATGAATGATTCAAAATGATATCATAGTCTTGGGCTCATCTTCATGTGGTCAGAGTTGGAAAGTATAAAAAAATTGGCGTGTCACGATTCCCGATTGCACTTCCTGACTGTGCCACGAGTACTCGTGGTGTCCCACTTATACAATCTATTTTATATCGACTGCATGGAGAAGTTGATATGAGTGAGGGGTTGAGGATGGGAGGTACGCGTAGATGGAGGAGCAGCGCATATGGAGTCAGAGTGATGAGTGGCAGGCAGACTGGCAGACTGGCAGACTGGCAGTAAAGGAGAAGGTGGGAAAGGATATGTTTACTTGGTACCTAGTAGCTACTCCGCGGGGTGTTGAGACTTGCGAAGTAGGTAACTTGGGAGTGATGCTGCGACAGTCTACTTTGTGCAATAAGGGGGATATCAAACGGTTGTATCGTATCGTATCGTATCGGATTCATTATATGCAATAGAGTAGACTATGTGTGGTACAGTACGGAGTACTTCGTACATCAATCTAACGGTTAGTTCATTCTAGACCAGGGGTAAAAAGAGACACAATACGGTAGGATATCATACCAGGCCGATACCGTGGATAGTCTAGCGATAGTCCTCCCCTTCATTTTACTGTCCAGTAATACAGTACACTGAGTAGCAAGTACAGTTACTACAGGACCTCCTAGTACTGTATCCCAAATCAACCCATTGCCCAGATACTTACGGAACCTTGCTAGGAAGGTAATCAACTAGGGAGGAAGGTAGTAAATAAATCACTTAATAAAAAAACATGTGGGAATGAGAAGTACTATACTCCCGGCCGTGCTAGTCAAATCAGAACGGAGAAGGAATAAAGAATACTGTGATGAATGATCGATGATTTCATTTCTCTTTATCATTATCTAGTTGCTTTAAATGAAATCAATATGAAGCTTCATGACCGCGGCATATTATGCCGCTCTGCATATAATTACTCTGTAGTCAGGCGCTGGGTTGGTAGGTTTAATAAGTGATTATTAAATAGTAGACTGTATTGTATTATGATTATGATTATTATCATTATTATTATTATACTCGAGTACTACTGTATATAATTCGAACACGGTAAACCAGAAATCTATTTATACGGTGGACTATATAGATACTAGGTACTGTGCTGACTACCTAGGTACTCTTACTCTATACAGACTAGACTCCGTAGATAGATAAGCTTCATAGATTGCATATATAAAAATTAAGCTTCTCATTGGATCCATCGTATGATCGCAGATTCTAACCATTTCATTTTATTCCAACAGCCCTACTACAGTAAAAAGAAAGAAAGAAAAAAAAAAAATGAAAATGAAAAAGCCGCCGAACAGATCCGCAAATTGATACTGTATGGATAGGGCCAATAATCACATGACCCATATAACCCACCCGTTCTGTCATTCGAACCAATGATGGAAAGAAATCAACCGCTTCCAGCCTTCTGACTATTCAAATCCCGAAGAAAGGGAAACGAAAAAGAAAAGAAAAAACGAAAAAGGAAATTAAATCTTAGATAATCATTTGGCGCTCCTTTGTTCTACCACACAATACACCCATCTACCCTACTCCGTACAGTTCCTACACTCACTACACTGCTACAGTAGCTGGAGATATCGATATCTTCGGCTTTAAAAAAAGACCGCAGTATGTAGGCTTACCTAATCTCTAAAGTACTGGGCCCGACGGATGCATCGGATGCAGATGATTCCAGCTGGAGATCCACGATAACTTCAAAATCAAGAAGAAGAAAAAGATGGAAAAATAGAAAGACCACAAATCCCGTTCCGCTAATCCATCATTCATCCATTCATTACTTGAGGTTGCAGTATCGCCGTCAAATGATTGACCGATATCATCCATACCTGCCCGACCTTCATCATTCTCGTAAATAGTACCTAATCCGTAGTCTGTAGAGAGGAAACCAAGGGCTAGATCAACCAAAAGCACCGCGGAATGGTTTGATGCATGATCATTCATTCATCGTTTGTCGTTTGTCGTTCATTGTTCATCGTTCATCGTTCATCGTTCATCCAAATCAATGAGTTCAGTAGCCGGTAATCACAATCATAATTAATAATAAGTTAATCTATCTTTCTTGGACGAACAGAATAGACCAGGACTTCCAAGTTCTCCCCTCCAGAGTCCACACAGAGAGCGGGAAGGACCTTGGTTGAGTGATTATATAAATTCTTAGTAATCATGATAATCTCTCTGCTCCGTACTCTGTATGCCCATTGCCTGCTGCTCTGCCCGTGTATCCAAGAGTCAATTGATGGATCCATGTTCAAGCTCATTTACTTTGGAGCAAAGTACAAGCAAGTATTGGATCCTCACTCACTCACTCACTCACTCACTCACTACCTAATTCCTTAGATAATCCATGATAATATTCAAATATATATATGATTTGGATTTTTCTTCTTTATTTAACCTTTTCCTTCCTCTTTTATCATTGTGAAGATTCCATTGCCCGTGTCAAGTTAATCCTTTGATGTCATCTTAAGTTCTATTAAACATCTCTTCTGAGGGTATCAACCATATCCGCATCGAAAGGGTTGATTGATTATTGATTGCCTGCCTTCCTTAAGGTTCCATATTACCTCCTTAAGGATTAACGACTTATCAGAGATACTTTTATATTATAATCATAATACTGCATTATAACAAGAACATCCAAGACTGTAAAACAAACGATACAGCTCAGGGTGGTTGAGTTGACTTGATATCTTTCGCTTCACATCAGATATCAATCAACAACCTTGGAAACTACAATACATACAATACATACAATACAATACAATACAACACACGCTTTGTCCTGAAACCTCAAAGTATAATTGAGTGTACCTACTCCGTTACTCCGTCCAACTCTCTTTCCATCGATACATATTACATCCATACCTACGGTGCAGTGACTACAGTCTACGGAGTACATACAGAGGCCCGGGGGTAGCTTCAAACAACACATCCATCCATCCATCCATCCCTCCATCCATCTTCCCTCTTTCGTGGCAGCTCGCGAGAAGCGAGAAGCGAGAACCTCCAGCTTTCGCTTTCTCTCACCGTAAGTAACCACCTACCTTGCTTGACCGATTAGACCGAAGGCGAAGGGAAGAAAGGACGGAGAACAAGAAGAGCAAAAGACGCGTGCTTTTTTACTTTCCCTCATTGCGAACTTAATCTCGAGAGGATATCTGGTTAAAGTTCAACTGATCATTTTCATGATCTGAAAAGAAGAGAGAGAGAGAGAAAGGATTAATTCAAGCTCAATCTCAATTCCTGTTCTTTCATTAGAGCAACATCAGCATCCGCATCCGCATCCGCATCAGCATCAGCATTCGCATCGGTATCTATCTACATCTAATTACCTACCAAAAAGAAAAAAGTACATACAGTAACAACAGTATTCCGCCAATTCAATCCAATTCATTCCAATCCAATCCAATTCAATCCAATTCGATTTAATAACCCATCATCATTCAATCAATCAATTCAAATCCGTCCAGCATAAAATCAATCCCTGGGTATGTTTCTTATGTCCTTCCCTTCCTTTCCCTTTCCATCCAATTCAATCTCTCTTAATTCTCCATCCATGGATCGACTTTACCTCGATTGCCCTACAAATCAATGCCCAATTCCAAAACCTCATCTTATCATCTTAACCCTTGAGACGTTTCCGTCTCACGTCTCAGGCCTTTATGATGCTTCAAAGTCTTCGTGGTCTTCTTCCATCGGTATACCTTGTCGATAACATCAAAACATTTCTCCAGTCCTTCGCCCCACAACTCTTCTCCTTGCATTGTAATTGTCCACGTTTACTGATATTAGGTCCTCATCCTAGAACTCCGCCGCCAGTTAATCTACCAACCAACTTCGTCATAGTCTAGAGACTACGAATACCCCTTATTGATCTACGATATCTATATCTCCATATCCTTTCCACTCAATCATTTCTCTCAAGTCAATAAACCAAGATCTCCCGTTCTTTGGGGAAACGTCGGCCTTTGAAAGAACTTTGCTTCAACCCAACCCAACCCACGTCTCACGCATCAACCAACATCTTGTCCCTGATCGCTCAGAAGAGGGCCATCAATCCATGAACACGATGCCTCAAAGACTTCCTCGAAACCCATTTGCTAGTTCTATTACGCCTGCGGTCATCACGCCGCAATCCGACAACACCGGCCGTAGGCAGTCGGCCTCTAAGGGTAACCGATTGACCAATTTCTTTACATCTTCACCCAAGAGTAAGGAACAACAATCTGCCCAGGCGGCCCTCCTCTCTGCTGTTGCCGCACAACAACAGCGTCTTCTGGATAATCCATCTCCCAGTCCAGCATCCCTATCGCTCCCTACCATTTCTCTCTCGACTGCAAAGGGTGGTGAGGCTAATATGGATGAACCCCCCACTACTCTTTTCCAGCCACCTTCGGTCGCAGAAGCCAAATTACAAGCAAAAAGAGAGGCCCAATTCGGACCACTCAATCACCCAGGCCACAAATATGTCAGCCAGCACCATGGAGTTTTTGAAGATCCAGTTTTGGATGAACCACCGTACTACTACCTTCTCACTACGTACATCAGTTACTTGGTTCTCATCATATTCGGACACGTCCGGGATTTCTTTGGAAAAAGATTCAAGCCGGAATCTTACCGACATCTTACCGCCGCCAATGGCTATGCCGCTCTCAACAGTGATTTCGACAATTTTTATGTACGCAGATTGAAGCTGCGCATTGATGACTGCTTCGCTCGTCCAATCACGGGCGTTCCTGGGAGATACATCACTCTGATCGATCGAAAGACCGATGACTTCAACAAGAACTATCAATATACTGGTACCTACACAGAAACTCTTAATTTGAGTTCCTACAATTATCTCGGATTCGCACAATCGGAAGGACCTTGCGCAGATGCAGTTGAAGAAACCATTAGAAAGTACGGAATTAGCTCTGCAAGTCCTCGAGCGGATGCCGGTACCTCCGATTTGGCATTGGAAGTTGAAGACAGAATTGCCAAATTCGTGGGAAAACCTGCTGCAATGGTATTCTCCATGGGTTTTGCTACAAATGCAACTGCCTTCCCAGCTTTGGTTGGAAAGGGCTCACTTATCATTTCTGATGAGTTGAATCATGCCTCCATTCGTATCGGCGCACGTCTCTCAAGAGCTATGATCATGTCTTTCAAGCACAATGATATGAATGATTTGGAAAGATTGCTCCGGGAGGTTATTTCTCAAGGTCAACCCAGAACCCATCGACCATGGAAGAAGATCTTGGTTGTGGTTGAAGGTCTCTACTCTATGGAAGGTACAATGGTGAACCTACCAGGTGTTTTGGCTCTCAAGAAGAAGTACAAGTTCAATTTGTTCATTGATGAGGCCCACTCTATTGGTGCTATGGGTCCTCAAGGTCGTGGAGTTTGCGATTACTTTGGAATTGATCCTGCCGAGATCGATATCCTCATGGGTACTCTCACCAAATCTTTCGGTGCTAACGGAGGCTATATCTCGGGAGAAAAACACATCATTGACAAATTAAGGCAGACGAACGCTGCAACTATGTATGGTGAATCGCCTACTCCACCAGTCTTGATGCAAATCCTCAGCGCTCTAAAGATTATCTCTGGAGAAATTGTCCCCGGTCAAGGTGAAGAGAGATTGCAGCGCATTGCATTCAACTCGAGATATCTCAGATTGGGATTGAAGCGTCTCGGTTTCATCGTTTATGGACATGATGATTCTCCAATCATTCCAATCGTTCTGTACAACCCAGCTAAAATGCCTGCTTTCTCTCATGAGATGCTTCGAAGAAAGATTTCCGTCGTCATTGTCGGTTACCCTGCCACACCACTCATCTCATCCCGCGCCCGTTTCTGCGTTTCCGCAGCTCATAACAAGGATGATATGGATCGTATCTTGGCTGCTTGTGACGAAGTTGGAGATGTTCTTCAGTTGAAGTTCTCTACAGGTGTAGCCGGTGGTGCAGAGCATTTGCCTGATGGTGTCACACCTGAAATGGAAAAGGAATGGCAAAAGGCGAATGGCCTTCAAGGAGTGGTTAAGCCCCCACGCTGGTCGTTGAGAGAAGTCATCGCAAATGGTGTTGCCGACGTCAAGGAACCTTTGCGGTGATTGGATTAACCTAACTCTATGAATAACTTATGTAAAATTACGTTCTTGTCTGGTGCTTTTTTTTCTGTTTATTCATTTGGCGCGGCATATCGTTAAGATACCCCTTGCCAAGGCGTGTTTGCCTTTTTTCTCTCTTCATCTATACTTTTTTTTTTTTTTCCTTTTTCTCTTCTATGATTCGGTACTCGAGTTTGATCAAGTTTTTATGAGGGACATATTTTGTGGATGATTATTGATTTGATGATCATTCACATATTGATGGCATTGGGGAGTGAAAATAACAAAAACACTCGTTATGGCGTATACAGACGGGCATTGATTTGACACATTCAAACGTGGATGGGGGGTGCGGTTGAAGATGGACGTTGGTGGAGGGAAGGGAGGGGTTGACAGTGGTATAGAGTAGGAATACCATAATATTAATACATAGATGATTGAATGAATGGGTATGGATGGAATGGAATGGAATGGAGTGTACATGATTGGGATGGATGGGATGGCATGGCATGGAGATGACTGATGGAGTGGTGGAAAACGAGGGAAGAAAAGAGGAGTAGATAGATGAAGAGATCAGACCAGAATTGAATTAATGATTTGAGAATTGACGATATATATTCTTGGGGGGAATTGCTCTTCTCGCCCCGGCTCATCATACCCATCTCCACTTGTGCGCTCCACAGATCCAATCTCATGTCCATTGTCCATTGTCCACCCACGGCGATCGTCAGGAGAAAAGAATTCGATAAGAAGTCGTCCCGTGCTCTGCCAAGTCCTTTGCTACTGTATCTATCGTATCCCAAGACGGAATCCGATATGCATATGGCATATGGAATGTGCATATGTATGTATATATATATGCCTTTCGATGCCGATGCCGACGCTAGAAACCTTGATGGGTCAATGCGGATGTCGATCGAGGAAAGGGGATGCGTGTAGTTTGTAGTTTGTAGTTTGTAGTTTGTAGTTTGTAGTTTGTAGTTTGTAGTTTGTAGTTTGTAGTTTGTGTGGAGGATAGAGGATACAAGTAGAGGATAGAGGATAATGTTTGATGTGTGTATGGATGGATGAATGGATGAATGGATGGATGGATGGATGGATGGATGAATAGATGGATGGATGGATGGATGGATGGATAGATTATGTAAACCCGAAAACAGTTACGAAAGTCAATGTCATCATCACTTTTTCGCTTTTTGTCTTTTGCCTTTTCTTGCTTGCTTGCTTGCTTGCTTGTTTGCTTGTTGGCTGGCTTGGTAGGTCGGTTGACTTGGTTCATGCGGGAGCGAGCTAGGTAATGGAATGGAATGGAATGGAAGTGGTAAGAAGCAGCGAGGTTGAGATTGAGGTTGAGGTTGAGGTTGAGGTTGAGATTGGTTGGGTGGGTGGATGGGTAGGTAGCTAGCTAGGTAGCTAAGAAGAGTAGCGCGGATGGATGGTGGGTGGATGGATGCTTGGATGCTTGGATGCTTGGTTGGGGGGAGGGGTTGATGATGTAAGGAAGTGAGGTAGGTAGGTAGGAAGGAAGCTAGTGGGAGTGAATGATTGGATGATTGAATGGTTTATTCATGTATCTGGGCTTTTCCTCGTCGTCGTCGTCATCATCGTCATCCTTCTTCTTGTTGTTGTTGTTATATTAAGTTTACGTTTTGGTTTGTATTCACCCTCTTGGCCAAGGTCATTCATAATTGAATGGGATTCTTTGCGTCTGGATCCCCGTTCTGTGCTGTGCTGTGCTGTGCTGCTGGTCCCGTGTATCGTGATCGATAATTGATTCGTAGTACCAACTTCGCGTCACATACCATCGCATACCATCGCATACCATCGTATCGCATCACATCACGACGATCGATCATCTACGCCACCTGGATCGAATCCCATCTCATCATATTAAATCACATTAAACCAAACCAAACCAAACCAAAGCATATCCATCACATCACATCACATCCCATCACATCCCTCCCCTCCCTCCTCACACCACACCATGACGCTCACGCAAACGCTCCTGCGCCTGACGAATTTCCGCGCCCCGTTCCTGAGAACGCTGGTGCCGGCCGTGGGCGCGGCGTTCGCCATCCAAACGGCCGTGGCGATCCCGAGCGTGCTGGCGCAGAGCGAGCGCTTCTACGATCTGAGTGGGAGTTTGACGTTCCTGAGCGTGGTGGGGCTGAGCCTGGTTTTGCCGGGGGTCAGGGAGCGGGCTGCGGGGGGGAGCGCCTTGTTGCAGGTTTGTGCTTCTTTTTTGGGCGGGGGGAGTGACGAGAGAGAGAGAGAGAGAGAGAGAGAGAGAGAGAGAGAGAGAGAGAGAGAGAGATGTGGACGACGTACTAACGCGACGAGCAGTGGCCGAAGCTCCTCGAGGCGTTTACGCGGAATGCGGGTCCGAATGCGTTGAATTGGAGGCAGGTGGTTCTGAGTGCTGCGGTGGGTATCTGGGCCACGAGACGTATGTTTTCAGCCCTCCCTTTGTTGTAGATTCGCGAGAGGAAGGTATCTTGTTTGGATAACCTCGCGTTTGGGGGGTAGTGTGGTAGGTGTATGGAGATGCTAATCTCACGAGGATAGTTGGCAGCTACCTGTTCGCTCGGATCTTATCAGATGGTCACGATTCTCGCTGTAAGTTTGATCGCTCCCTTAGAATCATATGCCCAGTCATACGTCCACCCCAACCCCTAGCCGATGGTCCATCTCATCTCTCTCCTCCCCCTTTACCCCCCAAACACGACCCGCTAACTCCCCACCCCAGTCGATGAGATCAAAAAAATCACCCCCCAAGTTCCTCGGCGCTTTCGCTGCACAGGCAACGTGGGTGTCCCTCTGCTGTCTCCCCGTGCTCGCTCTCAATGCGCTCCCCCACCGCTTGCTGGCTACGCTGCCAACACTCATGCTGACCGATATCCTCGGGCTCCTCCTATTTACCAGCGGGCTCAGCTTCGAGATTCTCGCCGACCGACAAAAGTCGGCCTGGTCGGCCGCGAAGAAGAGAAAGGAGCACGATGAGGATTTCTTGACCAGTGGCTTGTGGGCCAAGAGTCGCCATCCGAATTATTTTGGCGAGAGCGTGTTGTGGTCTGGCATCGCCGTGTTGAGCGCAGGGGTTCTGGCCGGGAGCGCGGGCCAGTTGGGCATGGGAACGGCGGGATGGGGAGTTTGGGGGAGGGTGTTGGGGGTGGGGATCGCGGGCGTCAGTCCGGCTTTTGTCACGTTTTTGCTGTTGAAGGTTAGTGGGGTGCCGTTGAGCGAGGTGAAGGTATGTTGATTCATTTTTTTTCCTTTCTCTCTCTTGCGTCTTGGTTTCGTGTGTACAACGGGCTTGTGTTTCGTTCCGGAGCGTGTGGTGCGGAATCGGGGATGGAGGGGGGCCGCGCATGGGGGAAGCTCGCAAGTGTGAGTGTGGACAGAGGCTTGGCAATGACCTTTGATGGCCTGCCATATCCGGCAGATGCGAGAGATCCTGCGGGTCCAAGCGAGGAATCAATCCTATCTTATGGACGACGAGTTTGAGAGAGTTCAAGAGATGTCAAGAGTTGGTCGCGAGAACGATGCACTAACCACGTACCCCCAAAACAGTACGACAAGAAATATGGCCATCGGAAAGATTATCAGGAGTGGAAGAAGAATACTCCCATGTTTGTTCCGAAATTTTGAGATGCTGCTGCTTTGGATGGAGAGATGGAGAGTTAGAGAGTTAGAGGACTGAGACTGGAGAGTTAGAGGACTGGAGAGTTAGAGAGTTAGAGGACTGGAGAGTTAGAGGGTTGCAGGTATGGTGGTTCTTGGACTGGGTTACGAAGTATTGATACGAATGATGTGAAAGAAGGGAGTTGGAAAGGTAGGTCGGCAATGAAACTGCAGCCGGCAATGGGAGTAGATATCGAGACAGGAGAGCGGTGACGAAGAAGGACAAGAAAAGTGACCACAGAGTGTGAATGGTGTTATGTTTAGCTTTACGCTCTCTCTCTCTCTCTCTCTATACATTCCTTCAATAGCATCGATGTTATGAACCGTGGAGACACAAACTGGATGGACAAGGTGCAAAGATTGAAAAATTCCTCGCGTTCATTATTCAGAGGTCGTTTATTCGTTGATTGTAAGACCCTAATATTTGCCTTGCCCTTCCTTGCCGTACCATAACATCCCATTACCTACGCGCCAAACGTGTATGTATGACAAAGGTGTTTCGCTTATCCTGTACTCTATTTAATCCAAATCATAGCCACGCCCCCAGGGCGCTTCCAACATGCAATTCGTAACCCGATCATTAATTACACACGCGCTGCAGCTCGACATACAATACAACAGCCCTCCACACTTCATCTCCCCAGCACTCTATCCCTTCTTGATTCTTCCACTAGTTCTCGTCCCCGCACCCGCACCAGTCCCCTTGGAGAAATCTCCAATCGTCCCCTTCCGGCTCAGTCCCCTCTTCGCTTTCTCCTTCATCTCCCTCTCAATCGCTTCCTTCTCCTTGCCCTCCATGATTCCCTCCACCCGCATCCTATACTCCTCCCCCTCTTTGTCGCAATACTCCAATTGCGTGGCCGGGGGAAGCTCCTTTGAAATTCTCCCTCTATCACCTTGGAGATTCATGAATTCGTTGATTTCGTCCTGACTTGCATTTCCATTTTCAGCATCATCATTGGAGGGTTCTTCGGGATAGATGACTGCATGACCGGTGGTGGCTGTGGAATCTACAGAGGAGGCGAGGGAGGCGGTGGAGACGTTGGAGAGGGCACGGCCGATGATTGCTTTCCCGCGGGGTTGACGGGGTCTTTTGGATGGGTCGGTGGCTGAAGCCATACCTACGCCGTTTGAAACGGAGATTGAGGAGCAGGACGGACGTTTTGTTTTTGCGAGGAGGGAGCTGATATCGATGGATTCTTCGGGTATGCCTGAGGCGGATGAAGTATTGGAATGGGAGTGGTTTGTAGAGTGTGAGTTGAGGGGAACTTCGGAAAGGGGCTCGGGCTTTGATGGGGGAGGAGGGGTAAGTTCTGATGATTCGGGTTCGAAGGGGATGGGGAGGGGAACTGAATCTGGCTTATCTTTTATCGGGGTGGGCTCTATTTCTGATGGTGCAAATGCGCTCTCGTCTAGAGGTGTAATGCGGCATTTTGATGAAGACCGTGATGGAAGTGTACTTGATCTTGATTTCGAAGCTGCATGTTCGTTATTCGTTTTGTCTAGATTGTTAACATGCCTTGATGTTGCTTCATTTTTCGAGACGGGGGCTGAAGCTGGTTGTTTCACCACCCCGCATCTGTATTTTGTGAATGGTAATCTAGTTCCTGATGCAATAGAATCCCAAAGCCAGTCCGCAGTAACAATTGGAATCTTCCATTCCCGAGCATGTTCTAGCTTGTCTCGGCGAAGATTTACTATGGATTTTGTGACGAGAACCGAGGATTGTGGAGTCATATCTTCGCAATATGTACCCCCTAACAACTCAGTGGATTTTTTTACATGAAGAATATCAATCCCAGTGAATGCTGCTGATGAAATCTTGAGGCCACTAAACCCTTCAATAGGAAACTTAGGGAAGGGCCTTCCCAGAACATGCTCCTTGGGTTCAATGTATGTTTTCAGGTGTAAACATCGTTCCACCCACCAATCTGTAATTACCTCAAATTCTGAGCTACAGTTGGGATATTTTGAGGGTTGCAAATGAGATGGCAGGATCAAGTAATTCCGTTTTCTTGGATTGGAAGAATCTAGATGAGATTCACTTTGAACCACTGCACCATCATGGGCAATGAGATGATTTTCCAGAATCTGTGTATGCTTGGCTGAAAAGCCATGAATCCAAAACTGACACTCATTAAATATTCCACCCACTGGGTGGTTCGGTTCTCGAACAAGGTCAAGGGTCGTGGCCTTGGGTGGCATCACCTCTTTGCTTTTCTCGACCTGTTTGGTTTCTGCTGGCGCAAAGCTATCACTGGTATCCCAAATTCCACTCCGCGATACCTGTATATTATTATTGCCACTACCAACGATATCACCCCAGATACTTTGACTTTGAGTATTCAATTTAGTGCTTGCGGTTCTGCGTAGCTTTCTCTTGCCCTCTTCAACTCCAGATGTATTCTGTTCCCTGGCCCTCTTCTTCGATGAGTTGATCTTAGGTTTATCTTTGTCCCAAGAACCTTTACCTCTTTCATCTATTGGCAGAGAAGGATCATAATATTTCTCGTTCAAAATCATTCCTCGTTCTAAACTGTCGAGTAGCCACTCAACCGAGACAATCCGTAAGCCCCAACTTTTCGCTGCCTTGTATTTATTGCCCTCCGTTCGAAATGATATCAGGTGTGTGATTTGCTTCGTCAAATTCCCATCATACTCCCCCCCGTTGACTTTGATCTTTTCTGCAATATCTTGTCTCTCTGCCGTATCATCGCATCCGGTCATACTGATTTTGAGAGACGTAAAGGTAGGTAATGTATATTGTCGTTCCAATAAATCCATATCTATATCATGATCGCTCACCCAAAGGTCCCGAACTGTTGCGATCCAATCCATAGTCATCGGTCGAACATCCGGTCGAAATTGGGCGACATAATGGTATTTTGGACTATCCCAATGTCCAACAACAAGATGAGTAACTTCGACTGTGAGATCGGCTCGAATACTCGCACCCATTTGTTCTGCCTGAGCATTTAATTCTGTCTAGAAAACAGTTCATGTCAGTAATTGGGTCGAATTCAGAAATGCGCAGGTGTAATCTGCAGATCATGATCCTTTAATGCTCATGAACATTGATATGATAGACAAAACTTACACGCTTTTCATCTGGGACATTGGTACAACAAACAATTATACCTTTCAGAGGTTGAGAAGCATTGTCCCCCGCCATAACATCAGGATAACCTTCATGAAGAGAATCCATCTTGACAAAATCTTCTCAAATGTTGAATGTACATGAGATTTTGAGGAAGTTATTTTCCACTTTGCGCGTCACTTTACTCAGTCGCGTATCGGCCTCTTTTATTTATTCTGCCCTTTGTTGACCTTACCGCTTACTAGGATTGAATCAAGACTTTATTTATATCTCCAGGGCTAATGGCAACCTTCTACTAGCATCTACCAATGGAGACTTTTCGATTTATATCTATTGAACATCCAAAGCAGATTTTAATATAATTCAGAAAATGACCTTTTTGCTTCTCTAAAGTTTCTAAAAAACCAATGAATAAATGTAATTGGCATCAGCTATCTATGTTGTTGATGATCTACATATACATATACATTTCTATCTGCATCTGCATCTGCATCTGCATCTACATCTACATCTACATCTACATCTACATCAGCATAAGTATGCTATTGATAGGTAAGCTTCCTCGACTCTTGGAAGTTCAAGAAAGGAGCAGTTGATACGCAAATATACAACTGATGGATTTCTTCTAACGGTTTCAAAGCTCTTCTCTTCCAAGTTGGATGACAGCGTTAAGCAATGGTTAGATTTGGGTCTCTTCAAATGAATTTCTTGTACCTATACATCGTTTGTATGCCAAATACTAAATTGAAAGCCAATATTAATTGACATCCCTTTGTAGGTGATTCAATCACTCCCTTAGACCCCGATGAGAACCTTCTCAATAACATCCACCGTTTCTCTCACTTGTGCAAACTCCCCATCCAAGCTAGCAAGGTTTACTTGGTGTATAGTCTCAGCATCGATGCCCCCTTTGGCAAAAGTTGCACACGCATCTCCAACTAGCACAATATCACCTTCGTCCACAAGTACGCCGTTCTCCACAATACCAACGATTCTCAGATTGTTTGCCATCCGCACCGATGTGCTAACGCAGTGATCCGTGGTCAAACCACAGATGATCAACTGTCTCACGCCGTTTTCTCTCAAAAACGTTTCCAATCCCGTTCCGACAAACGCTGAGTTGACGTCCTTCACCCAGACTCTCTCGTTAAAATGAGGTGCTGCAAACGTCTGTGGGTGGACTGCTGGAACTGACTTCCCATCAACTTCTATTTGCTTGATGGGATGTAGTATAGAGTTTGGATCGATGCTGTGATGATGCACATGGCAGATGGGGATAGACGACGAGGTTCCTGTTGCTGGCAATTTCTCGTTGTAGTCTCTGGTCTTCGTAAGTAGCGTTGCAATATTCTCTTCGCATTTGGGGGTACTGCGCTTTGCAAGATCACCAAAGGCTGTTGGGTGTAAAAACCCGTTTTGGACATCGATCAAGATGAGTGCTGTTTTGCGGGTGGTTGCTGACTTCATGTTATGGTTAGAACGGTAGGTCGGTAGATTGATGATACTGGATTCGCAGTCAGTGAGTGCGTATGTATCTTAATATTATATATTATTTTAGTGGAATCATGCTCAAGGCGCGCCTTGCCATTGACCGATATCAGAATACCAAGACAGAGTTGCGTATCTCTTTTCGTGTTGTACAAAGGTGTCGTGCAATCATGGCAAGGCGCGCCCTTGAATTGATTAGTGGAACTGAAGAAGATGTCAGACTGAGCCCGCGACTTATATTTCTAAGATGTAGCTCCAATATTATACGGTTCAGTGTCACATACCACGAGTATAAATTTCGTTTGATTATTGAAAAGAAGAGTACATCATCATTTTCAGATGTGGTGGTTGGAAAAGCTTCGGCGGCTCGGCTCACCAGAAGCCCGTAGAAATATTAAGGGGTATCATTCCTAGAAGCGAACCCTAAGGGATGAACTAACCCCTCGTTCAAGTATCATTCTCTATTATTACTAACTAATCTGAACATTTTCTTCACGTCTATGCCCTTTTATTGTTCTAGAATCATCCCATGGCCATAGAAGAAGGTTACTTTAGCCCTTTCACAGAACCTTTCCCCTAGAAGCATTCCCGCCAATCGTCTTCAGGCATCTTGTTGTGATCAAAATGATCTAATTTGGTTGTGATTATGGGGTTTGTTGGGGTTGAACAAAGCCACTCTTTACATTGGATCCAGTATGACGCGTTAAGATCACCATCAGTGCATGAATGCAATGGAACCTCATGCGACATAGATAGCAAGTGACGTCCCCCAACGTTCAAGTAGATCGTCTTCCACCAAAGAGCACATATCTTGCGAAGGTTCTCCTTGATAATAGTGAAAACTTCAGATGGTTATATACTCAGGGGGTAAGGGTTGGTATTTGTTAAGGTTTTCTTCTGGAACAAAAGCAATTTCTTCCAATTGGAGATGATGCAAGTGGCTCACGAGCTCGGACAGTCTATAATAGGAATCCCGCGTTTTGAGGGGTGAGGACTGATAAGGCAGCTGTTCTTCCGATCTTTGCACATGTTTTGGCAATTCGCCAGATGAAGTTTTACTATAGATGATGTCTTCCTGATAGGTACAGATTGCAAATTGATCTGTGCCTGTTTTGAGTGATAGGATGGGGTTATAAACGTTGAAATATCATCAATGCTTCGATATCAAAATTCAGGCGGTCTAATGATATGAAGCCAGGATGTACTTGCCAGCCTTCGTCATTGTTTCGTGGGCCACTAGACAAGCCCTGCGCATCGGAACTCTGAATTGTGGATAGAAACTTTCAGCTAGAGTGTTGTCGAAATATACAGTTGAGTGTCAATGATCCAATCATACAGAAGGCTTACAAGAAAGAAATCATGATTTGATATCCCTGGCCTAGTCAGGCCAGGTCAAGTCGGGTCGGGTCATGCCAGGTTTGGGATACACATATTGGGATGCGGAGGAAAGTAGAATCTCTGGCCGTGGCGGGTGGCAGATTAGAGTCCCTGCTTAGTACCTAGTACCTACTACCTCCTACCTAGGTATTCTCTACCTCCTCTGTATTAATTACTCTTAGACAAAATATTGCAGGCTTAGACACCAATTCGGAAACGAGTCTCGCGAATCTAACACGATACGAACCGTAGAATATCATTTCACCCAACATCGAACATTAGTTTCAGACTTCCAAAAGTTTAAAAGGTTTCGTGGTAAAGGGTTCCCAGTTGAAACGGACATTGGGGCATCACATTGTCCCTGGAACATCCATCGAAAGGTTCCAGATAGTGGGAGAGGATATTGCAGGGGGACTCCTACTTCGGAGGATCTTCTGTCAAAGATTTTTTCTTTCCCTGGTTGTATCTGTCTACGGAGTACGGAGACACATAGATAGTTGTGGATCTGATATAGCTACCTAGGTACTGCATTCTGCAACTTTGAAGGGCAGCTGGGCATGAAAACTTGTATTCTTGCATTCTTGATGGGGAGATTGACATGTCGATTTGAGTTTCAATAAAATTCAATGAAAAAATCGATGAATTAATTAGTTAAGTGTGAGAGATTGATTGTATTAAATTAAGATGAGGATTTGTAAAAGTAAGCGGAGCCCTTTTTATGGGCCCTTGCTTACTTAAGCTAAATTAAACTAATCTAAGATAAACTAGATAAATTAGGCTAGTATGGTTATATAACTATAAAATTGATAATACATTGTAACAAATACCGTTAATAAAAAATACTTTATTTCAAAGTATAAAAATAAAAAAAGAATGAAAAAAACATATTATATAATCTTTTATTATTTTTTATTATTTTATTTTTTAAAAACTTTAATAACTTTTATTGGAATATATCTCGCTATTTATTATTTATTCTATTTTGTAGTTTTTCCCTAATACTACACCAAATATTTTATTATAACTTTTTCATTTCTTTTACATTGTTTCTATTTATATAAGATTCGATTAATAATCAATTTTGGATTTTGCAAAATTTCTTGTGCAAAAGGTTACTAATAAAAATTCTCGGTAAAAATTTAATAAAAGCTTAAAGTATATAATATTAATAATTAAATATATTTTTATTGATTTGAGTAATTTGATTTGATATATTAAATGATTTATTTTTTTCAATATTTTAAAAGATTCCGCAAATTGTTGCTTAATTTTGGTGTTTTACTCCGCAAAACCAGGTATATTGTAATCATGATGAAGTTTCAACGAAACCCAATTGCTAACTTTGAAGAATATTGGCTTATAGTGTTTATTATATTAATACTTTATGTATATTGCTATAAACTTTATTACATTAATAGCTTTAATTAGGGTAGGCTTATATTTTCCGTTAGTTAATAATTTAATAAGATAAACTTGAACTAAAAATTCTGTAGGTTTAGATTTAGCCTATAGGAGAGCTATCTCCAAAAGTTTTATAATGATTTCAGTTACAATATTAAAAAGCTTTTTAATTTGTAAACCATATATTATTATAATAGTGAATATATTAGTTTTATATAAAATAAAGTTTAATAGTATAACAGTTAAATAAAACAAAATTTTAAATTAATAAAAAATATTCTTTATAATAATTAAATAATAATATAAAGTAATTTTAATTGTTTAATTAATATATTTATTAGTATTATTAATTTAAGGGTATTAAATAATAATAAAAAGTAGTTTAATGCTTAATAAATCTATAATACCCTTCTATATTTTAAAAATAAATTTTTTATTCTAATCTAATATTATTACTTAGGGAACTCCCTATAAGATTTGTAACAAATATATAATCAAAGTATTTTTTTATTAAACTATTATTTAAATTGATTTATTTAGAATTAACATAATAGCTTTTGAAAATTTATTAATAATTGATAAATTGCAATTAAACAAATCTAGGGTAGATTAAAATAAAGTAAATATAAAATCGATAAAGATTATATAAAAAATATATAAAAGGGTTAAGATTGGTTGTAAACTATTATAAGGTTAATAATATAGGATTGATAATACCTTACATTAATAATAATAATATAGATAAACTTAGATTTTTTTTGAAATACTAAAAATGTAAAAATTAACTGAAACTTTTTTATAAATTTTATTATAACTAAAATATTTAAGCTGATTGTGTGTATAACTGAAAATCTTAGTTTTTAACGATTTAAGTACTATTATACAAATTTATAAGATAAATTTAATTAACCTTTATATAGAATATTCTATTTTTAAATTTAAAGAATAATTCCGCAATATTAATTCCTAGCTTAGAATTTTTTTTGATTTATTTAATAAGGTTAAAAATTTTAATATTTATATTGTAAGCTTACTTTAACTTTTATAATTAAATTTTATTAATCTGTAAGATAGTTATAAAATACCTTTAAGATTCCACTAAATCAATATTATAAATTAATTTGATTGTAGAATTTTACTATTTGCTAATTATAGCATTAATGATATAAAGTTTTAACAAAGTATTTAATACAACATTCAACCATTTTGATTTATGTTATACTTCAAATCAGAATCTGGATAAATATTTAGAATTTTGGAGGTATCGTGGATTTAATTTAATTAATAATGAGATATTTATTAAAGTTTAGATTGTTATTTAAATAATAACAGAATAATTAATGTAAACAATAATTAGTAATTTCAAAAACTTAATAAAATACCAAATTTTACTAATAATCCAGTATAAACCTATAATCTTTAATTTAATGAGTTAATAGTTAGATTTAGTAATTATAATTAATTTGAATAAAAATATGATGGGTATTATTGATTTCTAGGTTAAAGGTTTAATATCGGAGTGGTAGATTATATCTTTAATACCATTCTTTAAAATATTAATATTAATATATAATTTTTTTTTTGAATTTATATGATGTAGGATAGTAGATTTTTTAAAGATATATTATAATATATTAAATAAATCTTTTTTTCTTTTTTATGATATCCTTAAATTTTGCTAAGGTTGCTTTTTTTTCATTGTTTTATTTTGATAATTTTATCTTTACTATATTTTCGAAATATTTGGTTTAATTTAACTTTTTGTTTTTGTAGTGTAGTAGAAAGTTTTGTATAATAAGGAATATATTATTATAAATATTTAATAAAATTTAAATAATATTTTAGTTGCTTTAAGGTTTATAGGAAAGTTAAAGCTTTAATAATTATTAATTTATTTATAATAAAAGTTAAATTGAAGAGTATTAATTTTCTAATTAAAAAATGTAATTAAAGGGTAGATGAAAAAGTATTTTTTTGGATTTAAAATAATATAATATTGTTTTAATTGATAAAATATTTGTTAAAAATGATTAAAATGTTTTTTAAAACTACAATTAATTGAAAATAACAATGTTATTAATGTAGATTTTTGTAAACTTTTATACTTTTGTTTTATATAAAAAATGGAGTTGATTTAATATTGAATATATACTAAAGAATTCTAAAATTTCTATTATAGTGTATATAAATATTTTCTAATTATAATACAATAACATGATAAAAAATTTTTAGTATTCCTCCTTTAATGCGTTATTAATAAAAAAAATTAGTGTAAGTTAATTATAAAAATAAATAGGTAATTAATAATTATTATAATAATATTTACTTAAATGGGGATTAGGTATGTATTAGAGATAATAATTTAGTTCAAAGCTTTGATATTTATAACAACGCAACTTTTTTTATTAATGATTTCTTTTTTATCTATAATATTTTTGTAAATACAAAAAATAGGAAAATTAAAAGGGGATTGGTATTATAGTTTATTTAAACCAATTTTACTTATATAATTAATTAAATGTTTTATTAATAAGCTTTTAATTTATTTTATTAGTTGAATAAACCTTAGCTTTTTTTGGCTTAAATTTTTTTTGTTAGTTTTTATAAAAATTAATATATATTTTTTTATTTTTAAAGGACTTTAGTACGAATTCCTTTGTAATTTTTCTACACTACAGAATTAACCGCATAATTATTTTTTAAAATTCTTATTATTAATATAAATCCCTAAAAACAATTATATTATTTGAAAATATTATTTCCTATTTTGAAAATCTTTAAATTGCTTCTAAAAGTTTTATTAGTCTATAAAATTATAATTATAACAATTATTAATAATCCCTTAGTTAAAAAATATTTAATAAAATCCTATATAATAATTGATATTTAAATAAAATGATATATATAAGAATTATCCATAGTTATCATTGTTTAAATATTAGAATTAACTATATTCCTAAATTTAATATATTCATAAATAATAATTTTTTTATTATTAGAATTTTCAATTATAACTAATTTATATATACTAAGATACTAAAAATGCAAAAAGAATTGAAATTGTTTTAATATATAAGTTTATAAATTATATTATACTTTAGCAGAATAAGTTCATTCGTTTTTTTTACTTAAAATAATAACAAAAATATAAGAATAGGAATAAAATCATTAGTTTTTTCCTTAACAAAAATAAAGATTTTATATTTAATAAACTTTGCCATTAATATAAGAATATTAATCTGTAAATTTATACATTAAAAGTAACATTACTAATTGATTATTTAAATTAATAATTTAATCTTTTGCAATGGTAATGATATTAAAACCTAATAAAATTTATGTATTCAATTTATTAATAATATAAATTTTACAATAAAAATATATAAAAAAACTATTAATAATAAACAAAAAGAAGTTTAAGTTTATAAAATTTATTAATATTATAAAATTAAAGATTTTAAACTATAAACTCTTAAAGATTTTTTCTATAATATAAATTTTAATAATAGAATATATCTTAAATAAGGAATTTTTTATTAATTAAATTTATACTATAATTAATATTAAAGTAAACAAAATGAATATTATTCTGAAGATTATTTAATATTAATATAATTTTAGTGTACTTTTAACCTTTAAAAAGTATAATTTAATAGTAATTTGCTTTTTAAGGTGGTAAATCAAATAATTTATAGCAAAGGTATAGTACAAAAAATTATCCCAATAAATTTTATTAGAATAATTTGATTAGAATTATTAGTGATGCAGAGAGTTAAAAGTTTGGTAATTTATAACTAATTGATGATTTTGGATTTGGAGTATTATATAATAAATTTAAACTTTAAATATTTATTATAGAAGTGTAAGTATAATTTATTATTAGATAAAAAAAATTCTTTATATACAAAGCATTTATGATAGTTTTTATTTACATGGATATTAGAAAATGATAAAAAATAGAGTAAAATTATACTTGAAAATATAAATTAAAGGGGTACCTTTTAATTTTTGATTTTTTCTGTAAAATTTTGAAATATTAATATTTAAACAATAAATAACTTTAAACCCTGTATTTTTAGATGATCTTTAACATTAATGGTTTGTATAACCTAATACTAATAGATTAAATAAAATTTTAAATATTTAATATCTTGATTATATCTTTAGATTTTTAATTTTCATTATTACCCTCAAATTTTTTAACTTAATTTATTTTTACTATTCTCCAAACCTTAGTAATAAGTTTAATTATATAAACCATCTTTATTATATTTCGCGGTAATAACTTTATTATCAATTTTTTCAATTATTTCATTAATCTTAAAAACTGTTTATATTTTAGATTTTCAATTATAATAAGAATTTTTTCTTTAATATAACTTTTTTTTTAATAATATAATATTTTTTCTGGTATTATCCTTTAATTTATTAATATTTAATTTTTTATTATTATAGGATTCTTTGCTAAATAATAAAGGAAAAAAAGAGGGGGAGGAGATTCTATAATTATTTTAATAATATAAAGTATAAAAAAACTATTTATTATTATATTAATTGTATAATATATTACTTAAATACTAAATATTAAATCAATTATTTTTTTTTTATTTAATCTACTTTATAAAAATTAATAAACTTATTTTAGGAATAAAAGCAGGAATATAGATTTATAGTTTAGTAAATAAGTGATGATAAATAATAAGTATTTAAACATACTTGGATTTGATTGTATTAATGTTATATTTAAGAATCATCAATTTCTAGATAAACTCTTTAGGATTTTTATACTTTTATATATTACTAATAATATATTTTAATCTTTTAAGTTTTTTTAATATAACTCCAAATAATATCCTAAAGCAAATCTTTAGCTTGATATATCAATTCTTAATACTAACTTTGAATTTTATATATATAATATTCAAGATTTTATTTATATACTATAATTTAACTTTACCCTTAAAATATTGGTTAAAGCTAAAAAAGTAATAATATATAAAACAAATAATCTATCGATAATACTAGTAGACTTTGCTTTAATTTAAGTAATAAAAAAAAAAATATTATGGTAAATAATTTTATTATTAATAATCTCTATAAATAACTTTAATTTATTATTAGAATTAAAATAATCTAAATCTTGTATGAACAAAATCGAGTAAATTTCATTAATTACAATTTACAAAAATATTTTTGGATAATAACAAAAAACTACTAAAATTAATCTATTATAAAAATAATAATATTAAATATATTTATGTTCTTAATATTTAATATAAATATAAATAAAGATATAAATAATAAAAAAGATTAATCTAATATTTAAAAAAAGATTAAGGTTTATACAATAATTGCAGATTATTTAAAGAGTCTATAAGTTTCTTGTATAAATTCTACAAATTTAGTATAATTATTTCTATTAGTTAACAAAGATCTATAATATAAAAGTAATATTGGTTAATACAATAAATATATATTCGAATATTAAAGAAAATATAAATAATTTGTTTACTTTGCTATAATTTTCAAGAATCCAAATAATAGCTTTCAATTTGAATTTGTTGATAATTCTATTTTTAGCTTTAAATTCTTTAAGGTGAGGAAAAGATTAATAAATTGTACTTTTCTTAAAGATTTAAAATTAAACTTGATTATAAAATAATGCTTTAGATATAATAGTATTCATTTATACTACATTAAAATACAATAAAATTGTACAAACAATATAACAAAAAAAACTTAAAAAAAAACAATCAATATATAAAATGAAAGTTGAAAAAAAAGTTTGATTAAATAGATTGTATCTATCCCTAATATTAATATATAATTAGTGATAATAGATAATAAAAAAGCTTACTATTATTTATAAAAAATTAATTATATTAAATTAAAATAAGGATTTGTAAAAGTAAGCGAAGCCCTTTTTATAAACCCCACTTACTTAAGCTAAACTAAACTAATTTAAGATAAGTTAGGCGAATTAGGCTAGTATGGTCATGTGACCATGAGATTGATAATACACTGTAACATTAAGTAATCAATACCGTCCACGGGTATATCTGTACCTACCCAATTTGGCTATGTTAAGATATATATGATAATAGCGCTGCATTGATTAAGCTAAAATACCAATCAATATATGTTTGTACAGATAGAAAGGTTTCCCGAGGTCATAGATAGATAGATAGGCTGTAGGGAGCGAGTAACCTATTACCTATACTCGAGTACTATAAGTTTATATGTTTATATGTTTATATATTATTCAGTGCAATATTTTGGAAGCTTGCATATTCTTTTCAGATCTGGCGGGGAGTTGAATTGGGTTTCTACTCGATACCTACTAGCTAGCTACTTACATACAATACAATACAATACCTATATAGGCTACTAAGTATCTAATAGGATTAATAAGTACAAGCAAGCTATCTATGTATGTATGTATGTATGTATTCATCCATCCATCCATCCGTCTATTCATCCATCCATTCATCCATAGGAATCATGAACGCGGTTTAGAACCCAAAATGCTGCTAGACCTTGGAACAATTACTGTAAAACCCTTTGAAAAAATCAATAGTAGCAACTACCTAGATAGGTTAAGATACAAAGTGCTGCAAATCATTTTAGAAACTATCATCAGGTCATTATTGTCACCGTCACCGTCACCGTCACCGTCATCGTAGTAGTCGTGGTTGTTGTCGTTGTCGTTGTATGCATGCTCCCAGATCGAGATTATTATAAATACCTACCTAGATATGCCATGTAGGCTAACAAGAAAGTCAAGAATCAAGTCTTGATACATCATCGCTCTTTCTACCAACTTTTAGCATCGCATCTGGGCACCATTCCACTGATTCCAGCAACATAGTGAAAGAAGGGTCTCTCATGGGTCTCCTCCGCGGCTTCCGGCACAATAAAGCACGATGCGGCGATTATAATGGGTCTACTGTATATATTTTCTGTTATGGGGCCTTAATGGTCCCATTATCATACCCGTTACGACAAAAACAGGAACGCATGTAAAGACGGAAGAATAACAAGAATTCTTGAAGAACAAGACGCAGAAGAAGACAAGACAAGACAAGACCAGACCAGAGGAGAGGAGAGGAGGACACCCGATCGGAGATCTACAATATATTTTCACCTCTCTTCCGCATTGAACACATGGAGTAGTGTTTCGTTTCATTGATCATACATACGTATTGTATTGGATCCATTTACACCTTTTTCTTCTTTTACCTTTGCCTTCATCATTGTATCGTCGGATAGGTATCCAGGTATCTGATTTCCGCTCAGCTCGGTTCTGCTCTGCGTTGCTCTTCGTTGCTCTGCTCTGCGTTGCTCTGCTCTGCTCTGCTCTGCTCTGTATCTCCTCTCCATCCCACCATCCATCCCACCATCCCGAGTATCATATGTCTCGGTACTCTGATTCAATAATCTGCTGATCTGCTCCCCATCGTCCAATCGTCCAATCGTCCATTGAACTCCATTCATCGCAAGTTATTGCTGTATGTGGGGTTTCCGGGATCCCTAGCTATATTAGCATCAACATCAACCCTGCCAGCAGATCTTTTTTGCTTGAATCTCGAATACCTTGAAATAAAAGGAAGGCAAGCATACCGCTTCTTGCGATTTGGAAATTGGTATCAGTACTCTGTACTTTATTTCACATTCTCGCCTTACATGAGCTGGCAACCATATAAACCTTACTCCTTGTTTTATATGTTGCCCGAGCATCTGACAACAAACGAGTTCATAGTAACCTACCCAATATTGTGAGTCCCAGTTTCTCAAACAGACTTCCGTGCTTGGTTGCACGACAAATTGGACTCTGAATCATGCCCCCTCCTTTCTAAGCCCTACCAGCTTTCCCCTGCCCCAAAGCTTTTCTGCATGACTCCTCGAAGTTCTGGGTCATCTGGTGCCAGCGCTACCAGACATCACAATATTATAATATTGTGCAATTGCCTCGGGGGTTCAACAAGACAATACCTCCCGAACACCACACTCTGCGACTACTTTCGTTTTGCTGCCGCCTACATCTCATAGAGATACTCCATCCATTCATTCGACAAACACGCCCTAGGAGATCTCTTTCGAGAGAATTAATAACTAATACGCAAGATGACAGGCCAAATCTCAATTCCATACTTCACCAGTAGAGGCACGGTCTACTATCACCCCCCCAATCCTCAAGCAAATAAAACAAGACAGACAACTCTTCCTGCCCCACCTTGCAGACCTAGACAGCGTCGACCTCATTCAATCCACATCACACGTCTACCCGCCGGCTTCGTACCGTTTGATCTGCGGCCTCCATCTTCATCTCCGGCAAAGCCTAAAAAACCTTCCCGAACTAAATCCCAACTTAACAAGCTGGCTTCCCGAGAGAGTGCGAAGCGTGTGCTAGGCTCGGTTTTCTCGCCGTTCTCATCCCCAACTTCTACGCCACCATCCTCGACCCCATCCTCCACGAGAGTACCGAGCCCGCAGGTCAGCCGTTCACAGTCGGTACGGACTAATTCAGGAGATCGTCGAAGCATATTCTCAAGAAGAGCCCAATCTAGTTCTGGGTTGGAAGCTGGGCTGGATTTAGGAGGAATGATGAGTGGACCCGGGCCCAATAATATGGAAGCATCGGGCATCGAAAATCGGCCCTTGGGTAACAACCAGGCGGCCTTAGACTTGAGAGTTCGAGCTCCGAAAGCACCCCAAGCATTCGCCATTGGGGAAAATGAAAAACCGGTTGCGTCAGGTAATGGGGTGTCTGTGTACATTCCCTTCGCTGAACCAATTGTATATCTGACTGGTCTGGACCATGACGGCACAACCCGCAATTCTGATTCTCCCAACTCCGTTGGGATTCTCCGTGGCAAGGTACGACTTAATGTTACCAAAAGTGCCAAGATCAAGGCGATCACGTTGACATTCAAAGGAAGAGCGCGGACTGAATGGCCTGAAGGTATGACATCTAATAAACTCTATGCATCTTGATCAGGGAAGCTCACAATAACACACAGGAGTACCGCCGGGTAAGACTGAAACTTTCCAAGAAGAATCACTCCGAACACAAGTCCTACCATTCTTCAACGCTTTGTATGAAGGCTCCGAAGTTGGCTATGGCACTCACTGCAATTATTATCTACGGGACAAATCAGGGACGACGACCATAACCCCTCTTGATTTGCCGAGTTCTGGAATCTCGACATTGCTCGGAGCCAGAAGTAGAGCAAGCACCCTCATAACATCCAAAGAATCAAAGAGATTATCGCTACAGAATAATCAATCCCGTAGTTTCCAAAAAGGAGATTCACCTCACGGCCCCACGCCCCAACAGAAAGGCTACAAGACCTTCCATCCTGGGGTATACGAGTATACTTTCGAAATTCCAATTGACAACAATTGTCCGGAAACTACAAAACTCCCAAGCGCTTCTATAACATGGCAAGTGGAGGCGTTGGTTGAACGAGCGGGTGCTTTCCGGGCAAATCTTTTCGGAGTCAAAGAAGTGCCAGTCATAAGAACACCAAACATCGAGTCGCTAGAGTTGGTCGAGCCCATTTCAATCAGCAGGAACTGGGACGACCAGTTGCATTATGATATCATGATCTCTGGGAAATCTTTCCCCATAGGATCTAAGATTCCTATAGCCTTCAAATTAACCCCATTGGCAAAAGTACAGATTCATAAAATTAGAATTTACGTGACGGAGTCTATTGACTACACTACTAGTGACCGAACGGTTACTAGGAAGGATAAACATCAGAAGAAAGTATGTCTGTTCGAGAAGTTGGCAGGGCAGCCCCTCGCTAAAGAATATCAAAACTCGGAGGTAAGAGTTCTTCGTGGAGGCGAGCTTTCCGAAGAAGAAAGAGTACAGGCGCGTGCGACTGCACAAAGGGAGAGAGAGAGAGTAGCAAGACGATTGGGCAGAGAAGTGGAGCCTTTACCTGAAGGTCCCCCTAATTTGTTGGGTGATCTTGATCTTGGACTTGACCATTTCGCTGGCCCGACAGAGTTGGAGATGTCGGTTCAATTACCAACATGCGAGATGATGGAGAAGGATAAATCAAAACGTATCCATCACGATTGTTCATGGAAAAATGTTCGGGTGCATCACTGGTTCAAGGTAAATACTTTAATCAATCAACAGTCTCTTGGGAGGAATATGCTAATCTTGCTCTTAGATTGCCATGCGCATATCTCGCAAGGATCCTGATGACCCTACAGGTACAAAGCGCCGACATTTCGAGATCTCTATCGATTCTCCTTTCACCATACTCAGCTGCCAAGCGTCCCAACCACAGATGGCCTTACCCGCATACTGTGACCTTGGTGGCCCTAATATTCGCTCTCAGGGTGAACGGCTGTGTGGTTGTCCTACCGCGGCCAGCGTGGAGAACAACCCGGTAACATCAGCTTCAGGAATAACTTCTCTTGATAATATGCGGCAAAGTCTTGGGAATTCGGATGTTGCCCGCCCAGAAACCGCTCAAACTCTCACTCGGCCGCCACAAGCACATCTTGTCATGAATACGGCCGTTCAACGCCCTATTCACATGTTACGAAACCCAAGTTTTGCCGCTCCTGACTATGAGGCCGAAGAATCCCCGCCTCCAATGCCAATGGCAACACCCCCGCCTATGTATGATCATGTTGTTGGCACACCCAGTGTTGACGGGCTTGCCGATTACTTTACCAGATTGGCTGATTACGAGGAAGATCACACGGATGATGAAGACGTACAGCGAGCTTCCAATCGCGGTCGTGTGAATGTTGTCCATCCTAATACACCAGGAGGCCGAATTGCTCGAAGCATGGATATCAATCGTGATTTCATGTTCAACTCGGCAGCCGTGAACAGGATTAATCGTGGTACGAATTTAAATGGACGTGAAAGCAGAAATCCAAGTCCAACAAGTAGGGGCTAGGAAAGAGATAATTCATCGACGGTTTATGTTTTTGAATGGACTGGATGAGCCTACATAAAGTAAGGGTTACATACGCTTGCACATATAGAACTCTTTGGGAGATGGGGTGGCAAAATTGGATTAGGGTGTTTCCGGTATACCTGGTGGGATTACACATTACAAGGTTGGGTGTATTTATTCATTGTTTCTGAATGGCGGCGCGGCTTGGGTATCATCGGCGTGTTTGTTCATGTTTTTGGTATTCTGAATATGTATTCATTGTTGGGGGGTTTTTTGAACGGCGTGGTTATAAGCAGACGAACACGACAAAGTAACACTAGTACTTATGATATGGAGTATTATAGATGGAGTGTTGGTATGATGGTTTACATATACATTATTAGACGCATGGGAAAAGGAGAGCTTGTTGGTGTGTACTTAGGCATAGATTCAATATTGCATTTGCATCCATCCAAAATCTTCAATTGTACCATGAGTTGATAGACGGATCCATGAAAAAGCCTCTAACTTGCATATATCGACATTTCAGCAATGCCACTTTGTAATCTTCGGGACCGAATGAGCTTAGCCAAGACAGATCGGGCAATGGAACCATGTGATTTGAATATACTCGAATCGAAATCGGAAAAATAATGATACTTTCAAGACTGGGGGGCGTTTCATCAATATGTGCACCTACTCTCATACCGTTTGTTTTGGTACTCTGTCCTGTAGTATAGTTCACATATTGAGAAAGGTTTGAAGAGATGTTATTATAAGTTGCGGGGTATTTGGATTTATTATCTAGCCTAGGCCTATCTATACTTTCATTACATTCTTCATTGGCTGATGTACTTCTTCACAAGAGCTTCAAGCTCTTCCTCCGTCTTCTCCTTCAAACCCAGCAACTCATTATCAGGCTTCTCAATCTTTCCACCATAGCCGTTACCAAAGAGCGAAACAATGATATACCCAATCATGACCTCGGCGGTGATTTCCCCCTTGGCAAGCTTCTCGTTGGAGGACTTGAAAATAGCAGCCGTGTCGGCGGAGACCGGCTCCCATGTCTTCTCGGGCGCAAACTTCTTGGCGATCTCGAGCAGACGGTTTTGAGACGTGGCCACATCTTGCACGTACACCGCACGATTCTTGGTCTCTTCAAAGTGCTCGAGGACGGCGGCGACGGCTTTTCCGATGCTCTCCAGCGTCGTCGCACTGAAGAGTTGGTTGCCGCTATCGTAGATCGTGGGCTTTCCCGATGCAGTGTCTAAGAGGAAGTTGCGCTGGAGCCCCCAATCGAGGAAGGCTCCGGTGCGGACATAGGTGTATGTGAAGTCTGGGTTTTTCGCAGCAGCGGCCTCAACGTGCGCCGCGGTGGCTACTTTGTGCCCAAAGACGGGCAGGGCCTTGGTGGCGGGGTTGGAGAGATCGGAGCCGAACTCCGAGGGCAAGAAACGTTTTACGCCTGCGGCGACGGCGGCGTCGATGACGAGACTCTGGCCTTGGAAACCTTCGTTTCCGACGACCGAGACGACGGCGTCGATCTTTTGGGATTGGAGGGCGCTGGTGATGGAGTCGACCGAGGTGAAGTCTACGGGGAGGACGGTCACGCTGGGGGGGAAGGACTTGTTGGATGTGGAGCGGGTGAGGACTGAGATGTTGAATTTGTTGGATTGGATTAGGACGTCCAGGATGGGCTTTCCAAGGTTTCCGGATGCCTGGGCCTGCGTTAGAAATGTGTGATGGGTTTGTGGAAGATGTTCACATATGGATTTACTTACACCGGCGATAGCTACGTTCTTGATGACAGCCATGGTGAAGATGAATTTGGGTTTAAATTATAATTAATCGTTTCTTGTGTTGTATGGTTTGTGGATTTTGTTGAGGATTCTTTATAGAATATGATGGGAAAGCTGAGTTGATTGTTGATTGTTGTTGACATCTTCACTTCAGGTACGTGGTCATTTATATGTCCATCTCGTAGTGGAGAATCACGACATTCACGAGGGGTAAGGGGCAAGCGAGGCGGGAGGATGATGTGGGAGGAATTTGTCAAGCCGATTGGTTGGATATCAAAATTAACTTCTCGCTGATAAACATCGGTCTATGAGGACATCTTGAGGGATGCCGTGGTTCTTGATTGTTGCAACGCTCCAACGCTCCACAGATACACAGACCCCTCTCTGTTTGACTCGAGCTATCACAATATCAAAATTCTTAAAGCTCACCGGGACACAGCCTCGTCCGAGTCGAAGTCGCCATTCTGTTGTCCTTGTGTAGCTAGGTCAAAAGTTTAAAGGGTAGAGAGATTGTAAATATACATCATGAATTACGAAGCTTTCGATAGATTTGAATGTTCTCATATATTCGAAATAATTAAAATGTATTCGCAATTCGATCGAAGTTGTCTTCAGTGAAGTGGGAGCCGAGAGATCTTTCCCAGAGATCTTGTGTTTTAAAGTTCGCGTCGTTGCACGGATGATTAGCATAGCAATGTTCGGCGCCTCCTTTCTTTGTAAGAAAGGTCCTCCTCCCACCTGCACCACGCTTAGGAGGGATTTCATACTTTTGTCGTCTTGTCACATCATTTTCTAACTCGATCATCGTTCTGTATGGTGGCCTCATCAAAGTAGCGTTTCCCAACATCACGTGACTATTCGTGGAGGCTTGACCGGCAGGGCTTACCATGAATGGTCAAGAAACACCTTCCCGGTGGTTTTGTCAATTTCAAGGTTGTACGAAGTCATTTCAACGTAAGGAGCATTTGACTCGGCATCAAAAGTCACATTCCGATAGTTTTCCGGCTCATGTCTGTAGGCTATGCCATAAAGCATTCTCTCGGTATGCTTAACCGGTTCACTTATAACTCTTTTTTCTTAATATGCAATTCTGTGCCCCAATCTCAAACTGTGCCTTTCTATTTCGCCATATCATACACTCCTGTTGTGACTTATCAAAGTTTCACCTTTTCATTCTCTTCCGAAATCATTCCTTAACAGGCAATTGCTGACTCCCCGATCTTGTAGAAGTGATGGGTTGCAGAGACATCTCGGTAGTCATGGGCAACAATTCAAGAAGCCGACGGGCAGAAGCAGGAGGGCTTGCACAAGTTGTCATTCTAGCAAGATTAAATGTGATGGAAATGAACCGTGCTCAAGGTGTGTGAAGAAGAGGATACCCTGCGGGTATAAATCAAGGCAAGAGTCGCCGGCAATCGCTGGTAGCCAAGGTGAAGCTTCCAAGGGAGATGATGTTAGTGATGGAGAGGACTCGGAGCTATCAGTGTCTGAAAGTCTACTAGACAACGAGAATTCTGTCGGGGGATCAATACAGACTGCTCAGATTATCAATCCTGTTGAGACTATTGTCTCTGGTCAAACACTCAATGTGATTCGAACATACAACTCCGTTCCATTATCGAATCCTACCATCCTAACATTAGCTTCATCTCAACAATCACAAGGAAGTTCAATGGAAAGCACTCCAGACTTCGATTATTCGCCTAGTACTGGGAATTCGATTTCGCTAGGCTTGAGGAACTTACCTAAAGGACTTGTCGACTGGTCAAATCTGAGAATCCAGCAAGATACCCCTCAAACTCGAGATGCCCCGCAGAATCTGCTTGTTTCCACTTCCAAACCTGGTTACTTGTCCTCGCTTACAAAAGAAACTGTCGAAAAGTATCGTAATCTTTACTTTTCCCAATTCCATGATCGCTGGCCTATAGTTCATTCTCCATCTTATGACGAGAATGAAGAGGCATCAGAGCTTTTACTTCCATCGATACTGATGATTGGTGGCTGGGTTGACGGGACTACAACCTCGAAAGAATGGGCATTAGAAGTTCACCATAATTTGGTAGAGCATATTCTTCCACGTCTCTGTCAACCAAATGGTATAGATACAATGACGCAGTCTTTACCCATTGTCTTGTACCAGTGCACCTTGCTGAATATCATTTTCGGGTCATACTGTGGGAAGCGCGATATTCTAGCAAAAGGATTAGTTCTGCGCAATCTACTTGCTGCTTCCATATACGAGGTTGGAATTTTGACTCCCGGGACGATCTATCCGGACGACAAGCCTGGTTTCTTTCTACCTTTCCATCTAGTTAAAAAGCAACAAAGACAGAGGATAGCAGTTGATTTGTTCAAGATTGATACATATTTTAGTGTAATAAAGGGCAACCACCATTGCTCAGACCAGAAGAGCTACACTTTAGTATTCCAGACACGATTGCACATTGGAATGCGGATGGCCTTCCAATTTTTGAGGTTCGTCAGCCGGATGAGCCGAAATCTAGAAATCAGCGTTCAATAAATACGATGCTAGAAGAAGTAACCCTCGGAACGATTGAGTTTTCTGAGAATGAATCTATGCTGGAAGATGTCCAAATTTGTCTTTGGGCCATGCAGTCACAAATCTCGCAACTTTCAAAACGATTCCGGCCTAGTAGACGGACTGATATAAGCCTAAATATTCAAAGAGAATCATTGAAAAGACAACTGGAGTCACTCAAACGTGGTCTCATCAAACTTTCCAGGAAGATATCAGGTCCTGATATGTTCGAACGAGCACATGATTCTCCTGTGAGATATTATTATGCAACTGAAGACCATGAAAAACCTGGATGGAAATCTATCGTCTACCGACGAATTCAAAGCTTCATATTCGATACTTCGATACTCCACCATCTGATGAATTTGCAGCTATTAACCGAAACTCAGACTATCAGGATGCTTGCCAAAGATGAGTCACTATCCAGCAATATCCGAGGAGTCTTTGGAGATGCGTATAACCAACCGCATGCTCAAAATATATCAGCAACACAAGATTGGATACAAGAATCGAACGCCAGGCGAGCTTTATGGCATGCCAGCGAAATACTCTTACATCATAATAAGCTCAACGCAACCCCTTCCCTTGCCAACTTCACCCCCGATCCAATTTCTTACATAGCTTTAGCTTCTGCAGCACTAGTCGTCTGGGCTCATTGTATGTTCAGTCAAGAGAAATGCAATAGCGCCTCGTCTCCCCCAATACTAGTCCCTCACAATGGAGTGGGTATGTCCATCGAGCTAACGAGATTAAGCGAAGTTGTAAACGGGTCCGCGTATGACAGAAAGGGGAAGGAAGCTTGGATTACAGACGGTTCATGTTTTAAGGCGTCGATTGAAAACTTCCGGTTGTGTAGGTGTAATATCACGATTTTGATGGAGAAATTCAAGGCTCATATACCTCATGACTGGGAGATAGTGGAGGAGATTGCGCCGAATGTATTTCGGCTTCTTGCAGATTGATGATTTGATCCATTAATTTGAAAGGCCAAATTGAATTGAAAGATCTTTAAATATCATAAATAGTTATGTTCAACCGCTTCGGGGAAGCTGGTGTAATAGGTATGAGAGTGCTGACAGGCTATCAAGTGTATTTCTTGCAAGTTGACTCGAAATAGTACAAACAGTGTATTTAAGGGGAATGAAGAGACACTGCTGAATAATAATACCGAGAGATGTATCAAATTGTAGCGGCGTATGCTAAGCTAAGGTGGATTGTATTAGAAATGTATCGAATCCACGAACATTTACGCGGGAAATGTGATTGCAGATGGGGTGGAAAGGAAGAAAAGTAGGGAGATTCGGTGAATGTTTAGGGATTAGGAAAGAGGAACGAGAGATTATGGATGCAATGGATCTCTAACAGGAAGCAAATTATACACTAAAGGAAGATATTCATTCTCCTTTCAAAGGCCGGTTGGTTATTGTATCCGAATTCGGATACTAAATAGTGTTAGAAAAGCATTTATAAGCAAGATACCATTTGATTGTCGAATCTCGATTCAAACACTGAAAAGCCATATGTAGCATATTTGAACTTAATATTCGACATTTCAATGCTTAGTGGCGAGTTCAATGAGCGATTTGTTTCTTACCGATATCGTGTGCCCGAAGCTGAACTTGGATTTAGATGATACTGGCTACAAACATAGCCAGAGAGCTAAAATACCATGATTACGCATTATCCAACTTCCCATGTATCGTCCTTCTCCATCCACAATGAGTTCTGAGCCAGGGCTGACTTTGACATTGCCTTGACTGTGAAATCGCCATAGACGTGTAGCCTTCCAATGATCCTAACATTACCACTTGCCTTGAATTCACTGCTAAACCAAATGTCAGTCTATATGCAATTGCGTACTCACAACCTACTCACCGAATTTCCACATCCCCTTCAATTTCCATCCCACCTCTCGAGTCCAGCTCCCCAAAAACAACCTTTTGCTTCTCCAAGGACTGTATGACAATCTTTCCACTACTCTCGACTTTTTCCACCTCGACTCTTCCCTTAATACTGACCGAACCACTGGCATCCACCTTGCCCCCAATTCTCACTAATCCCCCTACACCCTCTAACACCACCTTGGAACTACTCTTCACATCCTCCTGCACATAAACATCACCTGTCATCTCCACGCTCGAACTACTTTTCACCGTCCCCAAGATTCTCACCCCACCTTTCTCCTCGCCTCCATCCAGTACCACGGAAGAACTTGACTTGACATCACCTTCTACCGTGACATCATCATAGAGATGTACTTTTGAGCTGGATTTAACAGGACCGGTAACAGTCACGTGATGATACAATGTAACGGAGGAAGAGGCCGAGACCGAGTCAAGGATTCTGAGGGGACCGGATAGTGAGACGGAGCGCGAGGAGGAGACGGGGTTAGAGATGGGGATGCTCGATGGGATGCTCGATGGGATGTTCGATGGAGATGAGGAGGAAGGGAGGGAGGAGAAATCGGGGGGTGCGACGGAGACGATTGATTGGGCGGGAGTATCGTATGGAGTGTATGCGGGTGGGTCTTCGGTATCGGCAAGTTCTGGAATCTGAACTTTTGTTGTCGCCGGGGATGAGAACCATTTTCGAGGTGGCTCCACTGATCGGGGAGTTGTCGTAAATTGGGGTATTGTACGAATGGATGGAACTATAATGATGCAGATTTGAACTTGAGAGGTTGGGATGATGATTATATAGGTTTAAATCTCAGAATTTACGCTGACGCATGCGTTTTCAGCTGCTTGTTAGTGGTAGGAAATATAAGTGGAAGCTTGATACCATTGTGGCTGATTGTGGCTAGGGGCTTGAAGTCACCACCTCTATTGGTGACATCGCATAGAACTAGCTCTACTATTTATTTGCTCCCTTCGACTTTTATTTTCTCCTTCAATTCATCCACCACACCGATATAATCTTTCGAACTATACGGCTCAAAGATTTCCCAAAACCACCCGGATTTTCTATGGCTCTTTAATCCTATATCCTTGAGCAACATATCATAATATGGGAGACCATCAAAGACGGTATCAGGATATCTAGCTCCGAAACCTGATGGATATCTCCATTTTCCAAATCGACTGTGTAGAATGGTTTGGTATTCAAAATCAGAAGGAATCAAGACTTTGTTGCTGAAGAAGGCAGTGACCCAAAGTGCTTGAAATTGGGACATAAACGACGTAGAGACTGATGCTATGCAGCCCATAAAAGCGATATCTCGAGATTCTGTGAATTTGGGCGGAAACCATGAAGCGAAAGAGTCTGAATGGCTCAAGTTTTCCTTCTGGGGTCCCTTCCATTGACTTCGCTTTCTTGCTAGAAATTGGCTGGTCCCTCAATCTGGGAAATCTGGCGAGAATCTCCTCATCGGCTCTTTCTATCAATGCATCCGGCTCTCCAGGCTCTGGTGTATGAGGAAGACCAAGATCAATTCCTTTGGGTAGAAATTCCAATGGCGGGATATGTTTCCATCCGGTAGCACAGACAAAAGCATCAGTTTGTATTTTGTCGCCATTCGATAGGTTCACGGTATTAGCACTTAGGTTTACAATGTCCCCGATATGCACAGAGATTACACCTTTGCGAAGAAGTTCAAAGATATCTGTATCGTGATTGAGAATCGAAAGCATTGATCCCACAAAGAACGAGTTGGACCAAGGCTTGAGCTTTGCAGTCTCTGGATGTCCATCATAATTATTGACCATTTTTATTTCGGCATTGGAATTCTCCCAATACTTGTCGACAAACCAACGGCCAGCCGTGGTCCCGTGCAACCAAGAGCGGATAGTCCCATAACCATCATAGTCGCCATATATACAGGGACTGAACCAAGTCAAGATTCTGGTGTTGACTAGCTTCTCAATCCAAATTTTGAGAGCGTGGCATACGATTCAGACATCCATCCTGGGCCGTGGCCCGATTCTCGGATGATCCAGTCCACGTGAATGCCTTTTGAAGCATATGCGTAGGCCATGTCATAAGAAGACTTCGCACCCCCGAAAACGCATACCTTTTTGGCGGTCTCCAATGTATCCAAATGGTTTGGGAATTCTTTCGCATGGAATAAAGGTGCTGCAAAATTCTCAGTCCCAGGAAGTGAAGGGACGAATGCCTCTGACGTTAGGCCTGTCGCAACGATGAGTTTAGAGGTAGATATCTTATATTCATCGAAATTTGCAGGAGAGACACTTGAAGCAATCGTGATAATCCAACCGCCCCCATCTTTGTGCTCAGCCGATAATGCTTTACTCACGAATCTAATCTTATCGTAGACATTGTATTCTTTTGCGAAGTCTTCGAGATACTGATGGATCACTGATCCTGGAATGTACTCTCCAGGCTTGACACCATATTTTTCCGTCGTCATAGGAAACTCGCTATACTCTAGCGCTCCTAGAATATTATTCGTTTTCAATCCAGGATACAATCTATCATTGGCCCATACACCCCCAATAGTCTCATTATCGGCCAGTACGACAATGTTCGCCTCCGGATGGATTTGAAGATAGGTTTTTGCACCGGCGAGCCCAAACCAACCTATTATATGCAAGTTAGCAGACTGGCGTCACATCTTGTCTAAAGATGAGTTTATCATAATTGTAGTTTTGCAGTAAAATGTTCTTACCTGCGCCGACCACTACAAGGTCAACGTGATCTATTCCTGCCATTTTTCACTCACAAAGGCAGTTGAGAAAAGAAATACTGCAAAGATCACGTATTAATTTCTACATTTTTTCCTCTTTTGCTAGTCAATCTAAATATTAGATACTCTTATCTCTTTTATTTCTTTTTTTGCAAAATCATTTGATTCATTGGTAATCCATGACTTCAACAAGCTGTCAATAGTAACAAGATGAAAAGAGCAACTATTGGGCGGAATCATGTAAAGCGCCGCCTAGACTATGTACAGTACCTTTAGTTCTTGTTTTATTGTTATCCGTGTGTGTCCTGTGGATGCTCGAGTGACATTTTGGCACATAATTTTCTATGTATGATGCTGTTTTGAGTCAAAAAATTTGCTGTGCCAATAGCACAATATGCAGCTTATATGCATATTTGGTGAACTGAGCACAGTCAGTGTGTCACACGTAACATGTCGCACTGATGTAATTATGAATGGGTGTTTCAGAAACTAACAATATGAAAGAGTATCTCTTACGTCTTTCCCTTGGTGCCGAATTCATTATGTGCTAATACGACATTGCAAAATATATCGAAAATTGCTCTTGCAAATCCACAGCCCGAATTATCGCTCATTTCTAGCGCATCCTATAGATCACAACACAAACCTCAAGTTCCCCTACCTTTGCAAATAACCTACATGCATACGGTACTCAATCGCACTATACGCGTTCGCCAAATCGGAAATTAACGTAAAACCGAGCACAAGAGAGGGAGAGATAGTAGGACAGACTCGGCGAAAAGATCGAGTGAGATTACTCTGTGAGACGACGTGAACACGAAATAAGACATTGTAGTTCAATACTGTCTGGACTCTGTCGTACGAACTACTGAAAGCCAGGTAAGAGCCGACGTCGACGGGCTCTAGCTTGTCCCCGGGATGGAAAATCGGGCATTTATTGAAGAGAAGTAAGAAGTTGATTCGAGAACGGGAGACTTTTGAGGAAGCTTAGGTCTCGTCACTCTAGAAAGCAAATGGGACGTACAATACGAATCCCGACTCTTGGCTATCATCACATAGCGAGGAACTATCTAGCTAGGTCAAGAGCCAAATCCAGATCTGACAATCAAATGGTCCCTGGAAATAGAGTGTTTTGATGATATGAGATCGATTTCGTATATCGCATGAATCCTCGCAAACATATTCCAATTCGACGGTGGGACCATGAAGTACAAAATCACCAATCGCTCGATGGGCTAGTCTAAAAGCGAATTTATGCAAGCCACCTGGGCATTCTCAAAAACCTATTGTACATTGAAATCCCAACAATGGTATCTAATTTCGATGCATCCTGATCAATTCCAAACCCAACCGGTACACGTTACTTCCAAAACTCCTATAAAATTGGAAAAAAGGCAGTATAATTCTATCATTGTGTCTGCGTCCCATTCTTCCCATGTCCATGCGATAGATCAGAAACCCAACCTTTGAAGTCGTCTAACTGCCCTTTGAACCATAACCACCAGTTCTTCGCATCTTCTGTCATACTGCTCTCATCTTCTACCACGGGCCTATCTATATTTGGGTCATTCAAGTCTTCTGGTGTATCAACACCTACCAGGTGTGGAGGAACCACATTAGGATCTGCTGCAGAACTAACTTCAATAGGGGATATCGATAGAGTTCCGTTCGTCGGGACGTCTAATTTTGAAGGGGTCGGTTCTGGATCGGCAGGTTCAGGAGGAAATGTATCAGGCGAGTGGAGACCAACAGGCTTGAGTGGAAGACGTAATGTGCCGTTATTAGCTTTAGGTGTAAGAGCGAGAGAATCACAGACTATATTGTATACTTCAATATTTTCTGTATGATATTAGTTAGAACTGCATTGGAGAGACTGCTGTACACTTACGAAAAGGTTCAACGCGACTATTCGGCTCATGTGGGAAAGCAGGGCCTCTGGCAATGAAGATGGCCCTCATGAGAGGATGTTCGTGATCGTACCCGTGCAGCCCTCGAGGATGATAAGCAATGCCCTTTGATTTTCCCTCGATCACATCAAATTCATCCTTCGTGACAATCGCCCAGCCAGTCTTTGGAACGATCCATAGAGGGGCAATCCGCTCATTCTTAGAGAAGTGATAACGTTCAGGCATATTGACATCACGTAAGTAAACCTCAAAATTGGGATTTTTGGAAGCTTCTGCAGCGAGGGTATCGTAAAGGCTTTGAAGGTGGGTGGGATCTTTTGGTCGAAGTCCATATAAGGGCCAGCCATCTGTGTGCTCGATTTAAATTGGTATCAATAATGTCTTCCAGCTGTATAAGACGGCTTGTATCCGTAGTAGCCATTCCATGATCTGAAACAATGACAACGTTAACAATATTTGTCAAATTTCTAGCCTCCAGTCCTTGAAATATCTGACCGAGCATATTATCAACCTCCGATATAGTTGCCCGAATTTCAGTGCTATTTGGCCCGTATAGGTGTCCATGTTGATCAACATTGGGCACGTATGCTGCGATGAGTTGAGGTCTCATTTCAGCGATTTCTGCTTGACTATCTTCCTGGCCAGGCTTATCCAGAAGCTCAAGTATTCGAGCAACCTTTTTTGGGCAGCAATTCTTTCCCATTGTATTTATCCAAGTATGCAGGCTCCACGTCCATAATATGTGCTTCACTCCCTGGCCACATATGAATTGCTGTTCTAATTCCTTGATTTTCTGCAGTAACCCAGAGAGGCTCACCACCCCACCATTTCTTGTCCATCGCTTCAGCTTTAGTGTAAAAGAATTCTTCTTGTAGTTCCTTGTCCCAAAATGTATTTCCCACAACTCCATGTGATTCTGGATAAAGTCCAGTAACCAATGTATAATGATTTGGGAATGTGACAGAAGGGAAACTAGGCATCATGTAGACTGGCGAAATACCTTCCTCGACAAAAGCATTCAGTTGAGGAGTGATTCCCCGCTTCAGGAAATCAGCTCGAAATCCGTCCAAGCTTATCAAAATTGTCGTTGGGGCGAACAAAGCCGTGCCATTGCTTAGAACCTTTTGATGATCTTTCGTGAAGCGTGTTTTCAGCGAAAGTTCCACGCTACCAAAAAGCAGCGCAGCGAACCCAATTATGATCAGAGTGTACAAAGCACACCAAGCCCACCTTGTTTTCCTACGTTGGTTTTTCTCGTCTTGCATGCTGAGCAACCCACGTCTATCGGCATCATCGCCCTCGTCGGTTTCGCTGCTTGAACCTGTCAAACTGCCTTCTTTAATGCGTCCCTGTTCCATTTCAATCATCAATTCTCCATCTTCACCATATCTCGCATCCTCCATCAACTTCTCTATCTTGCTCTGCCTTCTCATCCTCCGTTGACGTCGTTTATTTTCTGGTTCAACTCCATCGTCTGAGCGTGCGGAACTTTCATTGCCGGCTCCAGGTAAGAGAACATGACTTTTACTCCATAGGCCTCTGAGTCCGGAGCTTATCCCTTCCAATGCGCTGCCTCTCCTCTTCCTGTCCTGTCGAGTCTTTTCTAATAGCTCATCTCTTTCCTCCTCTTCTTCGAGTACACCTCTGTCATATCTTCTAACATCTGCAGACGTTCGTGCACCCTTGAGTATCTTGTCATCATCACTGTCATCATCACTGTCATAATCTTGATCACTGCGCTCGGAATGGATAGAGGGCGCATCGTCGTCGTAATTCGAAGGAGATAATAGGGATGCGTCCCCGCCAGCAGGTTTCCCAAACACTTTTGTTGACATTATGCCTGGAGTTTGCTGCTCATACAGAGAGATAATTGCGAGTCCTTCATATCATAGTGTTGTGAGCGCATCACAATATCTATTGACGGTAGAACAATTCAAATGTTCTAGAAGCAATGGAAGCATGAACATCTGAACACTTGCCAAGGAGGGTCTGGCTCAAGGTCCATCATCTCATTTCAGCCTGACCATTCAGGCACATAGTTCTAACCTTAATTATAATTTTCATGGTTCATCGAGGTCATTCGAAATGAAATCATCCATCGATCCTCTTATGTCTTCCAAGGTTGTGTTTTGTATCACTTCACGCTTCCTTGGTTCTTATCAATTGATATGAAATCTTTCTTTCTATAACAACGAACGCATTTGACTTTCAATGCCTCCGTTGTTTTGGATCAACGTTGATTGTGGTTGGTATGTGGCATGTGGCATGTGGAAATCTTGGTGCAAGCAACTACCTAGTAGTTCTAGGCATAGAGCTACTCAACATTCAGGTGCTTGGGAGCGACGATCGCGAGAGGGGATGGAAGAAACATAGTATATACCCTTTGGGTTTGATGAAACTCTGAGCCATCCACCACCTGAGTCATCAGATATTTGTTTTCACCGCCACAACTTTGAGATCTATCGATATCTGCTCCGAGTGGGGTTTTCCAGCGCATCATATGTTTTAATCATGTTGCTCAGCATTATCTTCATTCTCGTCGCCCTCTTCGTATTCCCACCTTATCATGATACCCTATCACCAGTAGACTATTCTCATGTCTTCTTTTAGACAAAGTGGAATGAATTTAACTTCCTATTCATTCAAGTTTTGATGAGTTGTACTGATCCTTCGATTGTTTGCGCAAATTCATGTGATGCGTGCTTGAGAGGGGGTTATCAAGATGAGGGATTTTATATCCAAGCCGTTTAGCAAAAATCCCTCAAACTGGGCTTGTAGATTTCCATTGTAGATGTCTAAGATCAGCGAGATTTGAAGAGTATATCTTTCTTCTCATCTCATGCTTTCCATCTAAATTCAATCACTTCTTGAATCTCTACCAGAAAGTTCTCCCCAACGAAGATCTTCTTACAATCTACCCACTCTTTACAAAAGTATCAGAGCACAAAAGCACCCCTGATATGGAGCCAGTTTCCTGTATGGTATTCGGAATTGGAGTCTTTGTTTCTATGATCGTTTTGCAACTGATGCAAGAGAAGAACCACTAATTATTGATATATAAATATATAAATGTATATTCACCTTGCCTAGTTCTCAAATACATTCAATATTAACATGCTAGCAGACCCGGAAGCATTCATTGAGTTACCATTGAAGGTCCAGGAGTCCGACTTCCTGCTTGCTCAGCCTTCTTCTTCCCATCATCCGAATTATCTTCAATTCGTTCCACAAATTCTTCTGGATCTCTACCAATCATATAATGCTAGGATTACCAGTGTTAGCCTTCGTGGCCGGTATGTTGGTATGGGATGTATGTAACTTACCTCGATATTAATCACAGGTCCTTTGAACCATTTATGTGCTGATACAAACCACCAGATAATTACCATAATCATCGCTGAATCTATCATTAGCCGCCGAAGATGGATACAATAAAAGGACGTTCAAGAATACTCACGCGTGAAATATACGGCTACTGTCCAGTTCATCAATTCGGCTGTGAGATTGCCACCTTTATATGCCGGGAAGCAGAGAATTGGCATCATTACAAGAATAAACGCACAAGAAGCTATTCCGACTGGCTTGCTAAATTTGCCAAGATGCCATGGCCCACGTCGAAACCTGTCACCGACGAAGAATACTCGAATGAAGATGGGGATGGTTGAAAGCAGCATATGCTGCAATGGCTCCGACGGAGAAGATCGCGCCAATAGCTACCGAACCACCAAAGATCAACAAGAGGAGAAGGCAGCCTACAGCTGTATTGAACCACACAGAGTTGACAGGGGTATAAGTATACTTGTTGATTCTCTTCATCCACCAAGAGCAGGGGAAGCAATCATCTCGGGCATAAGCGAAAGTTACACGGGAAGCTGCAACCATACACCCTTGTCCCATAAAGAAGCCGCACATAATGGTAATGGCAAGAACAGCGAGCGCAATCTTCTGTGGCATCACTTGAATGAGATACGATGCCCATGGTTGTCCGAGGGGCGAATCAAGAACTTCCGTTATATCGATAACAGTATATGCAACGACAAGTTGCAAAGCCCATCCCATGAGACCTCCAATTCCACTAGTCAGAACGATGGCGCGTGGAGATGCGATGTTGGCATTACTACATTCCTCCGAGAGATGGAATGGGGGCATCATATCCAGACATTGTCCAAATAATGGCGATAAAAGACATCAAGACTGCAATGCCATCTGGCCAGTCGGTACCATTTTGAATAGACCAGACCTCCTTCGAAGGAAAGAACTTTGGCGTTGTGGCAGTTCCAGTGACCGACGTTGGAATCATGATGATTACAACCAGCAGAGCGATTATATTCAATGTTGATCCAAACGAATTGAACTTCGCAATCCATAATGTTGGCATACTCGATATACATGCATGGATGATCATGATCAAGACGCTTAATAAGTATGTCTGGTAATTCGTTGGTTCATACTCTGGATGGGTAACTGAGGCAGCGGCAAGAATCATAGCTGCAAGCCCATAGTCCACACTTGGTGCTGATGTGATTTGGGATAACCAATTGGACCATCCTGTTATCCAACTTGCGAATGGACCCCAACCTGGAGGCGCAAGTACTGCAGCAGCATAATACAATCCACCACTTGAAACATTTAGCTTTCGTATACTTGAACCTGTCCTCGCAGAACACTCACCTAGTTGGCATACTCGAACACAACTCAGCCATTCCCATCGCAACACACTGAATGAAAAACCAACTAATCAACCATCCCCAAACCATTCCTCCAGTACCAGCATATCCCATTCCATAATACAACGTACTTGCAAAGCTGGGCAACAATCCCAGCACAGCAAACGAAACACAAAAAGTTGTCCATAAGGAGAATTCTCGTTTAAATTCTTGTTTATACCCCAAAGCTATCAGCGCCGCTTCATCTGCACTCATACCTTCTAGATCCGGAACATTTTCCACCGGTAACACCGTCGTGATAGAAGGACGACGTATCAAAAACATCATTAGGCGACACACTACTCTTCGACCGCTTGAATGTAGCCATCTTCGACGATCTGAGGATGATTCTTGTAGATTCAGAGAATTCTTTGCGGACGTGGCATATCTATGTATTATGCGAAGACTTATCAATTGGCTACAAGTCATGACAGAATTTCATTTCAAGACCGTTTGTTCATAGGGCAGAAGGGGTCGTACAACAGCTATCAGATCTAATACTTGATAAGGAAGGTTCAGCCTGAACCCTGCTATCAAGAAGGTGGCTTCGGGTGGATTTCTCTTGTTGGTCTCATTTTCCTATCTTCATGATCTGATTCAATCGGATCTTTTTTCTTATTGCTCCCTTATTTCTGGTAGTTTGTTTCCTATCACTTCTACGTATTTATAGAAAGGCTCATGATTGTGTCATAATTTCCGCTCTTATGTGTCGATCAGAAATGATCATTGTAGCAATATAACACAACATGTGCCATTTGAAGAAAAATCATACATCGTGACATCGTTAGACCAATGGTAAAGCTGTCCACGACCTCACACCACTGAGTGAGTTCAAATGCATATCTTTTATGTGACACCAATCAGCCTTCCTTGTTATGCTTATCGCTACTGTTAAGTCATGAAACCCTGAGGTTAAAAAACTTCTATACCAAGGCGGATTGATATATATGGCTGATATATATACATAAATAATCCCCGCCCAGTCCCCAGTCCGAAGGCCAACTCCACTTCCCGCGAACAATGTGGAGAAAGATAACCACTTTCCATTTACGTAACCTCCCTATCGATATCAACATCATCAAGGAATCAAATCTCTGTTCTCCTCACTACTGTATATAAATGTAGTCTTGCATCGCTTATTAGTATCATGTACTTACCTAGGTATCTCTGTCTATACGTTGGATGTTACCAAAAGAATTACGGTAAATATCTTCTTTGACTACCTATATACTTGATTTTTATGTATTTGTCAAATCTACAGTATTAAGACTATTTTAGCGACGTTGCTAACTTTGTAGATATCAAAAGTTATTACGGTATATAGCTAGAATAGGTATTTACCTAGAGGGATAAATACAACCTTGGAAGCTTTAGACCATGCATGCGGCCATACTGAGACTGCTGATATAATCCCTGCATTTGAACTGCAGCCACTACGTCGGAAGCAACACAGGTTGACCATAGTACTTGAGGGATTTAATAATGTGACGATAACGGCATACCGGAAGCTTAAGGAGATGTGCAATATCGGACTGTTTCGAGTAACGAATACATAGACCGACAACGACGATGAAACCACCAAACGGTATCCATTCTGCCAATATCTAGATGTGAAATCAAGCCATCCTACCACCTCAAGTCTGAAAACCCACTTGTTGAAAAGTGCAGGCTCGCTCATACTGACTCCAAACAAACACTCCAACCAAAACGCAAAACTCTCTTCCCAACAAAACAAAACTCTGCACAATCAGCAAGCCTTGATGCTTCCCTGCGCCCCCATCCCATCTCCCCTCTTAACCGCCGCAAAGACATCCAAAACCTCCTTCTTCTCCACCCCCTTCCCATCCGAAACTCTCAACCCCAAACTCCCCCTCTTCAGCACCGGCGCCAATCCCAATATCGTATCTGTACTAAAGTTGTCAATACTCATCGTGTCTTCCGTCTTCATCATTTGACGCGCCCGGATGTGTTTCAGGACTCTCTTTTCCTCCTCGTTTAGTTTCTCAGTAAGTCCTATTGTCTTTTTGCGGGTTTCGGGATTCAAGGCGGAGACGTTGGGGGGCGCCATGTCAAGTTTGGACATTACGGCGTCGCGTTGCTCCGAGGTGGTGGGTTGAAAGGCGTTGAGACAAAAATCGACAGATTTTTGGAGTTCTTCTTGCGTCAGTTTATTGCATACGTCGGCGGTTCCTTGGATGACTGTGAAGCATTTAATTAGAATCTTTGCTCTCTCCTCGTACTTCTCCGTCGTTCATTTCGTCAATCCGGATCAGATATCTTCGGTATACGTACTCGGTCTAAAGAATGAAAAGGCCAGATCAAATCCATCTTCATCGAAATCGCTCAAGACAGGCTCATCTTGTTTCCGGATTTGCTTATACGCACTCAAAACTACCAATAGAAATCTATTATACCCCTCTGAAACCTTTTTAGAATGCCATGATCCTGCGATTTCCTCCGTACAATCGTCTTTCATCGCAGCACATATCGTCATTGCAGCTGACAAAGCACCAGTGAATGCGAGATGCACACCGGAAGAAAAGTAAGGGTCGATAAAACATCCTGCGTCGCCTACGATGCGGCAATAGGGCATGGCGTATGAAGATGCACTGTAGGAATAATCAGCCGCGGCTTTAATATCTGTCTCCAGTGAGCCTTTGGAGAGGAATCCCGAGATTTGTGGTGCTTGTTTGAGGCATTCTAGATAAAAGTCTTTGGTGCTTGGGAAGTTCATGGCTTGTTTCTTGGATATGGAGATATCTTGGTTCATGACTATTCCTACAGATGTGGTACCATCGTGAAGAGGAATCATCCAACACCACCCACTCTCATCTGAGTAGTTTCATATCAGCGAGCGAACTTCTACCCATACATTAAAATGAGTGATTTTATGGAAAGCAAAGTACCTCTCAAAGCCTCAAAATACGGTGAGTTATTCCTATCCGTACCAATGGCATATTTGGCCGCTCCTTTCCAATATCCCCAACTTGCCACGTTCTTCAATCCCTTGTTGTAGTTTCGATTTTTCATATATTTCGTATTCATAATACCAGCTCTGCCACTTGCATCTACGATATACTCGAACTTGATTGTTCCAGAACTGCCGTCTTTGCTCGACCAAGTGGCTGATGTTGGCCGGCCTGAACTGGCTTGTGAAGTATCTACTGTTGGGGGACTTGAGTTGGTGGAGATTAACGGGACAAAGTTTACTGCAGTAACCTTCACTCCATCAAAGTTCTTAACACCACATTTACCTGCATGTTTAAACATCAGTTCATCGGCTTCAGAACGGATTACATTCCAGGCGTAGTTTTCTGGTCCGCCGGCGGCGATGAAATCCGTGTCTAGGTTCGATGTTAGGTTTGTTATATAGAGCGTGAAATTTGAGAGAAGTCCTTACATCCTTCACGCTTTTCTGTGAGCTTAAATGCTGCTCCCACCTGTTTTAGATGTTAGAATTTCTACAAGCTGAAGGATCACGATTGGCTGAATATGTGTCCACTGCATACTTTTTTGGTAAATCCGTAGTTTTTGAATGTTTCGTCTAAATCGATGAAGCGTAGGAAATGTCGAATTGATGCGAGCATGCTCTCTCCGACATGGTATCTAGTTATGTAGCAGTTAGGCTATTTCCAAGATATTTTTTCTGCATAGTTCGAAGGACTTCTGAGTTTGAGAGGAGTATCAATATTGTAACATCGTGCCTCCCATCAAGAAAGATAGAACTACTTACCTGGGAAACACATCCGCCTCCAAAAGCACCGTGTCAATTCCCTCTCGAGCCAAAGCCGCTGCTGCATAAGAGCCACCAGGTCCTCCGCCCACTACTAGCACACTGCATTCGTTAGGGATCGTGTGATGCATTATGAGTACTTGACTTCCAATCAAAGCACCAATAATGAAGATCGCAGATTGTTATTGTAGCGTGAGAAGTTATTCAGAAAGCAAGGTAAAAGAGAATACCAAACTCTTTGCAAAGAACATTTAAAGTATATCACAGATGCTTTTGATACCATTAGATCGCCTCTAGCTACCAGCGTGTTACCAAAACTTCTACTCTTCGAACGAGTTGAGACACGCACAATTCTTGAACCCGGAGAATGGGCTGTCATGTTTGACGAGGGAGTTTTGTACTCCCCAGTATATGGGACTGTGGAGCCTTCGAGGGGTAGGTAGGACTAGAAAATTGTTGATATTGTGACCCATGTAACAAAGGCTCAAGTAATGCAATGGTGGCGCGGGATTTATTGGGATTTATGAATGTGAGCCAAACACCGCGAGGCTTCCAAATCTTCAGGACAATGCATTTCTTCGTGAGGATCTTGTATGTCTTCCAATACATGGTTCAAATCCAGTAACACCAATCCATGAGAATCATGAAAATTGTATCAAGTTATATAGGCTATTGTGGACATTCGTCAACTGAAAAGTTCTCGATGTATCAACTTGCCACTGGCAACCTCAGTTGTATATGCACAAAATATGCATAAAAATTGGCGTATAAATGAAATTTAAGACTTATATACATAGAAGAAACATCTGGCACTGGCGAGTCAACTTTGGTCCCCCCTTTGTATGATGCAAGAATCGGTACACTGGCATTTTGATTCAGCCATGATTGCTAGTGTCCAATTGATCAGATCAAGCATGTGTAGTTCTGCGAAGTTTCGAATGGAGACATTATGAGAAAGCAGCCTACCTTTTAGCCGATTTCTCCAATTATCAACTTAACCTCAAGAAAAAGGAAAAAGCCATTCCATACCGCCCCAATTCTCTTAAGCCCCAAACAACCTAGAAACAGCACTCAGGGGCCGAAAGACAACAAAACGAAAACGTGTCCTACACCATTTGATGGGATTCCAATTCTCTGTAGTAACATTCAATGTATGCTTTCTGGAACGCTCTAGTTCACTAATTTTCGAAGATTTATTTGGATATGAAGTTGCATGATTATCTGAGGCCTTGCAGAAAATTCCCACCCTTCAGAAAACATGAGGTGCTTCTCCAAAACCAAAAACATACCGGTCGTGTCGGTGATTGATTGATATGAATGAGACAATGGGAAGTATACTACTTCATCCATCGTGTACCAGCTTTCATCGTCCTTATATGAAGCTATGGTCGATCCCAACATGCCAAACAAAATTACCACATTCGTCAATCATCGGTCACTAACATCCTCAACAGAGAGCTTTCACAACCTGAGGTCAAAATTATTCGACCTGACAGATTGATACAAGGTTTCCAGGTTAATGACAGTATGGGACTGTTTACCCATCTTATTCCGGAACATGCCCTGCTGTAGCAACCTTCAATATTTCTTCCTCCAATCCTTCCACTAGCAATACTTCAATGCCCGCATCCTCCAATTTTCTCCTCCCTTCGTTCTCACCCACAAACTTCTCTGGCTCTTTCACGCCGACCACTACCTGTCGAATTCCTTTCCCACCCTCACTCAGCTTCAAGATTCTTTCTAAACAACTCACATTCCCACTCAACCTCTTTGTGCAAGGTTCCATTGTAGTGTATAATATTGTATGCTCTGGCAGAACATCTGCTAGCCGCTCTTCAGATGTATTATGGGCTTGCGAGAGCTTTATGAAGCATGATTGTTCTGCATGTGTATTGCCAGGGCATTCCAGTGTGTAACCTGTTGCGAGAATAGTGTTTGTTGAAGCATTGACAAGTAGTGCGCCGACTCGAAAATTGGTGGGTTTGGGTGGAGAGAGTCTGGCTAAGTCCAGGGCTTGACGGAGGTAGGTGAGATGGTCCGAGGATATTTTTTCTTGCTCCATTTTTCAAAATATGCTTTTCACACGTTGTATCTGTTTAAGTTGAACTCACCATCCATCCATCCATCCATCCATCTTGATGTCCATCAGGTCTGTTCTCTCTATCATTTCTGCCATTTTAGACGACACCGCTTTCTTAGAGTATCTCGGATGCTCGCTCTCCCCTTCGGCGCCCTTCACTCAATTATACTCCGAAGTACCAGGTAGGTAAAAGTGGTGGTAGGTAGGTAGGTAGTATCCATAGGACGCATAGGACGCATAGGACGTATAGTACTTCGTACTAGGTAGTTATCAACCCAGAGATCAGTACAAGGTATTTACTAGGTATTAGTTTGCGTTTGCATTCACGATTCCGTCAAGGAAGCGAACAAGGATAGAAAGCCCAGAATTCGGAATCAATAGGATTTCGTTGATATAAGGTTTTTGTCTACGTCAATTGACAACTCTCTCAAGTCATTCATTATTCTAGATTTCATTCGATTCACCCATTCGATTCACCCACTCGATTCACCCATTCAATTCACTTCCAACCAAAATGTTCATAAAACCATAAAGTTTTGGCCTCAAACACTTACTGTATGCTCGTGCTCGAATATCTGTTTCCATCGCGGCAACCCTAACTTTTTGGTCACCCCCCTGGGAGAGTGTGGAATCTCAGCAATCTGGCAAGCAAAGAGGAAGTGACCAAAGATACAACCTGCTCGCTGCCCCTATCCACTTACATAAGCTTTTAAAAGATTACTGGACTCGTGAACTCTGAGGTAAAATGTCTGATGCAGAATTCCAGACTATCAAGGCGACTGAGGGGCACTCGGAGGGCAGCAAGGAACAACTGCAAACTATTGGATCACCAACCATTGGAGGAGGGACATCGCCCAAACCACGCTCTGTAAATTCATCGGAAGGTAGGGTAGCTATTTCATATGTTGCGAGATACGTCGACGGCAATGTCGTGGTGTTTGGGGCTTTCACTATTGCTTCTCCAAAACAATGCGCTGATGCAAGTTTTGTTTCTAGACAATGGACATACCTCAACTTCTAAGAGGACTCCGATAAAACTGATTCGAAATGGAGCGGCTAGAGAGAATGGAACCGACACAGTATATGCGCGACCTTCTACGGCTATTGACCCTCTATCGCATGTATGCCACTTCGATATACTCCTTTGATTACTCTCTGTGAACAATCATACCAGCAGTTTAAAGGTCACATTAGCTGACCAGGCATGTAGCATATTCTGAAGCGTACGAATACCGAGAACACAATACCCCAAAAACTTCGAAATGCCCCTACTTCAGGAAGTGTTCTTCCAGAAATCGCGGAACCGGGGAGTCCCGACACAAGTTCTCCTGGTAGGCAATTAGCCCCAGAGATGCGCAGCGACAGTAATCTGGCGAAAGACAAGAAGTGAGTCTACATTTGGCACAATCGAATGTGGAGAGCCTATACTTGCAGACTTGCTTACTGTGCCCTCGTGGCTGCTTATGTTGGCGGACGCTGGAGAGTGATCATCTTACGAAAGCTAATCAGTAATATCTTGTAGGAAAGGAGTCTCCTTTTTAAACCGTTTCAACATATTAGGGGGAAAGAAAAATGAGGAGCCGGAGATGGACGACGATGAGTCAGAACTTGGCGATCCACGCACTGAAGGCATGAATGCGCATGTCTTTTCCTCGTCGATAGGTGCAAATGGTTATATTCCGAGACACAAGGAGCCACCACGATATATCAAAGTCCGAGCCCATCATAAGAAAACTGTAGAGTTTAATCGCATGTTTCTAGCCCAAGAATTGACTGGTACAAAAAGTCCTCTAAAGGACGAGAGAGTACATAATCTCACTACTTCAGAACAACCCAATAGGTTATCGAAACCACCAAGATCGAGCGGCGCAGTGTGGGCAGCCGAATTTAGCAAAGACGGGAGGTATTTCGCCGCGGCAGGAAAGGATCGGGTGGTTCGAGTTTGGGCAGTCATATCTACTAAAGAAGAACGGCGAGCCCATGAATTTGACGAAGATGGCGAAAAGCTGAGCGCCCCTGTCTTCAAATCTAAGCCGGTACAGGAATTTGAAGGCCATACCCTAGATGTTCTGGATCTTAGTTGGAGCAAAAACAATTTCCTACTGTCTTCTTCAATGGACAAGACGGTACGATTATGGCACGTAAGTAGGCCTGAGTGTCTGTGCACTTTTAACCACAAGGACTTCGTTACATCGATAGCATTCCACCCGCGTGACGATCGATTTTTCTTGGCTGGTTCGCTCGATTCAATTCTCCGGCTTTGGAGTATTCCTGACAAAAGTGTTGCATTTTGGAACCAATTACCAGGTCTCATAACGGCCGTGGCATTCAGTCCAGATGGTAAAACCGCTATAGCTGGTGTTCTTAGTGGAATCTGCTTGTTTTATGAGACTGAAGGTTTGAAGTACCACACCCAGATTCATGTCCGATCATCACGAGGAAAAAATGCCAAAGGGAGCAAGATCACCGGTATTCGCACGATTGTATATCCTCCCAACGACCCGGAAGGTGAAATAAAAGTCCTGATCACTTCCAATGATTCTCGAGTTCGAATGTATAACCTCCGAGACAAAGCTCTAGAGATGAAGTTCAGAAGCCACGAAAATGCCTACAGCCAAATTACCGCCCAATTCAGTGATGACGCACAATACGTTATATGTGGTAGCGAGGATCATAAAGCTTACATCTGGTCCCTTGGAGTGACGGATAATGAGAGCAAGGATAAAAGACCTTGCGAATTTTTCGAGGCGCATTCTGAAGTTGTGACGGCCGCTGTGATGGCGCCGACGAAATCTAGAATACTTCTTAGTGGCTCGGGAGATCCTCTCTACGACTTGTGCAACCCACCACCTGTGACTCTACTAAGTAGAGAAGAATCAAATATTCCCTTGATACCTCATGCTACCAGCGAGGCAGGCAACCGGGATTCTGGGACCGTTTCCATCGAGGATATCTCAGAATCACCAATTAAAAAGCCCGAACAATCATCCGCTTACCTTAGCAGGTCCCACCATAACGATGGCAATATCATTGTAACTGCGGATTACCTTGGCCGTATAAAGGTCTTTCGACAAGACTGCGCTTATCAAAAACGACGTAACGACCAATGGGAAACGTCATCTCAATTCTCTAAAAAGATGCTCGCCAGAAGCAACAGCATAATGACACGTCAAAGTGGGGGGTCACATTCGCGGCGAACCTCTATATCCCAAAATTCCTTGTCAGGTCCAGTCACACAATTAGACCATAGCATCCTCGACTGGCGCAAGTCCATTTCCAACGATAGACCCAGGACCTCTAATTCTCATACCAGAACTTCTATTTTTGGCAATCGAAGCGACCGTAGTGTCTCACCCGCCAAATTTACTCGTGCCCCTTACTCCTCATCATCTTCCGCCAATCTTGCAGGTGCCAGCCGCCAACTCCAATACGGTGGTAATGTTGCACCCACAAATACAACGACAGTGAGTGGCGGTCATCGCCCCTCCTCTATCGCTACCATAAGCCCCCCTCCATCAATTTTCAAATCGCAATCAAAACCAGCTTCTCCCAAGCCAACCGCCAACTCCGTCCTTCAAACTCAATCCCGCCTCACCTCCTACAACCTCATTGAACGGGGACGGCAATTCAAACATCCTCAAATTAGATCCTGCGGGGAAGTCTTACCAATTTTGGAACGTTGCAAATTGGAAAAACAACTCAACCATGGACCAAAACATGAACAAATTGGGGCCCGAACTTCTTCGGCCCGGCACATCATCTCGTGCAAATAGCATTGTCTCGAGGTTGAGCAGTGAAGCGAACTCCGAACTAACTGATGAGTATCGGGATCTAGAGGGTGATGCTAGTGATGGCAGTGATCAAATGGTTGCATGCAGGAAGTGCGGAGGAAAGGACTTTAGGGCCAAGAGGGTTGGGGTGGGCGTGGGAAGAGCACAGAAATTGGTGTGCACGAAGTGTGGAACAGTGAGTGAGTGATCGAGTGATCGAGCAAGCGGGCTTGGTAGATCGGAGGCTCGTTAATTGGGAGATGATGGCAGTACGTAAGGAAGAGGTACCTACAGAGATAAAGGATATGAGTTGGGAAATGGGAGGCAAGATCTTTATTTAGTTATCATTCAACAACCCCGCAGTCATTGATTGGGTCGAGGCGGGTCACAGTTATTGGGTCAAAAGCGAGCGATTGATTGTATAGAGTTTGGTGTTGGGATACGGTGTTTGGATAGGTAGGTACCTTTGGTATATTCTTAGCGCTACATAGACTAGATCAGATCAGATAGAAACTGCAAATGTGAAAATCCGTTGATTCCTGTCCTAATCCGACAAATGAGTTATATATGTCGCGGATCACTCTCATACGATGGGTATATCTCCCTTCTGCCACCCCCGAAGAAAGTACGAGAAGTGACGCGCGGGTGGGTGAGTGTGTTTCCAGCCTCGAATACCTCAATAATGATTCCTCAACAAGCAGGTCGCCACGTCAAGTATCCAACCTTCTGGTATCTGTAATACTTATTCATCTAGGAGCTGCTAGGCCATAGCTGAAGCTGGCTACGTGCGATATTGAAGGGCCTTTAGATCCTGCATGGTAGAACATCCAATACAGCAACGAACAAAACCTTGACCGGATGAGTTGCACGTAGACATACTAGGTAGAACTAGGCAGGTATTGGTTTGTCCACGCACGGGGACACCAACAACCCGATCCCTTCCAACGCCGTGGATTTCTCTTCCTAATCTTCACGTCCGTGGACAACGCAATTCATCTGCATCGCATCTACCAGTTGCAACCCGCCAGCCGGCGTGCTTGCGTCGCGGCGTGTTTCTTGGGTATTGGAGGCCGAGTCCTAGATATAGATGGATGGAGAGATACTCGAGTAGATAGATGCCCATTCTAATATTGTCCCTGTAGGAGGATACCGACTGCAAAAGAGCCTGCGCAGTGTTCGAGAATCGACACGAAAGGGGCCGCCGGCCCGATTATTGGCTGGAATCTCACCTCCCCACAACCCCCCTTTGCCCGTCCACTCCCCCCTGCCCGTCCACTTTGTGGACGCGCTTACCCCAGTTGTTGGATGGAGGAGATAGATTAAGCTTAGATGGACGGGGTCGAGATTTTTCCCTCCGTCCACTTGAAGAGAATTGCCGCATATATATAATATGGAGTACATGAGCAGGCCGCAGGTCTTCTTGCTTGCGTGCTTGCGTGCTTGCTTGCTTATTCATCTGTTTGGTTGTGCGCTAGATTCAATCGGTACTTGCTGGACGGATTGGCTGCTGCTCGATGTTTCAGTTCCCCGCCCGTCCACCGCGGCGTGGTGTGCGATATTGTGATTGTGATTGTGATTGCGAGTAACCTTATATAATAATAACTTCCCCATTGGATCTGCGGAGATAATCACGGTTCCGCTCTGCAGTACTTGCATTCCACCATTCTCCCTTCCACCTTGGACGCTCGCCTCGGGGATTCTGGGACCTGACTAGGACTCCTGGGTACGTACGCGTGGCACTTGGGGATATTTTGAATGCCGGGCACCTATGATCGTTGAGGTTGAGTGTCATCAGCAGTAGGTACCGGTAGTGATGCCGCGTCGAGACGGCCACAGGAAGAAAAAAAGAAAATTGGATTTTGCATGTTCATGCGTAGGTCTATTTCTGCGGAGATTTGTACTGTATAGTTATACTCTGCAGCTTGCAGAATGGGTGTAGGAACAGTACTTGGACGTAATAATGATCGAAGGTGGTATTGAAGGACGGGGTTTCTACGGTTTATGTCATGACAAAATTCTAATCCGGATTGAACGTTCGGATGTGGACGGATGGCGAGCCTTGTCTTTGAAGTGACGGAGTCGTAGAGAGATGCTAGGATAATTGAGGGGGTCAGTGGCATATATTTGATGGCCAGTAAATGACCGGCAAGATACTGTAGCACGTAGACGTGAGCATTTTTGGAAACTTCAGTTGTGCAAAGGATACAAATATGTAGTAATTGGGAACAATACGTGCTCCTGGTTCGTTCGATTCATCAAATTATTGATACTGTTATCAATAAGGCACATAGACCTTCGGTTTACATCATTCCCGTCACCATCTCCAGTATGTAAGTGGAAGGTGGAGTGTGTAGGGGTCTAATCTGATGTGACGGTACGAATGGAGATCCCCCCGATTGCTTTTTAGTATGGCTCACCGTTACATATATTTTCACCGGGACTATCTCTTAGATAGTATATGAGAACCGAGTAAGAGTGGGTTGACTTTTTGATTTCCCATATATACATCATTCGAATTCCCTTGAGGTCTTTACCTCTCACATTAATTCAACGCACATTCTTTATTACCTTCATCATGCGCACCTCTACTTTGGCCTCCTCAGCTCTTGCCTTTGGGCTTGCATCTGCTAGTCGCATTACTGCCCGTGACAACAGCTCGGTCTGGGTAACAGAGGTGCCTGATCATGTCCGTCCTTATGCAATTGCACATTATGATGCTTCGGGTTGCGTGATTGGCAATCAGGTTTACCGCTTCCCGGTCACTGGGCCATCTTCCGGAGGTGCTTTCTCTCTCCTTGCAACAAACGCACCCGGATCTTCCGAACTGGGAGTTCTTCCTCACATTCACCAGAGACACTACGAGAACTTTTTCAATCTCAAAGGCCGCTACCAGCTTTGGACCGGAAAGGACGGGGACGAGGAGACAAGAGTCTTGTCAGCAGGAGATTACGGAAGTGTGCCAATCAACACAACCCATACTTTCCAAATCCTCGATCCGGATACTGAGATTGTGGGAGTTATCCAGCCTGGAGGATTCGAGTACGTTTGCCAGACATGACAAGATTTAATCATAACCAGATATGAAACTGACAATATTTTCAGGAGCCTGTTTTATGCCCTCGCAGACTCCAATTGGACCTCGGCTTCCTCGGTGACCCAAACCCCTTACGACCCTCTCATCGTCGTCAATGGCAGCAGCTCTCCTCCTGCTTCGGTTCTGAGCGCTCTTGAATCATTCGACGTTTATGCTCAGTTTAATTTCGCACCCCGCAGAGATGCCGTAAATGGTACTGCACCAACAAACACTACCTGGCACACCGGTCCAAACGCCCTCGGCGCTCAAGGCTCTCCATACTATGTCGCGAAGGACTTTGGACCAAAATACATCAACGATGCCGCCGGTTACCAGATCATCCAGCCATTCGTTACGCCCGTGCAATCCGGTGGCGACTTCTCTTTGTCGACCATCACGCTCAACCGCAAGTTGTCCAACGTCACAATCCCAACATCTCAATTTGTCGACCATGCAGCTTTCGAGATCATTGAAGGTTTGGTTACTGTCGAAATCCAAGGCGAGACATTGTCTCTTGTCCAAGGTGATGTTGTGTTCATCCCTGGAAACACAACTTTCAAGTACTATAGTACTGTCAACTTCGCAAAGTTCTTGTTCATTGGGGCCGGATCCGAGGCATTGGATACCCAGCTCATTGCCAATGGCACTTCCTGGTCATTCCCAGTCTTCCCTACATATGCTTAAGCAGTATGTAGTGTTCTGAACTAGTTCCAGCTCAATTAATAACAACCAATACAAAGCCTTTCATAACATGATTTGGTTTGTGCTAAAAATGCGTACTTCTACGTGTGACCATTGTAAAGCATACATCCGCCTAAGCCTTTGTATCACTACGTACGCTGTCAGCAAGTTGCGAAGACAAAGCCTAACGACCTGATATAAAAGCTTATAATCGTTAACAACGCAACAACAAATAACGTATTTATAGATGACGCGCAAGCCTGCTTCCTTGTTGTAATCGGTCAAAACCTTGGAACAATCTCGGAAATGTCATTGTTGTCGAGTGACTTGAGTCGTTATAGATTTGAGTTTTTTCCCATGGCTTGCAGAGCCACAATGAACAGAAAGAAAAGTCGGTAAATGCCGCGTACCCCATTCACTAAAGAGAGCCAAGCCACAGTGATTTGTAAATGAACTAGTGAGTTTTGAGTTAATTAGCCCCTTTGAGACGTCATGCACGTTCGTTCATGCACGGAATATTGGCGGAAGACTGGGAACGAGCTACTGCCGCAAATTGTTTCGTACGCTCGCAGTCGGTCAAAATACGAGAAGTTCATCATCTCGGCCTTGTGAGGATATGGGGTGAGAGAATGATCTGCTTGCCAGGTAGGAAGCGGGATACGGGCATATATATATATATATATAAGCTATCCCCGTCTCTACCTTCATTCACTACCTTTGCTTCACTTCCCTCCCACCGTGATCCTCACTAATAGATCATCTGCGAACTCAAACTTACCTCATACAAGCTTCCCAGACTACTGTACATACCTTTTACAACCAAAGTAACTCTTCTATCTTCAATAGTACCACGGTCAATATTCTCATCATGCGCTATCAAGTTCTCCCAGTTGTCGCCCTCCTTTCCCTCTGTGCATCAGCACAAGATCTTGGCGACATCGTCAACTCGATAAACTCGGACATTAATGGAGCACTTAGCACGGCTTCATCAGCACTCGGTGGTGCTTTTTCGAGTGCCACAAGTGATGCTGCTGGCGCACTTTCGACCGCCTTGTCAAATGGATCCGGCTTTCTATCAACTGCGACCTCACTTGGTGCCGGTGCATTATCCACTGCGACTTCACTTGGTGCTGGCGCATTCTCAACCGCTACAAGCAAGGCAGCCGGAGAATATTCTACTTTGACATCTGCCGCTGCATCAAAGTATTCGAGTATCCAAAGTGCAGCCAGCAGCCAGATTTCGAGCTTGAGTTCGGTGGCCGAGACCGCGACGGATAGCGCAATTAAGAGTTCCATCAGCGCTGCGATTGGTAGCATCAGCAGTGATATGGCCAGTGCATCATTAGCAATATCAAGTGCAGCCAGCAGGGCCAGTAGCAAATTCAACTCCGCCACAAGTGGTGCCGCAACCGCCACGTCCACCACATCTAACTCGGGAGCTATGAGAACACAGGTGCCAATTGCTGGAGGAGCTCTTTTGGGTGCGGCTCTATACTTGTTGTAGGTGGAAGATATCACCAGGAAGAGAATTTTAATGCATGACGTTTGGGACTGTTGAAGGGGTGTTGACGGGTGGCGTTGGCTTGTCGTACAAGATGTACTCTTTTTTTCTTCATGAATGCATCTATGAAACATGAACCTGTCTATCGATTTTAATTGAAGGCTTAATTTCGGAAAATAATAACGAGGTTCATCAACCCATTTTCGCTTTCTTGAATTAATTGTATGCATGTGAATTATTATGGTACGAGTGAGACATCGAATATATCATTTGGTTTCTCATCATTCCCCAAATTGATTTTGTGGAGTGAGTTGATAGTACTTGATACCCGTCGGGGCCTTCCAAGGTTCCAAGATGCTTTGATTTAGTCCGCTCTGGGTAATTTTCGCTTGAACAGTTAGTTGTATGTGGAATCCCGTTTTTTCCTATTTCGGCAAAGAAAACGTTAAACTAAGACAAGGCCTCGGGAATATATATTATAATTTATAATTACAGTATAACTTTAAACGTCCACGGGTATTTCATTATAAGCAAATTCGAATTCAATATATATTAATTTGGATTTTATAAGCGATCCATGGATACTTGTAGCAAGCTAAACCTAATACAGTACTGTACTTGGTAAGATAGCGACACAGTAGCAAAATGCACTCCGTACTTGTATAATTAGCAATTTACTAATTCCTAATTTAGTAATTTATTAATTCCTAATTATAAACGCCGATGTTCCGGTCTTTTTGATCCTCCCGAGTCCCGTCCTCTTCAATCTCCCTTTCTTGTACGCCTTCCGTCTGTTTGACTTGCCCAGGTGTTATTAGAAATATTTTGTTAGATGCAGGTTGTCTGCTCATTCTAGTCATCAACCACCACCTGCAGTACAGACAGACAGTATGCTCCTTATCAAATACTCTTTAAGCTTCCTCTCCCTCCGATAAAATCTCCCTGAGCTCTCCTTGTCAATCAAAACTTCTACTTCACAGCAAAGGGTTCTCGTAGTTCCACATTATTAAGTATGATCTACAGTTTCATCCACATGAACGTCCCGACTCCCCAGGGAGTATATTTTACCTACTCCGTACAGCAATCGCTGCATGGCTATCTATTATCGATATCAATGATCATCATCAGGATCATTGTGATACTAATAACTACACTACACAACTGCACTGGGATGGATTAAATGGTCCCATAAGTTAGGCTTGCTACATCCTTCAGACATAATTGACACCTATTAGAAAAATAGTCCATTCCATAATTAGTTTGTCAGATGCAGCAATGCTGTCAAGACAGAAGTTCTCATCGATTGGTTTTATTTGATGTTTGTGTTTTGACATCTGAAATCCTTCAGCCGTTGGGATCATACGACCCTGAGCGGGGTTTGTAAGTCTTATCTAGTACTTCTAGAAGAAGCTGGAGATGATCCTATCCTCATTCTGGGCCACTCAGATAGTGTTATGTATCCATCGATAATGTTCGAACTCAGACTCGTGTAAGGAAAATGCCGTCGCATGAATATCAGATGAGATATCATCAATGATCAATCAATAATTGGGGAACAAGTTCGTTTCGCCCGAAAGATTCAGATGAAAACTTTGCAATATTGTGACTGGTGGGCCAATGGTGGAACATAATTTCCATGAACATTACATTGGGGGAATATGCTCAGCCTGATGAGACGCCATCTACGCCGCATCGACTTTTGCAATGTGCCCTTCACAGCCTTCGATTATGGCCATGGCCAAGGGAGCTTCATAGTTGCCTGTAACACAACTTGTGCCAGAAATAGATGAAGAACGCAGCCTTGAAACAACCTCCCACAAGTAAAGACACCTTTGCCGGCAAACAACTTCGTATTTGGAGAGGCATCTCATATCAACCGAATATCTGCAAGCATTTTTGAAAAGGAGGGAGTACAACCTACTCTGTAGTATGTGATGTTGGGGGCGGGGCTCCCCCAAGCTTGTTACGGCAAAGGGCACTTGCAGGTTGTTGGAACAAGGGATTCTTCAATTTCGTTGGCATTCTTTTGACCTGTTTCTCTAAAAGAAAAGTTTTTCTTTAGATGGGAAAGATAAATTTAGACGCAGGCACAGAAGCTGCAACCATTTTCGAGGCACTGTTGTTTCATCCTCCTATTTTTCAACCATCGCCGTCGTTGAATCATGAGTTCATAAGTCTTGAGGGTTTCCATAGTTGAGATGCAGATATTCTCTATCTAGTGCTCACAGCAATCAGAACATATTTCTTGATAAACCTAATCAGGCAAATCTTTATTAGCAAGAATTCTATTCGAAAAGCTCAACAAAAGATCAATGATGCATTTCCAGAGTGCTTTCACACTCATCCCACTCCTTGTTACCGCTACACGCGCTGATCTGGGATCAGCCATGACTTATGGCACATACATCGCCGCAGAGACATATGGCGGCATAAACACCATCACTTCAGATTATGCCCAAGCCCAGGCTACCCAAGATGCCCTCTCCACCGCAGTATCATCTCTATCCTCCATCACATCCGTAGCCGCTACAGCAACCGGCTCTACCCTCTCCGCTCTCATATCCGAAGCATCCTCCCTCTCCTCCGCCGCCTCCTCAATCTCCAAATCGCTTTCCAAATCCAATTCTCAAGCGTCTAGATCCAGCGCTGCGTCGCTGAGTTCCGCTTCCAAAGTCGCGGCATCCGCTCAAGCCCAGCTTACGAGCATGAGTGCGGAAATTAGCAGTTTGAAAAGTATGGCAAGTACGGCGACTGGAAAGGCACAAAGTGAGGCGTCAAAGAGTGCTAGTAGCTTAAGCTCGAAGTTCACAAGTGTTAGTAATGTTGCTAGTGTGGCAGCTAGTGCTACTGCGGCTTCGGGAGACGCTTCTGAAAATTACATACCAGTTTGGGGAGCTATGGTTGCTGGTGCTGTGGGATTATTGATCTAGAAGTTAGATTCCTTACAGGATACGGGGGTGGCTTTAGGCAACGTGGTGACAATATGCTTGGGAAGTCATGCAATCAATAAAAGTCTAAAGATAGATGGGGTTCCATTCAAGGAAGAATATCTACTTAGATCTTAAGCTTATAAGTGAGACTCTGTACTTCCATTCTTTTTTTTTTTAAAAAAAATTTGAGCTGACGCCTCCGCACATCACTACGTGATTGGTATCATGTAAGCACTTTTTCATCGACGTCCATTTCTTCTCTTGATATTTTACTCAGTATCAACAAATTGGCACATCATGCGTGAGCGCACCAAAACCCGACAAGCGAATTCAACTGAAAAATAATGTGAAGGGTGTGCTTGGTCCTGGCATACACTTTTAGCCACCGCTCTCATCTTTGGAGAGCCTTCGAGCCTGTAAGACACGAGACTGGTGCCCCGGTTGAGCATGTAATTGTAAATCGGTAAGGTCCGCCGAAATCGTGACACATTCCTGGATCGTGTAGCATTCGGTATTGGTATGCGATGATTCACGTGGGCATCGAGCATACACTTGGAGCTGGGACCTCATCTGTAAATCATGTATTTCGGCTTAACACTCTACAAAGAATATTCCAAGTAGGTCGCGTGGTATCGGGGCCGGGATCGGACTCCTCACAGTATGCCCTACGTATCTTGCCGAGCATTTGACTCCCTGTATTGGGAAAGAGCCGGGAGCAAGCAGATCGCGGCGATCTCACGGGGAAAAGTATAGGAATGTCGACAGCAGCCATGGCGAGTAATGGGGCTATCGTGAATCAGAGATGCGAAGGAACCTGTGCTCTGTGCACAAATGGGCGGAGATTGATGATGCACCGAAACGTTCGACTGAAAGACCATCCCAGCCCACTCACATGGTCGTCACCTAGATGTTGCGGGAGGGATGGACGGTGCATATAAGAATTGTTAGACTGGCCTTCCTCGAAACGAGACGCGTCAAGTATCAAAACTGCCGGCAAGCTCCCACGAGATCTTATCACGGAAGCACTGCCACGCATTCCACCTGTTACACCATGGCCCCTTGGCATTGTTTGAGTTGCCAGGGCTCTTTCTTTACGTGCGAGCGGTGGCGAGACGCCTCAGTGCCAATCGTGTAGTCTTCCGATGACTTCGTCCGGCTGAGATCTGGGCCGAGTCGTGGCAGGGCATGGTTCTAGTTAATGGAGGGGTTTCTCAAGGGTTGAGATCAGGGTTCCGACACGATGGCTGCGAAACGAGGAGGCTGCTACGGTGGAATATCTGTACATACTAAATCAGGTTACCTTTCAATGAGTGTGAATGTTTCCACTGGTTTGCATCATTCGCTTCATCTGAAGGATATCCAGATTTCAAACAGGCATATGCAGAAAGTTTGCTTTGAGCCGCAACATTTCAACTGCGTGATGTGATTGGATGGCTGCAGCTTCGTAATGAGACATCCACACCTGTGAACTCTCCACAAATTATAGGAATCCGTGACTGCTGCCACAGTGTTATTGAGAATTTAACTATCTGGCAAATCTCCTACACGGTGAGAAGCTAACTAATAAAACCAAGCTATGGCATTGATAAAGCAATTGAAATCATGACCGCTTGCCGCAAATACACTACATCGCAAGACTTGAAACTGGTATTACCATCCTATTATAACGTGTACAGTTTGCCTCCGAAGGTAGTTTTCTGCTTGTCTATATGCACCTTTACGCATATGCAGCCCAACCTATGGATGTTAGTTGCCAAGTCGTTCCCAATGGGTTAATGTGCTACAGAAAGGAAAGAGAAAGGATGGATGAAATGAAACGAAAGGGAACAGAACATACCTGAGTACAAAACCGCCAGATTCGTCTCGTCACTCGCTTGATTGATCAAGTCATTGACTGTAGCTTCTACACTCAACGTTTTCGACAATTTCTTCTTCACCACCGTCAACGCCTTGTCGGCTTCACTTGGCTGATTGACTGCCTGTTTCCCCGCAGCTCTCTCGTGACCCATCCCCGGCTCCGGTGCTACACTTTGCGCGACCTGTAACTTTGCAAGTCGCACTGGTGATATAGACCAACTGTACAATGGATCATACCTGAGAACGTCAAGAATAGCCATAATACTATAAGCTTCCTTGCGCAAAGCAGAAAGGGTGAATTCACAGCATCGTCGGAATACACCTTCGGTTTTCGTGATGCCCATTCCGTCGACGATATCACGGGTAAGACGGAAAGGCACTAACTCGGGAACTGGAAGAACTCGACCCATTTCGAAAGCCACACCAAGATCAATATGTACCACTTCACCGCTCTCAAAATCGAGAAGAATGTTATGGCCATGCCTGTCGCCCAATCCAAGAACGTGACCTAGAATCGATATAGCAGCTGTGCTGCGAGTATATGCTAGCCGTTTCGTGAACCATTCATCGGGGTCGTTGAAGTTTTCTGTAAAGAAGTATCGCATGACGGGATGGAAACGATCTGTGACCCATTTGAATTTCTTGACCCGCGCTTCCGTTGAATGAGCTTGGACTTCCCCTATCTCTTTACGACATATGCCTCCTTTGAGGTCTTTCGGATAGAAGCGCTCATGAGCTGGCATGAGATATTCATGTAAGGGAATTGTGCTTGGCACGAATTCGATGACACCAGCTATGGAAGTCAGTGGTAGGACTTTATACGTTCTGATGCTAAGATTTCTTTGTCGAGTAGCCCTGTTCGTTTTCAAGAGTTCACTGACTTGAGCGAAAACTTGTTCCATGATGGCATCTTGGCGCAGATCATCATTGCCACCTTTTACCTAGCAGATGTTAGCGGTAGTATTTTTGTATGCTATGTTAAGGCCATACCAATTGTTTATATCGCGATCCATTATCTGCGATGGCAGTAATAATTTTCGGCGCACTTACTCCAGATGCTATACTCATCTGTGATTCGAACCTGACCATTTTTGGGACTTTAGAATAATTCTTATCCGCACGAAGCTCTATTTGCATCGTTGGAGGAGGGATTGAGTGCTTTCCGAGGACTCTGATAAGCTTTGCTCCTGCAGGAGAATCCTTAATCGAAAGCTTTTTACCAGTCTTGTACTTCTGATCGTCTTTCTCGCCTGCAAGTTGAGTGTATGGTTGTATGACGACACCTAATGCAGCCCAGGTTGCTTGTGAGTTCTCGGCTCTTTTAAGTTGCTCTGAAACTTTTAGGGTGGCTGTATGCCTCGAAACAGCTACTTCATCTTTGGTATTTGGCCGACTATGGGACCCAGCATATATCTGGTACATTCCATGATATGGATGATCTGTACAAATGCGTAAAACCAGACTGAAGAGAAGTTGTTGAAATTTCGAATCATTGTCAAGTAAACGAGAACTGAGCTGATTCATCAATGTGGCGAATTTTCGACTTGGCACCTTTGCCAGAACCTTGGCGACAGCTTCATTAGCAAACCCCTTCCCAGAATGTTCAAGCCAAAGTGCGGTAAAACGTAGAGCATTGCTATCATGATTATCCGAAGCACCTAACGCGAGAAGGTGATTCTCTAAGCATTGGCGCAAAAGCTCATCTCTGCTAGAGCAATGGCGGCGATACTCTCGCTCGTCTAGGGCGAGCCATGCCTTGGCCTTTTTCAAATGACTTGTATGTCTTGCTCTCTCTGCGGATGAAGTAGACTTTCTCAGGAGTTCTTCGTAGTCGGCGACGTCACTGGATCTCATCTCGCTCAACTTCTTCATTCGCTCCAAATCTTCCAAACTGTCAGGGTCTTGTAGTTGCTCATCACAGAATACAGCGAACTGATGAAAGACCTTTGCAGCTTCATTGGCACCGGTCAATTTCAAGTCTTTGAGTGCAGGTTTTAGATATTTCTCAATGATACGATCAGGCTTTTCGAGCCTAGCTTCGGAGACTTGGTGACCAATCTTTGAGAGGAGATCCGGACGACCAACGGCTATCGTCTGCGCCTTTAAGAAGCTTACATCATCCAAGGCCCGTAGCATCCCTATCGAAGATGTCATTTCACCTTGCGCCCACAATGCATCCGCGGTCTCCATGTGAACTGCAGCTTCAATTTCCAAACCGAGCGATTGGCACGGTTTGATAAGATCAATCAATGAGGTCGCGATAGATAATGATTCTTGTAAAGCACCGTGGGCACGGTTAAGAGACGAAGCCCTGAGTGCAACATGTACCTCCACCAGCCTCGTATCTTGAGAGCAGAGATTGAGTATATCTCTAAGACGTGGTTGCTGGCTCAGGATACTTAAAGTTGTTCGTCTACAAGATAATATTTGGCTGATGTCATCAACCCTGGTTGGTATTAGCTATGAATGTGATAGAACATGAGAATTACTTGCCTTCCCGTTTCCATCCATTCGGATCGTTTCTGGAATCTGGACAAGATTTCTTGAAATTCTTCAGAGCCTTGAGAACTAAGCACTTCGTCCATCTCAGAAAGAGCCGCCAAGGTTCTTAGTGACTCATGAAGGGCACCAGCGCTAAGGTCGTCTCGCACGAGGCGTTCCATTGTACCATGAAGTCCTTCATTGATTGCTTTCATGAAGGTTCCACGACTTGTAGCAACATGAGCTGCTTGGAAGGCTTTGTATATCGTCACTGAGTGGTTGTCGCTTGCGGGCACTGGAATGTCCCATTGCTCTAGTTTACGCGCAGTACGAAACATAGAATCCAATGACGTTCCAGCTATTCCAGAATTCTGGTGTGCTTGCAATAGAGAGTGGGAGAGACCACTTAAACTAAGCATGTCCAGCGCTTTAACAAGAGACTGTGCGTCCTGAGCGGCTCTAGGATCTTGCTGCTTAAAGTGGCTGTCATATTGTGCTCCCCTGAAAGCAAGACTTTTAGCCCCATCCCTCTCGTATTCAAGTCTTGCTAATATCGTGCTTAAGTTGGCTGTCTGTTGCACTCCATAGTATAGATCTGGATCGTCAATATTCTCAAAAATTGCGAGAAGCAAGTCTGTGGGTAGCTCGGGGGCTTCACTGCCGTCTTTCATCATCGAGGAACGTCGAGAAGATTTGACCGGGATCGATTGGTGTTCCTCGACAAATATGAGCGCCGTTTTAAACATTCCACAATGTATAGCAGCTGTAGCGACTTTGAGACAGTCGAGATTTAACCAATACAAACGATCCGCCGAGGATTTCTCGTGAGGGAGAGGTTGGGTACGTAAATATAAAATTGAGTTGATGAGTGTCTTTAGGTTATTCTTCTCAACGGACTGACTCTTGGAAAACCACACCGCAAATGCACTGGATATTTGGTCACGGTTATTTTTTTGCGCCGGAAAATCTGTGGAGAGCACGAGGTGAAGAATGAACGGAAATGCTTGATCAGCAAATTCTGGAATATCCCTGAGGACTGGTGCTAAAGCGCACAGTATGGGGTCTTGAGGAACAGCTCTAACTAACGCAATGGAAAGATCCCGCAGCCAATTAGAAGAAAGGATAGAATCTGCCTCGAGGTTATCCCTTAAACTTCCCAAACCATCTACAGGGTTTGCGATTTCACATGGCGGAACAGGATAAGGATTCCACGCTGATGCTTCAAACACTGGTAGTGATAGGGTCTGGCGACCAATTTCCAAGATCTGCTCATCTGAAGTTGTAACGATCACACGTAAAGCCGTCTCAGCAATCCCCACTGCCGAACGATCATCTCCCAAGATTAGTGATTGTAGAATACTCAAGATGCATGCCCTTGATTGAAGGTTGACTTTGGATGATGCCTTGAAATCCTTCATATTGGATAACGTAGATTCTCGTAAAAAGCTCGTGGTGCACATGACCGGTAGCCGCAAAGGCTCTCCCGAGAATCCGCGCGGCCCAAGACATGTATTGTTTATTCGATGATTGGCCTCTGCAAGATTTCCACACGACAGCAGCCCTTTCTTCAGCAGCTGCATCACCTCCATATATATCAGTCCTGAAAGAGGTAGGATGTTGAAATTCGGAGCACAGCATACTGAGCGCAAGCTTTCGAGCAGGTAGAGTCAGTAAGGCACCCCCGTTCTTTTCATCCTCCAGTAGTTGATCTAATAGGGTACTTTCTACTGTTCCCCTTTCAGCATTTCCGATTGCTCGAACTTGCTGGGCACAAGCCACGAGAGATTTGAAACTTGTGCTCAAAGACCCTACCAAAACTGGAGATTCATACTCAGAAGCAAACTTCCCAACCCAGAGATGGAACTTCTGAGCCTTAGACATTGTGGCTTGGTGCTGACTCTCTTGGGTTGTGCTGGATCTACTCTCCTGCATGAATACACGCAAAGACCCGAGTATCGAAAGGGTAATGCTTGCAACAAAAGGTGGTGACGATTTTAGATATTCTGATCCCTGACTTAGCAAATATTGCAGAATGCCAATAGCATCATCTGCACATTCAGGGTCCTTGATGAAAGGTCGTATAGATCGGAGAAGCATTTCCAGAGGGTAGCCTTGTGTTACAGCGCTTCCAGCAAGCGAGATCAGAACACGAAGCTTCCGCAGCACAGAGCAAGCGTGCAGCGACCCAAGTGCAGGGTGAATGGTTTTAAGTAACTTTCTAGCTATAAAAGCTACTAAGCTTGGAGTGTATAGATCGCTCGCCTGATGCACTGTCCTTGCGCACAAATGCTTGATTTCATGTGAGAGATATTTTGCTTTGAATGCAGGTTGCTGATTTGCAGGCAAGGTAACCTCAGACGAGCTCAAAGATTTGATCTTCACCATGATAGCCGCAGCATATACTAAACTCTCATCTTTAGCAAATGACTTCTCTACATTTTGCTCTTGGTCTATAATGTTAAACAGGGTAGCTAATATATCTGTAAAGTGGAGATTGACACATTCTAAGAATAGTTCTTGACCAAGGCGTTTTTTTAATCGAGTCTCACCACTTATGTGTTTTTTGTCACTCGAAGGCGGTGTGGTTATATCATTGGCGATACAGTATGCCATGATTTTTGCGAAACATTTCTGGAGTAGTTGAACGGCGGGAATCTTCAGCAGTTCAGCGAGGTGGTCCAGCTGGGTATCGTGACCCCGCATCATCATAAGGGCAGAAGCCTCTTCCTGGGCGAATGCCAACAAGTCGCTGAGAGTAGCGAAGCCAAATATTTGATATGGTATCTCGTCCATCGTCTCTATCTCGAGCCACGTGTAGAGAATTTGAGGCGCAAACAATGCAAACAGCTCCTGCGGACTTGGTAAAGCAAGCGCAGAAGTAACATTGGCTAAGCACCGAGCTGCATGCCTAATGGAGTCCGAAATTCTACCCGGCGTTTCAAATATGTGGTAAATGCACCTTCGCAGAAGAGTTGACCAACGGGAGGCTAGCTTTGCTAGAACGTAAAGTCGTAACGCAATGCCTTCCAAGAATTCTGGGTCACAGGGTAAAATCTCAAGGACATCTACAAATATTTTATCATGCTCTTTCAACGTGAAGAGCTCAAATATTTCCGAGAGCTGGTCACCAATGAAAAACTGAGTAGAAGCATTACCCTTTTCTAGAAGCTCCAATAAACTTGTGCGTGGTGATGGCCGAGAGGGTGCATTTCCATAATTCTGATTCGTTCGCAAGAGTTGTCGTAGCAAACTTACAATCCCTAGCTGCACAACTGTGGAAGCTTTGTTATGCTGGATTCGTGAAATAAGAAAATCGTAAAGTTGCTTAGCATGAACCCCGAAAGAGTTCTCTTCTTCTACAGACCAGATAGGCAAAAGCCCTATCAATACGTCCAAGCATGCGCACATCGCAACTTCACTGGTCATAAACTCAGCTGATGAAAGTATGCTTCCCACACGCTGGAGAAGTTGATAGGCATCTGTCTCGTCGAGAACGAGATCAGACTGAAGCACGTCGCGCATGAGTGGACGGCACGAGAGTATTTCCTCATCCTTCATCGAGACCAGCTCATCAATGAAAGGAGTCGGCACGGTGCAGCTTTCAGGCAACTCGTGCATTTCGGTGGCTAGCATTAGTCGGCCGATTGTATCCATATAAAAGGATGAGGAACTCATTTCCAATGCCATAGCGCGCCTAGGAATATTCATTTTTTGAGATTCCATCCCTGAGTGACTCCTCTGGGTGGAAAATTCATCATCAATATCCATGGGATCATCATCAAGTGCTGAAAGTGACTCTGGTCCTAGACGGCGACGCTTGATCTCTCCCGTTACAAGACTCAAGAACTGCAATAGCTGAGAATTATGCTTAGCGACTTGCCTGAATTGAGCGGAATTGCAAGGAGGGAGATGAGGCTGGATAGTTTGTAGAAGAGTGTCAATGAACTCTTGGGTGGCATGAAAATCTCTGGCGTCGGATTTTCTTAAAAATTCCAGTAGCTCATCGCTCAACCCTCGTATGTCTTCACCTAAGATAGATAATTGTTCTGAATTGGCACTGGCAAAATGCGGGAGGAGGAGAAGGCCAGTAATACATGTATTCAATGAGCCTCGATACATATCATTAGAAACCTGCGGAGAACGTTCTGTATTGAAGTTTCTCCAGATCTGTAGAAGCTCGTTATATTTGGACAACAGAAACTCGAGTATCAGTTTTCGGGTGGAACTGAAATGGGCACTATCTACTTCAAAAATAACATCATGATCAGCTTTAGAATTTGGGCATGATCCGCATACGAAATCTGCTCCGACAGGTGCACCGTTGTCGAGTAGTAAGAGATAGCGAAGAACTTTTTCGCCATCCAGGTGATATTGCCATGCCTGAGACAGTGCACCTCCTATACGACGACTGTTTAAGTATATAGGCAATTTTGGTAGACCAAGGCTCGTCCGCAACAACGCGACAAAGTAAGAAGGGCGCAAATGATGTCCATATCGAGCAATGAATAATCTATCAGCTTGAGACGTGTCAGTTTTTATCAAACATAATACTATGATCCTCGTACCTGGATTCCACCTTCCAAAAACCCAGCGGATCACATGCTGGCACGCTGCTAGGCTCGCGCCAGGAGCCTCACTAACTTTTACCTGCAACAAATGGCTGACTAAGAAAATTGACGAGTCGCAGAGGACTGGCGGGCCACTGATGTCAGCTGCGGCAATGATTGCATTTACATTGTCTTCGATATCACGATAGTCTACCAGGCTTTTGGCGTGAATTGCATGAAGTGCTAGAGCAGCGGCACGACAAGTACCCGCAAAGGTGAGCGATTTAGCTCCACTATGCCAGAGCTGTTTCCAGTCTATTAAGGATTCCTCAGTGGCACATACCTGATATGTACAACTGTACCTCGATTGTTAGTTGTGAAATGTATAGGATGGTACAGTACTGACCTTGCTATACCAAGTAGAGCCCATGATGCAATGTGACTACGCTTGTCCAAGGCACAGTTACTCAAATGATCCAACAATTCCTTCAAAGAAGAAGCTGTGAGTTTACAGTCTTGCAGTAAGAATGGTATCAGTTGTAAGCCAGCCAGCCGTATGTTCTGATCGCCAGACTTGAGAGGATCGAGTAGCCTTTCAGATGACTGAGAAACTCGTTGGCGCTTTCGGGGGTAGATATCCGAATCATCTCCCACTTTAGTTTTCACTTGATTGATGTGTTCTCTGATCCTCACTAATCGCTCCAAGATGGCCATAGCGAGTAGGTTTGCCCAGCTACGTTCAGCGGTGCGATTGTTGTAAGATTTGAGTCGAAAACAATGCAAACGAAAGGTATCACAGCTCATCTGTCGGGAACTCAAATCTAAAATTTCCAAATCATCTAACTGGAGCTGATCTCGGTCTGCGCGTCTAGAATAATCTGACTTCAAAGCGTCAAGCAAATCGTTTAGATTACTGTGCAGCTCGCCATCTTCATTACTCATGATATTGCTCTCCAGGTGCAGATGGATATGGTACAAACTAATTAACATTTCATCTCGCACAGAGTTAATCATTTCGTCTTTAGGGTTACCTTGCCAAAGCCGACATATCAAAGGAAGCAGCTCTCGTCCAATTGAAAATGAAAATGAGGTACGATGTTCACCGAAGAATGATAAAACAATATTAAGAACTGAGAATGCTACCTGATGTAGCTTGCTTACATTCGAATTCTGGTACTGCAGCAAGCGCATGATTATGGCCGCGGCTTTCTCAAGAGTTGGGGATGAAGGATTGCTGGTAGTAGAAAGGAGTGAAAAGAGAATTTGGCAAAGGCCTTCTACGTTGGGCCTAGAAACCGAATTTGCTACCTTTGGTATACCCAGTCCAGAGGAAGACTTGGGCAGGGATGAGTGGCTTATACCATTGCCAGACAACGACAGATCTCCATCAGCGTTCCCCAGATACAACTCGATACCACAGATAGAAAATTTGATCAGCTCAGACCGAGATTCCTTGAGGCTTCCTGCAATCGCTGGTTGCTCGAGAAGATAGCCCAGTGCCTTGAGGTAGTCAGTTGCTATCAGCTGAAAGTAATCTCCCGTCGATGTAGGGATCGTATCAACAATGTGAGTGATTAGAGCATTTACGGTCCTCTTCTTGAACTTATTTACCCCCGCCTCAACGATAGAATATATGGATTTGGCACAAAGTTCCAGCCGAGTGGCCGACAGTTTCTTTGATTTGGCAGAGACTAGATATTTTCGTTTCTCCTCAATGACAATTTCGAATAGAATCTCGAATAATTTGTGGTACGTATCGTCATGAAGTTGATCCCTGGTAACTAGATTAGCCCAAAGGATTCAATGTCGAATGAATATCAGACATACACATTATCGGCCTTGTGGATACCATGGAAGATGTCCTTTATATCTAGCTCCCACCAGTTAGCAACGGTTAATCTGCCAAGTAGATCCATGACCTGAAATGATAGATTTACCTTTGAGACACTTCGTTGTCTCTCCCTTTCTATTTTTCAAGATACCTGAGATTTGGTCAACTTTCGCGTCATGAACTGCTAATCGAGAAGATCCATTACCTTCAATCTCATTCAAAGTCACCTCTCGACCCCCATATGCTGGTGACATATTGAGAAACTGGGATCACAGATCTCGACGCATTCCAAGCTGTGGGCTCCCACGGCTGTTGTGAATATGACGGACTTGGGAATTATGGTAATCTAGAAAAGCTCCGAATGCTTTCAGGCTCTCGTAGAAATGTATCAAAAGTGGGCACATTAAACCCTTCGCATTTTTGAGGTTCGCAGAAGTCGACAGTACTGTGAAAATACAGCAACTAAAATTCCGTAAGATTTCGTAACTGGTTGAGCACTTTTAATTATTTTGGTGGTTAGCCTTCCGCGACGCGATTTTTCGTGTGCAGGGACAGCTTCAAAAATAACATCGCTTGTTTGCTCCATCAAATAATTTTTATGTGACTGTAGGAACCTTGGAAGCCCAAACTACCACTTACAGCATCTGCGACAGAAAAAAATATTCTCAACTTGCCATGATAGGAATACGAATATACCCTTCTGAACTTTTATGAGTTCTGTGCTAGATCAATTCCCTGTGCCCAAAGCTTCGGCACATCCTTCTCAATCATGGCAGAGCAGTCCAGTAGCTTGAATGAAATCCAAAATTTGCATTCGGACCTTCTTGCGCTATCAAATTCTCGCCTTCATAACCTCGAACGATTAGCTATTGAACTTGAGGCTCATATTGCAGCTTTTCGCAATCTCCTGGATCAGAAGAACCGCAATGAGCAAAGTCGGAAGAGTATCGAAACTGGTGTGTACCTTATATGACCTCGAATCATTCATGACGAGGAACAGGAATTGACATAACTATAACAGGGAAAGTTCAGCGAGATGGGCAGATCTATGAGATCAACGATGACTTCAAGCATGGAACCTTTCAACTAGCGGATGAACTAAACCTTGATGAAGTCGAAGCATCCCAAATCTTCTTTGACGCACAAGTCGAAGCTGATGCGACAGGGCACTCCATTCTGTCCAGCTCTATAATTCGCTTTCATCAGCGACGGAAGCTGTTATTGGATTGTTTGCGTCTTACTCTCCAGCAAAATGCTGAATTGGAGGTCAATTCAGAGCAGGAACAGGAACTAAAGGCCTTCCTGGGAACCATCATTACGAGCGCAATTCGCATCCAGCCTTCAACTACAACTACAAAAAGCAATACGCCAAATTTCGTTTCGAAATGCATTTCTGCTATGGGTGATATCAGGCAGTGGCTCCAGAAAATCTCGGATAAGGTTAGCAGTGCTTCTGTACTGGGACAGCCATCACAACCAGATTTTTTGGAGATCATGGAGTATCAGCGCCACAGCTTGATCAAACAACATGAGCTACTGGGCGTTATAATACTGTATTTGGTGAAAGGAAACCATTCTGTCGTGGGAGACTTCGAGCTGCTCCTAGGCGTTTTGAAGAAAGCAGATAAATATGATAATATTTTGGGTAAGCATTCTCCAGTGCTGTATTTAAAACCAAAATTACTGTGAACTATCTACCGTCTTATTGCACCGCGATCCTCGACTAACAGATAATCACAGTACATCATTTTCCAGCTTTGGCTGCTTATATCTGGCGCTTTGGCTCTCCCGAAGGTGGATCAACGATACAAGATGCAAGAGCGCTGGACAAGAAAATCAATGTCAAAACCGACCAGAATTCATGGGTATTACCTTATGCCCATGCCGCATTTCGGGCATGGTGGTTGGCGGAGTATAGCGGGTGGTATGTGGAACACCATGACGGGTTACCACATGGAATCAATCTCGAAGAAGGTCAGGCAAAGTCTGTACATTTCCCACTTTTCTAACTTACTAATGATATATCAGAGGCCAGGCAACGCTCTCAGCAATTTAATGAAGCTTTAAAAGATGGTGCCTTTGATTTCTTGCTGTCACTTTCTGCGGATGTCAAAGCCGCAAGTTGGTCAGAACCTTCCCGTCAAGGCTTTCGGTTATGGTTACAGAGGAAGGCTCCCCAGCTCTTGTCCGACTCTGTCTCTTTCTCTGATTTCTTCGAAGATCAATTCATGGAGCAATTGCAGACATTCATCGACAGTTTCATAACGAATCTACCAGACGTCTTAAGAAGGCTGAGGATCGACGAGGATGAGCAACGTCAACTCAGCCATGAGCATGAGCACGATCTAGATCTGGAGCGATTCATAGTTGTCATTTCTTATGCTTTTGACGGCCGACCAAAGGCTGCTTTGGAAGGATTTTGGGACGTTCCAGATGGCGCATTAATCGGTTTCATGTACTGGGCCTCTCGCCGTGCCTCAACTCCACTGGTCTCAGCATTCTGCGAAATGCTCCAGGCGATTTCAGGCGACGTTGAATGTGCTACTGCGGCACACGAATTTTTGCTCGATGAAAGTCCCCAAGCAGGGAAAATGAAACGGGCCCATGCTCTTACATGGAATCAAATATTTAAAGAGCTAACATTCTTCACGAATAAACTTCGGGATCAACCAGTACCACAAGCTCAGGCCTATCGCCATGGGAAACCAAATCATGATCAAGCAGAACTAGAGCCAGAGTCTTACATTATGTTGGAGTCCTATCTCCGCCTCATATCTCAACTCTGTTCGCATAGCGCTGTTGCCAGACAATTTTTAATGCAACACCCATCATATCAACTTACTGACCTGCTCTTCCAACTTGCTGCTAGTTCTATACCATCTCGTTTCAGAGCTTGTGCTTTCACAGCACTGCGCTCTCTACTAAGTAATAAAACAAAGCCAGCAGCCGAGTATCTGTGGACAGCCCTCGATGTATGGATTTCGGGGGGGTATGCCCATAACACTAGCACTCAGAGAAATACAGCTCCCCCCTCGTATGCCCCTGATGCAATTCTGCGCAAGTTCGGTGCGGGTTTTGAAGAACCTGATGCTTTCATTATGCTACTCCATGCTCTTGTTTTACCTTACGAAGACGACAGTGCCTTGCGGGATGGCTTACCTTTCCCTGAACTCCTTGGAGCTTCTAGTCGCATGCCTGGAATAGATCCGTACGTTGATTTCGCTGTCGGTCAAGTCTTTGGATCAAGAATGAGTGAAGTAATGGATCCTATACAGCTGAGATTGCTGCAATTGACTTGCCTTACTTTCATCACGACCTGCTTGGAAACCTTCAACGAAGATCTCGTGCTATTTGCAAATCGTTCTAATGTCTCAGTCGACACTGCTATAAAAACATCCGATCTGCAAACTTATGTCTTATTGCATCCATTCTCTAGGGTTATGGAATGGATTTACAACTCCAGCGTAATGGATGCGATATTCGCCGCAATTCATCAAGACGTCAATGAAGTCGCCAGTGCTGCTCCTGATTCACCATCAATTATGTGCCTCCTACAAGGGATACGTGCAGTTACGCTGATTATGGATCTTCAGCCGACTTACCGGGATATTGTTCGACCTCTAATTAAGCGTCAAGCAAGCCATCGCCGCAGTCCTGTTCCGAACGCCGCCTATGCATCTTTCGAGGATGGAGTCCTAAATCACTTGACTATCGTTCCTGATTTGGGCTTATATTGTAGCTCTGGTAATCCTGAATTGGTGATAGCATCCTTAAAACTACTCGAAAAGCTTTCCGCCTCTCCACGTCTCGCCCCTGCTCCAAAGGCAGGCAGCAGAAGGATTGATCGTAACAAAAGCAATTGCTGCCTTGGAGGAAAACAATGCAGCGGAAGCAATCTCACGCTCACTCCTACAAGAGATAGAAGCCAGGATTGACGAAGCGCAAGGCCCAACGTCCGAATCGTATATCATTAAAGTCCAAATACTGGACTTCCTTATTACTTGTCTCGAGTCTTGCCCAGGTCAGACTACAATAGCGCACTTGCTTCTCGGGTTCCAGTGCAGAAATGACCATGTAGAGGTCGATGTGGACTCCCTTTTCAGCCGTCAAATTTCACTATTTCACTCGATCTTGAGATTGGCTAACGATATACCCCTCGAGGACGATGAAAGCGTTCCCTCATGGCTAGTCTCTTTGAGATACAAATGCTTACGGCTGCTTAAGCAGTTATGGCACTCACCCCTTTCGTCCAATCTTGTCATGTTAGAAATGCGGTCTAACAATTCCTTCTTTGATATGTTCATTAAACAAACTCTTATTAGGCCGGGCTTGCTATGGGATGGCCGAGATCTCGCAGATCCGGAGTTTTTAGATTCTACATCTGCCACCTGCCTCTCAAACTTCTTAAACCAACGCGCCATTGCCTTGCAATATACAGCTGCTGAATTACGCCAGATAGCACTGAGTCATTTACCCTCTCTAAAAGAGCGAATGTTCAATACACTGCTTGGTTCAACAATGGTCGATGATGGTCAGCAAATTGACAACTGCTCCGTTTTTGATCTTTTCGACTTCATGGATATTCCGCTAGATCAGTCAATAGCCCTTGGCCCATTGTCTTATTTCAAAGACATCGATGTAAGTGTTTGTGAAGAAGTTGGCAATGACTTGCCTCCATTATTCAACATGGTCAAACTTGAAGAACTTCTGACTTTACGAAAATCTGAGCTTGTGGCTACGAAGAGACTTGAAAACCCTCAGGACTTGGTCACATTCAGTGATGAAGCCCAAATAATGTTTAACTACTACTTTATCGATAACAAGTTGAAAGAACTCAAAGCAGCTCGACATAAGGCGCTGAAATCTTGGGTTCACTTATTACTTGTGATGATAGAGAGCATGGCTTACGATGAGTCAACCAAAATAGTTTTCGTATTGCAGACTTTGCAAAACATTCTCCCGAGGCTAGAAAATTGCCTGGAATCTCCTGCTGATGCGTTGGAGCTAGCTAAGCTCACCAAGGCGCTCTTATTTAGTTTGAATCTAGATTCTGATGCTTTCAAAGAAGGGGATCTAGGACAAAATCTAAGCGATAAACTCTTTCATGTGTTTGAACTATCGCTCAGAGCCATCAACGTTGTCGGTGCCAATGGCCCCCTAAAAGAAATCTTCTATAGTGTCAGCTATCGATATCTTACAGGAACTTCAGAGACTGAAATTCCCGTTAGTCCCGAAACTGAAAGCCCCAACGGCCTCAACAACAGCACTCGCCTTCCTGGCCAGAGCTATCGCGGCCTTGCTCCTATTCCAGGATTGCGCAAACCGCATAGTACACAAACAGTTAAACTTGCAGGTGATCGGTTAATAGATATAATTTGTGACGATGCCCTAGTTGGAGAGCAGAATTGCAGAATTGCTGCATTGCTACTTCTTGGTGCCTTGGTAAAAATGGCTAAACAAGAAAACTCCAATTACATCATCGAGTCTTTGAATCGCCTTAACTTTATAAGCATCCTCGTTCACTCCATCGGGGACTTGGCAAATGCTTTACAGGAAACATCACGCGAAGGTGGGAACGCATTCTGGATCGAAGCTGTGTCTAGACTGACTTTACATAGATGCAACTGTACTTCTATCCGACTTATATGCGAGATTGGCACTCCTTGTTCACATATCACAAACTCGTTCAGGCGCTACCACTGTACTGAACTCGGGCCTGTTCCATTCCATTCTGGCCTCCGGGTTATTTGCCCTTGATACTGACCTTGATATTGGTAATGCATTTGTTTGAGTAGATTAGTGTACGCATGCTAATTCCTTTTCAGATTTCCATGACCCACAAGCGTTGAGCAGACATTATAGCTTACTTGCAGCAATCATGAGGGTTATTTGTTGTGCTCTTGTAAGTCGTGGCTTACAAAACGAGCAGAGTTTGGACCAAGGAAGGAGATTCATCGCCGATAACAGAGCTGCTATCCTGGCTGTTCTTAAAAGGTCTGCCGGACTTGGGCTTGAAAAACGGCGTCGCAGAGCAGAGCATTGTTGATATATCAGACTCGTTCATGCTACTTATGACCATAACCCGTTTTGTTGATGTAAGTGATAATTCCCTTGTTTTGTACTTCAAATTGTATTTCGATTTCTAACACCATTGTTAGTTCGAGGAGATAACGGTTCAAAAACGACCCACTCTGAGATCGTTTACTTGAGAGCATAAGTTTGGATGAGATGTTTTGTGTATACGCGTGAGTGATGAAATAGAAACTATTCATCAATCACATTGCATAATCCAAAAAGGAGAGATGACTTAGTACTAGAGTTTAGAATTTGAAATACCGTGACTTGATTCAGTACTATTATACTCAAATCCCATGTACCCTATGATACTTGATCATGATACTTGTTTCTAGTAGATCTTTAATCCTAATCAATGACCATAAGACGTGGAATTTCCATCTTGTTTCTTTACATGCCTCAAATTCATCGGAAAATTTGGTGTTAAAGTTGAAGATTCCAAAGCAGCTTTGTAGGTTAATCAAGAGTGGATCAAATATTAGAACAAAAGATACCTACTGCTTGCTCTCCCACTAATAGATATCAATCATATAGTGTCCAGCTGTCCACGGGTGTGTTGGACAGTCCGTTAAAGGGAGAGGGAGCTAAGCCTTGCTACCTAGCCGACGGTTAGCTCTTATCGCCGTTATCGCCTATCGCCTATCGCCTCTTCCCCTGCTTAACAAACCAATAGAACTATCTGCCTTCCAGAGTTCGCGTCTTCCCGAATTTAGCACGTATAAACCGTTCCGTTCATGATCAACTTTCCCATCTTCATTTTCCTCCATGTAACATCCACGGGCATGCCAAAAGTACAAGAGAGATCAGGAAAGATACATCCGTCTTTAATGTACAATTCAATCTGCATTAATGTTGTGATCTGACACGTAGAGAGCTGCAGTAGGAGTTACAGCATAATTGCCAATCCGACAAGCTTCCCAAGCTTGCAGCCACTAAGGTCGACCCCTCACAACAAACAGGAAGACGAAACCATATTATTTGTGTTCTCTTCAGTTCGATGTGGCCTTCAAACGATCTTACAGTTGATACTTCCTCGAATCCCTCCAAATCTCCAGCCAAAAGAAAGAACAACCCGTCGAATACGACACCCGCATCTAGGGATTCTTTGAAAAGGTTAAAGACACTGCAATCAACAAGTCCTGATCTGCGACCCAATATGAATAAGACGATGGGGGTCTCCCGTGCAGGTACAATAGACTTGACAAGAGTTTCCAATTTCCAACCACATACAGGTGCGAAGAGATTGGTGATCAAGAATCTGAGGACAACCTCTCCAAACGATAGAGAGCAGTATTTCAAGAAGACTTGGGACGAGTTAGATGATGCTTTGGCATCGGTATTTAGTAATAAACAGCCAGAATCACCCTTGGAAGTTTTGTAAGTTGGACCCTGTCAATATGGCTTTGTTCCTCGTTCAATCTAATAGCCGCCCTAAATATCGAACGCAGTTTCAATTTTTCAATTCTTTAATTGACAATAACTAACTATCCAATTTCGCAGGTGTCGTGGAGTCGAAGCAATCTGTCGACGTGGAAAAGAACAGGCAGACCAGTTATACCGGCATCTAGAAAAACGTTGCCGCACGCATATCAAGGACGGCCTCTTGCCAGCTATTGTACGCCACGTGGGTTCTAGCTCAGTAGAAACTCTGCAGTTTGTGGAGAAAGTATGGGGGATCTGGAAAAATCAGCTGGTAGGATTGCAGTGCATATATCCTTTCTTCAAAAACGCTATTAATCGTAGCATTAGGTATTATTAAGATCTATATTCAGTTATCTTGATAGATCGTATCTGTTGAACTCGAAAACACTTCCCCAACTCGAAGATATGGGCATACAACAATTTCGCGAAATTGTGTTTGTGAAAGGGAAGGATATTAGCAAAGCAGGAACGCAGGCTATATTAGGGATATGTGAGCTTGTAAGATATGATAGGGAAGGTCTGGATTCGTTTGATCCAGTCCTTCTCCGAGCTTCGATTTCCACGATTCACATCCTTGGTATATACAAAAATCTTTTCGAGGAGAGATTCCAGGTGATTTCTTTAGCCTACCTCGAACAATTTGCAATGGAGCGGAGCGCCTCGTCCTTGAGAGAATATATCTCCTCTTGCGATAAATTGTTGCAGCGTGAAAGTCTCAGGTGCGATACATATAATTTCGATAGCACCACCAAGAAAGCACTACTTGATACTGCCCACGATGTTTTGATCAGCAAACGTGCGGATGTTCTACTAGAGCCGGTAGCTGTGTCCAAGCTTCTAGAAGAAGAAGCAATGGCATCACTGAAGTCTTTGTATCAGCTTTTGTGTCTTTCAAAAATTCAGAAAGAGCTCAAGAAACCCTTCGCCAGTTACATAAAAGTTGTTGGATCTTCTATCGCAATGGACAAGGAAAGAGGCGATGAGATGGTCGTTCGTCTACTCGAGCTGAAGCGCTCTCTGGACATCGTCATTCGCGATGCTTTCAACAAAGATGGGGATTTTACATTCTGTCTCCGAGATGCATTTGGACAATTCATAAACGACCGTCAGGTTGCCAAAGCATGGGGTACAGATACTTCTAAAGTTGGAGAAATGATTGCCAAATACATGGATCTTCTATTGCGTGGGGGGCTTAAAGCTGTGCCTCGTTCTCTGGTATCCGACGCCATAGATCGAGATGAGGCAGAGAAGAAAGGGCAATCCAGTACCGGTGATGAGGACGCGGAATTGGACGTCAATTAGAGCAAGGTCTCGAGCTATTTCGATTCATCGAAGGTAAAGATGTTTTTGAAGCGTTTTACAAGAGAGATTTGGCACGCCGTCTGTTGATGGCACGTAGCGCAAGTCAAGATGCCGAGAGGAACATGCTTGCTAAATTAAGGGGCGAATGCGGTAGTACCTTTACTCATAGGCTTGAGACAATGTTCAAAGATCAAGAGCTTTCACGAGACGAAATGATCTCATATAAGCAGTCTCTCAGTAACACAAGTAAGACCACACTAGATCTTCAAGTCAGTGTACTTTCATCTGCTGCTTGGCCAACTTATCCGGATATTCAAGTCAACCTTCCTGCAGAGGTCGCCAGACATATTGAGAAGTATGATCGGCATTATAAACACAAACACGGTGGTCGGCGACTAACCTGGAAACATTCTCTTGCACATAGCGTTGTTAAGGCGACATTTAATAAGGGTGTAAAGGAACTCCTCGTTAGTGGTTTCCAAGCCATAGTACTGGTTATCTTTAACGATCTTGAGCATGATGGCCATCTTTCTTATACCGATATTTCCAAAGCAACGGGGCTCGTTGATGGCGAATTAGAACGAACCCTTCAGTCACTGGCGTGTGCCAAAATTCGAATATTGACAAAACACCCTAAGGGTAGAGATATCAGTCATACAGATACGTTTACCATCAACCTCAATTTCTCGGATCCCAGATATAGGATTAAGATTAACCAAATCCAAATGAAAGAGACCAAGGCGGAGAATAAAGAAATGCATGAGAAAGTTGCTCGGGATAGAAGTTTTGAAACTCAGGCCGCGATCGTTAGGATCATGAAATCAAGAAAGACATTGACGCATCAGAACTTGGTGGCGGAGGTCATCAACAGTATGAAGGGGAGAGGTGCCGTAGAACCTGCAGAGATCAAGAAGCACATTGAGAGTAAGCCTTGCCTTGTTTTTTTTTTTCAGTGCCCCCTTTAAGGTCAGGCTAACAATTTACATAGAATTACTCGAGAAGGATTATATGGAGAGAGAAGAAAGCGGTGCTTATTCGTACATAGCATGAAAAACATGTTATTTTTGCGTAGGAGTTTGGTTCAAAATTTTGGGAGTATGGGTATACATCCAGAGCGATGTTTGTAAGTGTATGAATACAGATGTCTTGGGCTAGATTCGGGTTTAAATGATCTCTTACAATTACTATTTTTTCATCAATGTGTGCACCCCCCAGATGTCAAAACAACTCGAGAAGCTCATTGCAAGTTCTACTACAACCATCAAACAAAAATTCTGCGCGGTTGTTTAAACGTAGTAGTGCAAAAGAAGCCCAATTTTCCCACCGTCATACCTTATCAAAAGTTGGGAACATCTGGTGAAAGCTTATATACTTATATGACCTTGACTCTGTGATACGTGGAAGAGGTTCGCCTAGAGAGATTTAACCAAGGCTTACCGGGGACGATGAACGCCAACCCAGCTCACCGGGAGCAATTCCACCATCACAAATCCTCACCTTCCTATTTGTCATAGCTTACACGTGACTATCGATCATCATTTTCCTATTTCCAACGGTTTTGCTTAGTAATCGTCCATCACTAGCGTCTCGCAGCAAGCAACCTCACGAAATCTCCAAAATTACGGAGCATCTGCAAATCGTACCACCATTCGCACCCCCAATTGATACACCCACGATGTTTCTCCAACGCTCTGCCATTGCTGCTGCTCGCAGAGCAGCTGTCTCCCCTGTTGTGAGACGCAGCTTCACGTCTAGTGTTATTCGAAGTATGTGCTTTTGTGTTTTTGCAAGATCCCGAAAACAGGGTGGAGGCATGAGGACGGGCTGGCTGTGAAGCTTTTGGCTGGGCGCAGCCGGCGGTGCTTGGGACACGTGGACTTGCTAACGAGTGGATCTTGCACAGGAGAGGCCGCACCGCCCGCCGGATCCAGCGAGCGCAAGATTAAGAAATTCGAAGGTTCGTCCGCTTCCATTCGCAGGCCCCCCGCCCCCCCCCCCCCCCCCGGGATTGTCTGGCGGACCGCTCCGGGTGGGCGGGGAGCCGCGACGTCACGGACTGATGGACTGATATGCACACGCTCCCTGTACAGAAATTAAAACCGAGGCGGATCTCTTTGGACCCCGGTGCCGTCCCGGGAACGATCCCGACCGATCTCGATCAAGCGACTGGTCTCGAGCGTCTTGAGATCTTGGGAAAGATGCAGGGGGTTGATGTTTTCGATATGAAGCCCTTGGATTCTTCTAGAAAAGGTACGCTTGCATGGCCCCGGCTGGAGCAGAGCTTGGGAGTGAGCGGGTGTGTTTTGAAGTCGGGGCCGGAGACGAATGTGACGGGTGGGATGAAGGAGAATGGGGTTTGCTGATCAGTGAGGGGTGTAGGCACGTTGGATAACCCAATCATCGTCAAGTCCTTCGGCGATGAGCAATACGCCGGCTGCACTGGATACCCAGTCGACTCGCACGTTACTATCTGGCTTACGGTACGTCCAACAAGCCCTTCCTGCTGTCCCACATCCCACCTTTTTAGATCTTCTTGCTCCGATACTAATCACTACCCCACAGATGTCCCGAGACCGTCCCGTTGAGCGTTGCCCAGAGTGCGGAAATGTTTTGAAGATGGAATATGTTGGTCCTCAAGAAGATGCTCACGATCACCACCACGAACATCACGGGGATGGCCACCACAACCACGAGGAGCCAAAGACCTTTGCTGATTTCGTTCGTCCGGAATACAGATAGATGGAAGTGGAGCGGGGCTCGGGTGCGGTAACGATTACCAGGTAGACAAGGCCAGGAATGTAGAATAGTAGAGCGTGAAGTTGACATGTCCTCTTTGTTCCCCACTACCCATGCGTGATTTTATGCCTTTGAAGGTGCGCTTATGATCGATTTTCAATGACAAAGGTTTTCATCTCAAATTGGCTATTTTTATTCTCATTCAATTATTTTATTTGGGTTGGGATTGCTCCGATATTCTAAGTGAAGCACAAATTTCGCCGTGTGATTTTATCCGCCTCCCCCCCCAATTCTTTTTTGAAGCGAACCAGACCCACGAATTTCCAGCGATTAAGTTAACTCACACTATCCCATTTCCCATTTCCCCAAAGCACAGCCAACCCTTTTTCGGGTGTAAACGTATGAATCCGTAGATGAAAACAATAAAACTCAATCGCTAACTTCCAGACATGCTTCATATATGCTCGAGTCGTGAATCATCGTCGCGGTATGCATGTGCATTATAAACAGCTAAACAGCAAAGGCCAAAATTTCGCAGGTTGTGACAAAATCATAGGGTTTTGTAAAAAGTGTCCCTGATTTTGTCAACGATAGGGTATCTCAACGATACTAAAATAATAAAGAGAACACCGGCCGATCCATATCGAAGTGAAATGGAAAGAGTCTTTTTGCCACCACAGTATACAATTGATAATGGCGGCCGATGTGAAATATATTGTAAAATGGTTCCATATTATTTCGAGGCGAATTGGGAACACATTGAAAATAGGGCCTCGAGGTTGCTATGTCAGTTAGCGGTCATTTGACTTTTCTGGTTTGTCGACATTTTTTTTGTCGTACGCATTCTTGACTTTCTTGTCTTCATCTGATTTGTGGCCATCGGAGTCCGAGCTAGAGCTAGTAGATCTAGAACTAGAACTGTCATCATTGACTCTACTTTCAGCAGTTCGGGCAAGAGCTCTTGTCGCCAAAGTGGGGGCAACGAGAGTTCTATTGCTGTGATTGTCTGCTTCGTACTCGCTTACTTCTGTACTGCCATCGTTGGCCTTGCTAGAGTGAGTGCCAGGAGTTTGAATGGAAGCTGCCTCGCTCAGAGCTCTGGCTCTAGCTACCATCTCGGAAGCTTTTTCGGCTGCTCGTTCCGCTCTGATCTGCTTCTTCCACATCTGTGCATATCGTCCTTTCTTAAGAAGAAGCTCACTATGTGTTCCAGCTTCCGCAACCTGACCGGCATGGAGAACTAAGATTTGATCTGCATTGGTGTGATAGTGGACAATCGATGACTATAACCAAGCATGTTAGGGGGAAATAGGCTATGAAAGATTGGTGCTGCCACTTACGCAATAACTAGCATGGTACGGCCTTCAGACAAGGTCTTCAATGCTTCTTGGATATGTTGTTCCGTGTCCGAATCTAATGCAGCTGTAGCTTCATCAAGCATGATGATTCGGGGATTCTTGATGATAGTCCGAGCTATTGCCACTCGCTGCTTCTCACCGCCACTGAGACGAAGACCTCGCTCACCAACCTTTGTATTGTAGCCATCTGGGAATCCCAGTATCTTATCATGGATTGAAGCTGCTCGGCATGCATTATAGATGTCTTCATCAGATGCATCTTGATTGGCATACCTGAGATTGTACATAAGAGTCTCATTGAAAAGGATTGTGTCCTGTGTGGTACTACACCAATGTGATGTCTCAATGAATCTATGGTGATATTCCTAATGTCGTTATCGTCGAGTTTGATACTACCATTCTGGGTATTGTAGAATCGAAAGAGCAGTCGAAAGACGGTGGACTTTCCTCCTCCAGATTCTCCGACAAATGCCGTGGTGGTACCCGGTTTGCAAGTAAAAACTCAAGTCCTCCAGTGCAGGCTTGCGGGTGTCATAAGAAAATTTAACATTTTTGAATTCGATCTGCCCCTGGCATGTAGGCAATGGCTCAGCACTTGGCTCGTCAACAACAGTTGGCTCTTCCTTGAATAATTCAAGCAGACGTTCGCCGCTGATCATGGCACTTTGTACCCCTCGATAAAAAGATCCGAAGAAATTTAGAGGTTGTTGAAGCTGGCCCATGTATGTGATTAGAGTCACAAACTGTCCCACTTGACGCTTGCCAGTTGTAACTTGGTAAGCAGCGATAAAAGAAGTTACAAGAAGCCCAGCCATAAAGACCAAGTTCTGACTGATGTTAAGGATGTTCAGAGAAATTGTTACTTTGAATTCCATTTTCTGAAAAGCCGAGACTGCTTGTCGGTAACGATCAAATTCATAAGTTTCAGCATTGAAGTACTTAACCGTCTCATAAGACGTTAAAGAGTCGTTCTTGACAGCATCCTCCTCACGGCTGAGCATTTGCATTTGTCGGCGTTGGTCAGATCGCCATCTAGCCATCCGTATGGTAAGATAAAGGTAGGAAAATGTGATGATGCTAACGACAAGAGCGTAGTATGCGTCGAAGGCATATGCAAAATAACCAATAGCTACGCCAAGGTCGAAAATCATTGGAAGAACCTGGAAGGTCACTTGCTCAAGGAAATTATTGATGGCGTTACCCTTACTAAGTGCTGATAGAACTTCTCCGGTACGTTTTCCGAGGTGAAAATCCAAACTCAGGCCATGAACATGCTCAAATGAGGCAGTGGTCAATGCCTTGTATGAGTACTGCGAGATTGGAATCCACAAAACCGATCTAGCAGCACCTAGAATTCCAGAAGATCCTTGAAGGAACTTAAAAGCAATAAGTAGAGAAATAGATAGCCATGGCATCGTGACCTCTTTATCATCATCGCCGGAAAGGGCGTCGGTGACCCTTCCTACTTGCAAAGGAACCGCGATATTTACTATTCTCTGCATGACGACAAGCAAGAAGCAAACAACAACTACTATTTGCAAGCGGACCGATCTAGCTGGCCACAGGTATGGAAAGAAGAGGGAATATCCTTTCAAATACTCCCACCACGTTTTTGTTGTAGCCGTTGTAGGCTTATAAAACGCAGGTACTTCATCAACATGCTGCGGCTCGTTCGGTCTTCCTTGGATGTCCACACCTTGTGTTGCAGAGCCATTCGCATTTGCATGACCATTCAACGACAAAGAATCTGCAGCAGACGCATTTGCGATTGAAACCGTTTCCAGAGACATGGCCATTTCCGTTTGCTCGACCATTGAAAAGAAGAGGACTATTCTCATCGGGCTCACTGCTACTTCTGGCGGCTTCGGTTTTTGCCTTTGAATGAGCGTTCCAGGGTGAAGACAAAATAAAAGGCTACACAGAAAAAAAGTAGAACTACCCGAATTGCATCGAGTACAAGCTCAACAATCTCCCACTGAGTTGCGTATTTGTGAAATTTCGTATCGTACGCGAGCAGGGAGTTGAGTTCCTGGTGAGCTGAGGTATATAAAGATAACGAAGCCGTCAGAAGCACAAGTTCACCGACCAACGCAACCATCCAGGTAACCTGATGTGCAATGGAAGGCGATGGTGTAGTGTCGACTAAGGAAATGAGAAAGACACTAAAAAAAAAGAGAGAGGCGCAAACGTATATCTGCATTCACCAGTCATCAGCATCTGTTTCGTGCAGCATCTAATGCGCCGAAGAGAAATACTTACAGCGGTTGCTTCGCCACACCACCAACCATTTTCCCGTTTGTCGAGAGCATGTACCACGATATTGATCGCATTGCCGAGGAACGTTACCAGAATACCGGCCGAAAGCCAAAGAAATAATAATTTCCGGACGGGACTGAAATCCTGCAGCTTAAGTTTATCCTTATCTTGTCTTGTCCTCCTTACAGATCGTGGTAAAGGTTTTCCACCAGGACCCGTGAGCATCGGTCCAGATTGATCAGAAGGTTCGGCGGTCAATATGCTGTGAGTGATGAACGAGATGAGAAAGACGACCAAAAGGATCCATGGATAATTGAAGTGTGTGAGGTCCAATATTGTCGATGTGGTATAAGTACCAGTTCCATTCGAATAAGTACCAGAGCTTGAGCTCAAGTCTCCATCGCCTCCCGCCATTACAAGTTATATTAATTTATTTATTTTGGTTGAAAAAAATCCCCTTCCTTCCCTCATCAGTATACCAGTTGAAAGAGCGATCGTGGACAGCTCATGACCCTTTCGACTGGGACGAGCTTTGTTTTTTTTTTGAAGTTGTGTAGATATGTCGATGGAGCACGATGTTGCCAAAGTCTCAAGTGGCTGTGGGTAGTGTGTGCGTGTGTGCGTGTGTGTGTATGTGTGTATGTGTGTGTGGCGATACCGAGGTACAAACGATTGAAATTGGAGAAGAACGAATTGAAGTATGTAAGTACCTAGAAAGAAAAAGAAAAGGATTTGATCAGCGAAAGAAAATGGATTTATGGACATTCATCTGCGATTTTGCGTATTTGCGGTGTACGCATCAAAAAAGCAGATTTTGTCCAAGTGGAAAAGATGATCAACGACTGGACTGTTTTGAATGAATGGATGGTTGGATGGTTGGATGGTTGGATGGATGGTTGGACGGTTGGACGGTAGGACGGTTGGATGAATGAATGAATGAATGAATGGAGGAGGAGGAGGACGATGATGATGGATGGATGAATGGATTTGTATTGGATGTATTATTGGATTGTATGTGGAGGTAAAGTAAATAAAGTAGTGATGGTGGCGGAGATGATAGTGGGGAATCTTCGTTCAAAAATACTTTAATAGTCTCGGACTAATAAACTAAATTCCTACTTTTAAGTTTGGATTATATAAAAAAGGTGATGGAAGGGAAGGATAATGCAGATGAAGGTGTAGATGTAGATGAGGTTGTAGAAGGAGGTGTAGAGGAGGAGGAGGAGGAGAGGAGGAGGAGGAGGAGGAGGAAAGGAGGAAGAGGAGGAAGAGGAAGAGGAGGAAGATGAATATGGAGGAGATGAGTAGAGATTATTATATGAGATGGTAATGAGATGGCAACGAGACGGTAATGAGATGGTAATGAGATGAGATGATATGATATGATATGATGTGATGTGATATGAGATTGAAGAGACGAATACTAGGTGTATATGTGATATGTGTGTATGTATATATGTGTATGTGTAGGTATGTATATATATATGAAAGGTGAAGATGAAAGTCGAAGAAGTTGAAGAAAGATGATGAAAATAATAAGTATAATAACTTGAAAAAGTCAAGATATCATCAAATGTAAATATCTATATATGTATATATATATATATTATTTACATATATGTAGATGACCAGTAGATGTGTATACCTTATTATATGGAAACATCTATCTGTTGCTTTTTTATATATAAAATTGAAAGATGAAGATTAAAACATAAAGCTTTCGTATAAATCGATTTAGCTTTGATATATATCCATGAATATAGATAGATATATGTAATGTATGTAGATGTGAATATGGATATGGATATAATACTGTATAGGTAAAGAGGCAATGAATAATGATGGTGATATAAATAGAATGAATGGGTTTTAAAGAAATAAACCTCAGTTTTTATATGATATAATAGTAATCGCAATAGTAACAATATATTTATCTTACCTTTTAATGCTTTTGCTGTTTTCTTTAAAGACTCAGATGAACCTTTATATACTCTTCTCTAGCTTCCTCTCTTTCACTTCCTCCGTCTCTTTCTTTCTCTCTCTCTCTCTCTTTGTCTTTGATTTTCCTTTCACTTCAAGTTGTCGACCCGACCTTTTCCACTATTGGTGATCTTTCAACAGCTGGAGGTGTAAGGTTATCCTTTCAATAGACACGATACTCTTCGCTAACCTTTTGAAGGTCCAGTCTTCTGACTTTCAATGTCTTTCTCAACTCTTCTTGTTTTCGATATGATGATATTGATGATATGATACCTAGGTATTGTTTCAAATGTTGGACCCGGGTACCTGTATTCGGGATTGTAATAATGCCGATAATTTAAGATGCGCCAGCTAGCTCTCTGTGCGGAAAGGTGCATGGACTGAGAACGAAGATGCACATGTAATAATATATATATATATATATATAAAAGTCTTGAGTTTTGAATCTCGAGTTTCAATACCAGGTAATAAGACTAATAATAAAATGAACTGAGCTGAGCCGAACAGAACGGAATAAGGAGAGAATGAAAATATATATAAAAAACAAACAATAAGATGAAGGGTTATTCCGTCCTGGCGAATTGTAAGGTTCCAAGCCTCTTATTGATTGGATTCTCTTGGTTTGTTGTATTCAATCGATTGGCTGAACAGATGAAGTTTCTGATTTTGGGAACGTAGTAAGGTGAAGTGAGGTAAAGTAAGGTGAAGTGGTGATGATGATGATGATGGATGTACTGGTGTTGTAGTGTGAATATTGATGTTGTAGATGAGTAGGTAGACAAATGTACTAATGTATGAATGTACTCAAGTATAAATGTATAAATAAAGAATATGATAAGTTATAATTCTTTTTTTTTCTTTTGTTTTTCCTTTTCTTTTTTTTTGCTTCCCTTTTTCTCTCTAACCCATCCATTCATCCATACATACGGAGTACACTTCCAAGTTCCGCTTCTTTTTTGCTTTTCTCTTGTTTCTTCTCGTATTTTCATACTGTAGCTGTTGGATGTTTCGTACTATACTTCGAGTAGTTGATGAGAGCCTCCTCATTTCTTTGACCGCCAGCAGAGCACAGGCATGAGAGTCAAGCAAGGCATAGTGTGCTTCGGATCCATATGAATTAGAGCGTCGGTACCGGTATGATGTCCACCAATTGGGTCTGAGGTGCTATGGAGACCTGCTCGATGGAGGCTTCTCTGCGTTTATGGGAGTGATCCATCCATTCAAAGAGGAAAGGTTTCCTGAATGATGAAGGTCGGGAGATTGAAGGTCAAACTGGGAGGAGACAGGATACTCTGGGCATTGGGGCAAGGCAAGTGGGCAGGTGGGCAGGTGGGCAAGTGGGTACGCTTGAATTTCACTCCACATAGAGTTTAAGTTCATGATTGATATGTACTTTACTTCGCACGTACTGTCCTTACACTGCATATTTTGCCTGCCAACCATTCTTGTGAAGGATGCGACCAATACATCATTAGCTGTATAGCTATGCAATACCCATCACGCATCGATGTATGGTGGTTGACGATTGGCGTAACAGACACCGAGCGATGGCGATGTTCAGCATTGCCTAGATATAACTGAAACTATTCGGTATTTTGTACCTTTGAAAGAACTCTTGGCTCTTGAGTGATAACTGGGGATTGGAGAAGATTGCTCAGGAAAAGGAAAACATTGAGTACCAATAACACACTTTGGACTTCAACCTTTGTAAGATTACATTTGATGAGGGCATAGCAACTTATATTATAAGAGGGTTAATAACGTCTTACAAAAAGAAGTATCCATCAAGTGCTTGTAACACTTAGACTATAACTGAAGATGTCTCGGTAAGTATTGTTACCTTGGTGTTTTTATTATTGCTGTACGAGTACAAGACGACTAACTAGAAGACTAGCATAGTAAATTACGGAGTAGAACGACTAGAAGGCTAAACGATTAGAAAGGCCAAAACGATTAAAGGGCTAAAAGACTAAAAGATTAAAGGATTAAAGGACTAAAGGATTAAAGAACTAAAGGACTAAAGGACTAAAGGACTAAAGGACTAAAGGACTAAAGGACTAAAGGACTAAAGGACTAAAGGACTAAAGGATTAAAGGACTAAAGGACTAAAAGACTAAAAGACTAATAAAGAACTAAAAGACTAAAAGACTACAATTCTAAATCATTATAACCTTAGAAGGTTATAAGGCACAAAAGTATAACTCTAATACAGTATCCAATAACTTTATTTGTTATCCACATTGGGTATTGTTCGCAGTCACCCATCCAGATATTCCTCAATCGGTACTATAATAATAAATATATCATTTCTCACCCCCAGTATAGATGAGGCCTAGACCCTTTTTGATGAATCAAAGCCACAGACGGTCTGAGCGTTCATCCATCTGCTACCGAGTTTCTATTATTGCTTGCTCTGTCTGCACTGCAACTGCTGCTGCTGCTGCTGCTGCAGGTAAACCCCCCACTTCATCACCTTTTCCATCCTTGACAATTAGAAATTTCGCTACGTGCTCTCCCCCCCTAAGCAAGTGTTCATGGATGAGTCTACAAGGGGTGGCTACATCTGAATGGTCAGATTCATCTGCACAGGCCAAAATCTGATCTTTCAGCATATCCAGAGCGGAACAAAGTATATACTGTCCAGTGTCCACGGGTAGCAACTGTTCCACCCTGGGCAGTAGCAAAATCGAAATCCAATAATGATAAATTCGACCTGCCAGATTTATATGGTCCGATCCATATTTTAACATTGGCTTAGGGGGGGAGAGCAAAGCACTCGAGAATGAATCAGGATCGACTGCATGTCAGATATTAGGTTACTGACACGTGGTAGGTCCTGGCCTAGATGTTATCCATGTACAGAGTACAGGATTGCTGAGCAAAGTAATCTACATCTGCACCTATCATCCTGCTAATTTACCTGGAGATTTCGGAAAGTGACGGTGTATGGACTCGAGGTGTGTATAAAATCGGCCAGGTGCGAATATCCATTCGATATGCAATAGACGACTGCATAATTACTACTTTATAATTTACACTACGCGAAACCTTCAAACGTAGTTATGCTTCCGGGGAAACGAAGAAACATAGCCCGTGAGTTTTCGAAATAGCACGATAACTTACACCCAAACAGTACTTTCCATCCATGTAGATACTTGCATTTTTCCAAGCATCAAGCGTCAAGCATCAAGCATCAAGCATTGAGCATGGAGCATCAAACCTAAAGGATAAAGCGTCGGTAGCAAGCATAGACTACATACATACGTATTACGGACAAAGTACGGCACTGCGCAGTGCTTTTATATATTCTGGTAGCGAGTTCCGATCTGGTTTTACGGCAACAACCTCTCCGAAGTTGGCGTTTCTTACCCCTCGTCTTGACTCGCCAAAGCACCAACAGATTGGCAAATGCCGACCCAAATCTATTCGTACCTCTTTTATTGCCAATATGTACAGAGACTACATACAACTTGATGTGGTGCATTGCCGCCGTCGGGCAGATATCGTACATATCAAATGTATCGCGGAATTGGGCAGAGCTGCCGTGACACTCGGGCCGACCTCGCAGATGCATAACAAATACTTGCTTTAATCCATTAACCTACATTAGATAGAGGTGCTTTGCTGATATATGTATGCCCTCCAATGATGCGAGGGTGTGATTGCCAACCGCACCCCCATGGCCATGAGGTAATCAACAACGGCATGCCACTTTACCTCAGGTTCGATCGAGATTGGCGGTGAGTGAGGCGTTCGGAGGCTTTTAGAATGGCCGGTGAGTGGGTTTCCCTGGTCAGTTTTCTCTTTCTTTTGCCTTGAATTCATGTACAATGCTATCATCTCATATACTAGCGAGATATAGGTGCTAGTTCTACCGAGTAGTCCATGTATCTTGGAAAGTACCTAGGGCCCTGGGCATGCTAGGTGTACTTCGTCTACACGGTCTAGAAATATCCTTTTTCTTCGAGAAGAAAGAAGGCCGAAGGTATGTATTGTGGAGTATAGAAAGGCGTTAACTTCTTTCTTTTCCATTTAGCATCACAACATGCCTGCCACCTCATATTTACACAACAAACCGGTGAACTGAACTTTGTTTTGTACACGACTACTCATGCTCCAAGTCCATCTATCTCGTAAGTGTGAGGTAAAGGGTGTCGAAACGAGGAAATTGGAAATCACTTCTCTACTTGAACCATCTTCCAGACCTCGAAACCTCGCCGATTTCCCTTGAGAAGACAAATTTTCATCGGCGATCAATGGTGATCGATGCATTATGATCACACTTGATTAGAAGATTCGGATCCGAGTCAATTTACCTCTCATCTCCATACATATCCTTTGTTCATATTGGTTTTTACCGCTCACTCATGCTAGTAATCCTTCTTGCATTTCCGCACTTATCACATTTCAGATGCATGCTTCTAGGTAGTAACCTACCCGATCGGAATATCCCATTTCTCTTCAGGTTGAACATCCCTGGCGATAATGAACATTTTCAAAGGAGTGATCATAATCAGTCGATTCGATGTCTATACAGGCGGATAATCCTTACCTTACCATGGTCAAACTTATCCTTTGGATCTGACAGGTTGAAAGATACCCTGATATCTGCACCAACCTTCCCCTCCAACGTGTCATTCGTTTCACATGTATTCAAATGGGCCATTCTGCGATGTTTGTGAAATTCTCGTCAACGTCATCTAGCGATGTCGTATGAAGTATTTCATTTCATTACGAATGTTTCTTCAGGAACACTTTCTAATGCATATAGCCCCAGATGTTACCTTGACACATTCACACCTTCTCGCAGCGGCCCATGCTGACATGAGCATATGCATGCCGCGAAGCCCCCCTCTTCCCCGCGAACCATATCTCGCGATCTGTCCCTGCATATATGACAGTTCGATTTAGCCTAACATTCGATCCTTGGTTCGCATCCGCATTTCCCATCATACATGGAAGAGATGAGGAGAAGGTTACTTTTTGCGGGAAACATTGTAGTGAAAGTTCGTATAAACGCGGATACCGGGAACGAAAGCTACTCATCTGAGTAGCCGAGCGAAACTTGATCGATACCTACTAGTATGGCACGGCTTAGCAAGAGAGGAAACTCGTCGTCAATTGCTATTGAAAATGCCAAGCCATCGGCATGTTGTTGCACGCCACGCACGTATATCACACGTCCTTGCCCGAGAATCGGTAGCACTGTTTCAGTCCTACGGGACACACTGACAGGATTTCAAGAAAGAGCCATCACACACAACATCTCGGCCAACAGTTACAATTCTTCCAGCTACCCGGCAAGTAACCGATCCTCACGCTTTTCTCTCGTACGACATGTGAATCACTTGGGTAACCAAGGAGGTCACACAAGAAATAGCAAAACAAGTTGCATGGTTGTTTCGCAAGCCAACGCCAGAAAGCGATAACTTTTCCACAGTGAATGTTTCCATGTGCTACATTTTGTGGGACGGCCTCGAGAACAACCCATGCAAGCATGTCATCTCGACGTCCGCCACAATATCGTCTCATATTTTCCACCGTTCCAGTGTGTGTCCTGTCACATCCTGCAATATCCTCTTCACGCCCTCAGTTCGCTCTCTCAACCCAGCCAGCGCTCCCCTCACCTGTCGGAGCAAAGTATGGCTGCGTGCAGAGAGACCACCTGAGCACACAAGTGCGCTTGCTTGAATTCAGAAAAAGCCTTCCGTATTTGTGATATCTTTACCGCCGTTTCAGAATTTGCATTCAGCTGCTGCGTTTGGTCGTTCCATCTGGTGGCAGGTTGAGCCGCATGATGATGCGGAAGCTCTATAGGATCGATCAATGAGTGCATAAAAGTGTTGCGAAGATCTATATCATTTTGGTTCATTGTTGCGAGAGACCGTCCCTCTCTTGTTTATGCGGGGAGAAACAACCATCTGCTGCATGTTGATAGCCAGACTTATTTGTAGGGACCAGACAGCTACCCTGGGCTGACTCGATTATGTTCCATCATATTCCATCTTGTCCCTTTGCTTGCAAAGTATGATGTTTCAACCTCTGAACTCAATAACGATTGGACGTAGTGCTCTCAAGCTCTTCAACATCCCATATTCAGATAGATACGTGCGTACATACATACATACAAACAAACAAGCATCAGATGAACATCCCATCCGATCATCCATCGCAATCATGAATAACCCCTCCCAAAACCCTGCTCGTCACATCTCTCATATGACCAAATCGTCCATCTCCAAACGCGTGCATGTATCCCCAAACCCACGCCTTCCCTCCCACCCGTACCACGTCCCCAGAATCCCAAATCGCCACCCCCATCTACCCCCAGTAATCCCCGCCCTTTCCATCAAACAGCCCAGACAAACTAACCAACAAACCTCTGAATACACCATCCGTCCATCCATCCATCATCCCAAACCCCACCGACTACTTCCCAACACCCGTCCCAAAATCATATACCCATACATCAGCAACCCCACCTCGTCCTCCCATCCCAACAACACAGCCCCACCCCCCAACCACACACCCTTACGTGACCCCCCGCCTCGCCCGCACACTTCCCCGCGCGCAAACACCACAATCCCAGACGAATCGGGACGGGGGAACAAGCAAGCAACAAGAGGATGATGTTGGCCGGGAACACACTCGACGCGTGGGCACCAGCTGGTCTCGAACCGGGCACGGAAGAAGCTGCGTGGCCGTTCGTCTGGGAGATGGGGGAAGGAATGTGTTGGTTTGCTCTGAGAGGGGGGGCGGAGTGGCAGGAAGGGAGCGGACAAGAGGGTGTGTGGGATGCTCGATCCATCTCGTCCCGCTGATGCGCAACCATGGAGACGTAGCATATCCATCCCTCTGTGTAGCGCGCTCGCGTCTGATCTCTCCGGTCTGTCATCTCTCATCGCATCGCTATCGCTCGCTCGCGTGGTGTGATGGTGGACGGATGTAGGGAGGTAGATGCTATGTCGATAGATAGGATCGTTTCTCTCCCCCTTCCCCACGAGCTCTACTACCTACCTACCTACCTACCTACCTGCCTACCTGCCTACATACCACCACCAACCAACCAAAATTCCCTTCATGATCCCATCCTCCAAGCTCGCTTGAAATCGCAGCACCCCCTCCTTCCACACACGCCTCCCCACCCAGCGAGTGCATGCCATGATGTCCACCTAGCGAGCTGGTCTAGCTACGTATCGATAGCAGCAGGTCACTCGAGAGCTCGAATGGAAGTGCCAAGGTACAATAGCTAATAGGCTGCAGCTATATGTTCCCCCTAGCATCTCATCCCATCTCATCTCATCTCAACTCCATAACCGCACTATCCATATAAGATACACAAGACCCCTCATACCCGCTGCACACCTCAGCAATCACATCTCCCGCCCTCTCCTCGCCTATTCTCCGGGAGGTCCGCTTGACGCTGCTCCATGTGTTTTCTGTACGTATGAGTAAGGCGATGTATGTGAAAGTCCCATATGTATGGATATATGGATATATATATGGATATATACATCCATTGAAAGTGGACAATTATACGAGGATCCACGTCTCTCTCTCTCTCTCTCTCTATCACACATACAAGACGTCCCCCCCCCCGCCATGCAGCCCCCCGCCACGAAATTCCCAAGGGGAGTCCGCATCGCCGAGAAGACTCGAAAGAAGCGTGCAGCGGACGACGATATGCGGAGCCAGAGAAGGAGAACGAGGACGAGCATGAGCGCGCGAAAGCTCGAAAGCTCTGCGCATCGGCGAAATTCTCGCGGCGCTGCGCTGGACACCCCATCGCCGACCCCCCCCTCTCACCCCTCACACGGGTCCCACCAAGAACCGGCAGCCAGCGCGCGCAAACGCACACCGACGCACGGGGCTGCAAGACGGGGTTGCCATCGCGCGCCAGGCGCTCCCAAATGATGGCCGCTCGGTACCAATTCACCAATAATCGAGTTCTCTTCCTCACACAGCATATCCCTCATCCCTCATTCTTTATCCCCTATCCCCACAAAACCCCATCACATGCATTTCTCGCCTCCCCTAACCCCAATCCCAATCCCAATCCCAATCCCAATCCCAATCCCAATCCCAATCCCAATCCCAATCCCAATCCCAATCCCAATCCCAATCCCCACAGCACAGCACACCCCCCACCACAGCCATAGAACTCCAAGGCCCACCAGACGTTCATTATACGCCCAGAACATCGTACTGTAGCTGTAGCTGTAGCTGTAGCTGTAGCACGCAACTCGAAGGATATTAATTGAATGATTTAAGCTAGCAAGCTAGCAAGCCAGCAAGTCAGCAAAGAACCAACCCCATTCATATCTCAACGACCCATCCATCCATCCATCCATCCATCTATCCATCCATCACCTTCTCTCCCTCACCCACCATATCCCCCATCCCCATGTCAAAAAAGTCTCTGCTTCACAAAACATAACATAAACATAACATAACATAACATAACATCATATGAGTATCGCCCGCGCATTTCACAATCCCATTCTATCAATGCTTGTTCCCACCTCGCCTCTCACCCCTCACCCCTCACTCCTCACCCCTTACCCCTAACCCCTCACCCCTAACCATCACCCACCGCATCAACCCCGCCACCCCATATTCACCTCTCCCAACACCAGAATATCAAGACCTTCCCATGCGACTTTCGAATCTCCAGAGGCGGGAAAAAATGTGCCCGTGGGTGGACCTTCATATCATTAAAACTATATATCTATCGCCTGTTCACCCACCCCGCCTGCAACCTCGCCAGTCGATACACGCGTGCAGCATTTCGACAAAGCACAAATCCATATCCATCCGTCAAATTCAATACAAGAAGATCTCGGGGCCCAAAAGCGATTGTACAGTGGCATTTCCTTCCCTTCCCTTCCCTTTCCTTTCCACTTTCATAATATACATCTTCCGCGCCCCTTCATCAGTCATATACATAAGTCCCATATTCTCTTCCCTTGCACGATTCTTCTGGTCACAATCTCATGATGGATGAGAATCTTCTACTGTAGCAGTAGTAGTTGCTGGCTTTTGTAAAGGGCGTCATTCATGAGTATCGTGCACACATATCTTCTCATCCGCGTCCACATTCTGATCCACGAATCCTTCTTTGTGATAGGAACGTTAACCCCGGTGTACGTTGACTTCTCTGCTCCTACCCATCTTAAACCACCCACCCACCCGACCCTGAATTCCTCCAGAAACACCTTGTGTCTCAAATCAAGAGTTGTAATTAATATTTTCCTTCCTGTTCGTGAGCGCATCCGTTTTCAGTTCCGCCCCTGAGCTCTTCCCGTTGATTGAATTCCCATTGAGTTTAATCTTTGGCTGTGGAATCTCTGCCAAAGCCGCCTTGGCAGCCACAGCATCCACCCCCTGTCTAGCCAACGCATCTAATCTCTGTTCTTCCGCCAACTCATTCTCATCATTATCACTTCTATCATCCTCGACTATACATAAAGACGAAACGGTATGCGATACGTAAGATATAGAACAGCCAGAAGAGATTGAGCGCTTGCAAGCTTGCAAGAAGAGCGGTAGAAATAATGTGCGAGAGCTCACACTTGTATTGTTCCGTCTCCCAATTCAATTCATAAGGTCCGACAGTTTTGAACTCATTGAATTCTGAGTAGAGGATTCGAAGGTTGAGGTAATGACGGAGATAGATCCAGGCGGCGATGAAGAATGCGAAGTAAGGACCTACGAGAGGATGGTCAAGATAATTGAGGGTTTTGGATGTCTAAAATAACGTTAGTTCTACTTATACGTTTCTGGATAAGAACGAATCGTGAACATACAGCTAGGAAGAAATCACTGATATCATGAGTGACATAAACTGCCAACCCCATATATGTGAAATGAAAACGGTAGCTCAACCCAACAAGGAACAATGTTACAACAAGATGATGTCCGACCAACTCCCTATAATCCTTTCTGGGCTTCTCCAAACCCAAGCACAATACCAAAGCTTGCTGTGCCCAGTATGAAGCCTGGAACAGGTAATAGAATTTAAAAATGCCCTCGTGTGTTTTGTGTGGGAACCCCTCATACATTCCGCGTGTATTGAAGTACCAAACCGGTGTTCGGCTCATGACATATAAACCACAAGGACCAAGAAAGCCAAAGTATATAGCAGTATACATTTGTTCCATGAATCTCGATTGCTTAGCCCTACTCTTCAACCCGCTCTTGCGAGCCAATGGTCGGAGGAATTTCTGCATGATGAATTCTCGGGTGAAGGAAAGAACCACAATGTAAAAGGATACCAGAGCAAAATCCCACGGCCCCTTGCCATACTGAATCGGGGCGCCTGGTTCAGCACCAGGCTCGGGAGGAAGTTCATATGCAGGGAATATAAAATAGTGCAGGGGATTCGATTTTGTCGGATTGATAGCATACAAGGAGAGAACCGCTGCGACGATGGCCAGAGGTGTGACCCAAGTGTGCTTCAGAGCATATCTCTTGTATTGCTGCAACAGAGTCTTTGCCTTCCGCCTCTTCGAATATGGCTTCTTTCGATCTCTATCCGCCTGGGCCTAACCATCAACATATCAATCAGTACATGCCACTTTCTGCAGAGAGGGAGGGTAGAATGATACTGACTTTGATCGTCCCGGGAGAAGGCGGTCGAACATCGACTGTAGCAAAAGCTGGCGCACCCGTATCTCCAGCTCTAATTTCACCACCAAGCCCACTGGAACGTCGTCGCGCTCTGGGTTTTTCAATACTGCTCGGGGCATTGAGAGGAGTTAATTTATCCGGCTTTGCTGTCGATACTAGCTGCGGGAACGATTCGGTCGTGGCAGGCATATTTGGGAACACGATGAACAACCTGGGAATCAATCTATGATACTTCACAGGTTCCAGAATACCAGACAAGCTGTCAATTATGAAAGAAATGTGTAAAATGATACAATGAAGCTCAAAGGCGTGAAATGAGGCAAAGCAGATGTGGAAAGTGGAAAGTGGAAAGTGTATGAATCGTGTACTTGGGGCGTTCAACTTTTTAATCGGTCCTGGAACTGCCGGTACAACAGTGATCTTTAAATTTGTTTGGGATTCTCGGACATATACCCTGTAGCATATCTCCACCATCAGACCTCATCCCCCTGTTATCATTCATCAAAGGACAATTTCTACAGAACAATGCGCTCTTAAAGAATTTACATCATCAATGCCATGAAAGTATGGTTTCACTCACATCTAAGTCGCAAACAGGACTTCAAATTACGTCGACTGCTAGGAAAGGTGTAGTCGATACGAGGTAGGATTGGCCAGACAGAGAGCTCTAGATCCATGGATATCTTCTAAGGCTTGATTATGTTTACATACTACTTTGGTCATATATCCATGGATCTTCATGAGAGGAACCCACTCATTTTGATTACTTTGCCAAGAATCACTCATTGGTCGGTTCGTAGTTTTTGGATCGTAGTTTTGGTCGTGGTTGCTCACTCATAAGTTGCAAGCGGGACTTCAAATTGTGGATATATATATACACATCCTTGAGAAAGTTAAGATCAGAAAAATTCGTGGTCTCATGCCTTGATTAGCTACTATATGTACAATGCATCCGTCGTAGTTCGTATACATTGCGTGTGGTATCTATGTCCAAATCCGTTTCCTTCCATTCCATGACCGCCATAAAAATTTTGGAACTCCTTTTTGGTGTCCCTATATATCAACATATAAATGCTTAATTCCCAACGCCGCGCTCTATGCTCAAATCAGAATAAGTGCCACAGTTCGTTTTTGTTTTTCAAGGATCTTCCACCCTTGGCCGTCGTGGCGGGGCCGGTATAGTCGTTACTGGCAAGCCATCTATGATAGGGGGAAGAGCCGGCGTAACAGGACTTCGAGCTTGAAGAGGGCTGCTTCGTGAACTCGAATATGTGGGAGTATTACGGCTTGCTACAAGCGTTGGCGAGGAAGTAATATTTTCAGCTCGCTGATCTATTTCTGGTTGTACCGCCGTTGCAAATGAGATGCTTCCACGGTGAGTGATAGAATGTCGTTGAAGACTATCTGGAGTGTAAGGATCGCTTGTCCTTGAAGGCCGATCTCGTCCCGAGGTGTCAATCTCTAATTGAGATGGACCTTCCGGCATTGGATTGATGGAGCCCGTTTCCGAATCCTCAGATTTTGTCGCTAAACCACGTCTTCGACTGGGTGCTGGAATCACGGTGAGAGGGAGTGGGTCTGTATCGACTGTGGGGCGCGTCTTCTCCCGAAACCTTTCTGCTTGGGTGGCTGCAAAGCCTTCAATTCTGGCGCGCATGTCCCACCGATTCGAGGATTCGTGACCACTAAAAGGTGTCACGGGCTTCGCAGTGTGCAGCGAAACTTCTGCTGGAGGTCCTTGAACTCGATGACGAAAAGGATTGAGTGAATTCCAGGGCCAATTATGGCCACCTGCTGCTGCTACAGGGGCATCCTCCGTCTGCTCAATATTAACTGCCTTTTCAGAAGTAATCTCTTCATTACTGATGGACCTGCTAATCGACATGGCTCCACTGTTACTTCGGGAAAGAGTTGTATTTCTGCCAATTATTGGCGGGGTTGCTTCACTGATGGGGTGATACCTCACTGCATACACGGTGCTCTCGGCGCTAGCAGTATCCGATCTGTTGACTGGTGTGGCAGCAGGTTGGGGCCTCGTAGGCCATAATGGAGGACGCGTGGTTAATAAATTTCGAGCTGTACGTTGACCGGAACCAGGCCCGGCCTCGAGATCATTCGTAGCGCGGGGCCGGTAGCGATTAGCCAGCCCAGACATTGCTGGCCAAGTAGAACCTGTAGTGGCCCCACCCCCCTTATCATCATTGTCTTTGCGGAAACGCTTTTGTCCAATCTGAAGTGGGAGTGACCTCTAGCATCTCATCTCCATCAAAGATCTCTCTTTCCGAGGACCCCATCTTTCTTTTCATTCCTTTCTAGAGCTTCAATTCGCTCCACCCACTCCCATACCACTACGCTTGCTGCTGCCGCACCCACCCATCGAACATAATCACCCCATGCGGCAAGCGCGGGCTTCGATATATCGAGGACGAAGAAAACCACAGGGACCAGCACTGATACCAGAGACAGCAATGCCACAAGGCATATATTTCGCATTTGCGGATGATAAAAGGCGTAGCGCTTCTTTGAGATTGCATAGTATATGACCCAAGCGCAGTACAATAGACTGAGGGCGAGCTGAAAGAGGTAGGCTAGGGCGGGCACAGCATCTGTAAACAGGCGTGGTCGCGAATTTCCATTGTAGACGAAGTTGTTGAGGAGACTGAATAAAACATCCAGTGCAATCAAAGCAAATCCCGTCCACTTGATTATGATTTTCTCTCGCTGCCGTGGGAATAATCTTATCAGCGTCTGCGCTTGCGCTAGCCATAGAAAAGTGTCTGAGATAACACGAATGACCTTGAGTTCCATACCACCCTCCACTTCTTCTTGCAAGGCCTGCGCATTCATAAGTCCAAGCTCGTACTGTTGTTCGGCCACGCGAAACGTATCTGCTGTCGCAATGGTCAGAGAGACTGCAACGGTCAATGCGGCGACCTTTTGTAACCAAGGTCTTCCACCGATACCAATTCCAGCATCACTACCCGATGGACCGTTTGTGAATCCGCGTCGTCCCAAGACTACCGCACCTTGAACGAGGAATGTTCTGGGGGTAATCAAAAGCATTATGACTAGCATATATGCAATTACGGTCGTGGCAGCGAGTGCGTAACATTCTGGTATGGTGGAAGCGTAAAAGGGATCACGGAGATCAATGAAGGAGGTGGGAGTACCCGCATTCGTGATAACAATATCGGCGGTGCCTGTACATTCGGGAGTGAAGATAGCATTACTCGTGAGGGTAAAGTACTCGGATGGCCCGAGGTTTATCACGCCATTGGAGGGAAGGGTGAACGGCGTACAATGAGGTCGAGTAACGGTCGTAGTGGAAGTCGACGAGGGCTTGAGATTATTGATTAATTGTCTTCGATCCATTTTCAACTATTCGGTGGGCGGCCCTGCCGCTAATCGCTCATACAAAGTTAAAGTGAAGTTATTGACATATTAAGAATGTTTCGTGTTCTGTTAATGAATATTGGTAGTTGCGTTGGGACAAAGTATATTTATTTATTTATTGCGTTGAGTTCGGTTTCTGTTGCGAATGTTCGTGAATGAAGATCAATTGTTCAGCATTGTATGTGTGAGTGAGTCGTTCAGGCCGCTTTGTTGAATGATAGATAGGTAGGTAGGTATTCAAGCGAGGATCAAATAGGTTTAAAAGGAGGAGGAGGAGGACGAGGAGGAGGAGGAAGAGGAAGAGGATGAGGAAGAGGATGAGGAAGAGGAAGAGGAAGAGGAAGAAGAGGTATGAGACCAAACAGAAAATGATAATGCAGCGAGAGAACAATGAATATAAAGTTTAGGTATTCATACGACGATATTCGAGATGCTTATATTCGGATTCATGAAATGTTCGAGAACCGTTTCAGTTTTGGGTTTAAAGGTTGTGGCGAGATCAAGTAGCGCTCAGCGAGGAATACTCTGTAGAGAAATAGAGTGACGGGAGCGAGTAATGGGAGGTAATGATACTGTAATAATAACTGGAAGGACCCGTGGACTAGGTAATTAATTACCAGGTACCTAGGTAGGTATTGTATGTAGGTCGGCAAGTAATGAGAGAGAAGAGAGAGAGGGAGGGAACAGGAAAAGGACAGTAAGTAGGTAAGTAAGCAAGTAGGTACCAGGTAGAGATCGAAAGGCTCCTCGAACCACACAGAACGTTTTCACTGCGGAGCAATGTACGGAGGGAGTAATGTAACGCTTCCAAGTAGGAGCACCTAGGAGGAGGAGGAGGAGGCAAGAGATATCATATACCCGTCTTCGTCGTAATCAACACAACGTGGAATGCCGATGCTTTGCTCGATGGGATTCTTTGCAGTATTAATTTCTGCGTGGATGTATGCGTATGTGGGTGTGGATGTGGTGTGCTTATGGATGGTCATTTTAACTTTGATTCTGTACATGCATCTTTCTAGGATTGGATTCCGACATGTCAAGATATACTTTCCTCATAAATAATAGCAATAACAGCCTTGGAATAAGAATGGAAGAAGAATGAGAAGAAGAAGAACGATAATAATAATGATGATGAAATGATGGATGGATGATATGATGATATGATGATATGATAATATGATAGTATAATAATATGAGAATATGAGAATATAAGAATATGATAATATGATAATAATAATAATAATATGACAATATAATAACAATAATAATAATTCCAATAATGAATAATATACAGTATTATCTATCTATTAATACCTGGGTAGGTATGGAGATGGTAGCCCTCGAGGTGTCAACTCCTTTGTCATACACACACGTACTCACTCTTCTCACAAAATTATGCAAATCCAGAGAGAGTACAGTCAGAATTGTCCGTACTGTCGATCATTCTCTCCACCAGTGACCACCTCATACCCCTAACAGGGAGGGTATCTAGATGATATCTCTCTCCCTAGTACTGTACGCGAATACTCGGTACAGTAGGCACAACAGGATGTCTCCATCTCTATCTAGCATCTACCCACCTCAAGGTTTCGTTCCATCAACAACCTGAATCTTCCAAGTTCCATCCTCCTCCATCTTGACTCGAATCTTCCTAATCTTGACGCTGCTCCCAAACTCTAGATATGCTACAGTCCTGAACCTAACGCGGTCCCTCTCGAAGCTTTTCACAACCGCAAGTCCGAATGTGTATACCCAGTAGTCCATGTATTCATTACTGGGTAGTACCTGGTGAGGGAGTCTGCACACACGCACATTGGCTCACATTCTTTGTGTGCTATCCAATAGTTGGTTGATACCAAATCAACTAACCATCGATCTAAGCATTGAAAGATTTACTGTGCAGAACTCGAGGATATAATAGACAGGCTCGGATTCGGCCTCGTATCGTCAGTAATTGTCATCATGTATTACTGCGACTGCTACTGTTACTGCTACCACGACTACCACGACCACCCGCACCGTGACCACCACCACCACTATATACCGAGGTAGTTGACCAATCTACTTTCATATCAGCCATGATATATTATCGTGTGCACTCTTCTGGTGATGTTGCGCCAACCTACACCGGTGTGTCAAAGCACCTCCGAGAAGAAACGGAAACCTTGAGCTGGCTGACTAGGTTAGGCCAGGAAGACGAAAAGTTAAAAGGGGAGGTGCTGTAGCATCGTGCTCACTTGCCGCGGCCTGCCTGTGAGAACTTTGCAAATTTGTGATGGCTTGAAGCTTTTCCCACTTATCGTTTCATTTTATCCCTCATGTATTTCTTATGTGCAGCCAATATAATTAGTCATGAGGATCAGAGCCTGAATCACGTCGAGGGGCGGCAGTTGTGGACATCCTTTTCTCATCCAGCCAGGAACTTGGTCTTCTCGCATCACTTGATTGAATTTTCATGGGAACCTTATTATATTAGATTCCAGAAACGCTGAGATGATATTATCCTTAATGCTCTTTGGAAGTGTGGCTGTTCTTCATCTCATCGCCAAGTAACGGCAAGATGCCTTGGAAGTGCCTTGGAAGTGCCTTGGAAGAAAGCTTGGTGCTGTTAAGCTATGAGGGGATATGGGGAAAATATGTTGTACCCTCAAGTGGTGCTTCCACAGCAGTTCATTCGTTGGCAATGAAAACAAAACGATGATTAGAGGTGACGAAGCGAGAAGACTAAAGAGCTTAATAAGTTAATCTTTCTTAAATGTACATCTTCGCACCCGAACAGCTCTCTTTCAATACCATACCATACCATACCATACCATACTATACCATCCATACCGTATCGTACCTACTACCTACCTACGATCCAAGAATCGGTCGGTCTCCTAAAAAAGACTTTTAGCCCGTCCATGGATATATTAGAAAATGTACTGTATGTAGCATTCGGCAAAAGTTATCACTACAGTATGTTCCCTCGTAAGTTGTAACGTCCGGACTATCCATCTTATCACTCCATCACTCCATCACTCCATCATTCCATCAAATGAAAGGTGAGAGATGCGGTCAAGGGTATCACTTGGTCACCTAATCGGGCATAGAAAACAATAACTTTTTTCCCGCATGCCCCCTCCTTCATCGGATAAATCGGGCTATACAATGTACGGAGCTGAAGAGGGCAGGAGAGCTCACCCATCCACCCACCCATCCATCCATCCATTCATCCATCCTGCTCCTGCTGCTGCCACTGCCACTGCTGCCGTGCAGAGTTTTCTTTGTAGAGGCATTGTGCGGAGTGCCTAGTGCCACCACCATACAGCAGTACAGTACCATGTAGAGTACAATCATACTACAATGTAATGGGGCACGCGGGGGTCTTGAGACTCCAATGATAAGCCGAGGATGTAGAGTCGGTTGGCTGTTCAGTGTTCAGTGGCATTCCACGTTTGAAACTGACCTACGGAGTACAGTACTTGAGTATATGGCTATATATATTTAGATGATGAATAAGCGTATCACAGGTCGTCAGAGCCTAAAGAAGACACTGGGCAGAGATATATATAGATATAGATAGATAGAAAGATATATAGGCCTACCTAGGTAGGTATATACAGTGAGGTTATATGCATACTGTAAACATTACCTAGTTCTACCTTTCGATAGAGAGAGAGGAGAAGGCGAAACTGTAAACCCAAAGGGTCTGTTGGGTAGAGATTTTAATTCATAAGGCGCTCTCGGATTACTTCTATACAGTTCACTCCATCTGTCTGAGCATTCCCTTGAAGTTTTGAACCCAGGTGCCTACCTGACCGACTGGCTGCACGGTGATTTTGTCCACCTCCGACTTTCAAGTTTCAGCCTACAGTACCTAGGTACACCAACACCGAACTCCCCAGCCACACAGATAAGATATGTTCCATGTGTGGTGTGGCTCATTCCTGATTCGAAGGGTTCCAGGCGGTGAGGTGCCCAGGTGATGCGAAGACCGAATGCTTACCTAATTCATGATACTGTACACTGTGTACACTGTACAAAGTACAGAGTACAGTAGGGTTATATAATTTATATATTTTGGCTAACGAATATATATTTTTATATTATAATGCTTTTTAAGCGTTATAAAAATATTATGCTAAATATATTATGTGCGCTATATATAAGCATATCATTTTTTTTCATTGTTTTTATTCAATGAGATTGTTAAAATAAAAGAAAGTGAGGTTAAATCTAAAGAATTTTCAAATGGAAATAAAAATTCGTTTTTATAGAAGGTTACTTTGTAGCTTTTTGATTATTAAAAGCAAATTCTATCGAATCAATTAATTAAATTTATTTATTTTGTTTGATATACTTGGAATTTCTTTTAAATTTTCGATTTTAATCTTTTTTTCTATATTTTATTATTATATTATTTTTTTTTTATTTTTTTATTTTTTATATATTTTATTTATAATAGGCTATAATAAATAAGGTTTAATATAACAATTTATAATCAATTATTATTTTAAATATATTTCTGTTAATAAAAATTCTAAAGTTAATAAAGTTTAATATAATCATTATAAAATTATAAAGTTATAAAATACTATTTAATTTTTAAGCTTATTATTTTCTTTATTATTTTTAATACTTTTTTTACAAAACTAATCAATTTTGTATAAATATGAAAATAACAAAAATATTTTCAATTTTTTGATTTTATTTTTAAAACCTTTTTATTAAAATTATTTTTATTTTTATAATCTATTTTTTATTTTACAATACTTTTAAATAAAAAGCATTTTTTAATAAAATATAATTTAAACTTTTTATATATTAAAAACTTAATGAAAAACTTCTTAAATCAAATTATTAATAAATAAAACTATAGATTTAAGAGGTAATTAATATAGCTTTATATATTCAATTTGTTAATAATAATTTTACAAATATTATTAATATAAGGGTAAAGAATGTTTTTTTTTATAATTAATACTTAATTATATTATTAGAAAAACTCTATAATTTATAAAGGATTTTAAAATGTTAAATTTATTATAAATTATATTATTGTTATTATTTAAAAGATTATTAAAGAAAAATTTTTTAAATAGCATATTTTCTTTTTAATATATATTTTATTTAATGTAAATGTTAAAATCTTATAAAAAATAACTTTAAATTAAAGTATATTTATTTTATTCCTTGTAATTTTTATAAATTACAATTTATTATTAAAAATTTGTTGTTTTTAAATAAAGATATTGAAATAAATATTTTTTTTAAAAATATTAATTTTATTATTATTTATTTTATAAAATTATTAAAAAGCTTTTTTTTCTTTATTTTATTATAAGATTAATATTAAGGAAAGTATATATATTAATTAAAATAATGTTTATAAAATAAAATACCTAAATTTATATATTTAATTTTATTTTTTGTATTAAAAGTATATTAAAAGATTACAATAAATATATAAATTCGAAGTATTTATTATAATCTCTTTTTGGTAATAAAATATTTTAACAAAAATTAAAAACTCTTTAATTGATTTTATAATTTATTTATAATATTTAAAAAATATTAGAATTAAATAAAGTACAATTTTCAAAAGTTTTTTTTATTAGATTGAAATAAATCAATATTTTTAATATTTATAAGTTTAAAGTATCACATTTTTTTCTTTTGATATTAAATAATATTATAATAAAATAAAAAAAGGAAATTAAAACAAATGTTTGCATTTATAATTTTAACCTATATATATTGCTATATATATACTAAATTCAAATTATTATAATATAGAATTTGCTTCTATTTTTGATTAGAAATTAAAATCATATATTTAAGAAAAATTTTAGGAAATAGAATTTATATGTTTTCTTTTTTTTCGTTAAAAATCTGATAAATTTAACCCTATTTGTTATTGTTAAAAAGCAAAAAGTATTAAAGCTTTTTGGGAAATTACAATATATTAATTTTTTATTTGTTATTTATTTATTTATCATTTTTTTATTAATATTAATTTATATAAAGATATAATACTTCTTTACTTTTAAAATTAGCTTTTAATTTATTATACACTACTACAAATAATGTTCCTTTTAAACAAATTTTCTTTTGTATAAATTTTCTTTAAAATAAACTTCAAAATCAATTTTCAATTTTTATTATAAATATATTAATGTTTATTTATATAAATATATAATTATTAAAAGCAATTAAAAAGGATTTAGATTATTTAAATTATATATTTAATGAAATAAAAAAAGAGTTAATACTTAATATAAAAGATAATATTATTTTTTCGTAAAAATATAAACGTTAATATAAATAAAGTTAAAAAGGAATTAGATTTTAAAAAATATAAATTATGCAAATATTTTTTTAATTATTTAATCAAATTTATTGCTTACCTTTTAAAATACTTTTAATTTTTATTTAAAATTATTTCTTCTTATTCAAAATACCCTTAATCTTTACTTAAATAAATTAAAAATCCACTTTTAAAAACTTACAAATATATATATATATATAAAATATATATATATATATATATTTGCCTTAATCAATATTATATATTATATTAAGGTGATCGATATACGTTACAGTATATCAGTATAAATAACAACCCTAGAGTACAGTGTGCACTGCAGTCTGTAAGATCGGGCCGGTGGAGAGGCTAGTAGAAATGAATTATGGGCATTTGAGCAGGTACATAAACTTTCTTATCCCTTAATTTACTTTCTAATTTTTTCTCGAAATGCAAACTTTATTATTATTATTGTTACAGGAAGGACGTCTGGAATCCGGACAGTCCTGTGTACTGTATAATAATAATAACCTTATACAGCCCTGGAGAGTGCAGCTCTCCTTAACCTGCTTACCTAAGTTCGCCAATGAGTCTTTTGATATGCAGTAATTATGCTTTCCTTGCTTTTCTTGCTGACGATAATCCTATGATTGTTATTAGTATGATTATCATTATTATCATTACTATGACTTTATTCCAAGGTTATGCTATATCTAGATCCAATCGATTATGAATTTACTACTCCTGTTACTTTGTTATACTGTCTATCCTCTACCTAGGTATGTACTACGTACTCTTACTTACCTAGGTATGATTACACAGGAGGTTGAGCGTCAGGACTCAGGCTGCCTTGCATAGTCTTTGGGAAATGATTTCCGAACCCAAGCTCCAGCTACGACTAGTAGGTCGGTAGTGTTGGGTATCGCCATTTCTACACTCCGTATATCGACCTGATCTACAGAGCACCATGATATAATCCCCTCTGCCCCATCGCCGGTACCCGCCCGACAATGGAATGAATGGGTGATGAATCATGATGGCACGCAGAGTACATGAGTAGCTACAGTCTACTGTGCTGGGAATGCATACTACAAAGCGCATACTAGTGCTACGAAGCACATACTTGCACATACGGCTACAGTACTCAGTACTGTGCTTTCGAAACGCGGGGTTAGGGTGAATGAATGAATCAACTGCAGTCTGGTACAGTACTCCGTAACAATCCAACAGACCCGCAAGGCAAGAAGTGAGAACAGATACAGATACAGATACAGGTACAGATACAGATACTGATACTGATACTGATACTGTACTCCGTACTTCTCTTGCATTATCTCTTACTCCCGACACTGAGGATCCATCCATCCAGATCCCATTCATTCCTTGACGGTACTCTCCTCAATCGATGAATCTATGAATCCCTCAATCTCCCAATTAGATATACCTAGCTATGCTTTCCAACCTTGGAAGCTCTTGATACGCCAACTACTGTCGGATCCAATGTCTTGGCATAGCAACTGCTCGAGTACAACAAGTACTGTACCTGTATCGCATGTTCGCAACTACAGCAACTATGGCTCGGTAATACATACTACAGACTACAGTGCTCCAGCCGTAATACTACTGCCCTCCTGATAATATAAAGCACTTGCTTGCATAATTGACATTAAAATTGTATTGTTATCCATGAATGAAAGAAAGAACCTTGGAAGAGCCAAAAAGAGAACCTTGGGAAACAATCAAATTGAAACAAACATTCTTGATAATCCAATCATCAACTTACCTAAGTATCATCAACCTCTCACAAAGAATTGTCGAAAAAGAGTTGATTGTTCTAGATTTATTATTATTGTGGTGGTGGTGGTGGTTGTTGTTGTTGTTGTTGTTGTTGTTATTATTATTATTATTATTATTTGATCTTGGTCGGATTCCGTATCATGACAACATCATACAATTGTGTATTTTATTCGATTCTCTTCGTCCTGTATTTCTTCTCCATACTGGATCTTTTAAATATATCATATGAATTGTATGAATTGTATCGTTTACAGCGATTGCATCAATTATACTCGCCAACAATGGTTTCAATTTACTCCTCCTAATCAAACACTCCTACTAGTAAATGTCTAAACGCCTTAATTTTCGAAATTCGAAATTCGAAACAAGAAACTCCTTTCCGGATTCTCAATCTTCCTCACCCATCCATCCTGCTACCCATTCACTCATTACACCTCGCCCATCATCACCCATCTCTCACCCAGGTACATACTAGAAAAAAGTCTCTTGGTGATGACCTGTTGGTTGGTGAGCCCCATACTAATAAGGCTTGGACATTTCATTTACACTTAATTACTACTTTTACTTACCTTTATTTATTTATTCATCGACCTCTCGCTGAACCTTGGAATAATAACATAACAACCCTGGAAACGAGAAACGGGAAACTGGAAATCACCCAAAACTTCTTGATCTTTCGATACCCGTGGACTTTTGGACTTCGTAGCAAAACAATTACAGCACTTCCATTCTTCGTTACCATCTTAATCTTCCAACTGACCCGCACTGCCATTCACTCCTTTTCATCACGAAACCCCGGGCTTAGATGTGGCAGGACAATCTCGCTGGATTTCATTTGGATGTCAATCATAATTGGTGCTCAGTGCCCGTCACAAATCATCTCATAAAGTGGTAGTTGGTGGGAAAGAAACCATTGTCAGACTCAGAGTCAGATTCATTCGTCTTCGAGATCTGCGATCTCACAATACGGTCGAGAAATGACGCGCCCAGAAATAATTCGCGCGGGTGAGTCTTAAATTACCTCACGGTCGCTCTGTACTGATAACTCCGTTCATAGATTCAATTGATCTCCAGGACCAAAATTCTCCATCGGCGCAAGATCATTCGAAAAAAGAATGCAAATGCGGCACCTTTGGGTGCAGGGCCGCCTGCACCGCATCAGGCCGAAGCATTACGGGAAGTTGCAGCAGAAGCCGCAGACGAACAACATCGAAGTCCACGAGTGTCAAGGGAATGGACCAATGGCGAAGGGCAAATGATACAAGACTATACGAATGACGATTTGGCCGCAAGGGTTGCCTCCGCATTGAACGGCAACAATCAGCAGGATGATTTGGCAATTGCTCAGAATGGAGGTTTGACTGCTTCTGGGGGCGAAGATGGAGACATGGCGGATGCCGAAGGGGACGATGGCATGGATGATGATATGATGGACAAGATCTCCAGCTCTCCATCAATCGACGATGGTGGGTATTCTCTTCCCAAAATTTGGCCTTCTAGGTCCGACTCCCTCTCCCGGGAAAGCTCCTCATCGTTATCACAAGCGTGCGGCGAAAGTTCATCCCCTTTCGTGGAGCCACCCAGTTTCTTTCCATTACAACCCATGAGCGACCAGCTAGAATTGGACCTGAGCCAGGTGGCTCACGAAATTCAATATCATCATCATCATCTAGGTGAGTATCTCGACCGAGGGAATAGTACTACGTCCAACTACGACCTTGATGCGCCTATACCTGTAACTCCGGAGAAGTATGGACCTTGCGTTGAAAAACACGACCAGGAGTATAGCGAGGATTATTTCCACGACCAGCTCACGGCCATGCATGATTCGGACCAGGAAAAGTCACCAACTCCCGCTTTTGACCCTTGCGACTATGATGAAGCAATGACCATACCATACGAAAGCTCTGAGGACGACGACGACGAATATGACGAATATGATGATGATGATGATGATGATATTCCATATGCTGCTGACTCTAGGTTTATTGATTCCGGATGGGGTGGAGAGTGCTTACAAGAATCAGAGGATATCGATTTCGAATTCGTTTACGCGCTTCATACCTTCGTCGCTACCGTAGAGGGCCAAGCAAATGCAACTAAAGGAGACACCATGGTGTTGCTAGACGATAGTAACAGCTATTGGTGGCTCGTCAGGGTAGTCAAAGACAGCAGTATAGGCAAGTCATGTTCAAAATACTCTCCATCGAATGACATCGTTAACGTTTTTGTCATTCGTAGGCTACTTACCAGCAGAGCATATCGAAACGCCCACAGAAAGACTAGCAAGACTCAACAAACATAGGAACATCGAGGTACGTTCTTACTTTTTGGGCGTTTGAGATTTTACTCACTACTTACAGTATACGTCGTCTCAATTATTGGACCATGCAGAGAAGTCGAAAAATCCCCTGAAGAAAGCAATTCGACGAAGAAATACTAAAACAGTGACTTTTGCGGCGCCGACATACGTCGAAGCCTCGGATGTCGATTACTCTACCGACGAAGATGATGGCGATGGAGATTTCTACGGGCAACATGATCAAAGTGAGCATCAAGAGCACAATGTTGATGACGATGAGATCGTTGCAATAGAACCACTGAAACCACGATCTGAACTCCGCGAGGTTCAATCTGAAAGTCCAGAACGTGACAACTCTACCTCCAAATCAAGCTTAGACACGGGCAGAAGTAGTGACGAGATGTTTGAAGGGAAGTTGGAAGGTAGCAAATCTAGGAATGGCACCTTGCGAAACACGGATTCATTCTTCAAGGACGATACGGTGGAAACTAGAAAAATCACACTTACACCAAATCTGCTACGTGATGATTCTAGCTCTTCAACTCGAACATCTAATGACTCTGAGAAACTCAAGCAGAGGCCGAGTCTCGATAAGATTGAGAAGGATCTTGTGTCAGATAAAACCAAAGAGAGGAAAGAGAAGAAGGACAAGAAAGACAAGGAGAAGAAGCCAGGAATGCTCAGCGGGCTATTCAAGCGAAAGGACAAGAAGTCGAAGCACCAAGACGATGACCTTGAAGATTCGATAACATCAAGCAAGCAATCAAGCGAGAATCCTAGGTCGTCACCTTCTCCTAGCAAGGACTCAGATTTGGCATCTGTCGAGGAATCTAGTCCAGAAGCCCCAAAACAGCCTAGCAAGTTACAAAAACAACCACCGGAAACGTCACCAATTCGCAAGCAAAACATAAGGGAACCAAGAGCTTTGGAACCACAACTCGCCACAATTTCTGAACGTACAACCACGGCTGATTCGCCTCCAGGGCCTTCTTTGCGTATTGTACAGCCCGAGCCACAAATGGCGGCTTCAAATCAACAGGAGAATGGCAATTCGCCCATAGTTTCGAGCCCCAAGTCACCTGGGCCGATTTCTAAGATCTTGCATTCCGCAATATCCAGCAGTTCGGAGCCAAAGCCTGTCAAAGCCAAGAAAGCAAAATCTCGAGTCGAACTGGACGATTTCGATTCATCTTCTGAAGATTCCGAGGTCGAAGAACCTATTCGTTCTCCGGTTCAACAGACTCAACGCCCAATTCCGGGTAGCTTCCCTGAAAGTTATGTTTCAACTCCCGCGACAGAAAACCGTCCCCGCAACGGGAGAGAGGTTATCTGAATCGCCAGTAGAGGTTTCTCCAATCACGCCGACGAATTCTCACCCACCAGCACTCATGGTGGATACATCTAGTCAAGAAGAAGCACCATCGCCGGTGTCATCACCTTCGCCTGAGCTTATTGATGCTGATGATATCAAGAAGGGCACTGGAAGCTCTATAGCTTCAACGTCGACGCCCACGTGGAACGACTCCCAATTAAGGACATTCTTCGATGATGATACAGACATAAGAGATCTGCTAGTTGTCGTGTACGATAAGTCGGGTGTAGTACCAGCAGGATCAGACCACCCGGTTGTAGGCAACCTTTTCAAAGAAGAAAACGCCAAATTGGCGGATATAACCCAACGTGAGTTTTGATAAAATTCGAATCCGCATTATATGTACTGACAGCATCATAGCGCTTGGATGGAATGCTTGGTGATTGGTTAGCTCGCAAAATGAGGACACAATCTTCAAGATGAAGACCGAATCCAAATTGTACATCTTACATGAATCAATGAATTTATGATGAAGCTGGAGTGGTTTGGGCACAAATTCTGGCGCTACTGGGGAAAAGGAGGGAAGGTTTGGCATGGGGATGGGCATGGGCATGGGATACCTTATACCACAACATTGGATCTTTGACAGATTTGTTTTGTTCATTCGGCATTGGCAAGGACACCTTGTACATAGTCCTGCTTGCATCGTCGGCTGGTTATCTTCGATTGGTTTTGTTTCTTTCATCGCGCTCTTGAGGGGTCTATATATCAAAAAAGATTCGGTTTTTTTTTTGCGAGAACGCCCAGGGTACAGAAAACCCAGGTACAGTTGAGCTTTTTCGTACCTTTGGTGAGACCTGACTTGATCTTTAATCGATTGTTGTATCTGACTGTCTTGATTTTTGCTCCGCAATGTGAATGGGAAAATATACGTATTATATCACATACGTTGTAAAGCAGTTGTGGATTAAAAATAAACCAAAGGCGAGTGGTCGCGCGAACTGTTACTATTTTAATCCCAATGATCATCATCCATATATTTTGCTTTAAAAAGATATTTATGGAGTCTTTCCATATATTTTAACGCTCGCGGTTCCATACGTGTAAATTGCTAATATTTTCTCCAAAGTGCTATTCGTTGTTTTTCCCAATGATCCTTGTTTTGAGGGATCTCATGATTTCATTGGACTTTGTTCTTTTTTCATACTCTTTGGGGATGGTTGGATGGAGCCTGAGAGGAAAAGGAAATTATTGCTGTACAGTGTAGACTCTAGAGGTCTGATGTGCAAGTAGTATTTATTGTATGGCATGGTAAGATTGTGTACTCCGTAGTAAATATTGGAACTTGGAAGTAATTAGGTATTGGCTGGAGCCCTGGAGGTGCTAGGCACTCCGTAGGTGGTTAGTCAGTCATGTATTACCTACCTACCATTTACCAAGAGGACATGTCAAATTCGAAGTTGTAATCTTGTAATCTTGTAATCCTGTACCACTAACTAATTACTCTCTTATTTTGATTCTCCAATGACTACTAGGGACAGAGTAGACACTGGGCAGCCAGCTAGTTGTCATTGTTTTCTTGCTTGAAATGTTTGATACCGGGGTCGTTTTGAATTGTTGCCTTGGTAATAATACTCCCATTAACCAACGTCTAATCCTGATACAATTTCACCCTCATAGAACCGCACCACGACTATTTAGAGGATACCCATAACTTTATCGCCTTGGCAGTCGATTAACGCCCACTTGACTTTGCACCACCCTTCAGTCACTCCCTGCCCGGCTCTGCCTTGCTCACTCGGTGACCAAGCCCATCCCCCAGCCAGAGAACGAGAAGGAAAAAGACGAGAGAGAGAAAAAAACCGCAGCACACATTTATCCACCATCAGCTTCCTGCTCCATATATTATTTAAGCGCAGAGCTTTGACCTCCCCTTCATAGAAGGTTAAGCGAAAGCATCTTCATCTGCACCTACGATTCTTGTCAGGGACTTGGTTTGGTTTGAATTGCTGCGACAAAGCCCTTTTGCTCCATTTTGCGCAACGTTATCTATTTGCCTTTGAAATATAATTATGGCATTCGAGTCCGGCACGGCATATCCAGAATCTGATGCAGATGACGAGTATGAGAGAAGTGTGCATAACAGTTCCCCGGTCCTCGCCAACGATTCAGAAGATTCCGATGGCCTGTCCTCCAGCGAACATACCCCGACCACATATGGCAACCATGGCCTCGGGGATACTTTACCGGAAGCCATCATAACGGAGTGGACTGCCGACGACTGCGCTGATTTTGTCGGGAGTCTGGGACTGCGGCAGTATGGCGATCAATTCTTAGGTATGCTTCAAAGCGGTATTGATTGACCCTGGAACTCTTGTCTAATTGAGTGGGATAGAAAATGAGATCGTGGGAGAAGCATTGGTAGCACTACAGCACAACGACCTAAAGGAGATGGGAATCGCAAGCGTGGGGCATCGACTTACAATTCTCAAGAGCGTCTACGATATAAAGATCAAGCAGGATGTGCCCATAGAGAGCGATCACTATGTGCCACTGTGTAAGTTGGTCGGATTGTATGCACCGAGTGTTCCAACTGACTTGCCTTACAGCAGCAGATGCCGAGGCCCAATATGCCACTGCGACACTGAAAGACATCAAAAAACCTTGTCGAGCAATTGAGATTACGAGACGAACGAATGAGTATCGCGGAGATGGAATTACGAAGGCTGACGGCCGAATACACTCGATTGCGGGAGGATCTTCTACCTGTGTTTCGGATGGCCAAGGAAGGACAACCATTACCATATCACCCTCCTGGAACCAACAACCAAACCTCTTATTCCTATGATAACAATAACACTATATCGCCTCCTGCCCCGACCCCATCCTCCAGCCAGTCTGGTGGACTTTCGCGGAAATTCTCGACGAAAAAGCTCTTTCTAGAATCAACGCCCAAGAATGCCTCTCCCACATTCAATCTACAGTCTGGCCAAGATAGATCTTTGATGGAACATCCGCTCGACCCTGCCAGTGCTGCCGAGCGGGCAGTCCTATCTTCTTCACACCTCAATGCCATGAACAATGGCTCACAATCATTATCCCCCGGCCAACCTTCACCCAACCAACCCTCGCCGACTTCCCCTCCTTCCCATCATTTGAGTGGATCGACTTTGGCCTCTCGCTCATACCGATCCGATCAACAGCCAACTCCGGGCCGTAGCACTTTTCCTCCCAACGAAAACGAGCAATATCCTCCGTCGACATACTCTCGCGATAGTACTAAACCGGCACCTTCACGGCGAGCGCAAAACACCTGCCCTCGAACCACCATCCTCTGGCGGAGGTGGTGCTTCAGTCGAGATATTCAAATCATTTCGTGTTAGCATGGAAGACCCATGCTATAAGGTGTTGCCGGCTGCTCTGAAAAAGTACAACATCAATGCACCTTGGGAACAATACGCTTTATACATTGTCTACGGGGATAAAGAAAGATGTTTGGGCATGGAAGAAAAACCATTGATTCTATTCAAGCAATTAGACAAGGAAGGGAAAAAGCCCATGTTTATGCTGAGGAAGATTAGCCCCAATACAGAGCCTGGAATACAAGACGTTCCTGGAAGTGCAGGTCTAGAGGGTAGAAATGGGAGTCGCGGTGGAAACAATTCCATATATGACCCCCCTGGCGGCATCATATGAAGCCAGTCAGCATTTTGGATAAAACATTATTTCTTGGAGTTGCTGCACTGTTTTACACTGCATAGCGAAAGTAGGCGATACCACAAGCTCTCGTGTGGTGATGGTATATGTATTGGAAAGGGAAATTGGGGAATTGCAAATTCAGGGGAATTCACTGTTATTTTCGGCTAGCCAGCTGTTTTGGTTTTTTATTTTTTCTGGTCATATTGACATACGAGGCGTATCATGAGATGAATGGTTGAATATTCGGGTTTGGTCAGATATGACTGTGGAAGGGAGTTCTTGGGTGAAAGTCCTGATTTGGATATACAGGCAGCTTGTAGCGGCTGATAGGGCGGGGTTACCACGAGCCATGATGGCTCAAGCAGATCTGAGGTGGGGCTTAGGTTTGCTTGGGTGGAAAAGAAAGAAGGGTTATGAATAGGAAGACATATGAATCAAATGAAGAGGATTTATCCGTGATTATATCTTGACTAACATCTTTCTTTCACTAACTTGGATGTAGTCGTTGGGTCTTTTCGCCACCTAGGTTTCGTCTCTTGCTCGTACTGCTCATCATTCAACTAAGCGAACCAGGCCAGTTATCTCACGGGGTAGGCAAGTCATTTGAAGCATTCGATGATGTATCGACGGCCAATCCGATGATGGCTCTTGGGTAGATGATAGCTGGTATTGAAGACTTGGATCAATTCTTCCTTCTCTCGAGAAAACGAACGCTCTGGTTTATTTTGATATTTAGAATATAATGACGATGATGATGATGATGATGATGATGATGGAATGAATGGAGAGCGAAAATTCAAAGTCACTAATTAGCTGGTGGTAGTATTGATGCTGTTAGTACGTTAGTACGTATGTAGGTATGTAGGTAGGTAGGGAGGTAGGTAGGTACAATAAATAACAGAGACATCGAGGAAACGACTCCAAGTTCCGACCAAGGGAATCAATCAATTTCTCGCAGCGATTGATTGATTCATCGTCAAAGCGAATCTTGCAAAGATCATTATCAAATCCCGGGGGATCGATTTTACATTCCTCGATCTTGAAGAATCTTGATTGAGTCGTTGAGGTTCGAGCCGGGCTTCTTTCTTCCTTGGTATCAAATTACCTAGTAGGCAAATCTGTTGGGTCGGGTTTCTATGAGTGTTATGTGAATGAATGGATTTATTTCTATGGATGTATATATATATATATATATATATATTTGATCGTTCTAACCTTGATCGTTCTACCTTGATATAATTATATAATCCATGGATGTGTTTTGATACCTTGGAATGAGTATATATTAGAACTATGCTGTTTATATAAATACACTCACTACCTAGGTATATTCTAAGGGTCCAAGGTTCCAAGGTTATTCATATACCCACCAATTTAGAAAGTATTCAAGTTATTGAAATTAGCTAGATGCCTTTTTATACTTGTAGAAATAGTGTGTTTGTAAACTATCTATATCTACTTGGCGTTGTTTTGGGTCAATGCCAGGCTAAAAATCTACAAAATAGTATATATTTTAAATTCTTTTTTTATATATTATAAAACTTCCATTTTTAAGAATTGAAATATACTAAAGGTTTATTTTTTAACTTAATAATACTATAAAGCATTATTTTATAATTTTTAATAGATTTGTTAATTTATTATAATTTTTTAAAATAAGTTACATTTTCAGTTGATTTTTAGCCCGGCATTGACCCAAAACAACGCCAAGTATATCTATTATGTAGATTATGAAAATGAAAATGAAAACGAAAACGAAAATGAAAACTGGTTCAATGTTTTTAATAGCTATCTAGGGATTATTATCCTTCTTGTGGGATGTATAGTATAGTAGCAGGAGTGGATACAGGGATGGATGGATGGATGGATGGATGGATGGATGTACTGCGTTCTTGTTTCGGTAGTGGTGAGGATGTTTTTGTGTAAGTTGCTGGAGATGGGTTTGTATAATTAGAGGAGCTGAAAGGAATGAGTAGGTAGGTGGGTATTTAGGTAGGTAAGTAAATAAGTAGGTAAATAAGTAAATAGATAAACAAATGAATAAATGAATAAATGAATAAATGAATAAATAAATAAATAAATAAATAGGTAATTAGTCTAGAAATACTTAGTGTTATTTTAGTCTATACTAGAATAAAAATCTATTTTAAAAAATTATAATAAATTAATAAACTTATTAAAGAATTATAAGATAATTCTTTATAGTATTATTAAGTTAAAAAATAAATATTTAATATATTTAAATTCTTAAAATAACAGTTTTAAAAATATATAAAAAAGAATTTAAAAGATATACTATTTTATAAATTTTTACCCCGGCGTAGACCCAACACAACACCAAGTAGGTCGGGTATTTAGGTAAGTATGTAATAAGTAAGGATCTGGATCTGGATATGGATATTTATAGAACGAACAAATTAAAGGTTGAGTGAGGATTGATTGTAGATCTGGTTCGGTAGGTTGAGGACTCCGTAAGTTAGTTAGGTCGTTAGTTAGTTAGTTACCTTGCCTTAATTGCCTTGCCTTACCTTTCCATTGTCCATTGTATTGACTGTATTGTACAGCCCTGGAGTACGCGTGGTCATTCCATCCATTCATCCATCCATCCATATGGGCGGAGATAAACTTCGCTGGGTGGGTAGGCTCAGCCTCATCATATACGACATGTTCGTCCGTCTACTTGTACTTGTACTTGTCCTCCGTACTGTTCTCCGCACTATATGTAGTAATGGTGATGGTAAGTAGTAGCTCCTGCTGTGGTAGTAACCTTGGAAGCTTCCAGGTTATACTTTATTGCCTGGTGAGAGAGAGTTTTGGTAAATTGGAAGTAAGCAGTACAGAATCCTCCTTCTGAACATCTATCCCCATCTCTTTTGTCCGAATCGTATCGTATAACATCCATCGTACTCGCAAGATTTCCGGGTTCCATGCTCCACGGCTCCATGGCTCCATGGCTCCATGGCTCCATACTCCATGGCTCGGTCGACTCGCTCGCAACGCTAATAATAAGACTAACACCTGGGCAAGGCTAATAATAATCATCATCTGTCTACTTGTAATGTAATGGCTCTTTTTGTTTCAGAGGGATAATTAAGCAAGCAACATACAATAAGAAACATACCGTTCATTTATCTATTTGTTTATTTGTCTATTTGTTTGTTTGTCTATTTGTTCGTTTGTCTACTCGAGTGTTTACTTGCCCTCAAACGACCTGAACCCAAACCTGAACCTCATCCTCATCCTGATCCTGGTCCTGAACAACGTCAAAGAATCAAATCTACTATTCTTATAGCAAGCAGTCTTTGTAGCTTCGGCTTCGCTCCCTCAAATCACTATGCTTGACGAAAACCTCCCCACCTTCTTCTTCAAAGCATCAGCCGATACCCCCCTCTCCATCCCCATCTTCCTACGACAAGATGGCTCTGACCTCCTACCCGAATACTTATTCCGTCGACCCCGATCCCAATCTGCCCGCATCAAAAAACTGCTACGCGGTAGCTCTGTACGATTCGTTCAATCCCGAAGTCCTTTTTGCAGAAGTGCTCGTCCAGCCAGAGTGGAGCCAGCCTACCCTCTCCCAAGCCGAACTTCGTGCTCAAAATGGCATTCCTCCTCCGCCAGTACCCATCGTACCCAATGCTTTCACAATCCAATTGTACAACCCGGATCAACAGGTGTTGGTGAAGCAGGTGGCGGGCTCGTGGAATAGTTCGGCGTACTGGGAGTTCGAGATGCCGCAGATCAGTTTTCGGGCCCCTTCTGCGTCGGCGCTCGACAGAAGTCAAAATGATCCCGCAACATCCGATTTTACACCCAAGGTTGCATTCAAGTGGAAGAAAGATGGCAAGTTTTCCAAAGACATGTCGTGTTTCTTGGTCGGGAAAGTACAGAAGGGAGAAGGAACAAGGAGCCGGACATACCGGTGGCTATGTTCAAAGGAAGTCGAGATCTTACCATCTACCAACCCAACATGCATCGAGTTGATGTCGAGGATTCCAAGGGTCTCGAAGTGGTTCTTTTGTTATCGGCCGCTGTCATCAAAGATATCTTCTTCAATGCTAGCCGTGAAACATTCAATATCAGTTCGCCCAATACAACTCCAGGCCCGTCGCGCAAACGCGTTAATAGCGGTCCCGTCATCCGCGAAACTGGTAGACCAGCCATCTCCCCCACCATGTCCGGGGGTATAATGCCCTCGATTACACCTCGCAATACCTCGCAGCCTTTATCCGCGGGACCCGCTCCTCCCCCAACAGTCAACCCCCGCACCCAATGGGAAATCGACGCCGAAACGGCGCGACTCAAAGCGCTAGTCGAAGCCGAGGAAAAGGAACGGCAGCGTCTGGAATTACTCGAGGAAGAACGGATCAAGAAAATGTTAGAAGAGGAGGAAAGAGAAGAGCAGCGGGAGAAAAGATGAGGAAATCGCAAAGGAAACGGAACGCTTGAGGAAAGAATATGGTGTTATGCCTGTGGATGGGGGTGCGGCGGGTGGTCAGAGGGCGCAATTTGCGCCACAGCAGGCGCCTCAGAGACCGACGATCCAAACGCCTTATAGTGCGCCGGGACCCATACCGAGACCCGTCAGTACGGGCCCATCTAATCATTCGGTGTCGAATGGACGGCCTGGAGGTTCTTCGTCACAGCAGAGGCCTCTGCAGCCGCAGCAGGGGGTAGTCCGTATTTGCAGGCGTCTGGGAATGGGACGGCGAGCTCGAGTGGGTTTTTTGGGAGCAAGAAGGCGCCACAAAAAGAAGAGTGTTTTCTTCTAAAGATGGCAGAGATTGAGAGAGTCTGCGCTACTTTTGTCATTGGGGGGTCTATGGATGGGATCAGTGAAGGAATGGGAGTTACACCATGGGGGACATGGGCGCAAGAGTTTTCTCTTTTTCTTGTGATACCTAGCATAAAATTCTGGAGTTTGGGTTTGCATTTTTCAATGGGTTGGCTGGGCGGCATTATTGCATCATATTCTATCATCTCTTCCCTCTTCATCCCGGACTGGGGCATTTGCCTTCCTGCATCGAATGTTCGTATATAGAGATACCTCTGGGGATACTCATAGAAGGATCGGGCTAGGCGGCATAAATACATGAATCATGACTTTCACGAGCCATCTGCAGCTTCCAGGCGTGCGTGAAATCGTCTGCCGTCCTCACGGCGTTTCTACCCTTTTTTGTACCACCATCCATTGTTCCTTCCTTCCGCATGTTTCTGCCAACACCTCGTCTTTCGCACGTGCTTTCCCGATGTCTTTCTTGTCTGGCCCCCCTCTCATCTTCCTCACCCCTTGTCTATCTGCCTTGGAGCATTCCAGGCTGGTTGGTGGTGGGTGAGCGGATCGGCAGGATTCGAGAGTTGGAGGGTGAGCGACTTTGTCTTGACGTTCTACAGTAGGTGTCCCTTTCTGTGTGTGTGCCTTTTTATTACAGATTTTCTGTATGTGGCATCTTGGGGTGGGAGAGGGGGGTGGTGCTTATATGTAGCGTGACGGGATGAGATAGATGGAGGTCTTGATCTCGAGTGGATTGGGGGCGAGAGGATTTTTGGGTGCTTTCGGGAGGGCTCGGTGGCTGGAAGGCGGGGATACGGGTAGTAGGTTGGCTTGGGATGTTGGCTTGGAGGGGGCTGAAGGTTTGGGCACGTCGGGGTATGGGGCGAAAAAGCGGGCGGAGGCGAGGCGCAGCTGTGCTGTGCTGTGCTGTGTATGTATATCCATCCGATCTTCCGCTGTCCACGATCATTTTTTGGCTCAGTGGATACATGACCGTACCTGTGCACATTCGATCTTTGCATGATGGAAGATATCCCGTGCTGCGGGGTCCGGGCTCCAAGGTCATGTATACTGATGTGCTTGGCGATCTCGATGCTGGGATACTGGAGACGCCGACGGGGTTTGTTGGTGCTGATGGGAACCGTACATCTGGAAGTGCGGTGGATGCCTTCGGATCGACGGGTTTCCTTCATGCTCGGCTCTCTTTTGATATCCTCCCCTTCCCTGTGCTATTTCTGTGACTTCTCTACGTTACTTCGACTCGTGGCAAGGTCCTTCACTGGCTACTGTTCCGTGGGGAAGTCACTTTTCGCAACCTTGTGTTTCGTTCTGGCACTAGCGTGAGAATGTTCGCGGAGGGTGAGGATGGATCGCTCGATCGGTCGTTTTCGGCTTTCTCCACGTCTTCCCTGATCTTGAAGTGACGTCTTGGGAGTTAGGGGTAGGATATCGTAGAGGCTTCAAGCTCGCTGTTGCCATGTCTGCATTGCCCCTTTGTGGTCGCCATGTTCTCGTTGCCATACCTGCTGTTCAAGCTTTGCGGTCGTTTCATCTTGCCAGCAGGATTCGCGTCTAGAATTTCCGCCTCGAAGGACCGCGTTGCAGCACCTCTGGCAGGAGGAATGAGATGTGTTTTACTTGGGTCGCATGCATGTACGGGATGGTGATGTTCCTTGTTTATTCGTGGGACTTGAGAGCTTTCTCTCCTTTGATTTGTCGCCGCATCTTGCCTCGTCTTAGTTGTGATACTTTTCTCTGGCACAATCACTAATAGTGTTCTTCTCTCCATGGTCTCTAAACAATCTGTGGGAGAGGGGGGGAGATTTAGCGATATTGACCACAATGACCGCGATGGCCGCAGTGGGTTGACCTATATCACATGTATATATATTCATGGTGCTTTTCTCCAGGGAGGATGTCAGTGAAAGGAAAGATCTTGGTATCAGTTGAAGAGCACCAAACTCTAAGCAAAGCACAATTACGACCCAGCAATCTGGCACTCAGTCAATCCAAAACGAAAGCTCTAGTAAACAACAATATAATGCCATCTAGTTCTCCGAGCTCAACATCGAGGAAAGCTACTGCACAGTACCACTACACAACCCCTTATGAATGATGACCCTCGATAAATGCGCCAGGCACCATAAGCAAGACCCCCCCCCCCTTCCCCTTTATTTACGCACCCGCCCTAAACTACATCTTCACATTTAACATCCCACCACAACTAACCACCCACAACAACACGAACACTAAACTCCACTACCCCGCCCCCATACTCAATCCTCCCATCGCCAACGCCAACGCCAACACGCACCCAATCTTCACCACGACCCCAATCCCAACGCATAGCATAACTCCCACCGCCCCCCCCCCCAACCTCCCCCTCCAGCTTCACCCTCAACCCATCGCCACATCACGCGTCCCAGGCCCCCCTTCCCCTAATGGAAAAATCCCCACGCACAGCCACAACACGGAATTAATCCCCCCCGCAAGAAACTTTGCTCGTACGGTGACGTCGCGTTTCGCTGCGTTTTCGTTTCGTTTCGTCTCGTCTCGTCTCTTTCCGTTCCCTTGCCGTCCAATCTCGTGTGTGTTGAATTCTCTCGTCTTTGGCGGCTTGGGGGGACAGGGGGGGGACGGGGATTTATATGTATATGTATATGTATATGTAAAACGCATATGCGTCTTTTGCAGCGAACATGCATACATACAAAAACACACACACACACACGATCGATCCAGGCAACTCTCCCCACGGCTCTTTTGTCGTAATATCTATTGCATTTTGTTAAAACTTGATTAGAATGGATTAGCTTAGATTAGTGACATATGTAATCTGAGTGACTACAAAAGAAGAGGTGGTCGATTGTGGGTTGCGACGCGCGCGCGATTCAGGTGACGGTATTATGATGCGAGGGGGCCCGAGAGTCGAGGACGACGATGTTGTCCAGGAAGGGGATGTGCGTGGTTGCGTGGCTGTGCTGCCGCTACTACTACTCGTAGGAAGCCTTCGTTGCTGGATCTCCAGATCCATGCGAATTAATTAGGTGATATCTAGCACCCGCGATGTGTGTGATTAGGAATATCCATGTTGAGTGTTCCGCTTGCTGGCAGACGAGGCGACAGTCACATTTCACGTTGGGGAGATCTCACTGTGCGTTGTGGGGCGCCGGGTAGACAGACGGTGTGGCTACGCTGGCTTGAGAGACCAGACCTGAGCCCAGCTGGGAAAAAAGAGGTCGGGGGTATCGGGACGATGGATCCGCCTCGATAGGTTTGGAACTTTGTGGTGTATTTAAAGGCTAGTCTTAGTCTCACTGCACTTGTGTGTGTTACAACGCTACAGACTAGATAACAATCTCAGCTCTTCCTCTGCCTCTGCCTCTGCCTCTGCCTCTTTTCCCGCCACTCTCTTCCCCTACCTTCCCCTGCCCTCGCCTTGTCCAATTCCATCCCAATTCATTCCATGAACCATCCTCCATGCCATCTCAATCACACATCTATGCATTGCCTGATACAATGCGCCAAAGCCTCATGAATTCGACGGACATCGTGCACCGAGCAGAGCGTTTCACTCCAGCCCAGATTTACCTTCTCGTCAATTTCTGATTTAGTCATCCCAGGTTCCTTTCTCTCCACTTCCCCTCTCATCCCCCAACAAGCCATCGCTCCACTTCACCTTCATCTTCGTCATGACATTACAATATGTATATGTGTCAATCTCCCCTCCCCTGTTACCAAGGAAGCCAAAAAAAAAAAAAAATCCTTCATCCAAACGAACACCCACCAAATGCCCAAGAACGTACAAGATGCTTCCCGCCCCGTCCCGCCCCACGCTATGCAAATGTCATCGGATCAAGCACCAGGCTAGAACGACTGTATAGGTAGCTAGACATATATACAGAACAACGAAATGCAGAAACACAATTCATCCGACTCTGATGTTTATATATAGTACACTCTCCGTTTGCCCTTTCCCGCTTCTTATTTGATTAGATCCCAAATTTTCTGTCTAAGATCGAACTCGGAACACGTGAGCCTCTTCCAAATTCAATTTCGTCCCCGGGGTGATGCCGAAAGGCTGGATTTTCGCTTCCTTTGCGCTGATGCCCCTCGGTAAATAGGGGATAGGAACTTGCGAGCGGTAAGTATATGAGATGGGGATTTCGGCATGGCTGGTATCTCCATATCACTCTGCTGTTTCCGTTCCACTCGCCCTGTCTGTTGAGCTACCCATGAGTTGACAGTGCGAATCGTGGCGCTGTTTCCTCTGATGTCGTTGTGTATATAGTATCTCGATTTTGTGGCGCACCTTGAGATGCTGTCGTCCATGAAAAGCGAGAGACTGGTTCTGAGGAGGAGCGCTATCATCGGGCATAACAAGCGAATCACCAAATCCTGACGATATTGAGGACAAGTAGCTGATGTGATTGACCTCTTTGAGGAAGTATCGTAAGCATTTGATGATTGTCCTGATAATCCCGATTGCTGAGATCTTAGAGTACCTGATTGGGAATAGTAGAACTTCGGCATTGCTGGGGAATGAGTATGATTGCCCTGGACCGGCTACTGGACTGGGAGACATGCCCCTCCAGACTGGCTACCCGTGCTCGAGTTTTGTCTTTGAGATCTGTACGTATTCCCGTGAGTTTACAGTTGCAGTTCCAGGACGTTCGAGGGCTGCTTTGTTATCAGGGTTGTAATAGCCAGCCATTTCCCTTTCAGTAAATTTCTCGTCAATGGGGTAGCCATTCTGAGATCCAGGACGCTAGTATAACTAGGAGGAGGACCTGAGCCATCTCTGTTTCTTCGCCATCCGTACCAACGAGCCTCTTCTTCTAGTATCTCTCCTCTTGCTAGTCGATTTACCCTCTTCATTCTGATAACGAGATATATAATAGCACCAAATATGACGAATATTCCTTTTATCAAAGTCAGCAATGATATTAGTCATGATGATGTTCAGAATAACAAACCGATGGATCCAGCACTGATCAAAAGCTTTTCCGCTAGAGGACTTAGATCACCATCATCGCTTTGCTTTCCATGAAATGAAGGTGGAAATTCCGAAAATGATGAGACTGATCTTCCTGGGCTGTCGGTGCCGAGTTTGCACAACGGCCTGGTAAGCAGTAACAGTGGATGTGGTGGCCGAACCACTTTCACATGGACTCCATTAGAAAGAGTACATACACTTTCCTTCCTGGCTGCTCTGACTTGGTATGCTGAAATGATGCCGTGAATGGTGTTGTTGTTGGTGCTGAAGCAGTCGTGATAGATGTCTATATGTGGTCAGTATATCCGCCGACACGAATTTCTTGCTCAACTCACTGAACTAGGTGGAACAACTCGACGTAGCGTTGGTATTGGTGTTGGTACAACAACAGTCATTACACTTGATGAGGTGGTGGTCGCAGTTTGCGTGGTCCAGGCAGTGGCTGTTTGTGTAGTCCATGCAGTATTTGTATTTGAGTCCACGCAGTCTTTGTGACAATACAACTGATGGATATGCTACTTCTTTATCTCCATGTTCATCGCGATAATTATCATGGTCCTCATCATTCCGTTCGCCGTGTTTCCCATTCCCATTATCTATATTTCCTCCATCCTTCTTCAGTTAATAGTAAAGTCTTCTAGAATAGTATTCCTCTGGACAACTGGTCCATATATTGATCTGGTTGCTCGCTCATTGGTGCCATTGTCTTGTTCATCCTCCGCCGAGTCGCCGCTGCCCCGTATCGCCGACCGACAGAAGCTAATTGAATATTGCATGAACTGATAGATGTTCTCGTTGGAGTCGTAGTAGAATGATAGTGAGCGTAAGAACGTTAGATACAGATCCGATTGAAAATTTTGATAAAAGAAAGAGCGTCACGATCCAGTCGTGTGTAGAACGTGAGTGAATGAACAAACGGTTGACAAGTAAAAGCAACCAAGATGCAGCCAAGTTGAGAATCTTGGACCCCAAAAGATCGAAACTAGCTAATCGAGTGGGGGAGAAAGTTGCGAAATGCTGGTTTGGCAGTCAAATCAAAAGAGGTGGACGGCCTATCCTACTCTTTGGAATGGTTCCATACATTTGATCCGAATCTGGGGACGAATTCGAGGATTGCACATAAAAGACGTAATGCAAAGCCGATGAAGGATTGGTATATGCGATATACACGAGGGATAAACATCTACCAGACTAGACCTACACTCTGAATATTGTGCTCTGTCGCTATGGACCAGACTTGATCTAGCTTAGGGACCAAGAGCTCAAGCATTACTGCGTTTGACATAAGTTCTATGCCGAGCGTTGCCCCTGCTCCAGAGTACGAAGAATGCGGCAGATAATTACAACATGACTAGGAGCGAAGGAGGCTCACACTGCACGGCTGTATACTGTATCTAGCCATTGACTGGTGGACAGCCAATTGCATAGAAAACTTGATGATATCTGGGACAGAGAGTGTGTTTCGCGCATTGTCCCCTGGTTTTCATCCTGGACCCGCTCAACTTTATAAGTAAGAATGGTAAATACGGTCAACTCCTTTTAGATTCTCCGGAAATTATGAAAAGTTACTTCAAGTCACGGATGCAACGATGTGAAGTATAAGATTGAAAGCATCATTGTTGTTATTGTTGTCGTTGTGGCTGTTGTTGTTGTTGCAGCGAGCAAAGGGTTTTGATCAAGAGTATAAGAAGTTCGCAACTTGCAAGGCTGATCGGTTAGGTATCTTGATACGTCCTGACCATTATCGACGCTAAACTTTAAGGGGGTTTTTTTATCCCGAAGATTCGCTTAAATCACGATATACCAAAACATCATTTCAATCATGGGGTCGAGGCTGATAAAAAAGAAGCTCAAGTTATTGCATAACCCTAACCCTACAGGTGAGAATGATACATGCATAGAGTTCGAGACATCTGACGGGATGAAATATCTGCCCATAGATTGCTACACCGATGCGCCTGATCCGACAGATGATATAATTATGGCTGGCAGAGGTTTTGGATTTTGACGAAATATACGCTGAAGATACAATGTAGCTCTCGCTTTTTGTATGCAACTCAGTCCGTTTAATCTTAGCTTTGCATTCATAATCATTGTTTGATAAAGATTCAAGGTAGGCTATGAGAGCGCTTGGGAGTAATAATTAAATCTTTGACGAATCAACAAAATTGATTAGTTCTAGAGGGCTATAGTAACCGCAGATAACGAATCAATTCTTGTATTCAAGTTTTCTTCTCTCTGATAGCCATCACTCGTTTTAGGCAGTAATGAGAATGAAGATCATCGTATAACTATCCTAGAGCCTATCATGTTGGGCTGTTCTTTATTCAGATCAAAGTGTATTTGATCTCAAGTAGCCATGCATAGGTATTGAGTTCAACGTCTATTTTCGAAATCAAGGTTTGTTATTCAACTCGCAATTTGATGCAAATTACATTTGAACTAATCAAAGATATATGCCCTTATATAAATTACGTATCAACTTACTTTTTCAGCGTTATTAGTATGATTCGCTTGATCAGATAAGATTTATACGATCGAGTATAAAATCCTCAGCAACTAGCAATCGAATTGGTTATAATCTGTAGAAAGAACGGGTCCTAAATTGACATTTTTTCATCGCTGTACTTTGCTAGTCTCGGTCTCATTTGAACTCGACTTCTTACAATGGCTTTCAAAATATCTCTACTCACAGAAGCCGATATCCTGGCGCTGTCAATGCTTTCAGGAGCATTTAAAGAGGACCCTTATAATCTCTGGATCTACAATGATCGATCGAAGGTAAGGTTTTTTTGTCTCTATGTCTAAAACATCTTTCTTTTTCGTGTTTCTTCAAGCATCGTAGCGAGTAATGGTGCCGATTCGCCTTCGATCATCCTGAATCGCCGAGATATTCGCCAGAGAGTGTTTCATGTTTCGCGCGATACCATGATTGTTCGTCACTGACATAGACTTCGGTAGTTCAACCTAGTCAGAAATTCAATCTCTCTTGGGATTCGATGTCGATGGGAATCCGAAACGGCCTGTTCTATGTTGCTAAAGATAGTGAAAGCCATCGAGTTTTGGTGTTGCAATGTGGTTTACCTCCCAAAGCTTCCGGGTCGCCAGAAACGTGGGCAGAATGGATTGATAGTTGGTCCATGTGGGTTCAACAAGTAGCATGAACATTTGGTACGGTCGAGGTGGCCTAAATGTGAAGGTAGAAAGCCAAATATGTTCCATGTTCTTGTTCCCCTAGCATGACCATCAAGGGAATGAGTAACGTTTGCCTTGTTGTACCATCGCAGTTTTCTTCCATCTTGTAGGTGACTATCAGCATGGATCTCTAACCCCAACTGCTGGGATGTATTTTGGGAAATTCTTCATCTCACAGATGAGACTGTAGATGGACGTTACCCCATCGCATGGCCAAGTCAGCCCTACCCTTATTGCTATCGAGTGTTCTCTATCTCTTTGCAACGCATACTCCATCTTTCTCACATACTGCTAAAAGTTGTAAGGCCACTCTCGAAAGAATACTGACGCAATTTCTCGCCATAGCGCTACTACATCTGAAAAGACAGGCAAGCAGAAGCCCAATCCAAGATATGGACCGATCCTCGGGATACTACTTTCTAAATATAATGGTTGTTCATCCTGAAGCTCAAGGCAGAGGAATCGGAAAAGCGCAGCTAAGGAAGTAACGAAGATTGCTGACGCAGAAGGTAAAAGATCTATCTTGAATCTAGTCGGGATGTTCCTAACATGAAGATATACGAAAACTTTGGATTCCACTTTGTGAAGAAGATGTTTGTGAAGACGAAGGCGAGACATGCAATCTGTACTGTATGGTCAGAGAACCGCAAGCAGACGCGAAGGATCCAAGAAAGATATTTGACACTGTGTCTCCCTTGGTTACTTCAGCAGCATGTTCCAGTGGTTTGGAGATCCTATAACTTTCAAAGATCTCGAAACAGCCCAAATATTGGTCTTGTCTTGTCTTGTCGATACTGTATGTAGTACTGGTAGTAAATCAGAATAGTGTATTCCATGAAGGATGACCTTTCACTTGAATTGATGTTCCCCAGCTTCTGTAAAGCTGATTACTCTGTACAGTACGGAGTAGAGTAGGGGCAGCACACCTGCATGTGCAATGGACTACCATAGGGCGGAGTTTGGTCCTGGTGATGGACTACTCCACATGCTATATTGGAATTTTACAAACCAAATTGACATTTTTTTTCTAATTTGCGTGACGAAGAAAATTGTATCACACCGAAGTATGACTAGAAGGACCCACGATTGCATAATTTTAATTAGATATTAGATATTAAATTTAGATATTAGATGGATCAATGACTTTTTGGCTGGTTTTCCTTAATACCTAGGTATTTCCTACCATATTATACACACACATATACATACAATAGATATATATACGACTTAAGTAATACAATAGAATACTATAATGTATATTATTTACTTATCTGCTTTTAGGTAACATTTTGTAATTGAATCTAAGAAAACAAGCTTAATAAATAAATATTCACTTATTTATACAAAACTTAATAACTAATAAACAAACGTTATAAATATTTATAATAGTTTTATAAATTTAACTTATTTTATAAGTAGATGATTTTTCTTATCAATTTACTTCTCCTATATACTAGTTAAACATACATACACATACATTATATATTAATTATATATATATACTCTCAGTACACGAGTTATATAATAAATATTATAATATTATTACTTCTCTACTTATTTCCAAATAATACTTTCTTAGGTTCTAAGGTTATAATTATATTAAGGAAAGCCTAATAAATAAGTATTTATTTACTTATATAAAACTATAGATGAAAAATAAAAACGTTGCAAATTGCTTATAATAATTTCGTAAGTTGATTTATTTTATATAAAATATTTTTATATTGATTTTGTTTCCCTGAGATACGCAGTACTATACTCGAGTACATACTAGTACATTTATACCATTCCTCATATGTAACCTATTGTACTCCGTAGGATTATCTGCTCGGAGAAGGTATATCTATTTATTGTTCCATGTTCACAAGGTGCACATATATCAATGTCACAGTAATAATACTATCTATACCTTCATAGTTACTATACCTACCTACCTAGGAGGTATACTATTGTATCCATGGATACGTTAACATCTGAAGTTGTTGATGAATCAATTGATGAATGATAGTTAATGAGTTGATGATTTGCTCCTCCAGGTCCTCCTTATCTTTTTATCGGCCCCGGTGCGAATGTTATCCCTGCTGAGATTTTAGCTTAACCTATCCAGCATTTATCAAAATAAAATTTCCCTCTCGACTTGATATTTTTACAAATTGATTTCCCATCTTTCAAAGGACTCTACCTACGAGTTCTCCTAATCCCCTCCTCCATTTCAGGAGTTTAGGAGTATGGCGTTAGCAACAAGAATGATGAGGTTACCAGCTTCATCGATTGTCTTCGCACCATTGTCAACGATCATATGCGACGTCAAATCGGGTCCTTCTCTCAAATGCGCGACCAACGCCGAAGTCAACGGGCAAGACTACCATCGCACAAATTGCTCAGCGATCCTACGCGATGTTGCTCCCGTCACGGTGAAGAACCTAAGCGATTTAGATTCTGAGATGGAGTTGGCGTCTTACATTTATCTTTGATCGGGGAGCTGCTTATTTGGCTATGAAGTTTGGGAGCTCGACACCCAGAGGAGCCTTTCAGCCAGATCCAACAAGAAGAATTGGTTTTCCTTGGTATGCACAAACGTGTCTCCATTTCCATACGGATAGCTGCATCAATTGCTAGGTACCGGTGGGGTGCTGTGTCTCTCTTGAAAAAGCTCGACGGAAAATACAATGTCATTGTTATCTCACCCCGAAACTACTTCTTTTACCCCTCTTTTGCCATCATGCACAACTGGTACTGTCGAGCACAGATCTATCATGGAGCCCATTCGAAGCATAACAGACACAAGCAGGTGCTGTTAAGTTTACGAAGCCGAGGCCACTAAATTGACCCCGAGAGAAAGACTGTCTCTATCAACGATAATTCTGATGTTAAAGGAGCTTCCCACACGACCGAGGTCTCATTACGATATGTTGGTTGTCAGTGTCGTGCGGAAAATGCAACTTTTGGAATTCCTGGTGTCAGAGAGCACTCTTGTTTCTTGAAGGAGATTTGGTGACGCACAAGCGATCAGAAGAAGATCGGGATTGTGTAGAGACTGCTACTTTCAAGGATCAATCTCCAGAGGAGTGAGCGTCTTTTGCATGGTTGTCGTTGGGGAGGACCTACTGGTGTTGATTTGCTGGTGAGCTTCAGATTTCTTCGACCAGATATTAAGAAGTGGGTTCCAGAAATCAGCGACAAGTTCAAGGTCACTCTGATTGAGGCTCTTCCAAATGTCCTGCCTATGTTCTCCAAGCAATTGATTGAATACACCGAGTCAACTTTCAAGGAGGAGAAGATTACCATCAAGACCAAGACAGCTGTTAAGAGGTCACTGAAAAGACTGTTGAAGCTGAGGCCACCGGACCAGACGGAAAGAAGTTCACTGAGGTCATGCCTTACCGGGTCTTCTCGTATGGGCCACCGGAAACGCTGTTCCGCCCTGTCGTTAAGGATCTCATGTCACAAATTCCTGCTCAAAAGGATTCAGAAGAGGTCTCGCCCGTAAACGAATATCTCGTTGTCCAAGGAACCAAGGATATCTGGGCTACTGGTGATTGCGCAGTCGCAGGATATGCACCAACTGCTCAAGTGGCATCACAAGAAGGTGCTTTCTTAGCTCGCCTTTTTCAACACGATGGCAAAGACCGATATCATTGAACAAGAATTCAGGAATTAAGTTCATCTTGAACCTTGCACCCGGGAATGCTGCCCAAGTCGCAAAGGATATCGAAGCGCACGAAAAGCAATTGAGAAGAATCAAGGACATCAAGCCATTCCACTACACACATCAAGGTTCTTTGGCATACATTGCAGTGAAAGAGCCGTTGCAGATGTCAGCTGGTTGGAATGGTAACTTCGCTACTGGTGGTAATTTGACATATCTGTTCTGGAGAAGTGCCTACTTGAGCATGTGCTTCAGCAGTACGTTTTGTTTCCCCTCAAATTTTTCTCTTTTTTTACTAACATAAATTGTAGCACGCAACCGTGTCTTGGTCGTTCTCGACTGGCTCAAGTCCAAGGCTTTCGGCCGTGATGTTTCCCGAGAATAGATCATTTGTGAATGAAGGTAGAGCGGGGAGGGGTGATATTAAGAAAACGATCGGCTGGTGGGATAGATAGGTAGGAATGGGGAGCGCGTGTAACAAATAACGAATTTTCGGGATAGACTGGTTTGGTTTCTTCTTGAACTTTGCAATGGGTGTTTTTTAATAGAATCTCCAGCTCGAGCTCGTGGCGAGTCGTTCGGGAGTTTGAGGGCGCTGCAATGCAAAATACAAACCATAAGAATTGAAATGGATATGATGATTATTTCTTTCCTTCACCGTTTACTTGATGCTTGAGGGTATGGTTGAAGGTAACAATATACACTCGTAACACGGCAACTCTTTACACAATCGACCTTACCAAATCTCTACACACCAGCTACCGATCAAATAAATCCTCAGTCCCATCCAAGGTTTTCCGCCACAAATTCCATAGCCCCGTTTGTACTATGTGTAAACAATAGTCTCCCCTTTTGTACTATATGTAAACAATAGTCCGCCCCGTTTCCCAATCTGCCCGCAGAACCGGAAGGATATTCATTTTCCTCTACGTACGTACTGTACTCCATTCCCACTCGGGGTGTATAGAGAGCCATTCTTGTCGCTGGACCAACGTCGACCCTCCCAGGATCCTCGGCTCTCTTTCAGCACGACGGGGAGCATCTGGGCTGATGGAATGACATGCATCCTTCCATCCAGCTAGGGGTCGGTATTGGAAACCCTCGTGGCCTCGCGGACATCACCGTCGGATCTCTTGTCAAGTCGTCCCGTGGAGAATGGAATGGTTTGGTTTGGTTTGGTTTGGTTTGGTTTGGTTTGCCACCCGCTCACGATATGCATTGATCGGAGATGATTCCGGGAATGCTGCCCTGGGCGAAATCCCTCTGGCGTTCTAGAACTTTCTAGAGAGGTGGGCCGTGATGAGGATCTGGTGCCGTGTCGTCTCGACTGTGCGACTGTACTGTACTGTAGGATCTTACATTACTGTATGGTGTGCACTAAGGTTGTGGGTGCCACCGTTTGGCTGTCCTGGAACGTGGGACGAGAGGTGGCGTGCGGACGCTGGGATACTGGGCGATGGCGCATCTTATGGACGGATGGGGGAGTGGTAAGGGAGAGGTTGGGGTTCAATGGTGTTGGTGTGTCTGGGTGGTGGGTATGTTGTGGTGGTTGCTTTTGAATGATGCGTGTATATTCTTATGCGACTGTTGTATGACCCGGGTCTAGAGCTTAGTGGGTGGGTGGGTAGATAGGTAGGTAGGTGGGATTTACTAATATCTCCAAACCTCATGTTCTGGGATGGTTGTTGGTGTTGGTGTATGTATTTTGGACATACCTAGTAGGTATTTCGTATTCAATAGAGGGGTGAGGCGGGGTGTATGAAGGAATGAAGGAATGAAGGAATGAATGAATGAGGAATATCGTGAATGTTCGAATGAAAGGAAGTACGGGGTGATGATTAAAAGATAGAATAGAAATCAATCCAGATCTTTTAGAGTATCTAATAAGAGTGGCAGCCTCATTGAATAAATACCAGGAATTCTATAGTATTCTTCTCTTCTTTCCCATGCTATGTCATGCCATGCCATGCGATGCTATGCCATGCCATCCTATCCCATGCCATCCTATCCCATGCTACTTTGTGCCATGCCATGCTATGCGAGGCTGAAGATATTATATTTAGATAGAACCGTAAGGTTACTCCAGGTAATACAATACAAGATGTACCGTACCTCCCTAGTCCGTACTTAGTAATTACCTAGGTACCTACTAATAACCAACAAGAGGCCATAAATTGTGTTCACTACTAGGTACCTCCAGCTGCCTACGTAGGTATCTTGCCTACCTTGCCTCCCTTGCCCACCTTCCCACCTTCCCACCTTGCCTCCTTGCCTCAGCGCCTGCCTTACTACCCACCCACCTAGTCCTTCTTACTGCGTGGCCTTCTCGTTGCCTATTCGGTCGATTACCACCAAGGTAGGTACTCCAGCTACTAATCATTCATTCACTCACCAAACACCAACCCACCCCGACCCAAGGCTTATTAAACAAGTCGCCTTACCAAAATTGCTAGTACAGCAGGGAGTAACCTGATTAGTCTGTCCTGACTCCCGACTCCCGACTCCCGACTCCTCCCTTCACCTGCTTATCCACGGGTGCTATAATAATAAGCGGAAGAAGCCAATGGAATCCGAAGCTAACTGGCTCGCTCTCGCGTAGTTCCGTCATCTTCTAGGAAACCGTGGACGCTAAGGTTACTCCAACGCTACTAAAACGCTACTCTATCTACAAGTAAAGTGCTCCTACCATTACTTATTACCTTTGAACGCATTCCCTACACAACCTCCAACTTCCTCCTTTCCATTTAAATCTTAAGATACCATCACTCCTCCTCGAAAGATTAATCCATCTTTCATCCTCTTTCCCGCTTTCTGGCAAAGATTTTTAATTCCACATAGCTATCGTCAATACTGGGCGAGTTAAAAAGAAATCTATCCAGATCTTCACAGCAGTTATCGACTGAGAAGGTCACTATCCATCAAAATGTCTTCAGAACCCGACCATGTCGAGCACAAGAAGAAGGTCAATCTCAAGTAAGAATTCCTCCATCTGCCAGCTTGTTGTTGAGAGGGTACACATCTAACATGTTATCTAGTGATGCATCTGGTGCGGAGCACAAGGGCGTAAGTGATTCCACGAACCGCCACAATCTATAACGCTTGCAATATCGAAAGCTAACCAAACACTTGACACAGAACGATGATGTTGCAACTGCAATCTTAAAAAAGAAGAAGAAGCCAAACTCGTTGATGTGAGTATCTCCAATAGAAACCCCACCTTCCTTGGCCGAAGCTTGGAACTGACCGACGGTGGCAACAGGGTTACTGATGCTGTCAACGATGACAACTCCGTTATTGCCCTTTCAAACAATACCATGGAGACTTTACAATTGTTCCGTGGAGATACAGTATTAGTAAAGGGAAAGAAGCGCAAGGATACTGTTCTCATCGTCCTTGCTGATGATGAACTTGATGACGGCAGCGCGCGTATGAACCGTGTTGTGAGACATAATCTGCGTGTTAAGCACGGTGACATTATTACAGTCCACCCATGTCCTGATATCAAATATGTGAGTATCAATAGGTCTGCAGACTTTTCAACTATGCTAATGTACGGATAGGCCAAGCGCATTGCAGTCCTTCCCATTGCCGATACCGTCGAAGGCCTTACCGGTTCCCTTTTCGATGTATTCTTAGCCCCATATTTCCGCGAAGCCTATCGACCTGTACGACAGGGAGACCTTTTCACAGTCCGCGGTGGTATGAGACAAGTTGAATTTAAGGTTGTTGAGGTCGACCCTCCGGAGTACGGAATCGTCGCTCAAGATACAGTCATCCACTGTGAAGGAGATGCAATTCAACGTGAGGATGAAGAAGGAAACTTGAACGAAGTCGGATACGATGATATTGGAGGATGCCGAAAGCAAATGGCACAGATCAGAGAAATGGTTGAGTTGCCATTAAGACATCCACAACTGTTCAAATCCATCGGTATCAAGCCACCCCGTGGTGTTCTTATGTTTGGTCCTCCAGGTACGGGTAAGACCCTCATGGCTAGAGCTGTGGCAAACGAGACCGGAGCTTTCTTTTTCTTGATCAACGGTCCTGAAATCATGTCAAAGATGGCCGGTGAGTCCGAATCGAACTTGCGAAAGGCCTTCGAAGAGGCTGAGAAGAACTCTCCTGCGATTATCTTCATTGACGAAATTGATTCGATCGCACCCAAGCGTGACAAGACGAATGGAGAAGTTGAACGTCGTGTCGTGTCCCAATTACTTACCCTTATGGACGGCATGAAGGCTAGATCCAACGTTGTCGTGATGGCTGCCACCAACAGACCAAACTCGATCGATCCTGCTCTTCGTCGTCGTTTCGGTCGTTTCGATCGTGAAGTCGACATTGGTATCCCAGATCCAACTGGTCGTCTTGAGATTCTCCAAATCCACACCAAGAACATGAAATTGGGCGAGGACGTCGATCTTGAGCAAATTGCTTCCGAGACTCACGGTTACGTTGGTTCTGATGTTGCTTCCCTTTGCTCCGAAGCTGCTATGCAACAAATTCGCGAGAAGATGGACCTTATTGATCTGGATGAGGATACTATCGATGCCGAGGTTCTCGATTCCCTTGTGTTTACCATGGAAAACTTCCGTTTTGCTCTCGGTGTTTCCAACCCATCTGCTCTTCGCGAGGTTGCAGTTGTCGAGGTTCCCAACGTTCGCTGGGACGACATTGGAGGATTGGAAGAGGTCAAGCGCGAACTCATCGAGAGTGTTCAATACCCAGTCGATCACCCCGAAAAATTTCTCAAGTTTGGTCTTTCTCCATCTCGTGGTGTCTTGTTCTACGGTCCTCCTGGTACGGGTAAGACCTTGCTTGCAAAGGCTGTTGCCAATGAATGTTCTGCCAACTTCATCTCCGTCAAGGGTCCAGAGTTGTTGAGCATGTGGTTTGGTGAGTCTGAAAGCAATATTAGAGACATATTCGACAAGGCTCGCGCTGCCGCACCTTGTGTTGTTTTCCTCGACGAGTTAGATTCTATCGCCAAATCACGTGGTGGATCTAATGGTGATGCTGGTGGAGCTTCTGACCGTGTTGTCAACCAACTTCTGACGGGTAAGTTTATTGATTCTTGATTGTCTACCAAGCAAGGTAGAAGCTAACATTTTGTAGAAATGGATGGTATGACTTCTAAGAAGAATGTCTTCGTCATTGGTGCTACAAACAGACCTGAGCAGCTCGACAATGCTCTCTGCAGACCGGGTCGTCTCGATACCCTCGTCTACGTTCCTCTACCAAATGAGAGCTCCCGTGCTGGTATTCTCAAGGCTCAACTCCGCAAGACCCCAGTTGCCGATGATGTTGACCTTAGCTACATTGCATCCCGTACACACGGATTCTCCGGTGCCGATTTGGGATTCATCACTCAACGTGCCGTCAAGCTTGCTATCAAGGAATCCATCTCGTTGGATATTGAGCGCCGCAAAGCTCTTGAGGCTTCTGGTGGTGATGTTGACATGGAGGACGAAGACGTCGAGGACCCAGTTCCAAAGTTGACCAAGGCTCATTTCGAGGAAGCTATGTCACAAGCTAGAAGATCTGTCTCTGATGTTGAAATCCGCCGATATGAGGCATTTGCTCAGAGCATGAAGAGTTCCGGACCTGGGGCTTTCTTCAAGTTCCCTGAAGCTGGCGAAGCCGCTGAGGCTAACGGAGGAGGTGCTGGTGGATTTGGCGATGCTGGTAACGACGACAGCCTTTACGACTAGATCTGTACTCTAATGTTTTTCACGTCATTTACAACTTACACATGAGGTCCTAACGATTAGGAGAGCATTCGGCCTGGTGGACTTTGATCTGGAGTCTAGGAGATTCTACACAGCGAAGACATTAATGACTCCTACCTAGCTTTAATGTATCAGCGGCTGCGAGAGGTATGAAGATTTCATTCATAGCGACATGTGGTCAAAGTGGTGCCCTTAGCATAGAATGCCCTATAAAAATATTTCTCATTACACTATTTGTCATGCATGCTTTTTATTCGGTGATTGAGTGAAATGATGGTTTTTGAATTAATAAAATCGGGAAAGCTCTTTGGAGATAACTCATTTCCGGAACGCCTCCTTTCTTTGCATGGTGTCTCGTCATCACGCTCTTATGTGATACGTACAATCTACTCGCGATTGTGTAGAACAGTCCCACCATATCAATTTTTGAACCCCAGTCCTCCTGATACCCTTTTACACGCCTAATTTCGTCCATTGATAGTTCATTATATCCCAATAAACCCACTGCCTTGTGACGGGACGGACGAAGTATATATACAATCCCCTTTCCCATCCAACACTTCTTCAAATGGGAGGAAAGGATTACTAAGGGCGACGCAACGCCAATTTTGGAGATGCTCAGTATATTTTATAGTGGTTTGTCCATATCCACATTGTTTCAAGTCTGGCGTATGTATGCACAAATTATATCGAGATGTTCGAAACTGATGCGGTACCAAAACACATACCGATCCGCACCTGGCGACATCCCCAGTAACTCCGCATCGTGCCTCCCATATCAAGTCGTGAGACGCCAAGGCTCGGGAACGAATGGAGTAGGTTGAAATCGAAACTTTCACTCCACGACTTCGCACACGGCGTCGAGGGATTCTCGTGTTATGCGCACCCCTTCTTCTACGACGCTCTTGGGCAGCGCGAGGCTCTGTCCGCGTTCGCCTCGGCCTTTGGGCGAGGCGTCCTTCCCTTCCCCTTTTTTGTCCTTGTCCGTCACGCCGTTGACGCCGTTTGCCGAGGAGGTGGGGGGGGAGAGGACGCCGAGTTTTGGAGGGCCAGGGTATCGGCTCGTATGTCCTCGAGCACTTTGGCGATGAGCACGGGGAACGTCGTGTAGTTTCCGGAGCGCAGGAGGGCGAGGGCGTGGGTTTGGATTAGGGTTGGCCAGTTTGGTGGGGGAGGAGTGGAGGGCGTGGAGGAGGGTCTCTTGGATTCTGTTGAGGGGGAGCGCTGGTTAGCGGCGGGGATGAGGTAGAGAGGGAGGGGAGGGGGAGGGGGGCGGCATACTTGGCAACATGTCCATCTTTCAATAATAGCGCATTTATCTGCGACCGTAGATCCGGATCTTGGGTCGTGGGGGTGTAGTTCGCGGCGCTTTTGGATACACGAACGGGAGTGGTGGGTTCGGATGCCATTTCTGTGCGTGGGTTGGGGTGCAAGTTTACGCAGTTGGCGGTTCGATGGTTGTATATCTGGTTGTATGCTTTGAGATTGAGGATTGCGTATGCGGACAAACACGGCTGATTTGAGTTTTTGAGGATCTGGCGAGGTCAAGGATGATGTACAAGAGTGCAAAGTTTTAGAAGTCGAGGATTGGAGCTAGAATTGATTTCTTATGGTGTATGATCTTCTGGTGTTTTCTTGTTCTTACCTCGTTGGCGAGGCTGGGTTGAAGGCTGACTTTAGGGTGCGATGGACCAATGAGGTGATTAGATGGATATTTGGTAATGATGGGAGTTCAAGTATGTGTGGATATAGAGAATTGATAGAGACAGTTCGTTTAGCGAGAGGGTTTCTATTCTTGGTCGTGATAAAAAGGGTAACATAAATATTTCTAATTTACCGTTCTGATTGTTATATTAGTATATCTTCATTTCTATTGAAATCCTTCACATCTCAATGATCTAATCATGATTTTTATTCCACCTGAATATTCAGAAACATATCTACAGCTGAATCAGCTTCAGCTCCAAGAATATTTTATGTCAACGAAGCGAATTATTATTATCACACTCATGAACCTCCATATCCAATGAACCATTATACCACATTTATACTCCGCCAGCACTGAAACCGTGAAACCCTTTCACAGGTTTCATAGGCAAACAACCTCACAAAGCCTATTCTATTCTAGCTGTTCATCAAATGCGATACTTTAATTCATTGGGCGAGACGGCGACTTTGCCTTGAATGACGGAAAAATGGGCGCTTCATCTAATGCCATGTTCAGCCCAGGTCAATTCTTATAAGCCACGGTAGTTCTCTATGAAAAGATTGGCAGATGCTCTTGACGTCGAACGAATGTAGGCTTCATTCCCTTGCCTTTTACCTTGATTAGCTTCCTACCTGGGTAAGGTTTGTTTCCGTTGATTGTCTTACTTCTCATACCTTACTCTTCGCATGCATTGTCTTAAGCTTGTTTTCCTCGCCGTTGGTAGCTTCTTAGAAGAAGATTTTTCAAATTGTACTTCTCTGTTCTTTTTGCGTTTCTGTCATGATGCACCAGGATTCATTATGCACAGTGCCGTTGCCACTTCATACCAAATGAACACCTCATCGCTGTAAGAGGCCGGGGATCGATTTTTCAAGAATCGGAAGTTCAAAAAAACTTTAGGGACTGCGTCATACAGAGTCGGCAGGTACCGATCTGGCACGAACTCCCTCCTCAAATAACGTCCATTTTCTCTGAAATAGAACACTCCAACGCTCGGCTGAGTCGTATCAGACAAAGTACGTCTCGAAAGCAAGGCTATTGTAGTCTGGTGGGTTGGATCACCCAGGCCAGACGAATAACCTCAAACGTGACAAGTTTCGACTCTCAGCAATCACGTTCAACTCCCGTTAACACAAACTGTTCTGATTCTTATTACTATCCAATTATTGGATACTTCATCCCACCTCACCATCCCACCTCATCATTCCACCCAAATTTCCTTTTCTTTGCAAGACCTGAAGGTCTGCAGAGACAATACCAATCACTTCCAAGATGCGACGGCATACTTCGATGATAATTGTCTGTCTGTTTTGTATTTTAGGCCTCACGAATGCTCTGTCACTTGCGAATTTTCAGTTGATTTCACCAACTGCAGTCTCATTGGGTTGTTTTGTGGAATATAATACCGTGATCTCAACTTGCAAATTGTCAGACTTCAACAATGGGTGTTCCCTCAGCTGTCAATCGGCCTTGAATTCAAAAGCTTCATGTGTAAGCAAAGCCTGCTCGGCAGATAGCGTAGCTTCAACCACACTATTGGGAATTGTTAAAAACGGTGGCATTCTTGCGGCTTTGTGTCCCAATATCAAAGCTTCCACTAGGTTGACATCGACAACGACATCTACACTGGTGAAAACCTCTACAGTGAGTGAGAGAACTACAGCTGAGAGTGTTACGATTCCAACTACGAACCCGGGGGTTACCATATCTACTACATCAATTTCGAGTTCGTTTCAGAGCTCCAGTTTACCTATTATTACGACATTTTCTCCACTTCCCACGATTGCGCAGTCTACCAGTATAACGGCATCGAGAGTTTCTCAATCCTCTCAAACATCATCATCCATAACGCCCATATCATCTACGTTATCCACATTATCTATATCATCCACCTCAACAATCTCATCGGAATCGAAATCAATATCAACTTACTCTTCCTCTTCCTCTGCATCTATATCAGACACGAACACAAACACAAACACCACACCAACCACAATCCAATCGCAAGTTTCCACGTCCCAATCAACATCCACAAAAACCACTGCAACAACACCAAAATCAACAACGTCCACGGCGGCAGCGGCAAATAATGGAGATGGGATTAGTGGGGGAGGTAGTCCCTTTGACATCGATGCGAATGGTGGAGGGTCTCTGTCGGGAGGAGGTAGGGTGTCAAGGAGATTGGTAGTAGGGATTATGTTAACTTACGGAGTATGGTTTCTTGGATGAGGCGAGACGATGAAACGGGGAAACTTGGTGATTATAAAATGGGGGTTTGGTGGATGCAATAGATGAGATGAGAAGCGAAATTGCAGTATTGGATGGATGGATGAATGGATGGACTAGGATATGATAATGTTTATATGAATTCTTCATGTTTGTTTGTACGATTAAAAGGAGCGATTGGCGGCTACGGGGTGACTAAATTGGTCATGCATCTTTCTTATTTTTCTTGGTTTTACACTGTTTTGGATCGGGTTTGGTCTTCAAAAGAGAAGGCAAACAAAGCATCAATGGCGCCGTTGTGCAATATGCATGGATGATATCCGGAGTTACATCACTACATCACGAAGTTACGAAACAATTCCAAGGGGGGTGTCTCGGTACGAGAAATGAGATCTAGTCAAGGCGTTAAATGGTTCGAACGGTTTCGATATCGCGATTATGGGTTTGGATTTAGGTTGTATATAGCTGCTGATCAATAGCATCATCTACTGTGATTGGGATCGTCAGTCACTTGCGAGAAAACCACATTGGAAACGGACATCTGGGCTTATGACACATTCGTAGATTGAAGATGGATGGATTGAATGAGTAGACGAACAACCAAACAAACCAAGCAATAAAACACATACGTACAATTTTCTCGGCGTGAAGGACAGAAGTTGGGGAAATACCCTCTCTCGGTTTCATCGCGCGCTTGAATATACTACTGCACCTACCTCGGCGATTAATAGGTACCACTCTGCATCGTGGGGTGCTTAGAACTAGGTACAATGGTAGGTAGCCGACACGGACTCTGGTGCATACTCATGTTTACGTACGTCATCGGTTGCGGTATAGGTTTTGGGGCCATGTTGATATGGGGTCTACTTGTGTGGGGCTGGGTGGACTGTGGTTTCTGGGTGTTGGAGATGGTGATGGTGATGGTGATTGTGATAGGGGGTAATGTGTTGAGAGATCTTTGGGAGAGAAGAGAGAAGAGGGAAGAGCCCTGGAGTGTGTAGATAGTGAATATCTAGGTTAGGAGAAAACAGCCGAGTATTTAGATGGATATTTTGATAGGCGCAGCCTTGCTTTCGATTTTGTCTCTTCTCATTCACATGCGTTCATGTAGCTAGCTCTGAGCGTCCATACAGCTGGCTATGAAAATGCAAAGGGCTTTCTTTCATGTTCGGCAGGAAAATATTATTGCAGTGTCCTAGGATCCTACATGACCAGAAACATATCGACAACATATTGAAAGAGATTACCGTAATATTAAATAGCAACTTTCCCAGACCGCACATCACCTCCTCCGGACGCCTTCCCCCGACTCCAACTCAGTCGCCCGATACTGTTAGCTCGAGTTCCCCTATAGGAAGCAGGTCGACGCGCCGTTTACTTCTTCCCCTGCAGATGCCATTCCATGACCTTCTCAAAGATCCCTTTGCCATTCCCAACAATAGTATCCCCGTGACAAGGCACAATGTTCTCGAATCCCCACGTATTGATCTTCTTCATGCTCTGGTTGAATCCCGCCCTGTCCCCTTTGCTAAAGACGTACCACAGCATTCTCTTCTGCCACGTTGCCGCACCGCGCGTATTTTGAATCCCCACAAACAACTTTGAAGCCCAGCCCGAAGTGGCGTCCTCCCCCGTCTTGGAGTATTGTTCCGTGGCCGGCATGTTGAACAACAAATCGGCCTGGATCAAGGTCCGATCTGGCTTGTAATAAAACACAATCTCCTTGTTGGGGTGCGCGTCGACGAATTCGTATTCGAAATCGCGGTCGAACTCCTCCGACACCTTGAGCTCGGCCTTGTTCTTCTTGGTGAAGATCGTTTGGAAGTGTATGTTGGTGACGTTCTTGTCATCTTTCGATTGCTCGGCGCGCTTCTCCGCGAGGCCTTCCGGAGCGATGAAATGCGCGTTGGGATAGGCCTTGTGCCATTCGGAGAGGAAGATGTGGTGCTCGAGATCGGGGGCGGCCACGTACGCGACGCGGTTTCCGAGAGCTTGGAGTTTGCTCGAGACGGAGGGGGTGAGGGCGACTGGGGAGAAGACGGCGAGTTGACCGGATGTGAGACGGACTGTTTGGGTGAGGGGTTAGTATTCATATGTTGGGAACATGTAAAGAAGAGAGGCAATACCAATTGTAGCTCTACCACCGAATTTGATCAAACCAAGTCGCAAGAAAGGTACAGAAAGGGTCGTGATATTAGGTGTCAAGTCACGGAAAACCATGACTTTCTCTGGATCCGAAGGAACTAATTTGTCGGACATTTTGAATTGTATGTTTGTGATATCTGTGATATTAAAAGGTAGTGCAAGATTTGAAGTTGTACTCTCTCTTTCCTGTCGGTTGATATGGTGTGATACTTTGAGGAATGTTCAAACTACCTATGACGTTATCACCACATGCGGGACTCTTGTGATCGATCAACGCTAACCTTGGAACTGGAAGGTTAAATATAAAAGTCAAGGTTGTCTGTTGACGTTTTCAATATCGAACTAACATAAAGACGAAAATAGAACAAGTTTGATTTTTGGAAGGGGAAATGGTAAAGTACGGAGAGAGAGAGACAGAGACAGAGACAGAGAGAGAACAAGAAGAAGTCAGAACGAGAAACTCTTTACCCTTTATAAACCTACGAAAGAATAGAAGAGAAAGTATATTTCTCTTTTCGTCATCATTTTCAATGGATATTCTGGTACGAAGTAATTATCTCCAGGAGACTGGAGTAAGGTAGGAGGTTTATTACTCGAATCAAGAGTCTCGACCGTGAGAAAGCGGAATATGTTTAATAAGCAGAGAACATGCCAATGTGGATCAAATTAACTGGGGATGCAAAAGTTTGAAGGATTTAGACTTCCCGATGACTAAAGTACGTACAGAGTGCTAATTAATGAACTTCTACTCTGCTTGTGTCTATTCGAATATCCAATTACTGATTCTACTCAAGTATTTGAGGAAGAAAAGTACTACAGAGTAATTATAGATCTTTATCTATTGTGTTTGTATCTACATCTGCATACATATATAGATTTAGAACTACTTCCATCTATGCGTTCGTTCATATGAAATTATAAGTGTTCGGTTAATTTGAGGATGAATCCGGCCTCTGTCATTATGTTCTTATATCCATTCTTATAGATATCGTGAGGTTACATACGGAGTAGAACCGACTACTTATCTCAAGGATGATAGATTACAGACAGGATGACAAGTACAACGAGTAGAGAATGAAACAAGTCAAAAATAAGTAAGTCTTACCTTCAATTGCCTGACTAGGTATAATTATGTAGGTAGAGGACATCAAATACTCCCTTGCTCTTATGATAACTATTCGACCGTAGATCGTAGGTAGATCATCGAAACGTCAACAAAAATACACTGTATGAATATCTCATGTCCGGATATTCCGAAAGGTGTAATCTTCAGTCGGCATTTCACAATTTCACAAATCACAATACTGTAAGTATGAATAGCATCTTTAAAATCAATGTCTTGCTGATTTGGTACAGCTATATCGATACTTAATAGACTGGCCAGCAAAAAGAAAACTATGCAGTATCTAAAATACAGATGCCTTTTTGTAATATCTCCAGACTAGTTTTATACCTCTCGTGTAATTAATCCCTATTTTGCTCCTCGAAAGACAAAGCACAATAGGAAACAGCAGTACATAGGAACGAACCCGAAGCATAAAGGAAATCATGAGATTGTTATCTTTTCCACAAAGGACAAAGACCAGGGTGTTCCATCCACCCATCCGAATCGTCTTACAAGAGAAATGGCGCCAGCATGTAGCACCAGTTTAGATACTAACGACATGTGCATCATGTTGAACTCATGGAGAATTCAAAAGAACTTATGTCGATATATCAGCCAGGGGACTGGTAAGTAACGGGAATTCCGACAAGTTCCAAGAAATCAAATCTCAATATATCTAATTGACGATTGATAGTTTGAGGTAATATTTGGTTTATGCCAAGGGAGCCATCGGAGCCGCGCTGCGCAATAAGTAAATGAAGCCATCTGCGAGCGCCTTCATTTTCGGCAAGCCAAAGCCCGCGTTCGTGCCAAACAGAAAAGAACAGCCAAAGTGTACCGTAGACAAGAAAATGGAATGCCAAGCCCCAAAGAGTATCCCAAGCAGATGGAATTCTTCCCGGCTGTGGGTTAAACAATACCGTGAAGACTCCAGGTCTAGGTCGTCGTGGTCTAGGAGCATCCTGGGGAGGAGCTCCAGCAACATTAGAATCGGTCTCGGAAGAAGATGATGCATAATCAGGGACTAGTCGAGTCCAGGCCTCGCCACCAGAGACCTGCGCATAGGCCCAACTCCCCAAGACAAAAAGACGTTGAGCCCAGTGGATGAAAAGAACGAGAAAATTAAATTCGACCAAGAGCCAGCAGATGATGGGATTATGAGCGAATACTCGGAAGGGCGTATAACGAACTTTAGCTGGTATATCGTCTCCTTCTGCATTAACGTATACAGTAGGGCCTGGTACAGGTACTTCGCGATCGACGTATTGAATAGGACCTGGTACAAGTACTTCGTGATCGACATATTCGATAGGACCAGGAACTTGAACTTCTCTGATGACTTCAACTTCTTTAATCTTAACGATTGGCTCACCAGCAGGGCCAGCGCCATGACCGCCGCGACCTCTTCTTGCTCTGCTGATGAGTTGTAGATCTGGAGAAAGATCCTCTTCTGTTTCTCCTTGTTCATCATGAGTGCTTTCGGCTTCGGAAGAAGAACTCCAGGTGGTGCTGCTGCTGCTGCTGCTACCAGGTAACTCTTGCTTTTCTATCTTACTCCTATAAGCACCTGGTTTGCGACGGAACTGTGGTTCTCGACACTCATGAAGATTTTGCATCTGTTCGATGAGGTCTCGTGCCAGCTTGGTATATTTCTCCAATGCCTCTTCCTCCTCTTCGGTTCGTGCACCACCCTCAGTTCCGATCCTATCAGTGATCTTCTTGAGCTGATTGGTAAGATCCAACGTTTCCGCTTCCTTTTCGGCCAACTTCCCTTGGTCTTCCTTGAATTGTTCCCGAATAGCCTCCGTATCACTTTGGAAGTCTTCCAGTCGTTTTTGTTCAAAACCGATTTTGTCTCGGAGTTTTTGCTTTTCGTCCTCGTGAAATTGTTTTAATCTTTCGGTATCCAGTTCACCAACAACAAGCTCCCGCTTGAGCCCGCCAACTTCCGACTGAAGTCTGCTGCGTTCACGGAGGAGTTCATCAACATCACGTACAATTTGTCTATTCTTCGTCGCCAGGTTCCCGTTTTCATTCTGTAGTTCCCTGATCTTATCTTCGAGGGAAATTATAGCTTTTTGGTCAAGTTGGCGATTGGCTTCAGTCTTTTCGATGTACTCTTCTGCAGTAGAGTTAAGTTGCTCTAACCTGAGAACCCGTTGTTTCAGCTCATCTATAATGGCATTATATGCCCTTCTTTCTTCTCGCGTCAAACCCTGCGCTTTATCAGCCATGGTCTGCTTCAACTCAAGATTTTCTGTTTTCAATTCCGCGTAATGGTCGTTTTTCTTCTTCTCTTCGATGTATTTCGCTTCTAACTGCGGAACAATTTTGTCGTAAGCTTCAAGATCGGTGTGTGCTGCTTGAAGTCGTTGGTCGTAGGATTCGGTTTGCGCGACGCTCGCTTGCAAGAGCCCCTCTTTTTGCGCAAGCTTTTCTTTGGCTTCTTTGAGAAGCAAAGTAATCTGGGCATGCTTTGTTTGATTCTCGACGCAATCGGTCCTTGGGCAAGGTTTGAAAGGTCTGTACATTCCGAGGTTAGCATTGTTACACTCATCACGTGAATTTCAAACAAAGAATGGTGACTTACTTTCCATCCTTTTTCTTCTGTGATGGGTTCGGGTTGAGATTGAATGTAAAATCAGGAAGCACCTGAGACGCCGCCGTCTTTCCAAACTGCATCGACATTGTTGTGTTTGTTATTATCGTCCAGTCAACTACAGCTGTACGATGGTATGAACCTGGATGAAGAAGGGGGGAGTAGTCTACAAGAAGTCAAGTATAATTTAATCCTATCCAACTGTCGTAGCGAGCCGTATCTATTATCCAGGTATTCTATTGAGCTATTGCAATTGACTATTGTGCGGTGGATCTCTGACTGTTGATTGGCGGTAGTGTTCCTATTGTCATCAGATTCACTTTTGCCTGGCAGCCGCAGTGTCACATTTTTTCTGTTGAATCGAGCGAGAAGAGTGAATGCGAACTTGTTTTTGTTTGGCTCAGTAGTGTTCCTGAGAACAAAATTCAGCAATTGTGCTAGAATATCGAAGCACACCAGATCCGGACAATACGCGCTGAACTTCGTGTTAATCAATGCGCTTTGGCTTCATGAGCACTATCGTCCATATGTTTTGAACATGAGTCTCTAGTTGCGAGATGAGATCCTGAACTTTCAAGGATCGTAGATATAATTATATCATGGGACTTGAATCTCCCGACACCAAACAAAGTGAAGTAGGATTGGCAGGAAATATCGTCACAAAAGTATCCGATTTCAACACGGCATCAGTCGCATACAACCGAAGGACTTCGGGAGGTAGAGTTAGCCAAAGAATAGAGGAACATTCAAACCGGGAGAATATCGCTCTATAGGACTGGACTTGCAAATCTACGATGAGTCTGGCCACCAACCTTCAGCGAGAACAACAGCAAGGGAGAGATGTATATAAGAAAGATAACGGCATTATCTCGAGGATATCAAACAGAATAAAGCTGAACAAATAATAGGCCAACATACCAGTTGCACCAAACGCAAGTGATAGAAATCATACGGGCAGTAAAACAGAGACCGCAAACGCAAAGACACTAAGCAGTCCGACACCAAAGAAGGGAAGTCTATCAAGGACTGTTCCAGAATATTGAGAATATATTGGATCGATGCCACAAGACATGGCGAATTCATGGATCCTTCAGGAGGAAGAGAGACAAACCTATACATCCAGCATCCAGCATCCAGAATCCAAAATTTCAAAAAAACATAAAAGCCACTCCAAACCCTCACCATCTCACCATCCCATTCACAACACAACATATACCAAAACCTAACCTAGCACAAAAACCACCTCCAACCCACCAGACAACACCCCAATCCATCAATCCTCCAATCAGAATTGTCAGCAATACCAACCACCAACCACCAATCACTCCCCACTCTCCACCCAATATATAAGCCTGAGACGTTGATCCAAACTCCAATTGCATGCACGCAATCTCGCACCTGCAGCCAAAACTTGGCGGTATCCCAAGAAACTGGATGCTAATAACGATAGGGCCGACGCGCTGACACCCAAGACGGGGTACAGAGCTTGGCGTTGCTGAGGCGAACCAGCTTCGCGCATCCAACCCCCATCTCTTCAATCAATATGATATAGAATCAAGACACAGGGAATGGCATAAGTCTGGCATCACGAAGATATGCATATCTCAATCACACGGGGGAAGCTTCAACAAGACTGGTAGCAGAGTACAGATGTGGTAAAGTTCTTAGATTAAGATAGGCGGCAACTAGATGACATTCAATATCAAAAGCATGTCTGGCAAAACTCCCGCACGCAGAACACCAGCTACGCTTCATCAGATTCATTCATTCATTCCCAAGTTTGCATACCCAAGTCCAAATTCCCATCATTTTCATACTCCCAAGTCATGATCACTCAATCACCGCTTATGCAGCAGTGCTAGGGGCGAAACCGAAAGAAGGTCCGCTGGTGTCGAAGACACCATAGTAAGCATTGAAGAAGACATCACCGTAGATGTTTTGAGATCCACCACCGGCACTTTGGAGACCTCCATAACAGGTGCTTCCGCTTGCAGTTGCGTAGTTCAACAAGCTACCTGGGATAGTGGCATACGCGGTGGGTCCGATCTTGAAGGACAAGCTTGGGAGGGTAGCGGAACATGGGAAGACATATCCTCCATATTCGTTAGAGTAAGAAGCACCGGAAACTTGGTTGTAGTAAGCCTCGTTGGCAGCGTCGCTCATGAGGATGAGGGTGGTTCCGGTATCGGCAATACCGGTGTATCCAGATGAGGAATGGACGGTGGAGCCGACCTTGTATGAGGTAGATGGGAATTCCCAGAAACCGTTTCCAGAGTCAACGCTGGCGTAGGTGATGCTTCCAGTGTATTTGCTGGAGTCAGTGTATCCGAAATCGTATGCTCCATTGGCGTTGGCTGGAAGGTAGGCAGCAAAGATTGGGGCGTTAAGGGAGCTCTTAGCGTTGTCAATGAAGGTCTTTTGGGATCTTGGAGAAACTAGTTGAAGGAGTCAGATCACAAGCTTTCATTACTAGGATTAATATCGAGGCAAATACTTACCAGTGTTGATGTTGCTGAAAGCCAAACCGATGAGTCCATCAGATTCATCAGAGATGAAAGTAGAGGAAACCTTGTTGGCAAGCTCGACTGCTTGGCCAGTGACGGTAGTACCACCAACCTTGACGGTATCGGTACCTACAACACCACTTGCTCCTGAGCCATCGGCATACCCAATGTTCCAGGTGTAACCGGAGAGAGCCTTGTATGTGGAACTCTTGCTCGAGGTGAAGCTAAGCGTTCTGTTAGTTCCCGAAATATGGCATTGTATCTAACTGGCAAGATATCTACTTACTAGTCATGACCCGAGCGAGATGAGGCAGGAAGGAGAGAGGAGAAAACCCATCTGGTAGAAAGTTAGCATGATGAATAGAAGCTGTGATTAGATATGCCGATGAAGGAAAAGCTCGGACTACTCCCCCAACAAACACAAGCATTACAGGGTAAATAGTCAATGTTGTACTTACAAGTCAGATGAACCAGTGTCCAAATCGAGGTTAAGAGTTTGACCTCCAACGGTGACAGGGATAAGATACTCGACACCACCGGCTGAAGTAGCTGTGACAGAAGAGTCTTGTCGCTTTTGGAGTGCTGAAGTGAAAGCCTCAGAAACTGGCTTGGTAGGGGTGATGTGGTACTTGGCGTATGCCTTAAGCAAAGCTGCGGTACCGTTGCGAACAAAGTTTGGGTTGTGAATAGCTTGTACACTGTGGGAAGCAGCTCCTTGGGCAGCAACTGCTGGAGCTGGAGCTGCTTGAGCAATGGTTGCTCCAAGAGCGAGGATGGCAGTGATTTGGGAAAGCATCTTTGACAAGTTGGAGAGTCGATTTGCAAACTGAGGACTGTAGACTTGGGTAATTGAGAAAGGGATGGAGATCTCGAAACAAGAGGATTCGCTACCTACTTATACACATGAAAGAATGGATGCTCCGCCATATGATTCACCACATGAGGAAATTGGCCGAGGTCCCTCTGGATTCACCTCATCTTGCCTATCTCCCCCACTACTACAAGGATAACACAACGGGTACTCAATCATGTCAACTAAACATAAACAAAGGACTGTGCAAGACTGATAATTTCATGTGTTGTGGATCACAGTAGACGTTTGGACGGCTCCAGATATGGCAGGTTGATATTTTTTATGGCTTAATCGTGGATTCGTGGGGCACACCTGCCGACCCATAGTGGGTAGTTCGACCGTTCAAGGTTAAAGTCCAAATCTCTCCGAGGGACAGGGGAACTTCTTCTGATAGGTAAACCTTGCCGATGCAACGGATTTATACAGTATTGCAGGATCTAAAGCACAGGAGGAAGGTGGCAGCCCTTGTAAATACCGGTAGAGGATGTTTATTGCGGGGAGTCATTCATGCCGCAAAAGGATCTACATCTTGTCCTCGTATGATGCGTACGAGGTTATATGATTATAGGTCTATTGAAGAGTGAACATTGAACGCAGAGTTAAGAAATCACAAGAATCGACTAATTGTAAGCTAGGACTACCTAGATAGATCTAGCTCCCGCTTAGCTTGTATTGATTACATATACAGAGCTGTAAGGTTACGGTACGGGATAAAGGGACAGAAACCCTAATCATATACTTCTTCGATTTACTAATTGTTTTTAATACAAATCATCTGTAGACTGTTACTGTTACTGTGATAGAAATCTAGACATCTAGACTAAACTAGCAAGTCAAAAGTCAAGAGTCAGGATACATACTATTGATTTTCTCTACGGAGTATTATTTCTTCATTATTTCATAACAAAATAAATCAATAAACTCAAATAATCCAATGCCGGGGATTGTGCAACTCATGAGTTAAAAGGGACCCAGAAAATGCAGTTATGAAAATAAGCTTCAATTTAAGCCCTTGTAGGATTCGGGCCAAGATTCGATATTAGGAAGGTCAACCATTAACCCGTACCTTCCCGTACCTGACTTACTTGTGCAAATGCACCATTTGCACAAGTGACCAGGGACTGTATTGTCATGACCACGTCGACATGGCTATCAGCTTCAACTGTTGGTTCAAATCTACATGATGGAAAGGGTCATTAACCTTAAGTTTCATCTAAGCTTAGAAAGGGAGTTGAGTACGGGGAGAGCGACAGTGACACTTAGCGATATCTGGCAGTTGAAAGACTTGTGCGGCTACTGACACAACCTCATACCAAATGTCGTGATACATCATACATACTCAAAAATTTGTTAGTAACAAAATTGCGAATGCTGTATTACTTCGGTACATATGTTAGCTCCGGCGGTCCTCGGGGATCACTTGAAGAAATGCAGAAGTTTGTATACAATAGGAAGGTCTCGAGGAAGGAATACTACGGCACTACGTAGGGAGGTAGGTAGTTCGTGATTCATGAATGGCATTGAATACAAATCGAAAGTTAGTCTCTCGGATTATCGGATTGACGGATTGACGGATTGATGGATGGATGGATTGGTAGATGGATGGATGGATGGATGGATGAATGGCTAGTCGAAAGAATCTGGAAAACATCTGTATGAGCTCATCTAGATACTGTTACAGGATTGTCTTGCAGAAGGAAGTTCAGGATTTGTAGGATCTATCGTATAATGTGGCTGCTATGTGGCCGTCATGTGGCTGATGGCTGTCATAAGTTCCAGATACGATTATCCCTACAGTACTGATAACGACTGCCCAGTGATCTGAGATATCCATAACGTACGGGTGCCGTTCGGCAGTACTGTATCTAGGTAAGCACGGCAAGGTACCAGTACTGTGCTCCGTACAGTAAAGATTATGGAGTCTAGGCACCTCGGACAGTCGGATTAACAGACAGATACCCACATTAAAATCGTACTGGAAAATACTAGTAGTATACTCAACCAATAGAATTTGAAGATTTTGAGGATCTCTGTGATACTGAGAGGTTCTGATATAGAACCCATCACAGGGGTCTAATCTAATGTGCCCATTTCCTTAAGTGTTTTTATGTGCAATGATAGATTGTGTGGCTGTAGGACAATATCCAATCACGGTGACAAAGTAAAGGGGCACAAGAAGCGAGAAAGTTTATGTGTCGTAGGTATCACCCAATGAGAGATACCACAAGGTAACTCGAAAATTCACTCATTACTCGATGGAATTGCGGAATCCGAAGATAAAGAAGGAAGGTACCGGTATCTAATCGGAAAAATTTATATTACACTGAACCTTCGACTGTATTTCGGTTGATTCCAGGTTACCATGCTTGTTTTATATGTAGATTGAATATTCAAACCAAGCGAGCCATGAAGAACGACATCCATCTATCTAGATATCGTCAGATAGTATATGCTACCTAGGTAGGCAGTTGGATGTAATATTCGAATCAAGCTGAACATTCAATATCAGTTGAACCTTGCAATGCTAAGTTATGATTGCATGTAAAATCCAATGAGTTTGGATTCTTCCTTCAAGCTGGACCACCTAAACATTTCGATCGGGAATATTCTCGGGTTCAAATTTAAATATCGAAGAATCATAGCATTCTTGTTATAAGTGTGGATGGATTCCCAATTTATCGCGACCATTCACATACATCTTTGGAGGATTGCTCAAAGGTATAAAAAGATGATACGTCATACAAGTTACATATCCTACCACCATTATGAACGACACTAGGCATGGGAGGCGGACAAGAGAATGCGCTTTTCTGCACCTCTGAAGGATTTCTATGGAAGGACCGTAGTCGGAGTTAGAGCCTTTCTCATATGCTGATATTAGGCGCTCAATCAGAATGAATATTTCTAGGTAAGGTTTATCTATCACACCACTGACATACAGATAGAGAAGTACTACCTGAGTGTAGGAGATAGTCACTCCCGGAAGCAGGTATTGTGTCAATGTCTCATGTCAAGAAAACCGCAATATACGAGAACACATGGGCACACCGGCGGACGTCACCGATAGCAAAAGTATAACAAGGCAGATGATAAGGTATAACATTATAAAGCAGTGGAAAAAGATGGTGATACAACCACACAACGTTGATGTAAATAACTCATCTTACAAGGAGTCAAGAATTTCCCTCCAGAATATGCTGCGCAAGACCTCTCTCTACTGCTTTTTAGTAATGGCCAGGAATGAGACGAATCTGACAAGTGACATCTATAAAACGACTTCGTCGCCCAATTGTTGAAAGATATGGTGGCACTTGTTTCAAAAGAATTTTACACTATAACCCATTGGAATTATACACGATCCGGACTCCAAGCAATGCCATCACCCCATATCTAATCAAATATTGTCGTCGTACGATCGGAAAGAAGTCAGTTATAACTTATGTCCAGTGATTGAATCCTTAACCTCTACTCTTAGTATTGAGAATAAGAGCAACAATCAGACTGCGATGATGAGTTAGTATGATATAAGTGCGACCGTTCAACGCTATTATTGAAGTCAACTCACCCGTATAGTCCCAGGACCTCGCCGAAAATCAATATCAGGACCATTCCAACAAAGATTCGTGATTGTTGCATGTATGATCGAACACCCATATCACCAACTATTCCAATTGCATAACCCGCAGCCAAGCCCGTCAACCCAACCGACAAACCGCATGCCAAATGCATGAATCCACTATAAATGTGTCAGCGCTGACCTGGGGATAGTTATATATTTCATGCGTACTTGAACAAGCTGTAACTTTGGCCCGGAGGAGGTCCCATATCTCCTGCTATCAGAACGGCGATGACGAGAGAGTAGACGGCAATGATACCGGACATAACAACAGGAATGAGTGACTAGATAGAGAATCAAGTCAACGAGATGAACCTAGGTGCAAATCCCCAAATAGTTGCCTACTTTCATTATCAAGTCGGGTCTAAAGGTACCAACACCCGCAATTCCAATTCCAGACTTTGCGGTACCATATGCGGCGCCGATGCCTTGAAGCTGTTAGTCATCTGTAGTATAAGGAATCATGAAAACTGATGGCATACATCCGAAAGTCATCGCAAAGGCAATGCCAGCCTGCAGAAGCCATTAGTATAACACCATCGATATGACCACGGAGTTTGAGTCTCATACCATTCCAAAGAATGGGGCGAACTTTGGGGCTAGATCTGATTCCACCATGATTATATCCCTCCGTACATGTATTTGCGTGCAGGAGTTGACTGAAATTGGGCGCTTGAAAATGTTGTGAAATAAGTGTCGTTGACTGAAAGCTATCAAATCCGGGTTGTTTGAGCTAAAGCTAGAACGCCTCTCCCTGCACGGATGCACATCGGCTTTATCAGATTGCGATCACGTGATTTATATCCGACGACTGAAAGCGTACAATTTGATATCGATATATCGATGCATCTTATTAGTACGAGGGACCTAGATAGATATTGTACGAAGAGGAAAATCAATCTGTCAAAGGCAATCTCAGCCAAAAAACAAGTTGACCTTCGTTTTACGTTGAACGTTGTCTGCTCTTCTATCTCTTCTGTCTCTTCTGTTATCTATTATACTGCTTGGTATTCACAAAGTGTTGGAATTGCAAGAAAAAGGATTCCCACCGCACCCGAAAGCCACGCTAAAAAAGATACGGTACCATCCATTCAATTCCTAGTATTCCGGCGCGCGCCGCGAAAAAAAAAAGAACTTCAACAAGCCAATTCAATACAATAGAGTACTTAGTACCAGTGGAATTATACCTCTTGTTACCCTTCACTAAGATCATATCTGAGCATCAAAAGGAGAGAAAGAGGGTTGCCATAGTTTTGGAGTCATTCCTCAATGCTCTTTTTACAATTTATTATGTTCTCCTGCGACAGATAAATAATAATTTAACACGCAATACGACTTTGGAAGGCTTGTTGATCATTCATTCGCTTGAGCTGATCAACTACAACTACAACCTCAACTCATCCCCCCCCCCCCGAAACAACAAAGTTAATCATCATTCTACCCATCTCTCAACCTCAACACCCACTACAATCGAAATCAAATTGATCATCTATATTCTATGCCAGCGGAAGACATCATACGGTTCCTAATATCATCCTTTTGAGCCTGCCCGGGGTTAATTCCCTCGGCTTCGAGTCTTGGCTCCTCATTCTAGGCCAACATAAGAATCAACGAACAGAGTTGCATCGCACTCACACAACAAAAATATTCTTTGGTAGATAGAATGGCGGAATATCAACAAGGAAGATCGAACGGTGGCCGGCCAAATGAATACGGACATGCCTCGAATTATCAGCGGGAAACCGCCTTCTCAAACATCTTCGGTGCTGCCCCTCCTCCCGGCCGATCGCAGACCATGACTTCATCCTCGTCTCCTCCAGTCATACCTCAAGGTCGCACACAAACGATGTCTTCGCAGATGTCAGGAATGCAGGGCGGACATCTTAGGCAACCCCAAGGCCAGGGCGGATACCGACCATCTCCAGGGAATAATATGCCAAACGGAGGAGGTGGAATGCCCAATGGGTATTATCAAGGATCACGACAACCGCCCCCTGGACAAGTGCCATCTCAACCTCAGCCTCATTCTCTGCCACAGCAGGTGCGTAGCGATCGAAGACCATATCCTACCCCTCAGCGCATTTCTCCCCACCAGCAATTTCCTCCCAGACCCCCGCAACAACGATTTTACAATGGCAACACTCCAGCCCTCGCCTCCGATCCTTATCGCTCTCAATCTATGGCGAGTATACCCAGGCCACAGATGTACCAAGCGTCGCCTAGTACCGTCAATCAAGCTCCTGCCAACGCCTTTCGACAAGCTCAATACCAGCCGCAGGCTTCAAGAACAACTGCTCTCGGACGCAACATCCCGGAGAGACCTGATGAGCGCACCATGTCATTAACTACTTATCCACAGGATCGTGACCAGCACCAAACCATGAGTGGAAGAATTATCCCAAATAGAAGAACCTCCGGGAACGGACCGCATGAGTTACCTGCTTTTTCCATTCCTCCTCCTGCTCCTGCAACTGCAACGCGAACCACTAGCATGGCTTCTACTGTTGCGCCGGACATGGGCCGTTCGATGTCTATGGCTTCAACCATCGTTCCACCAGACCAATCAGATGTCCTCACACATCGCCCTTCCGCTAAATCAATCAGCAGCACAGCAGGGGGATCATCCCGACATAAAGCACCTCTTGTATATCCTGCACTGTTGTCGCGGGTTGGTGACTGCTTTCGAGAAAAAATTAACGTCGGCGACAGAACCAAGAACGATCTCACATACAAAAATGCTTTCAGTGGAGCAGAGGCGGTGGACGTTATTTCATACATCATTAAGACTACGGATCGGAACCTAGCTTTGTTACTTGGAAGAGCTCTTGATGCCCAGAAATTTTTTCATGACGTGACTTATGATCACCGTTTGCGTGATGCCGCTACAGAGATGTATCAATTTCGAGAAACAATGATGGACGAACCCCATGAAGCACCAGAAGTTAATGGTGTGTTCGTTTTACTTACTGAATGTTACTCTCCGACATGTACTAGGGATCAGTTGTGCTACTCGATAGCTTGCCCACGTAGACTCGAACAACAATCGCGGTTGAACCTGAAGCCACAGCCTGGTCTTCGTCGTGAGAAGTCTGAGGCAAGTTTACATGATATCGACGAACCTGATGAGCAAAAACTCTGGATCAATACAGTCTCGCAAGAAATTGCAGACAGTGTTGGGGAGCGGGAGAAGAAACGTCAAGAGGTCATTTCGGAGATTATGTATACTGAAAGAGATTTTGTCAAGGACCTCGAATATCTAAGAGATTTCTGGATTCTCCCCTTACGTTCGTCTAACCCGCTCGCTCCATCACCTATTCCAGAAGCTCGAAAGGAGAGAATAGTCAGGACCATATTCTCAAATATCGTTGACCCGCCTAGTATTCATGGTGTCAGTTCCCGTTTTGCCGAGTCACTTACAGAACGACAGCGGAAGCACCCTGTTGTTCAGTGTGTTGGTGATATATTTCTGGAGTTTGTCCCTCAGTTTGAGCCTTTTATCATATATGGATCAAACCAGCTGGCGGGTAAATTTGAATTTGAGAACGAGCGATCCTTAAATCCCTCATTCTCCAAATTCGTGGACGAGACGGAGCGGCGAAAAGAATCCCGAAAGCTTGAACTGAATGGTTATTTGACGAAACCGACAACAAGACTTGCTCGTTATCCACTTTTGCTAGACAACGTTCTCAAGTATACCGACGATGGGAACAAGGACAAGGAAGATATTCCGAAAGCCATGAAGATGATCCGTGAACTCCTCACCAGGGTCAATGCCGAATCCGGCAAAGCTGAAAACCGTTTCAATTTGAAACGATTGCACGAACAGCTTCGCTTCAGGCCTACTGAACGTGTAGACCTGAAGCTTACCGACGAAAACCGAGAGCTTATTCACAAGGGGCCCTTGAAGAAAACACCAACAGATCCAACTGACATACAGGCCTACCTATTCGATCATGCTGTTCTTCTCGTACGTGTTAAGACTGTAGGAAAGAAGGAGGAAATCAAAGTATATCGTCGACCAATCCCACTGGAATTATTGTCCATTCGCGAAATGGAGGAGTTTATGCCTAAACTTGGGGTCGTGAAACGGCCATCCTCAAGTTTGATTCCTACCAAAACTCCTACAAACGACAACAGCAAGAAGGACGGGTTCCCTATCACCTTCAGGCATCTTGGGAAGGGTGGGTATGAATTGACATTGTATGCAAGCAGCGCAGGGATGAGGAACAAGTGGATGGAGCATATAGGCGAACAGCAAGCCATATTACGGAAGCGAGGCGACTTTTACAATAAATCTATCATTTCTAGTAACTTCTTCACAACTGCGAACCGGGTCAACTGCGTTGCACCATTTGATGGTGGCCGTAAATTGATATACGGCACGGACTCGGGGATCTTTGTTTCTGATCGCAGATCAAAAGATTCTGCCGCGAAACCACTTCGAGTATTGGATGCTACGAGTGTCACACAGATTGATGTTCTTGAGGAATACAACCTTCTACTGGTCCTGTCGAATAAATCCCTGCAGTCTTATCCTCTTTCTGCACTGAATCCGAATGAACCTGCACTTTCGAAACGCCCCAAGAAGATTTCAGAGCCATTGTAACTTCTTCCGCACAGGAATATGCCTAGGTCGCCACCTCGTATGCTGTGTCAAGTCTTCGGCTTTGTCGACAACCATTAAAGTATTCGAGCCCAATGACGCTATGTCCAAGGGGAAAAAGCAGAAGGGATTCAAGATGTTCAGCAATGGTCAAGACGAATTGAAGGCATTCAAAGAATTCTACATACCAACCGAATCTTCTTCGATACATTTCCTCAAATCAAAACTCTGTGTGGCTTGTGCGCGTGGCTTTGAAGTAGTTTCATTGGAAACTCTAGAGACCCAGTCACTCCTGGACCAGGCAGATACATCTTTGGACTTCGTTGCCCGAAAGGAGAACGTGCGACCAATACATATTGAGCGATTGAATGGAGAGTTTCTTCTCAATTACTCCGAATTTTCCTTCTTTTGTCAACCGTAATGGTTGGCGAGCTAGACCTGACTGGAGAATTGATTGGGAGGGACAACCACAAAGCTTTGCCCTTTCCTATCCTTGGATACTCGCGTTCGAACCGAACTTTATTGAGATTAGGAATATTGAGACTAATGCTGTTCATATCGTTTCCTCACAAGAGCATCCGTATGCTACATACGAGCACTCGAGAGGTATGTAATTTTCCTACCAGTTACGCGTGGATTTCTTTTGAGTACTAACCGATTGTAGATCATATATGCTTATGAAGACGAACGAGGAGAGGATATCGTTGCGGCCATTGATTTTTGGCCTGCTGGGCGTAAGCCAGAAGCACAACCGGTCTCTAATGGTGGAGATTTCCGTGATGGTGGGCATCCTCCAACATCTTCACGGCATTAAGCTTGACCATAAGCCTATCGCATCCATTTTTTAATAATATGAATACCCACGCCATAATTATCCTCATCTCGATTCCCAGGTTTACAAATGCATGACATCTGACAAGTTTCGATCAATCTCTTCTATTATCTCCTAGGTGTGCTGGACACGCTGGTTCCATAGCCAAAGTCGTGCATAATACTTCGGCTCATTTTCCAATCTATCAATCTATCAACTTATTGAAGAAATGAGATACATTTTTCCCGAGCACGCGGGTGGAGGACTTTTTCTTTTCTTTCAGTAGCTGACAAGTTGTTCCTCGAAGAGAAGAGCAATGGGATTTATGTTAAGTTAAGGAAAGGTGGTAGGGTATGGGAAAGGGGCGACAGGCGTCAGACGGTAAAGGATAGGAAAGGGAGGAAGAAGATAAAACTCCTTCCACTACCTTTTCTGATTCTTTCTCCTTTTCAAGCCTTGTTTTGACACTCAATTGGTTGAATAAAGGCCTGCATGATATCTATGTTTCTGTACATTGCCGCTGTAGTCTTATGAATAGATCATGTTTCTTTGCCTGCTATTACCTCAGTCTTCGATGATAAATTTATTGGGGATTTTAAGGCTAGGCAATTATAGAATCTTTGAATTTTAAACGTGGTCCGTTTCTAGTCAATATGCCGGGAATTCCTGTAGGTATAATTTTATGTAGGTCGATGCTGTATACTCGAAGCAGCAACAGAAGAAAGTCGATCGCCAAATACCCAATTTTGATTATTACACCCCGCGCCTCTAAAATCCTTCGTCTATGCTACAAGTCATTCAAATCATTGTCCTCTTCATTGAATCTACGTTATCGTTTATCCGGATTTGGCTTTATTCATCTTTCGGCGCCTCGCGTTGTGCCCGCAAAACCTTGCTCCTCTGCTTAATCATATGCGTAAACAAAATATATGACCCTAAGTATCATTAGCGTCTATCTAACATGATGAACAGTCATCACATACCAGGAATATAAATCAACAAGATTGACAGCAAAGCCCAGGCATACACTTGTCCATACACATGTCTCGCAGGCTCAACAGCATTGTAAATTAACCAACATTCACTGCTGATGCCCAGAGGATATAAAACAAAAAAAGTATTGTATCGGAACCAAGTAACAATGGCAGGCTTGTAGCCGCTAAGTGTAATAACGAAGTAGGAGTACCGAATTACTTCCGTCACACTCCAGGCAATGAGCATACTCGAATATCCAGCGCTTTTCGCAACGAAGGGGAATGGGTTGACGATGAACCAGACGAGGAGTAGTCGACTGGATACTTGCATGCCAGTTGTGCTAATGGGAGCGCGGACGATACCTATACGTCTTTTCTCAGTCTTGTCTGTTCTAACAAATATCTATGTGATGGAAGAGGAACAAACCAGTAGCCGCATGTACCACCTCGAGAAGTGCAACGGTTTGAGTCCATTTTAAGAATTGCCCAACGGCTGGATACAATCGCCCAAAACCAACCAATGGCACCAAGAGTAGCACTCGACCCAAAACTACGAGCCAGAGAAGTGCAGAGACAAAATTGTATAGGATTAGATATTGAGTCTTGCGGTTTGAGGACTGAAGGGGTTTGGGACCCCGCTTCTTGATGGAGGTCTCATGGGCATCCATTGTTCTCCGAGATCACGGGGATTGGGGGAGTTGTGTAGGATGAATGGAGAGGGTGGGTTTGGAGGTTGTGCAGAGTGCGAATGTTGGAGTGAGAAGGGATATTGAACATTATTGAAACTTTAATAAGAGGGTGTTGGGATTAAGGATTGGGAAATTTTGAGCTTGGGCCATCGGCGGCATGAGGTGGCATTCTGCGGCTTGGTGGGGAATTGTCTCTTCATTGACATCATGGAGAAAGAAAAAAGAAAGATGAATGATGAATGATGAATGATACTCTCATTTCGTTGTTGTGGACATTCAAGGCCTTCCTCCATAGAGGCTTTTGGTATCTATGAATAAGTGTTATGAAAGGTGGGAAATATGGGGGGAGAGGGATTTCTTTTTTGTTGAACCTCGCTTCCCCCCCTTCGCTCGTCTCCCTCTGCCCCTCCTCTTCTCTCCCCATTCCTCTCCCTCTCCCTCTTCTCCCTCTCCCTCTCCACCCGTTCTTTCCGCTGATAGAGAGCGCATCATCCTCTATCCTACCAATCCAAGCAATAATCAAATCGATTCGATAATCACCACCTTTAATGAACAGAAGATTTCTACCTAACAACATTATCAAAGTTGATGAGTTCTATATGGTCACATTACCTGCCAGTTGTAGGTGAGCTCAAGGTCACCTAATGACTAGGTAGACTTGAACAGGTCCAACAATTTGTAACGCCTTCTCCCTTTTCTTCTATCTCTCTACATATCATGGCGTATGATCTTTGTACATCTCGGGTCATTCGACACGTGCTATATTTAGCATCTACAAAACGGGCATCTGTAAAGGCCGTCACATCTGCATCCGTATACGGAGGTATATAACGCACATGCAACCAGTATCACAAACGAGCGGCACAGAATGCGCAGAATCTGTTATCCATTCGACTTCATCTTGTTCGTCATTTGGTGACGGGTTCGACAACGTAGCATTCCTAGTGGTTTCACAGAGATACATAAAAGCTTTTTTGTTGTTGAAATAGTATCTTACAATACTCGGATAGGAACGACACCCCGGCGAACCACAAGTTTGGGACCAACAATCGCGAGGCAATTCGCGCTCTATCCAAGGACTGCACGCTTTTGGCCATTGCATCGCCACACTGAGAGGTACTGTAACTATACTTGTCGCCGAAGCTAGAAGAGGGGGAAGCTGTTATGATTTTACTTGATGCTTTGAGCTTTCCAGCAGGGTATCCTGAGGTTTGACGGAGATTCAACTTCAAGAATCATGTATTTCCATCACATACGACGATTCCAGGGTGCTTCCAACATTACTATAAGAACATTTGTTATGTAAAGGCTCTTTTTCTTATTTCGTTCTTCAAGATTCTTTCTTATATCATTGTATCCAGCCAGGCAAATTGGTGTAATTTTTCAGAGACTGATTACCACAAACATATCATTTTTAATTCTTTCAATCATCCAACTAAATTCATATATTCGTGACCACTCTAAAGTAATCTAGCGATGGGTTCTGCATATCCTGATGTCAAGTCGCCTATCAGGTATGATTTTGGAGATGAGCAGACCCAAGCAGAGCTCGAGCTGATGGATGAGCTCCATAAATTGGGCGTCTCCAAATACGTCAATTTACCTCAAGTAGGTCTTCTCTCTTACAGATCTGATCCCAAGCTTACCCCTTTAGTTGATTGTCGTTGGAGACCAAAGTGTGGGCAAGAGTTCAGTCCTCCAAGCCGTAACCGAGATTCCCTTTCCAACAGATGATAAGATGTGCACACGCTTCGCAACAGAGATTGTTCATAAAAGAACTTCGCCGGGGGATGCAGTTTCAGTTACTGTTGAGATTATCCCTGATTCTAGTGAAACTCAAGAGCGGAAGGATATATTGTCTTCGTGGCGCCCGCTGGCCTTTGGGCCCACACTTGACAAGGAAACAATAACTTCCGTTTTTAAACAGGTTTGTCTTCTCTGGATAGACTACATTGATCACATGTGGATTAATTAAAAGTCATATAGGCAGAGTCTGTTATCGTTGAAGACCAGGTAGATGTCCGGCCTATTAGGAGGGCGAAACACAATCGCTTAAGCAGTTCTGTTCTGCGCATAACTCGACGTGGACCTGATGAAAAGAACTTCGCGATCGTTGATATACCTGGTCTTGTTCGTGGTGAGTATGGCGACTTTTTTTTTTTTTTGCGTTGTTAGAGCTGATAACTTGTACCAGGCGATGCCAGAAACACGGAGCATCAAACAGCTAAAACCCTCGTCCAGCATTACATGCATAATCCAAGAAGTATCATTGTGTATGTTATCATCACCAAACACTGTGTTACTTGGTTGTTTAAACTTACCAAATAAAGGGCCGTAATTGATGTTATCGATCTTGAAAGACAAGAAGTTCTTCATATGCTTGACGAAATTGAGGATAAAGAGTCCAGGATAGTTGGAGTTATTAATAAATGTGATACGAAGCAGAAGAAATCGCACGACTGGGTATTTTGACATCACAATATATTGCCGTTCTATACTGACGTCCATCACAAGGTTTTTGAGCTCATCAAGAATGGTGACCAATCCCCAAGGTATCTAAAGGAGGGCTGGTACGGCTTACGGAACAGAGCGCCAATTGAAGCCAACATTAGCGACGCAGAGAGAGATGCTATTGAGGATACCTTCTTCTCCGGTGACGAGTGGAATCAACTGAACAAGAAAAGACTTGGCAGGCATCATCTGCGAGCGAATCTAATTAAGATGCGAAATAGACATGTCAAACAAAGCATACCTAGTCTCCTATCCGAGATCAAATCAAAGCTTGCTTCATGCAACAATGAGATTTCTAAATTAGGGCCGCCATGCAAAACAAACTTCGAGCAATTTACCTTGATAAATGGAATTGCAATGAAATATTCTAAGATGATGGAAAACTCTTTAAATGGAAACTATCGAGGTTTACACCAATCTGATACATTTGCAAGGAAACTCATTCGAGACGGGCTTGACAGATTCAATACTGCTTTGCAGGCAGAGGGACCAGTCAACCCTTTTGTGTCTTATATTAATGAAGCGAAACTGATACCTGGCGATGATGGGATGACATGGGCGGAGAAACTGATGAAAGGTACGTAAGACCATGCTCTTGGTATAGACTTACCGTTCTGCTGGGTGGAGACCAACCGACTGCCCATCAATGATTTCTTGGGACTGCAGTACTGAATCGGGATTGTAGATCCAACTTACAGCTGGATACGCCAAGTGATTGAGAGCTTTCGCGGGACAGAATTCCCTGGTGATTTGAATCCCTTTGTGATCGAATTCCTGTGGAGAAAACAAACTACTGGCTGGAAAGCCATTGCCGAGGCAGCTTTAGCAGATGCGGAGAGCGTAGTTGAGCGTGTGAATGAGGCAATGTTTCAGATCGTTTGCCCAGATGATGACCTTCGAATCAAATTGAGGGATTGGTTATATGCAGATTTCCAAAAAGCATCAGATAATGCCGCACGGGAGCTCGAACGCCTAATCTCAGATGAGATTGACAGACATCTTTTCACTCTTCATCCTCATTTCACTTCAATGAGAATGCACAGACAGCAAAACAGAATCAATGAAGTTACAAGTGTGTTGGCAAAGGACAAAGCATGGATGAATCAAAAACAGGGTGGTGCACTAATTCCCAACCTTTCAATATCATCAGATAAAATCGTTGGGACTGAACTATATCACGATAAAGAATTGGCGTTAGTTTTGGAAACCCACGATAGTCTTGAGGCCTACTATGAGTTAGGTAGATGGAGATTCACTGACAATGTTGCTCTCCAAGTTATCGAAAGGCATTTACTTGGAGCGGACGGTCCACTGCGTCTTTTCTCTCCTCAGTACGTGTCGGAAAAATTGTATGGAGAACAGAATGAAGCGGCACTGAATGTTTTGGTTGGTGAGAATCCAAGCAAGGCCCAGAAACGGCTCGATCTAGACACTGAAAGACGTAGTCTGGAAGAGAGTATGAAGAGACTTCAAGCTTTTAGAATGCTTTGATCGGGTATCTAGTAGAGATGTATATCTGAAGTTTGCATTTGTTTATAGTTATAGAGGTTATTTACACACGCACCATGCTTTCTCTTCCCTTTCATACAACCCCTCATTGAACCCAACGTAGCGAAGCTCAAGACTTATCAAGGTCCGGGTTACGCCATAGTCTGGTCACTTATAACCGCGACAAGATTAGAGTCATCGTATTGATTTTGCTTAAAAAAGTTGATGGCTGAACTAAAGCTTCAAGCCGTTTCCCGTGAAATGACGAGGTGCAACTCATCAATCAAATTTCAGAGCATTGAGATATACCAGAAAGGCCCTATAGCCCACACTCTTTACCTATTTGAGATTCGTCCGGAGAGACTACTGATTCTATACAATGACAAGTCGTTCTCCAAAAGAAGCTTCTGGTATGGCGCAGTAACGTACATGGTTCGGGCTTCTGATTATAGCAGTAGAGTTTTATTTTGGCGTGAAGATCTTGAAGTCATATGCTTGGTACATTTATAAGGGTCCTAAAAGGTTTTGGTTTTATAATATCTTGTTTTAGATGTTATGAAGAATCTCTTGCAGTGGATGGGTGTTCATTAGATTAGGTCATGAATGACTGTACTTACTGTACTTTACCCGAGTAGTTACGAGTAGGTGTGATAACGTCTTCTAATCTCTTCTCATATTCGCTGTACCATACACCGCACTAACCAAGGAAACAGAGAGTCATCTAGAGAAATTAAACCGAGGTACAATTTCCATCTAAATTGCGTGATTTCTAGGAAAGTAGAGGTATTTCAGAGAAAGTATTGAGATTTATAAGCTAGACACTTCATTGGTTCCCCACGCTTTTTACGACATTCACCCCCCACCATGATGATAAGGCGATTCCTCCTCCTTGGGATTCATGATTTTCGGTCCTTCCACTGCTGCAACCAACAAAAAAAGAAAGAAAGAAATCTCAACTAACCCCATCTAACTTCAAAGCGACACAAGATCTCAAAGACACGGCATCTAGATCCAAAATGTCCATCACGGGAATCGCTCACGTAAATCTCACGGTGCTCCCTGGCACTCTTCCGTTGGCAAAGAAGTTCTACGATGAAGTGCTGGGTCTCACATCGGTCCCGGTGCCGGCTTTACAAAAAGACCATCTTGCCTGGTATCTCACTTTCCCTCTTCCCTCTTCCCTCTCCCCTCTCCCCCCTTACCAAATCCCACACCCCTCATTCCCTCCAACTAACGCACCCCAGGTTCGACATCACCCCCGGCGGCCAGCAAATCCACATCTCGGACTCTGCATCACCCTCCGAGCCAAAGTCCTCTCGTCACCCTTGTTTCAAGGTGGCTAGTCCAGAGGCCTTGGTGGAGTTGCAGAGAAAGATTTGGAGGTTTTTTGAGAGTGCGGAGGCGGGGGAGGCGCGGCCAAGGGAGGCGGATAAGCCGGGGGAGGTGGATAGTGGTGAGTTTTTTTTTGAGGCGGCGTTCCTTTGGATTGTGGATGTTTTTCTTTGGGGGGAGGCGATGGTTTGGGGAGAACTTAACATGAGTGGTGACTGATGGTGAATTGAATGATCATGTGCAGGAGCGAAAGGGGTGGAATATCCGATTAGATTCTTCGTGAGAGATTTTTCGGGGAATAGGTTGGAGTTTAGTCTGTAGGGGGGATTTTCTGTAGGTAAGTGAGTGTTTATTTTCCTCCATCTTGGTTGCTTGTCAAACATCCGCCAGAATTTCCACATATCGTCGCTTATGTTTCTTGTTTGTCCGCTGTACAAGTAGATGCATTGCTTCTAGCATTCTTATACGTCATGACACATTCATATTTATTATCTTAACCCTCCGCACCTTTTCTTTCATTGATGAGCTCGCGGTCATGCTATATCTTCCCGCATTCATCATCGTGGGCGCATTGTACACAAGCTCTAATCACGTTATGCGTGCAGAATCAACACAGCACAGTACATACCACCACCCAAAGTTCTCGGTTTGTCAATACCTTGGATCGAGTTCACTACGGACAGCTATCAGAGCCGATGTATCACCAGGACAGGACTTGAAAGTGGAATCGACGTCCAACAGTATCCTTCGCTGGCGGCTGCATGGTTTTGACCATCGTTGCGGCCGGATTTTTCCCACGGGGGGACGATGCCTAACTTGACGAGATTTATGAGGGTGGCCGATCTTTGCATTGCGGCAGTGTTTCTTCTGATGTTGCTAGGATATATCCAAACGCGACGGGTGAGTCGTTGGAAGGATGAATAAAACAATGGCGCGGTGGCGAAGTGTAGTTGGCAACGCTCTAGATGTAGTGGAAACCGCTTGAACTGGGTTTTAATTCATATACTCATCCAGCTTTCCAGCGATTCATTCTTTTGATCTCCAATTGCTGTCTTGCGTTCATGATATCAAGACCATACTCTATATCTCCTACCTAACCACAATCTCTCTCACTTCTCAATCAACACCACCTGTGGACCCTCCAAACCTCCATCCCCACCCCAAACTTCCCACCGATGCCTCATCCCAAACCACGCATCCACTTCCGTTCCCCTCCCTCGCCTCCCCCCCAAAATCCACAAACAAAAATCGAACCACCCCCCTGCAACACAAACACAGCCTCACACAGCATCAGCCCACGCGGCCTCGTAGATAGAGTAAACGTCGCGATACATAGAAGGAGCATTGGAATAATACCACGGATATGAATCCGCGCGCTCAAAAACTCCTCGAATCTCTTCCCTTCCATCCTGCCCATCCTGCCCATCCTGCCCATCCTCCCCATAAACCTCCCCATCCACCTATTTCCCCCTACACGGGCGATGCAGAGAAGGAACGCTATTAGTTGACTGACTGATTGATTGATTGATTGATTGATCAAGAGGGATGTTATGGATTTTGTTGTAAGTACATATATATATATACGCACATCCATCCATCCATCCATCCATCCATCCATCCATCCATCCATCCATCCCCGAGGACATCCACACATACAATCCCCAAACCAGCACTCCGCTCCGGCGCCCGCGCAAATCTCCACGACGCACGCGTGCGACGCGAGGCACTGTGCTCACCGACGACTCGGGCGCGGGAGATGGTCTACAGCTCGCCCAAGGGTATGGCAGGGGGCGACGGGGTGGCGCTTCGGGGTCTGTAGAGGTGGTGGTATGGTATGGTATGGTATGGTATAATTCGTGAGTTTCCGTTGCCGGGCAACTTTCATCTTAACGTTGTTTGTTTGTCTGTCTGTCTGTCTGTCTGTCTGTCTGTCTGTCTGTCTGTCTGTTTTATTTGATTTCCATCTTAACAACAGCAACTCACCCACCCATCCATCCACCCATCCACCCCCCAAAAACCGAGCAAACAAACAAACAAAAAACACACCAGAGATCAAAAACAAAGCATCTAATCTCTAATCTCTAATCTCTAATCTCTAATCTCTAACCACCATCTAATAATCGCAGGATCATGACCTCTCTAATCCGGCATTCGTATCCACACACACACACACACACACATACGCACGCATACACGGCGCGCTGTGTTCCGAAGGGGTTTGATCGTCGGGGGTTGTTTATTTACGGAGCGGGGGAGATTGGGGGAGGGGCGCATCGGATGATAATCTAGATGTGTCAATTATCCTCTGTTGTCTCGTGTAGACGCAGATCCGTATTCCATTACAGGAAAGCAGGTATGCAGCGGGGAGAGGGTAGATGGTGGGTTGCTTGATGGGATTGGAGATTGGACATTGGAGATTGAAGATTGAAGATTGAAGATTGAAGTATATGTGAGTGAGTCGGCATACATACATACATACATACATACATACATCATATTTTCATAAATATTATTATGATCATTATGATCATGATTATCATTATTGTTCTTATTCTCACTGCCTAGGAAAGAGATGGTTTAGGGGGGTCGGATTGCACGGTTTGGAGTGATAGTGAGGGCTTGGAGATGGGGTGAGGGATATCGATGTGAGGGGAGTGGAGGGGAGGTGGAGTGTTGATATTTATATTATGTTTATGTGATGAGGATGAGGATGCAACAACAACAACAACAACAACAACAACAACAACAACAACAACAACAACAACAACAACAACAACTCCTCCTCCCCCTCCTCCTCCCCGTAACAAACAAACCCCAATCCACAGCGCATAGCAGCGCCACTTCACATTCAACACAAGCCCGAGACGCCCAACGCTGCCACTACGACCAGGATTTTAATCTTGGTCCGGGACCGGGGACGGGTTTGCACCAGACACCACCAACTCGCGATCAACGGATATGCTCCTAGTCTCGTGATCCAACGAGGAGAATCATGATGAACGATGAATGAGCAACGACGAACGATGAAATGACGAATGATGAGAGAGAGGAACACATGACCGAAGAACGATGAACGTAAAAATGAGATAGTTTATGTGTTTGAGCCTTCGCTTCACTCGAGGGGAAGACGGTGTGAAGGGGATAGATAGGTAGGTATTCATCTGACGAAAAGCAAGGGAGATATGACGGACAAGACAAATCAAGTCAAAACAGGTCAAGACAAGAGATAAGAAAACAAAGGCAAAAAAGAGAAATCCCAAAAGCACAAAAAAAAACAAAAAAAAAAACAAAAACAGTAACCCCTCCTCCCCTCCCCGGCTAAACAATCAAAGAAGTGACAAGAACAACATCAGCCACCCACCCACCCACCACGCGGACTGTGTTTAAACCCAACCACTACCACCTACAGCACTGTGCGAAGCAGATCAATTTTTCCAAGGAGGGGTACAAGGTGCAAAGAACACGCACCCGGTGGGCCATGATTGACCAATTGCCAAAGGGCTCATAATCTTTGTGTCAACTACAGCTTAGTTGTCGCTTGGATTTTGCTTTTTATATATATATAATAAACTGAACACTCTTTTCAACAATCAGTTAAAACACAAGTGATTAACTGGCCTGCTGGCCCAATGGCAAGGCGCTTGACTACGACTTGAGAGCTTCTAGCTTCAAGATGCGCAATCAAGAGATTGCAGGTTCGATCCCTGCGTAGGTCAAAAACACTTTTTTGTAGAAGAATTTTTTTTGGCACCAAGGCAGAATTTTGCGGTGGGGCGGAGGGTTTGGTGGGGTTTTTACAGGAGGTTGTTTAGGGCTTAGGGGCTTAGGGGCTTGGGTGAAGGAAGATCATGATGGGGGCGTGCGTTTTTTGGTAAGATCTTGTATTCGGGAAGGGACCGTGTTTTCGGGGATTGAAATGCTGATTTGGGGGAGGTGAAGAAAGGGGGAAGTTATGAAAAGTTGTGAAGGGTATCCGGCTTACTGGAAACTCTGGAGGGACTGGAAGGTAAACTGGGGTATTAGATGATGATACAGTACAGTATGTAATAACCTGGGTTTTAGACCATGAATGCAAAGTAGCAGAGTAGTAATGATTTTGGTGCTCGCTCGCTCGAGTATCTCATTCAACGGCGGTTAAAATGTAATACTGTATAGAGCCTGATGTTCGATCGTGAGCCCAATCTCATTTTAATGGATATTCAACTTGATGGCTTCGAAGACACGACGCAGAACTACTGTTCGAGCAAAAGCCGACAACAGTGTACGTGACCGTAATCTGGATACCGGAAGAGACTATCGACTTCGAGAGACTTCTGGTATGCATCTGGACTCTCTTCCATGCGGAGAAAGCCAACGACACATACTCGGTCATCTCCAACGTGCCAACAACTTTAGTGATCCTTCAAACTCTAAAACTGTCTCGACCTGCTTCAAAGCAATGTGCAGCTCGTTCCCCGCTCGCAGCATTCTCCACCTAGGTAGTAGGTACCTCCTACCTTTGTGGGAAGCTAAAGTAATGACAATAATAATAACCTAAGTGATCATTCGCCTTGAAAGGACCACATATACCCGACCCAGGCTTGACATTGTGTTTCATCATGATCTGTCAAATGCAATCAATCATGCACACTGTACAGTCACTACAGTGTACAGTGTACACAACCAAAAAAATATCCACAGTCCACATCCAACTCCAACTCCAAGGCCGGGAATTCAACCTTCGTTCCCACAGTGATAATTAATTGACGGACATGGAATTTTTGAGGCGTGCAACAAAAAGATGGCAATAGCAATAATGTGAGGCTTTTTTTCATCTGGAATCCCCAAAAAGTCTCCTACTTCGGCTCTCCTTTCGCAATTGTGGATGCACCAGAGAATCGGGGATCCACCGAAGCGGGCACGATCGGTGAAAGGAAGGAAAAAAAAAGAGGAAAAAAAAAAGACGAGAGACGAGGAAGGTCCAACCAGCTGGTTTTTTTTCCGTCCTGCTGGTGGAAGAAAAATTTCACGAGGGAGATTATACCGAACCGGGGCAGAAAAATTGTGTCTTTCCCCTGAGTCATTAGATCGAGGCAGGACTCCATCGCGTCTCCACGGTCCAATCGGAATATTTTGTCACATGCCATGAATTCGCTTTTTCTCGGTAAAATTCTTTACAGTCTTACAGACTGATTGCAACTTGCAAGTCTCTCGCACGCAAAACATCAGATTTCTAGAAAAGAAAAAAGCATAATCGAGGGTACATGCGGTATATGAGTGGAGTAGCGAGTCTTAGACTCATACAGTCATACTGTAGAGGAGGAGACTAAGGTCAGGAAGGCGAGGAAGCTAGGATGGAGGATAAAACCAGACTTGGATGAAGTTGGATCGGGAGTGAAAGGGCGGGAAGCTTAAGCTAAACAAATTTTCTTTTGAAGAAAAAAAAAACCATGAAAATCCAAAACTCTTCGACTAAACAATTAATCACTCCTTAGTATCATCTGAAAGCTTGGAAGATGTGAGAAGGGGGGAAATGTATGTGCACACGCACACTGACTGCACACAGTACCGTACCGTACCGTACAGTACCTACTGTACTCCCTAAGTAAGTACATGATAGTGGATACTTCAATACTTATAGCTTGGATGCCATGATTTCCATCGAGTAGATCTGGGAACTTCACGGTGCTCGCCGTGATTCTTCCACTCTTGCAGTACGGAGCTGCAACCTGGAAGCATACAGACTGATACAGTAGAGATTTGGTGGAAGAAGTTCAAGGAACCGACCAAATAAGGTTTGAAGTTATGTAATAGGTATTGAATGTGATCGAATGGGATGATGGATGGACTTCCGAGTTTCATTGGATAGCTGAGAAGGTGGTCTGGAAGGGCGAAAAGCTACCGAGAGAGGATGCATCATGCATGGGGGAGGTGGTTCGTTATTGCACAATAATAAAAATAATAGTACAAGTACAGTAATAATAATAAAATATTACAAACTTGCGGGTTTTGCCTCATTTTGGTGACTCGATGGATAATATGACATTAATATCACATGCTTTCGTGCGGCTATCATTTGCACCACGCCGGATCTGGAAGGTATATCCCGATTTCCAGCCAGAAATCCAGATGAGGCTCCCTGATATATGATGTATCGGCGTGAAGAGCAGGTATAATGAATGTGTTCGATGGAAAGCCATATATATTCCATACAAATGGATGCACCATGAATGAGATGACCATCACGATTCACGACATGTGAAGGCCTTGACTCTTGAGCAGTGAGCACATGATGTTCTCCGAGGAGAAAGTCAAATGTGCAACGCCATTTCGGATTCATCATTCATGGCAATCATGATAACTTACGAGTCACCCGTAGGCCAGGAGGAATTCTAAATGTCGTGCTGTGTCACAGTGTGAGATTGTACCATTTTCCTGCATGTGTTGGAATGTCGGACAATTGCACCATGAGTTAGATATCATGCGTAATTCATGATGTCTTGTTAGTAAGTTGTTACAGATGGCTGACCAGTGACAACTTGTACAAGCGAAGCAGATTGCGAAATCCTCTCGATGGCAACCAAATTCTAGAAGATCAAACATTCGGAAGTGGACCGAAACTCAAACTCTGATTGATAGACGGGTAATGCTGTAATGATCATGTCCTCGATTTCTCGGCCATTATTATTAACAACTTAAAGTACCTCCATACTGTTACAGACCAGTGTAGCAGTGTACCTGTTGAACGATTTCAATGATCTTCAATAGTCTCCATATTTCATCTCATGGCGTGAGCTCAAAGCCCTATGGCCTGAGAGGATGGGTGATGATTGCTGATTGGTTGAATGATGAAGGTTTGTCCTAAGAATATCCCTCCGAGGTCCACAGGTGAAAAGTCCTCCTGGTATCATGATGTCGTGATATTACTGCATCATCGTGTTGTCACCATCCTAATGGAGTAAATGTGCGGAGTTGAACACGAATGTTAGAGAAAGTCTCAGAGAGTCAGAGGAACAATGCCTCCGTTGAATGAACAAGAAGAAGATATTGTCGTATTCGCGAAGGATGCCAGGAATAATATTCACCAACACCTCAGAAGTACAATTATTACATATGGCACTAGGGAAGGGACTCTTCATGTGTACTCCGTCGACTGTACGGAGTAGGTAGGTACAATGGTATGGCAAGTATACTATACTTACTATAGTGGTATACTTATAGTCGAAGACAGCAAGTAGGACATCTCGCAGTATTATCGAACTGTATCCCCTTGATGTAAGGATGACCCTGAAGGGAATGCTTGTATTGTCCGTCATTGTGCCTGGCAAGATCGCAACATATGTATGTACTATGTATGCACCAGCATTGGAAAAGTAAATTCGTAATCGATGGCAACAACTTAGTTCTACCAGCACTCTGTGCTCCGTAGATGAGGAATATGAAAACTCAGGTCCTCAAGGCTCGAATAGGCAAGCTGTAGCCTGTAGGCTGTAGCAGAGTAGTTAGTTGGCGACTGTACTTCTAGTATCGTTCTAGTATGGACTCTGGACTCTGGACTCTGGAGTAGGTATTGGATACAGGCTCATACAGCATTAGTATTATTAGGTACGAGGTTCCTCGGTAGGTAATAAATATGCATCTCACGCTTCTCACCAAGGCAAGGAGCAGAAGGTCTAGAGGATGAAGCAAGTGAACAAATGGCTGACGTGCTTTGGCGACTCACGCACGCACGCAACTCAAGCGACCAATGGCAAGCAGCCATTACCAAAATTATTATTCATCAGCTGTTCAATTGAAGGTTGAAGGTTGGAAGAAAAGAAAAGAAAAAGAAGAAAAAAGAAAAAGTTGACGTTGAATGTACCTTGATTGATCCACAGGGCGTACCCCAGAAGAAGCTAAACGTAATACCCGACAAGGTAGGTGGCAGAAGGCGGAAGGAGGGAAGGAGGGAAGGAGGGAAGGAGGGAAGGAGGTGTGACTCCCGTGTGAGGCAGGTTGAAGGTACTGTAGATACTAGATGCAAGATAGCTGGAGGGGCACGTGGTAGGTAGGTAGATGTGTATGAGGGATAGCTCCAAGGATGGAAATATGTACAAAGGACCGTACTAGGTAAGTACTACCTAGGTAGGTATCTCCTGTATTTTACAATAGCGTGCATCTGAAATATCAATTGAGATGAGATTCAAACCTTCATCGACCGAATACAAGGAAAGGAAAGGAAGGGAAGGGAAAGAAGAGAAGATAAAAAGAGGAGCAGACAAATACGGAGAAAACAAAAACAAAAACAAAATAAAATAAGGGTTCAATACAACGTTTGACTTTGTTTCTCCAGAGAATTGAAACAAACCTACAGTACGAAAACGTTATGAATTTGTTGAACCCCTTCACCGATGAAAAGATGAGTACCTAGTAGTCATGCAGCCATGCAGCCATGCAGCCACATAGTCATAGCCATAGTCATACTCATACTCATACTCATACTCATACTCATACATCCCATACACTTATCTCATACTTATCCCACACTCTGCCATACCGGTAGTCATCTTCATCGTTTCTTCCTATATAGTATTAATACTGTGCTCTCCAATGTACCGACTGCAGTGCGGTGTAGAAATTCCAAATGTTCTAGTTCAAGATCTACAAAGTTAAGCGATATTTACAGTAACCGCCGAAACACAAAACTGCTCGAGTCTTTGATTTTGGAGTCTTGCCCGTGACTCCTCCGTGAGTCTTGACTCTTTCTTGACTCTTGACTCTTGACTTTTGACTCTTGACTCTTGACCAAAGACATAATCACGAATCCCCACATGCAATTGCTATTTTTTACCACTCTACTCTATTCTAGACAAAGCAAGGCAAGACACCGCAAAGCAAAGCAGGGATTAATTTGATGAATTTGATTTTTTTCCCATGTGAGGGGCACCGACCTTCCTTCCAGCCAGGTACGAGTTTTGAGGACCTAGTCATTAATTAGTTAGAACTATAGTAAGATAAAAATAAAATAGAATAAAATCAAAAATAAAATCAAATAAAATAAAATAAAATAAAAATAAGACAGACCATAGACTTCATTCTTTTGGTTCACTCGAGATCTAATTGACACATAATATTCCTCTAAAGGTAAGTGAGAAGGAAGAATTGACTGAACATAATGAACTAGACAATTAATTCCATGTAGGTATAGTATGTACGGAGTATGTATGTGTGTATGTATGTATCTGAGCATACATGTGCATTGTGTATATATGTCTGTAGAAAATAAATATCAGATATATACATTTCTACATTCATATACTTGTAGCTCAAATCCCTTTCCATCTCCATCTCCATCTCCATCTCCACCTCTTCCTCTCCTCCTCTAATAACAAACAAGATGTTCTCAACTTTATAATATCATACATAATATTTATTATTCTCTACCTACCTCTCCTCTCCGATCCCATCCATTTACCATTTACCTCTCCTATCTTACCTACGACTACCTACCTGCTCCTCATCACTTCCTTCGTATAAGAGGTCTATCTATTGATCCATCTTCCCATACAATATAAAACCATCATCCAATTCATCCAAACAAAGAAAAAAGAAGGTTCATTTACATTATCTATCCATCAATTCACATACACTTAAAAGATACTTTATTACATCATCTCCTTTCCAAGATCAGTCACGCCACGAAAGAAATATTTCGAAATTCGACTTTCTTTCACCTTTTCCATGATCCCATCACACTTGCACCTCACTTCCCATTTCCATACGACCCCTTTCGAACTTCATAAACTTCAATAATACGAATGAAAGTTTACGATTAGAAGCAGTATATGATAATATATAATACTGTTGTGCAGGAAGCAGGCAGATCATCAAAGAAGAAGTCTATTCACCCTCTGACCCTGTCGGCGACGCCACGAAAAGCCCCACCCATCACAATGCCTGCCACCACTATGCAGCACGTTACTTCCTTCTTTCGATCACATTCGCACCCATTTGATTTACCCACGGAAGGAAAGAAGGGTCCAAGAAGGAACTCAGGTAGCAGACCATCTTTGAAAAGTCGCACACCATCTTCATCAGCCTCCTCAATTACAGATGATAAAGTATCAAAGATGCCCGATCATTCCCTTCCCCACAAACGTATCTCGATACCTGGGCTTCATTCGCCCAAAACATCCTCAAAGTCAGTTCCTCAATATCATGGTGCAACCCTTGAGTGTGCTATCGAGTCGCCACCATTGGTTCTTTACGGTTCTACAAGTGCGAGCACTGGTGCATTACTGTCTGGTCAATTAAAGCTACACATTCACGATGAGAAGTTTGCAATTGAGTCCTTCAAGATGCGATTGGCAGTGGAGGTGACGCAAAAGAAGCCATTCCATGCCCATTGTCAGGAGTGTTCCCATCAATCCAAGGACTTAACCACCTGGAATTTCCTCCAAGGTCCAGCTACTCTTCGCAAGGGTATGTATATTCAGCACATGGTACTCTTGACTTTTTGGGGGTTCCAGATTCTAATTCAGTGGTACAGGTGAACATGATTTCCCATTCAGCTTTCTCCTTCCCGGTCATCTACCTGCAAGTATGAAGGGTACGCTGTCAAACATCGAGTACGTTCTCAAGGCGACACTTGTACCAAAATCTGGAGAGCCGATGAAACTCTCCCACGTTCTAAATATTAAGCGTGCCATAATCCCTTCGGATACTCCTCGCAATTCCATTCGGATCTTCCCACCCACAAATTTGACTGCCAACTGTCAACTCCCTCCCGTCATTTACCCAATCGGCGAAGCGAATATCTCAATGCGCATGGATGGTGTGGTCAGTCGACACGTAGATGCCAAGACACAGAATCATTGGAAGTTGAAGCGCTTGACATGGCGTTTGGATGAGACGCACAGAGTGATCTCACCAGCATGTCCAAAACACGCCGCAAAGGTGACGAAAGAAGGCGAAAATAAGAAGGGCGCTGCTCATCAAGATGCGCGTACTTTAGCTACCGAAGAGATCAAATCCGGATGGAAGTCGAATTACGATTCAGCAGATGGAGCCATTGAAATCGAATTCCCCATCTCTATTCGTCCAGATGCAAAACCAATTTGCGATATGAAAGCTGAGGATGGTACCGAAGTCTTCCACACCCTCATCGTTGAGATGATTGTTTCCGAGGAATTCGCACCGATCAAGAAACCATCTCAGGTAACACCAACTGGAGGTGCAAGAGTTTTGAGAATGCACTTTAATGTTACCGTCACCGAGAGATCGGGCTTGGGTATCTCGTGGGATGAGGAACAACCTCCATTGTATGAGAATGTCCCTGCTAGTCCTCCAACTTATCTCAACTCGGAAATATATGACGGACCTCCTATCCCAGATTACGAAGACTTGGCACCATTAGGAGGAGGAAATGGAAGTGGAAGTGGAAATTGAAATGCAGTTCCTTGGCAAGGAACTTTGTGGATAACGGTAATTGGAGGACATTATCGGCGTTTGGAATTAGATGGCCATGCATTCAGCATTAGGTTGCTTTAAAAAAGGGCATTTCATTTGTTTTTATTGTTGTTTATTGCGCAAGGCGCACCTGTCGGATATACCCCCTAAACCACGGACGGATCTTCTTCACTTGCATGTTAGGGTTGTGGAACGGAATGGGGGAAAATAAAAGGAGTTCGGCTAAAGGGAAACATCAGAAATAATCTGACGAATGACTTTCCCCTCTTGTATCACGACATGATGAATAGTTCTGGCTGGAACTTGATGAGATTCTACTATTGCTACATGTTAGCTGTTTAATCAATAAAGAAATATATTAGTTGCAAAATTTGATTTCGACCTGCGCGTGATACTATACTTTACTTTCTGTGCGGTTCGTATGATGCAGTTATCAATTATAGTAATCGGACCTCGTATCCAGCCACGAAAATAAGGTTGCAAGATCCATTTTCAAGTCACGCACCAACTACCACTTACAGCGCCAATGGGTTATATATGTATATATATTTATTGATTGTCTAGTTGTGGTATCTTGATTCTAGGTATAACATCCGCGCCATGGGAATGTCATTCTTTAAACACACGGGGTGAAAGTTCGTTGTGCGCGTTCCCTCGACGAGCACACTCAATGCGCGATAAAGAGTGAGGGCGAGCGGGGGACGTAGAGAAACCGTTCCCCTGCACGCCATGGCTCATCTATACTTCTCCAAGGCGATCTCCTCTCGGATCCTCTGTTCGACCCTCTCGACGACGGCCGCGTCGTAAATGTGCTCGACGGGTCGCCCCTCGTGGAAGACCAGCTTTTCGTGTTTCGCGGCCTCTTCCCTCGTCATGCACACGAGGTCTCTCGCTCGGACTTTGCTGGCCTTTTGGCCGTCGACGCTGGCATCTAGCGAGCTGCCTTCTGCGGCGGCGGGCTTCCGCCACCGCGTCAGCGCGAGGCGCGTGGAGATGCCGCTGAGGGCCGATCGCCCCTTGTAGACTTCCTCGACGATGTACCCGACGTCGGCCGACGTCAAGGGGACCTTGAGGCCCTGCGCGTCTTCGTGCGCCGTCGTGGCACGCGCGAGCTTCTCTTCGAAGCCTTGGAGTTGCGCGAGGATGCCGTCGTACATCTTCTCGCGGCTCTTGGCGGGGATGTACTCGCAGGGGTAGCCGGTGATTTGGAGGATGAGGTGGTTGGCGACGACGTAGCCGAAGACGGCGGGCATGGTGCCGAGGACGGGGAGGATCCGCACGCGGAAGTCGGGGAGGACGCCGAGATCGCCGACGGAGCCCTTTTGGAATTCTTCTTCCGGGAGGGGGAGGAGTTGGGCTTTTCCCGGGCCCGGCTTTTCCGTGGAGTACACGACGTTGATGCCGGATGTGATGCCGAGCAAGCGGAGTCTTCTTCGGGTGGAGCGGGAGAGGGGATCGTCGGTGCTGGCTGAGATGTCTCCCACGAAGACTCGGGTAGGGTCGGATTTGCACCCTGCGCCCATGGATGAGATGACTGGAAGTTTGTTTTTATGGCAGTATGCCAGCAATTCTACCTTGCTGTCAATATTGTCGATCGCGTCGACGATATAATCTGGTTTTCTCCCATCCCACTCCCCCAGTAATGCATCCGCGGCTTTGGCGTGGAAGAGTTCATTCCTCAAATCGAAGTTGACCCATGGCGCAATCTGCTGCAGGCGATTCTTCAAGCATCCCACTTTCGGCGTGCCAACATCCGCCAACGTCGCCACGGCGTGTCGATTGAGAGACGAGAGCGTCACTTGGTCGAAATCAATGAGCCGGATATGGGAGACGCCCGAGCGTGCGAGCGCGGCCGTGCAATGCGATCCCACGCCTCCACAGCCCACGACCACCACGAATGCCGAGCGGAGCTTTTGCAATCCATCGTCTTTCAAGAAAACCCGGTTTCGCGCCAGCTGTTCCAAGATGAGTTCTGCGCCAATTAGTCATGCCGGGAATCGCCAGCGGAGGATCAAATACCGTCGTCGTAATCCCCCCTTCTCGCTCGCTCTGCCAACGCAGCACCCCTCTCATCCTCTTTACTTATGCCCGTACCCTTGGGCGCAATCCCCATATCTGTAAGCTTCACTTCTTTCGTCAGTATCAATGCTTCGTCGATGCCCTCTCATCTTCCAACTACACGACAGACAGATCCCAACATACCAAATCAGCATGGTGGTCCCGTCCCAAGCTCGGGATCGAGCTCTTCAAATCTTCCACCTTCTCCTGTCTCCTCAATGCCTGGTAACTAAAAATCGCACCGGCAACCACCGCCCCAGATACAATTGCCGTAGCGGTAAATTGCGCTTGCGAAGAGCCGCCCACTCGATTAATCAAGTTCGACATGATGAATAACGTAAGCGGTAAGTTCGTACGAGGGACTCAATCCTAGGTCTTGGCAATTTGTGAAACCGTAATGACGGAACGAGGCTATATAATAAATGTGCCTAATTAGGAAATAAAGAAGCCATTGTGGGAGTGTATCGAATGCTGTGATGGCAGTGATATATTTATTTATTTGAACTTTTTCTAAGATGCACTGATGAGAACGGCAATCTCCGTCGCGGGGTGCCTCGGCTCTTGATTGGCGAGATATGACATAAGGAGGGGCAGATAGGGCCGACGCCATCAGTTAGTTAGCTACTATACTTAAATTATCCATGGATAGTTACTCATGCTCCATCATTGACCATTGATATCTCATGATCCAACACCAACCATTTCAATGCGATCAAATTCTATTCTATTCTCACGAGAGCCATCCCAGGATTCTCGAATCCCATAAACTTCCAACACGTCAGAAAAATGACTGCCAACCCAGCAGCACACGTCAAATCCCTCGACCATCTCGTCCTGACTGTAGCTTCCATACCCCGCACAGCCCAATGGTATGCGGCCAATTTGGGTATGCAATCTGAGCGATTCGTCTCGAGTGCCACCCCAGATATCACGCGCCATTCATTGATTTTCGGGTCACAGAAAATCAATCTGCATGAGGTTGGCAAGGTAAGTGTGCATTCATCAATCTACAGTTTCATCTGGAATCTAAAAAGCGGAAATGTGTTAGGAGTTTGAGCCTAAAGCCCAGAACGTGAAGGATGGAAGTGCAGATTTATGTTTTTTGACGGACGATGATGTGAAAGATGTCCGTAAACGTCTAATAGATGCAGGGGTGGAAATGGTAGATTTGAGTCCCGAGAAGACTGACGAGGGAATTGTAAATCGCACAGGTGCTAGAGGCAAGTTGAGAAGTGTTTATTGTAGAGACCCAGATGGGAATTTGATTGAGTAAGTTGATTACCTTTCCTTGCATTGAGTATATATGTTGATGATCATCGAAGGATCTCCAACTATATTTAATAACTATGGGTACGATTTCAAAATCCCATCATGATTATTCATTCCTAGGGTATATTGCGCCTTATTACTTTTCCCAGTGCTCATGATTCATCATCATTCCCTATGCTATCCCAATACGCAACTTAACACGTAACCCGTGACGCCATTTGAAAAAGCCTCAAAGACAATGGAAACGTGTCGAGGACGTTCTTACACCCTGAAGTTCATAATCTCATCCCTTTCGGTCTGTAGCTGCTTACTCTCTTCCTCTAGCCGCGCTTTATCCTCGGTATGTGCAAAATCTCCCGCCAGGAATTTCTCGTTTTGAGCCGAGCTCATCCCCCTTTCATGTGGTTGTAAAGAGTCCTTCATCGCCCAAGCTCTACTGGTTGCTTCAACATTGCGCGTGAGAAGCTCACGTGCTTCTTCATCTGACGTGGGTATAGGCATGGTCGCGATATCTGTTGGTGATAATGGTGGTGAGACACCGTATATATCCTCATCTTGGACAGTAAAAGATCCATGTTGCGAGATGGAAGATACTGTAGATTCGGAGTCATCTATAAGGTCGACAGCAGTCGCTTCCAACGACTTTGCGGTATCCGGAAGCGTCCCGTGTATTGCACCAACCTGCACTTCCCTTTTCAAAGACGCATTCTTCAGTCCAGCTTTTACTATATTCCGAAGGAGTCTTCCTTCATTCTTCATATAAACGCCGTAGAATGTCTTATCGATCATCGCAGCTGTATGGAGATCCCCAATGTTTTCGAGGAGTGACAGAATTCTTAAGCTAACAGCTTCTCTTGTTGCTTCTTTTGCTTTCTCGGCTTTGAGAATGGTCTCCTTGGTGCTGACTTGTGCAGGCAGTTCGAAGATCTCTTCCATGGCTGTATTTTGTGGTCCCTTGCCCCTACTCAAGGCCCACCCGTATTGGCCGGAAACATCGTGCAGGGTAAGGCCTGTAATGGTGTTCGAAATGTCATTGATTTTGCTTCTGAAACTAGGAGCAAAATCACAGACACCAATATGAGTCTGAGGCGGACTAGGCATCAGTCTCAAGCTGTCGATCAATTCCTTCAAACTACGCTTCGATGTCGGTCTAGGAGAAAGAGGAGAGACTCCCAGTTCGTTGTACACTAGCATAAGCCAGCCTAAGTTGGTCGCATCGCAAGTATGAGATCCTCTTGGACATCGTACCGTAGACATCTCAAGCGAGCCTACTTGAACTGGCCTCTCTCCATTCTGATGTGGTGTTTGGAGGTATTCCTTTATAACACTAGAGCAATATTCGAGGATTTGTTCCATGTATATGGCTCTCCGTGTCCTGATCGTATCCTTAATAACTTGTGGCCACAGTTCTTGACCTCGGGTATCACCATCATCTTTGGCATTAAGGATTATGCTTCGAGAAATACGTGTGAAAAGCTCTCTCGCGCCAAAAGCATATGCAATAAGGAGGAGTTCCTCGGGATTACTCTCGGCCGCTCGAGATTCCCATTGAGGTAACCATCGATACTCCACTGGCATCAACACTGGAGATGTGCACCTGTACCTCAGGCATACATCCGCAATACTAACGAAAACTGGAAATTCGATATCTTCCCGTGGAAGCATTTGGTTATGTCCATGAATGGCATGAAGCAAAAGAGTCAATGCCTCGTGATTGTTAGGCTCCATCTGTGGCATGCGATAGACATTTACACCAATGCCATCCTTTCCAATAAACCTGGATGGTGCTTTGGGGAGATCATGCATAATATCTAACGGAACGTTTGGTTCAGAACAGAGCATTTGAGAGAACAACGGTGATACTTCATCTGGGATCAAAAAATGGGATGAAACACGAAATCTTATAATCGGGAGACTATCCGAGGGGCGATTTGCAAACTCTAAGATTGTGTCCCCATTCTTAGAGATTACAAATTCACGATCGACTCTGTTTGGTGTATGCCCTGTATCGAACAACCTTTCTGATTCTTCAATGTCGTGCTTGAGTTTGTCGAAATTCAAAGATCGAATCCTATATTTGTCAAAGAATTCTGGCTTTTCCGACCTCACTCGACGAACACTTGTGTCTCGCCATTTTGTAATAACACTTTTACGATGCTCCTTATCTGCCAAGAAAATCTCACGCTGGCGTTGAGATGCATCGGGTTCATAGGCAGCATATGTCACTAGAAGAGAATTATGAAGGGTGTTGAGCAATTTTTCTTGGGCCGCCTTATACCGGAGAATGATTGATAACCATTGGGGATTGATCTGAAATGGTAAAGGTGCGTCATTGACAGATCCACTGCTGAGGGATGATCGCGTATCCAATGGGCTTATACCGGATTCGATTGATGGATTTCGAGCATGATGCTCCTCTGAATATATTATTTCAGTCCCATGAATAGACAGAACAATATCACATGAAAATGCGCTATATCAACTGATAAAGAACTTACGCGATTTCTCAATCAACTTTCGACAATGCTCTAGGGATTCCTCTCTCTGCCTTCTGTAAACCTCCCAAGCGGCATCTACGTTTTTCGGCTCCGGCCCCGCCGGTGCTCTCATTAGGCGTGTCACATTCTCCTGCAATTGTGTGTAATTAGAATCTTGCAATGCGCCGATGGCAATATCTTGCGACAAATTAGATCGGGTTAATTCGATGTCTGAAAGGATTACGGGAGAGTTGACGATCAAATCACTATGAGGGGGCTGCGACGATGTTAACGAGATGAAGGGGTATCAGGAGGACCGCAGAAGTGAGCGATCTGAGGAGCATACATCAATCATCAACCCCGAGGGAATGTTTTTATTAGCAGGCTCATCCTTCGTCGTAGAAGATCTCTTGAAGAGTGAGAAACGTCCCGACTTTTGGTGCGAGGTAGAATTCAATCCGCTCCCATGCGAATGCTGCCGCGACATCCTCGATAGTTTGATGTGCAAAGTGTGTATTTCCTGCGAGCAGTGTATCGAAATTGTATCTTTTGTCAATCATCATGGATGTCTCGAAGCAGATCACAACGGGATGTCAGGACTCGGTATATGTAAGGCTGTTATAATTAACGAAAACATTCTCTAGCTAAGGGCAGTGTAATGCCAAGGTCTGGACCAAACGTTTGTGGGGAGGCTGAGCCGATCAGTTTGTGGGGAAATGGTTCAACGGGGATTATGTCATGCTCGAGCTCATGATACAAAAGATAGAACTGCTGTATTCATGCACTTACAGAAAGTATATTTTATATTGGGATCTTCTATACAAGTCATTGGGGAACAGAATGAAATGTTGTATTGACAGCAGTTCATCGAAAATATACCGTTTCGCTTAGTTCTACCTTTGAGTCATAGAGTAAGTATAAGGATATCTGTACGTAGGTGCACCAGGTGCTAATTAGGTAGTTCTAGGTGTACGACCATGGCCGCAGTCTTTGTCTTTGCAGCTCAGTCTGTGACTCATGTTTCCCAGAGCCATAAAATAAACAAATGTCAAGGGCTACTTGAACTTGTTATATTGTTTCTCCAATTCTACTGAACTTTGAGTCTTATATATTCATTTTACATCCCGGCAAGACAAAGTTTTCTAGACGCAAGATATGAATAGTTTCATTATTCTTTCAAGACATTCACAGAAATGACCATGGAGAAGTCTTCATCGTAAAAAAGAAACTAGTCAGGCTTGATGGAAAGGCTGGTAAAAGGTGGTGTACAGTGAGTTAGGGCTAGATTACAGGATGGAGTTTGCCACACCAAACACATTGGCCAGGCTGTAAATCTACACAAGCAGTGACCCAGAATCACTCCTCACAACCGTTCCCGTCACATTACTATCCTTCATTAACCACAAATATGATTCTGCAACCTCTTCAGGCCCCGCAACATGCTTCGTCAAAACCTTCTCCTCCACCTCCTTAAAAATCGCGGCTCGCTCCTCCTCCTTCATCCCTCCCCACAAATCTGTCTTCACCGCTCCAGGGCTCACAACATTAACCCTCACCGGTGCCAAATCGACCGCCAGTCCCCTCGCCATACCATGCAACCCCGCCGCAAAACTGGTAATCACACTCCACCCCTCATACGGCTTATCCGCCGTCGCCCCCGTCGTCAACGTAATCGAAGCCTGCGGCCCCGCACTCAAGTATCTACTCCCAACCTTCGCCACCAACAACGGAGCAAAGAATCGAACCTGGCCAGCGCGCTTGATACTCTCCAACGTAACATCCTTCAACGGCAGCGTAGCCAATGGATCACCAGCCGTGAAAACTATATGATCTACTTTCCCTGCCTGCTCAAACAATTTCTCAATATCGGATTCAACTGTGGATTTCGAGAGATCGCATGCGTACCCCGTGACTTTGCCACCTGGATAACTGCTATGCAATCTTTCAACCCCTTTAGCAACACGATCGACTGACGAAGAGGAAATTGTCACAGAGGCCCCGGATTCAAGTGAGGCTTCTGCGACACAATATCCGATTCCGGATGAACCACCAATGACGAGAACATGTTTCCCCACAAGCTTTTCGTATTTGCCTGGCATTTTCCTTTTTAGAGATACTAATAACATACAAATCAAACAAGTGTGACAGCTTGATCCCAGAATAAAAGTCGAATGTTGAGAAATATATAGATCAATGAAATGTTACGTCTTGCGTCTTCTATCTTAAAAGCGATAATTCCGATCTCCTTAACAAAGACTCGTGGAATGAGGAGAGGTCAAAAACAAGGGAAACGGGTTTTAGGTGGAGATATACTAAGCTAAGTGTATCAATGACGATATCATCCACATTATCTCCGCACTAATAAGTGATCACTAATTCTAAAACTTTTTCTCTTAACTTCTAACTTTACCTCACCTCGTTCAGATACGTGGAGCGGAAATGGGTCTTGTTACACGAACAGACAAATATAATAATCACGTTTTGTTGATAGTGATAGTGAAGCCCCACGGATTGAAGATCTATTGTTCAATTGAAATATGTAATACTATATATGCTGATCCCGATTGTCGATGAGAAAGGTGAGTGTTAGCCAGAATCACAAATCGCCTACTGGAAGGGTTGTGAGGGGTAGTGTGTATTGGGGAGTATGCTATCTCCATAGTTTCAAGGAGCGTGGATGGACATGTGTCAACCAGAATTAGAAATCATCTGGCTGTACATTTGATTTATCATCCGAGATGGTCGGTGGCAGAGTCGCAATGTCATTATGATGGGTGACATCCCGCAATAGCATTGTATTCACAGGGTAAAAACCTGTAATGTCCAAAGAGGGCGACAATTTTATCCCTCCTTATATTGTCATAAGTTAAACTCTATATTAAAAGCTCATCATGCATTTAACCATCGACCATTAATTTGCTTCCTTCTGACCTATTCAAAATATTAGCATTATATTCAGTAAATGGTAGATGGAGTGAAGTGATATACCATAGGGGCCAAAATCGTAACACCGGCTCCCAATGCCAATACAGTAGCTACCAAACTCAACTTATTAAAGGTCTTGCCCAAAATATCAAAAGCGCCACTGGGTGTAATTCTTGTTCCGAAAACATCAATTCCAAATGCAAAGACAAGACTGGTACTTTCTAGTAGAGCAGGACTGGTAATGACACCCTCAATCCCAAGAACCTCACGTTTATGGGTGATGATAAGTTTAGGGTCGAATTCAATGACAGGCTGGTAACGAAGGAGTCCTTCTTCTTGTTCGGCAGCGATGGGGTCTCGGCCCACCGGTCGACGTGGATCAAGAAGATAACGGGGAATTCCGATGATGGAGCTGGATTCCAGGGCGCAAAGAAGCTGGCGAGTAGTAATGCCCTGGCGAGTTTGAGAGACCGACATGTGAGTTATTGCTTCGGGGACCACAAAAGATTGGCTGATCACATGAGGAAGAACTGGGCCAGCGTTTGGTACTTCTGATGGATCAAGACTTGAAGCATTCGCATTCGAGCCAAGGGTTCCACGATCATTAGGGATAGGGGATTCGTAAAGGTCGGTGATGATGAGCTGGTATCCTTTGGAACCTTGCAGAGAAGTGATTGTTGATATTTCATCGCTCCATAAAGAATATGCGAACCAATTTTCGGTAAATACTGAGGCAATAGGTTTCTTGGTGTCAACACCCTCATGATTTGCAGAATAGAGAATATCGCCCGAGACTGTATCAAGAAGGTAAAAGGACGCAGTTGAAGATTCTTCAGAGACGGCAGTGATCAAAGCAACGTTAGGATTTAAATACTTGTACAGAACAGTACGATCACCAAGGACCCGACCGATCGATGCGACTGGATCATGTGCTGGTTTGGATACTACCTCAACAACCCTCTGACCAGATGGTGGTTGGAATGACCAAGTGAAGACAGGCTTAGCATCATGGCCTTGAACCTCAAATTTTAAGCCCTTGATTTCGCCGTTCTCACCACGAACCACAAGCAATTCTTTTGGTGCCCGATCTTTTGGTAGATCACCAGGATTTCCACCGGCGCCAATAGGTAACAACCATCTGCCAAGCTCGCTGTCAACAACGGCGGCGCTCTGAACAGGTGGCAACTGACCCGGGTTCAAAGTTTCGAGCCCCCTTCCAGTTGTAGTGTTCACGACAATGTATTCTCCTTGGCTACCTTGGACTGTTGTTGTACTTTTAGAATTATCGACATATATAGACTTCACGTCCCACTTCTGGCCAGCCTGTATATCGAAAGCTTTAAGACCCCATACGACCACCCCCTGAGATCCGGCATCAAGAGCATACAGGCGACCTCTTTGAGTGGCAACAATAACTAACTTGTTAAAGCCAAAGTTGTCTCGGGCTAAAACGCCCTCTTTTGGTGCAGTCAAATCTCCAGGCAAGATGGCACTCAAAATTCGGGTTGGCAACTCTTCCAGGTATGCAGGGAGATATTGTAAGTCATTGATATGACGATTGACTCGATGGATATATGCAGCTAGGGGGTTGCTATGAGCTTCAGCCTCAAGTGTCTCGGCCAATGATTCTGATGCTGGGATTTCGGCCCATTCTGCTGCTACAGCCCCAGAGAGGCCCTCCACACGAGACCAAGCTGCAGCACCATTTCGTACCAAAACCCAATTCTGCTCTACGGATAACATAGCTGATCTAACCGCATAAGTATCGGGAGCTTTCTGAACCACCTCTGACGCGCCGTGGAGAAATTGAAGTCGGCCATGTTGGTTCTCGGCTTTGATTGGCCATCTTCCCAACATTCCATGAGACATTGAAGAAAAAAACGATAGTTTCATCCTCGGTAAAACGGGTGAAATAGACATTGGCATCTTGTGAGCTGGTTGAGAAAACACCTCTTCCTGCAAGTTTGGGTATTTCGTATGCTTTGCTAATGCTACCGCTTTTCAAGTCAATGTGATAAACATCTGCTCGATTCGAGCTTTCCGAGTGACTGTGTACCAAGAAATGTGGCAATGACTGCACCAAGGTAGGCGCGTGCACAGATACTTCTGTAAGCTCGCCATCTGATGACTTCAGAGGTAATGTCTGCAAATTGCTTGGCTTGCCCAAAATATTAACTTTAAGGTTCTTCAGCGACTTATCAGTCCAAGCAATGATTGGTGCAGCAGAGTTGGCTCCCACAAGTAAGACATCCTCGGGAGTATGGACGTCTGCTTTGGTGGGGAGAGTGTATTCAGTAACTCGTTGGCCTGTCAATGCGTCCAGAGTAGCGACTTTCACAGTGTAGCCCCCAGATGAGCCCTGAAGAGTTACAATAAAAATGTCTCTAACATTTGTGCTGACTTGCAAAGGCAAATCACCACTTGCATCAACATATTCCCAAACAACATCTCCATTGTCTCCATTCAGTCTTCGTACGACAGCCTTTCCAGCATCTTCGAATAAACTTAAAACATCCTTGATATTATCATGCCCCTCAATGACTTCTAAGTCTTTAGCTTGTCCTGTGAAGGTATTACCCCATCTTTCCCTTCCAGTTTTTGCATCCCAAGCATCAACTCTGCCGCCCAAAGCACTAACAACTTTACCAGCTCCCTCAACTGGTCGCAGAAAGCCATCTCCATTATTATCGCCCTTCGCCAGTAATTGTCGCCATCGAATCTGGCCTGTGCCTGGATTTACAGCTCCAAGAACCCTAAGGTCACTCAATGTATACAATAATGCGCCCTGTTCATTTTCCCTGGGCTTGTAGAAGAAGGTTGTGTCTGGTTGTGGGAGACCTAGTAATTCGTGGTGATAGTCGATACTGTATGCTTCATCTGCGAAAACTGCAAGAGTCCGTGGAAGTATTGACAGCGTCAGACAAAGTAGATTTAGAGGGAGTCGCATAATGAATGATGTTGAATGGGATGTGGACCTCCAATGTGGCATGAAGCTCTGGAGCCTTGGTTATCATGAGCTTGACCAGGGGGTTTCCGGCTCGGATTAATTAATCGCCGCTTCGATTTGTGACGCTACATGAATTTTAAAACAACCTTGGAACACACAGCACGAGGTAACCGGAGAGTTCACCGGGTGTTTCGCCGGTGAACTCTCTCATGAATCAAATTTTTCAAATATAACCCGACATCATCGGTGCACCTCATCTCGCCTTGGTGATTCTTACCTCCTCACTCTCCCCAATAATCTCTTGAACTTTACTTGAGTCATATATGATTTCCAACGCATCCCTTTTGAATCAATAACTCGTCCATAAGGATTGTTCCAAGGACATTCTAAGGTTTTTGTTCATGCGCTTAGTTCACCTACTCGATTTGATTCCATGGTGTTTAAAGCTTCAACATACTGTTGTGCGCAAACTACCAGCATGAGCGATCATTTCTCTCTTCATTGAGCCTGATTAGTTTTCGAGCCCAATGAATCGCATACTAAATAGCTCGTTTGATGTCCCTTTCATAGTCTGTTTTCACATGCTATTGTCCTGCCGCACCTTATTCATAGGATCTATAGTGCAAGAAATGTGTGAGGAACAATACTTTGCAAGCATCTGTCCTTACATATCCTTCTCATGTAGGTGGTATTTGTTTCTCTCTTCCTCCACACTCAGTTTATTGATCTTTGTATTTCCATTTGGAATTACCACACTTAGCATTAGAAATAAAGCTATTCGCTCTACGTAACGTAAGTTTGATTGGGAGAAAAGTGTATTTCAAGTAGTAACTGCTTGGCAATCACAGTATGAAGTGGTAGGAGGACAGCATGGAGGGCGAGAAGAGAAGACGGATAGTGAGATCAAGGCTTTGTTTTTACCCATATCCCTCTTTGAAACTGTATCAGCCAGAGAACCCCAACTCTAGGTAGTCATCTTCTTCCATTTTGTCTTCTGGATGGAACAATCCAGCCACCGATTCTGTTAATTCAGATAGAGATACGCAAGCGCGGCCTCGCATATGTTTAGCGATAACCTTGGAAGGGAGCGTGAGCTCGCCCTCTACCCCTCTACGGAATGTCTGTCCCTCAAAACTTTGGGCATTTTTGGATTTAAGCGAACAGTAGTACTGTACATCACCTGAATTATTCTTTCTTCCAATAACCAGGAACTAAAGCCACGATTGGCTCAGAGGTAGGCGCGCTGAGTTTTCACATATCCCTAAAAAGAGACGGTGTTTCACATGCTTATGAAGCGATTTTATCTTGCAGGATCAGTTCGCCTGGTTTAAATTGAGGGATCTCCGGGATTCGCTATATAGAGCCTCCTTAATTTTTTGCCTTTCTTCTCTTTTTTCCTTCCGTACTTCAGTTTTGTGGATACTCTATACGCCTTCCGAACCCTCTTTTGTCGCATCTCATTTGATAATGATTGGCTTTTATAGTTTGGCGAATTCTACTCATTGATTTTTGTTTCTTGCAGCGAGTCTTGATAGAGCTATTTCAGGACTACTACTATCACTCAAAGTGTAAGTAAAGCCCTGCCCATGTGATACTTTTTTGCCAACTATAAGGGGCTTCAGAATCTTCATTTAAACGTCTTGATACGATTTATAAACGCGTCAGACATGAGAACTAGTGTCTAATATTAGAGAAAGCTGAAAATCAGAATCTTCGTAACTCCCAAAAAATAGCTCGGTCATCCAAAATTCGACAATATATCAATATGCAGCTTTTGATTCTTCTTTACCTCCAAATTATAGGTGTATAGGATAAATTTTCTGTAGCCATTTCGAATTTCCTGTTTCTCTCGAGCGCTGGTACCTTTTAATATTGGGTGTGGTAGTACGGAGTTGAAGTGTAGTTAGTTTTAACCTACGCACCGAATATAACCACACCTGCATCTCTTGATACTTATTCATACCCCTTATTGAAAATATATATATTCCACACTTACTGAAGTTTTATGAGGTAACATCTACTTTATTGGCATTAGTATGATCAACCACTTTGACTACCTCCACTCTTTTGATAAATACATTTTGGAGAATAATTCAGTCACCCAACGTTAACAGATGTAGATCCTACCCTCAAATGCATCATAACGAACAATCTGGATATATGTTTCAAAATGCTTAAACTTTCGTAATAAGGCTAGCTTCCAGATCGCAAATCTCGTACTTCTTTCTGCGAGGTTAGACAACTGCTTGATTTTGAATGCTTATGTATACGAGGAAAAGTATCATACATAGATTTGCTATCGACACTCAAGAATATGGGGAAGAAGGTTATCGTTAAAATAAAAGACCTGAATATGAAGGAGAGAACAGTTCAGAGACTTTGTCTCAGCAAATATGTCAACCTCCTTACCGCTACTGATCCTTCTTGGCTGACAGAGACCAGGAGTCTCTTTCGTCAAGTCTCGAAATATCTGGGAATTCCTCCGTGCGACATTGCATACATCAGTCATGTTGACTAGACAGATATGAATATCATCATCATAGAGGGCATATACTCGATTTGTCTTACCGGGACCAAGCATGTGTCTTTGAACACCCACCTGCCCCCAGATTGATACACCGAGGGAGTTGCATTACATTGTTACGCAATTCAATTCGGAATTTAAGCTGATTAAAAGTTGCAATCAGATCAGTGGGTTGGGTTCATGATCCTGAAATACTGAGCTAGAAGCCAAGAGGATGTACTCGCATTGACTATTTTACATTGATTTATTATGTAGGTCGACTTCTAATCTAGCTTTTCATAGACCCGGCCTCAAGCTTTTCTATTGGAAGTGGGTTGGACTTGCAGAATTGCGAATTCAATAGGTGGCCATAAGAGGCATGTCCAACATGACCTTGAGAACATATGTCGCATTTGAACTGCTCAGCTCATTCTTGACTTCTGAATATATACCCTTTTAGCCATTACTATGTACATTTCACGCATGTGGATAGTGATAATAAAAGCTTTAAAGTGAATCTCAAAAAATCTAGGCAAAACCACCACCCAAATAATCAATAAAAAAAGCACTCCGACCACCCAACTACGCCACACCATCTCTCCTCCTCATCGCCTTACCCACGCTCCTCACCCTCCCTTCTCCATCCCCCATCCTCCAAAACCACAATTCTCTCTCCTCCAAAACCACAAAATTTACAACCTCCCCTCCAAAAAAAGTCCAAAATCCACCAAAACAAATAGCAAAACTGTAGTCGTCTAACAGAAACCCCCTTCGACATGGGGATTTTTTTCGTATTCGGGCCAGGCGTACACTCCACTCCACCATCAAACATCACTTGACCTGAATCAGCGCCCACTGACCGCCCTGATGTTTGATACCGAGATGCGCCTTTTAAGTTATATATATACGAGTAGGTGAGTGGGGCTTCCCCATATTTACAGCTGGAGTCATAGGGAGGTAGGTAGGTAGGTGAATGGGTACAGCCAACCTATTTCATCGGTTCCATTTCACTCACTTTCCAGTCTACTTAACGTGCGCGAATGCGAATTGCGCAAGCCTGCAGTCCACGGGTATCTCCATGCGCATTATCGGTGCTGTGTTTCTCTCAAGAGAGATAGATAGTGATGGTGCCGGTGACGGAATCAAAATTGGCATGCATGCAAGATATCCATGTCATCAACGCGACGACGTGCTCCGTCACCATGGCGCCTCCCAGATATCCGTCCCTATGTCATGCCCAAGAGTTCCGAATTCCGGCGTGCGATGCTTGCATTGCATTATCTGTCCCTCGCCTTGGTGGAGTCTCTATATATACCCTTGGTAGATGTAGGAGACCGGTTTTCATTGCCAGGTGTACCTGGGTTCGGTTCGCGCAATCTGTTAGGCTGTCGTGCTTTCTTCGTGTTTCTGCTTCGACGTCACTATCCATGGATCATACAAGCAAGTAGTCTGCTAGCTTTAGAATTCTAGTCGCCTTATATACCTCAGTGTAACCGACTCGATCTTGTGGTTATAGTGATATCTAGTCTCCTATAAATTTTCGAGTATTGACAAGTGGTAGAGGGTAAGAATTAGGGAAGGGCTTGCGAGAATTGTAGATATTTTTGAAGCTTGCTGGAAGCTTATGTTTAGCCAAAGATACAGCGCGCTGATTTCGGTTTATTGTAAAGAGTTGAAACTAATTGTCTTATCTATTCTTCTCTCAAGGGAAGAGGCGGTAATATTTCATAAATTGGCTACTTGCATAGAGCACATATTTTATTCATTACTCGTCGTTCCCGGATGCTACATTCACATTCTGAAAACCCCGAATTTAGTGTCTACCGGCTCATTCTTCCCACCTAATGCAGCCATCAGGCTCAAACCCAATACCCTCCTGGTATGACTCGGTGGAATAATTCCATCATCCTATTAATTTCATTAGTCACTTCATTTCCACACAAAGCTCGAATCACAACATACCCATAATCTAGCACTTGAGAAAACCGCCTCACTCTCCCTATCAATTCGGTCCCTTAGTTCAGGATCCACTGCTTTCCCGACCGTCTCCATAACAGCAGTCAACTGCTCACTTCCCATCACACCAATCCGTGCATTTGGCCACATCCACAGGAATCGTGGACTATATGCTCGACCACACATACCATAATTGCCAGCGCCATTACTAGCACCTACCACAACGGTAAATTTAGGTACATTAGCACATGCGACTGCGGTGACAAGTTTTGCACCATTTTTCGCAATGCCTTCGCGTTCGGCATCAGTGCCTACCATGAACCCACTGATGTTTTGTAGGAAAATGAGAGGTATTTGACGCTGGGTGCAGAGTTCGATGAAATGTGCACCTTTGAGAGAGGAGGTGGAGAAGAGAATACCATTGTTGGCGATGATGCCAACTTTGTGGCCATAGATATGAGCAAAGCCTGTTACCAGGGTGGAGCCATAGTCACGTTTGAATTCAGAGAATACGCTGCCGTCTACGATGCGAGCGATGACCTCATGGATTGGAAGGGGTTTGCGAAGATTAGTTGTGGCGATACCCGTTAATTCCTCAGGAGAGTAGAGAGGTTCTGAATAGGATGTTGGTGGTGGGAAAGGTTTGGTGGGCCAGTTAAGATTGCTGATAGAACGGCGAGCGAGGACTATGGCATGAGCGTCATCAACGGCGAGATAGTCTGTTACGCCAGATACGGAGCTATGCATGTTTCCTCCTCCGAGTTCTTCGGCTGTTACGACTTCACCTGTCGCGGCTTTGACTAGAGGTGGACCGGCGAGGAAAATATGACCTTGTTCGCCGACGATGATACTTTCATCCGACATGGCGGGAACATAGGCACCACCTGCTGTACAAGGACCCATAACCACAGCTACTTGTGGAATACCCATTGAGCTCATTCTTGCTTGATTGAAGAAAATTCTACCAAAATGCTCTCGATCTGGAAAGACATCTGCTTGATGGGGGAGATTTGCTCCACCTGAATCCACCAAATAGATACAACTGTAATTTAATGCATTAGCACGTAAAGAATATTTATATGGTTCGAGAAAAAGCCCACGGTAGATTATTTTCCTTGGCGATCTCTTGTGCCCTCAGATGTTTCTTCACAGTGATGGGATAATATGTCCCTCCCTTCACTGTACTATCATTTGCAACCACCATGCAAGTTACCCCTTCAATGACACCCACCCCTGTAATAATCCCACCAGCAGGTATCTCGGCTTCAGGATAAAGCTCATGTCCTGCCAATGCGCTTAATTCGAGGAATGATGTACCCGGATCTATGAGTGCCGTAATACGATCTCTGGGAAGCATCTTCTTACGTGCTAAATGCTTTTCACGTGCTTTGGGAGGGCCACCTTGATGTATTTTAGCGGTAAGAGAAGAGAGGTGATCGAGGAGAGGTTTCATTTGAGAGGCATTCTGAGTATATTCCTCAGATGAAGGGTCGACATTTGTGGGAAGGACGGAGATAGCTTTTGCTTGAGTTGGAGGACAGTAAGTAGCTACTGTTCGTAAAGGGATGGACGTTGCTTTGTAAAACACTGCAGGTGGTCTTAGAGAGTTCCTGGACAGGATGGGTAAAATTCTAGATGCTCTAAGAGAAGCCATTGTGACGAAGGTTACCTAGGGATGCTGCGGTGGCAGCAATGAAGTGAAATATATCTACATGCTCTGTACGGAGTAGATAGATGTTTGGTTCACCAGTGGGTGCACGGACCCATAAGAGTCAATGGGGTAATATCTATTCCGTAATTATATTCTTGTACTCTGCAGCCATGGGTGTTACAACAGCTGGAGTTGGACTTCTATTACTGTACACTGTGTACAGAGTATCAATTGAAGATCCCTGGGATTGAAGCGGGAAGAGCGGCACATAGCGGTTAGCGGCGGCTTGCCCCACGGGGAAATGGTACTACTGTATCCCCTCCTCTAAATCAAGGTTTAAAGTATGGCGGTATGGTTCGCACTGGTAATTATGCTTCACCCGTATGGTTGAAATCCTCTGCACCCGAACAAGCCAGATTTTGATCTTTTAATCGATCCCGAGTACTCAGTACTGTAGTATTTAGCACTTTTTTATCCTTGATTTGTGGCAAAATTGAAGTTCAATGATAAAATCTATTCGCTAGATTTCTATGGGCCGATCCATACTTTAACTTCTATTTAGGGGAGGGGATATCGGAGTATTATCGTGTGGTTCCATGGAACTACCGACCTGCTCTACAAAACCCAAACTGATATTGAGCATTCATCTCATTCCTACAACACATTCTTATTGTCAAAATGGCTTCCTCAACAAGATGCCTTCGATCCCTCGCCACTCGACCCATATCACATCTTCATCTCAAACCCTCGATTCCCATATCGACAATTCGCAGGCGCAATGCATCATCCAAACACCCCGCTGGTTTTGAGCCGCCAACCTCTGCGGATCTTCTCGAGCTCCGCGAGCGAGTTCAAGAATTCACACGTCGAGAAATACCCGAAACTCTCGCCGCCGAAACAGACAAATCGAATGCATTTCCCAATTCCATGTGGCAGAAATTCGGCGATGCAGGGTTCCTGGGTATAACTGCTTCTGAAGATGTGGGCGGACTTGCTATGGGGTATCAAGCACATTGTGTTGTGATGGAGGAGATATCTCGTGCTTCAGGCAGCATTGGACTGAGTTATGCTGCACATTCGCAATTATGTGTCAATCAATTACAATTGAATGGGAATCAAGACCAAAAGATGAAATATATGCCAGGCTTAATTGATGGAAGCAAGATTGGTGCATTGGCCATGAGTGAGAGTGGTGCGGGGAGTGATGTCGTTAGTATGAGGACAACGGCAAAGAAGGTCGATGGGGGCTATGTATTGGATGGAACCAAAATGTGGATTACCAACGGGCCAGATGCAGATGTTATTGTGGTTTATGCAAAGACCGAGCCTGAGAAGGGGTCGAAGGGAATTACGGCATTCTTAGTCGAGAAAGGATTTAAGGGATTCAGTTGTGCGAGGAAACTGGATAAGATGGGTATGAGAGGAAGTAACACTGGTGAATTGGTTTTCGAAGGGGTTTTTGTGCCCGAAGAAAATATCTTGGGAGAAGTGAATAGAGGGGTCAAGGTACTCATGGAAGGACTCGACATTGAGAGACTAGTGTTGAGTGCCGGACCATTGGGTATCATGCAAGCTGCCTTGGATGTGGCACTCCCGTTCACTCATCAGCGCAAGCAATTTGGCCAGCCAATTGCACACAATCAGCTTGTTCAAGGGAAACTTGCAGATATGTATACGAAGCTACAAGCATCAAGAGCTTATACCTATGATACAGCAAGAACTGTTGATGAAACTGGCAATATAAGAACACAAGATTGTGCTGGAGCAATTATGTATGCAGCTGAGCGAGCCACGGAGGTCTCATTAGATTGTATACAATTGCTGGGAGGAATGGGTTATGTGGAGGAAATGCCTGCTTCAAGATTACTGCGGGATGCAAAGCTCTATGAAATCGGCGCTGGAACTACTGAGGTTAGAAAAGTGGTTATAGGAAGAGCGTTCAACAAAGAGTATAGTGGGTTTAGTGCTTGAGGGATGAAATGAAATGATACAATGAGCATAGCGAATTTGTATTATACCATAGCAATGTTGAAAGTATGTCATCATTCGCAAAATCAACCTGACTGTACTCGATACGAAATCTCGTCTAGTAAATTCGTAAGACATTGCTGTTGAAGCTAGTCTCCATATCATCTGATCTTGACTCAATCATCAGAATCTTCTCGTCCGCTCTTCTTACATCATATCCCGTCACATCCCCATCTTTCCTTCCCTCAACTTCCGATGAATCTCCTCCTTGTACCTTTCCAAATTCCCAAGCATGTACCCCGGCCCCATTTTTGGTCCTTCATCCTATAAACACACGCATTAGTCTCGATCCCATCGCTCATCCTCATCTCCCGCGCGACCCCGCCTTTCTCCCAAAACCATCTGCAGAAGCGAAGAAGAAACACCTACCCCAATCATCTTAACGACCCTCGTCCCATTCCCAGTAACCTCCAAAACCGTCCCTCCGACATATTTCTCACGCGTGAGTAACTCCCAGATGGCCTCGGCGACTTCTTCCGCCGGGATCCATTTTTGGTCCTGCGTCAGCATTTCCATTTTGTCGGATTGTTGGGACCAGAGTGGTGACTAATTATTCTGTTTAGTCAGCTGTTCCTGACGGGGTGCAAGGGAGGGAGGAAAGAAGGAAGGAAGGAAGGAAGGAAGGGGGGAGAACGAGAGCGGAAGAGGGCAACAAGAGAAAGAAAACGAACCAGCACAAGCCCCGGCGCGATCGCCGCAACCCTGATGCCCAGCTCCTCCAAGCCCGCCAGGCTCCTCACAAATCCCGTGATGGCAAACTTACTCGCGTTGTAGAACGGGGTCTCCATAATGGCAATCTGCCCCGCTATACTACCCAGACAAATGACTCTGCCGGCCCTCCCTTCTCGGGTCCAGTATTCGACGCCCATCTGTGTGAGACGGATAGGGTGGGTGATGTTTACATTTAGGGTGTGGTACGAGCCTGGGCTCTTGTTGCTCTTGGGGGAGAGATGGGAATCTGTGGCTTCGTGTGGTTTTTCCTGGGAGTCATGGGGAGAGAGGTGGTAGGAATCTCGGGAGAGGGGGGATCCGGGAGGATTGTAGAAATTGGAGGAGAGGGGGTCGAAGAGGCCGGCGCCGGGGACGAGGATATCGATTCCCGAGGGGAAGTTGGAGAGTGTGTATTCAAAAAGGGCTGTGAGGGCAGGCCAGGAGGTGACGTCGGTAGGGTGGAAGAGACATTGTGGACGCTTGGTAGGGTTCGCGGTGGAGGAAGAAGAAGAAGAAGAAGCAGTGCCAGGAGTGGCCGCGGGCGAGGTTCCGGCGTACGTGGTGAGGAGTTCGGTTGCGGGAGGTTGAAGGGCAAGATCGGCGATTACGACGTTGCAACCTTTTGAAAGGAGTAATGTAGCAAGTGCGAGGCATATCCCTGTAAATGGACTATGTGAGGTTGAAGATGAGCAGGAGGTAGACAGGTTGAAATACCTGAGCCGGCGCCAGTAATAATGGCTACTTTTCCCTCGACTTCTAGATCTACCTTGGAACCCATTCTAGGCTTTCGATTAGTGAAATTTGAGTATAATCCGAGTAGCTAGCTAGAAGATAAACAAGCAAGTATCAACAACCTAATGGAGGACGACTTCGAAATTTGTGAGAATATAGTACGTCTTTGAAATCTATGAAAGACCAAAATCTAATCACTGAAAACTGTCAAAGATACAGCTGGAAATGTGGAATAAACCATGCATGTATATATAGTCAGAAGTTGCTACGCTGATCTCATCTTAGCCTCTCTGCAAGCACACTATTTGGTCGTGCAAGAGCGGGGAATGTTTTGGAAAATCATGGTTGGATCGATCGGAACACTCGTCACACGCATGATTGAATTAATAGCAATATCCAAATTCCAGCCGCAAGTGGTACGACAATGCGGCATTGCCTTGGATACTCGAAGAGCCAACCCACTTGAATCTCGTCCACAAGTCACTAGAAACTGGCAATGAGCTCATACGAGCGACGATCAGAATACGTCAATACCATTAACTAAGGTAGCCATGAAGTAGGGTATAGAATCAATATGCCTCTGGGCGCCGTGTAGCCATTCGAACCCCATGATATACATAAAAACTCCTAAGCCAAACCAAGTAATATAAGCCCACCTATTCAGTAACCCTCCAGATTTCATGCATACTCCTTTTGCCATTTGACCAGTTGTCTAGTTAAAATATCCATCATTTCTAGACATGTTAAATCCTTGAATTCCTTTGGTGAATCGCTTTCGCCTGCGGCCACCTGTTTTCCATCTGCGCCATTAAGTTGTATCATAGGGAGAGTGTCTTCGACAAGTCCCCGAATCGCTTTTTCTGCCCCACTGCCACTTGGAAGCATCAACGGGTCACCGGCGAGTTCGACTTGAGTTCGGGATATGTAATCGAGGATACTTGCGACACGTTTCCTCATTTCAGCCATACTAATTTTGCTTCCTATACTGGCCTTTGCTTTGCTAGATTTACTCTCATTGTTCGAGCTCTTGCTATTCGTCGCTTGTCCATTATCATCTGAACGAGGAACATCTCTAGATTGAGATCGATTCGGGGATCGAACGTTGCTCTCGTCCTTGTCCTTGGTATATTGGTTCTTGCCTGATTTGCCCTTTCGGGGATTAGGAGGTCTGCCGCCCTTCTTATGCGAAACCGGTGGTAGAACTGGAGGGGGCGTATCGGGTACAATCGCTTGTGGTGCTGGAGGTGGATCCGGGGGTTGAGTATCGACCTCGGGGTTCTTGTTATTGGGAGGTTTTATTGCTGGTGGAGTTTCCTCAACGGGCTCTGAATCTGGACGAGAGCGAGTTAATACTAGATCATGGTGTATTCGGGGGTACTGACCTTCAATCCTTCGACGTTCAGCTCGGCCCTTTCTTTTGTTTGCAGCCTCCAGCCTCAACCTTTCCCGCTCTTCCCTTAATTCTTTTTCTCTGTGGTTCTTGGCTGCCGCTCCCCTGATCTTCTTTGCACCTCCATTTCGGCCATTTGTTAACGTTGCGCTATCTTCAGATTCTGCTTGAGATACAGATCTTTGAGGGGTCTCTTGTGGTTTCTCGTCCGATTCAGGAGTTGGAGAAGCCGAGTCTGTTCGCTGCCTTTTTGATCCTTCAGGTTTGCTGTCAAGAGTAATTAGAATCATTCGTATCAATAGTATGACGTTCGTTTACTTACTCTTCGCTGGCACTTCGGCCTCGTTTTGCTTTGCGACTCCGACCATCGACACTTTCGGTATGATTTTCTGCTACACTAGCCGCTATCGCTTGTCGGATCTGTTCTGCTTCGGCAGCTGCATCATAGGCAGCATCTCTACTGTTCATTGTTGATCGCCTCTTTGCGCTTGTAGAACTGGAGGTGGGACGGCCATTCTTGCCGACCTTTGGCGATCTCGTGCCATCTTTTGAGAAGGAAGCTGCTCGAGATGTCGTTCTCGAGAGATTCGGATGAAGGGGAAGGTATAACGAGTAGCGTTGTCTGCGATCCATCATGTCAAAATTGTGGTTAATTTTTCTGAGCTGAAAATTATTTGTTCAAGAGTTGAGTGCAATTGCAGAAACCAGCCTTGTGGGACTTGATCTGCGCCACGGTCTCGCGTCGATGCTGACAACTCGAGTGAATATCTCGAAATGGGGGTACATATGAATGGTGCGAAAAAAAGGACTCACCCATTTGGCGCTGTACGAATCCTGTGGAGTTCTTTACGGCATTGTTCGCAAAAATATTCGTCAGGACTGGTGTCTTCATTCATGATTCCAACGCATCCGCCATGTTGCCAGACTTTACAGATGTCGCATTGCAAGAAGAATCCAGCTAAATCCTCCGTAAAATCCGCTGCTGTTATCATAGTTTCATCAACACCATCTTTTGTATTATTCTTGTTATCTTCGTCCTCAAGTTGTGGCGGTCCAGGATATTCATCGTAGCCGCAGATGCATCGAACAGCTTCATCATCATCACCTCCCTCGTCTGGCCCAATCAATGCTTCTTCATCAACTGATTGACCTTTCAATGCCTTATCACCTGCATCGGCTCGACCTCGCTTTCGACGTGTCGAGGAACTATCTTCGGCTGTGGCTGTATCGTCAGGAGAATCCGAGGACAGCGAGGCAGATGGAGTCGACTTTCGTGGAGTTTCGGCTTTGTGGTTTGAACGAGTAGATCTCTCTGCGCGACCCGAAGAATTCGAAGAAGCCGAAGAGTGGTGTGAATTTGATTGAGCAGGTTGGCTACCTCGAGCGGCCCTTGACGAACGCCTCGTAGTATCCATCCCAAGTAATTATAATGGTACAAGAGTAAAATCTCGATCTCAAGAGTTCGTGTGTGCGAACTAGATTAGTATGCTTATGAATCTCGAGCGAGTATGTATTGTGTGATTTTATGAGTTGAGTGCGTAATTGAAGTCCTCCTACTTCGATGAGAAGCTTTTCAACTCCAGTCCCCCAAAAGCAAACCAAGGGTAAATCAAAAATCAAAGAAAGGCAGCTAGACTTTCGAAAACAATTGAGTATCGAGTAAAGCTTAAAGAACCAATTTGGAACTCAAAGACATGCGATCAGATAGATATGAAAGTGGATAGTTTCTTGGTGTAATCATGACGGCGAGTGGTGGGTGTGAGGAGAATGAGGAGAGAGAGGAAATAATAATAAATTCAAGTTGCTTTCGTCCCCGCCAAATTCCCTAAGCATTTGATAGGCATAGGCCAAATTCCCTTCGGAGAATGAGAGCGCGAGAGAGAGCAGCATGAATGACTAATGAAGCAAGAAAATGAACCAATGAAAATCTCGGTCCGACCTTCCTAAGGCAGGATCAAATAGCCACTAAGCAGAATGTGGTTATTCTTCTTTCAAAGGCTTCCAAGGTTTGTCTTTTTCACCTTTTAGACCTTTTTTACCTTTTCCTCTCTTTGTTGTTCGGCCAATCAAAACTTACGTAAGCTGCTGCATCATCCACTTAAATGACCAGCCACTGGTACAATTGCCTCATATTGCTTTTTCCTACAGTCCACGGTGCTACTAGAGAGGTACTAGGTCGGTCGGTCGGTAGATACATGACAGAGTAGATAACGGACGGGGTACTATTACAGTAATTATTGACTGTATAATAATGCATATGGATCCATGGATGTGTATGTATGATGGCATGACCGTATGAGGCATATAAACAATACCCGTGACATGTATGATTTATACTCTGTGAGAGAGGAAGCGCGTATCAATGGATACCTGGGTACCTACCTAGGTACTTATTGAGTAGGAAGCGACTCGTAGGAAGTTTCTCGTAGGTATTGGAGGCAATCATTTTCGTCATATGTACTGGTCCTCATACTCATAAGTACGTCCAGCTGAAAGTAGGCAGGGAGGTGGTGGGTGGTGGGTGGTAAAGAGGTCGGAGAGAGGCAGTAGGCACAGTAGGTAAGTAAGCAGGTCGGTCGGAGGTCGATACTACCTACTGTACCTCCAGTAGTAAGTTCCCTAGGTAAGTCTTGGATGCATTTATTAAATTGCTGATTCTGTGGGCAACATGCAAAAGAGAGATAGATGACAAATGGATGACTCATCAATCATCCCATCGACCAATCAACCAGCTCTACTTCCCCATCAGCCACTCATCCTTCATTCATTCTTTCCCCTTCCACTTCCCACTTCATCGTGATTTCCAAAATCAATCGGTACCCTCCAGGGCTTCTGACGCCTTCCCTCTTTGAGTTTAGTCAACGACTCAATCTTAGCTAATACGCCTTGGAGCGAAACCCATTATCAAAACATCCTTCCGGCTCAACGTAACCAATTTACTACTAGACAGGAAACGACTTAATCAGTCATTAATTGTCAAAAATAAATTCAACCAACACGCGCCTAAATTTCAAAATACCAGTGGCCCAGTCGACGGCGGCATTCCTTTCTACCCATTTTGAATACACATTGTCCTTCAATCACTTCCACTCTCCAAAAAGAAAAAGGGTATATTGGATAAGAGAGATAAACACAGACTTCTTGTTGTCCGTGGGGTTGAGAGTCGTCAATAAATCTTCCTAGGGCTTTCCCCCCCTCAAAATCGTTGCTGAGCATCTGCAATAAAAAACAAGTATGCACCTCTATACGAATTTCTTCATCGGATGTTAAAAGGGGAATCATGTTCGGTTTCATAGGATGGTTGGGATTTCATGTTCTTGGTTTGGGAATAGGGATGACAAAATACATGTCATTACTTCCCTATTCTGCATGCGAGATTCTGGCTGATGTGTTTGTTATTTATTGTAGGAAAGGAAAGTTCAAGGACAATCAACCAAAAATCAATTCTACCCCTCATCGAGAAAACAAATCTGCAGGACGCGAATATCCAGCAGAGCGCAAATTTAGTCTTGGAGGTAGTTGGCATGTCATGTCCTCTTTCTCTGTGATGAACACAAGTATGAAATTCTTATAGTGTGGCACCTCTTAACCACTTTTTACTACCAATCTGGCAGCAGCAGACAACAAAATCTCTCTTCTTATGGCGACTGGAATCATGGTGGGCTTTGTCTCATGTTTATTACATTGGCTGATCTCTGTATTTGAATGCTTGCTAGGCCACTCTCCCTCCGAATCATCACGAGCTATGTCTCCAGAAGTCGTATCGCCGGCACACCCAGACCGCCCCATTAGACCTTTACCAAAAAGACGTCTTCGTGAGCGCCTGTCTCCCGATGTCGCCGAATCAATCAAATACCCGCCCGCACCCAAAACCCAAACCCCGTTGTTCTATTACCCATATACTGTACGAGACGATGTTACGGCAAGTACTCTGGTGGAGTCCTCGAACCCAAGTGATCGCCCGCAGGTAGACAATGTCGATCAAAACTATATTCCACGGCGAAATGGAGAGGATCCAGAAAGTGAAGACGAGGAGGTTTACCGTGCCGCGCGACTTTACCCAAGACAATCAGCCGATAATTCTGGTCGTTCCTACCGCTATGTACAAAAACCCGATTCAAAACATCCCAATCCTCAACCTCCTGCCTCAACTGCTTCGTCTGCGGATGGTTATGACTCATTTGAAAATACAAATAACAAGAAGAAACGGAAGATTCCTACACCAGGAGATTCTAACATTAATGGTGTCCATCTGTCAAATGATTTGGCGGGTATGGGAATATCTGGCCCAGACGACGAGGATATCAATGGTGCAGGGTACTATCATGCTGGTGGCTCGGCGTCTCAAGGTTTGTCTGGTCCTGGAAGAGGTAGATATGGTCGAAACCGCAATGGTAGAAGTCCGTTAAGGACGTTATCTGATGCTTCGGGTAACTGGGGCAATGGTCGCAATTCCAAACCACGACAAGCCCAGTGGCCAACGTCAAGTGAGTTTTCCCCCCAACAATCTAAGACCACGCTTAATATTTACTGATAACTTTGGTAAAGACGACAGTTCTGGTATCATCTCAACTGCGATTGCGAATGCAGAAAAAGAAAGTCCAATAACTCCTTCCCGAGGGCAAGAAAATATCAGTTTATTACAACAGCAGGCATCAAAGAAACCTACGCCCACTTCTACTCAATTCACTTTCACTTGCGATTCTCAAGTACCAGCAGCAGTACCCTGGCCCGGACCAGAAACTACAAATATGCATCAGAGTCCAGCTGCAAGGTCGATGATGACGCATGGAACTCAGACGAGTCCAAGCATGCAGCATTCTGCACCACTAGCTAAACAAAGCTTCCCCTCATCACAACAATCCGCGCATACACAGAGGCAAAATGTCCCTCAAACAGCACCCCCAAAGAGAACCCGACGCCGGGCAAGCAGAGAGTACCAAATTGCTGCTCGCCAGCGTCGTCAACAACAAGAATATCAGAACATGAACCACCCTCCCAATCCCGAAGACAATTGGATTTGTGAATTTTGCGAATATGAGAGGATCTTTTGGCGCTCCACCAGTGGCCTTGATCAGGCAGTATGAAAGAAAGGATAGGCGTATCCGGAAGCAGGAAGCTGAGAGGAAAAGATTGCTAGAGAAGGCAAAGACGAAGGGACGTAAGGGCAAGAAGGGCAGCAAGGCTGCTGCTGCAAAAGGAACCCCACAAGACCACCAATCACAGCACCAAACCTCTCAGCAAGGCACCTCTGCAGATCAGAACCATAGTCAGGAAACTCAAAGCGAAGATTATCCAGATGATGAGTACGAGCAAGAGTACGCCCAAGGTCATCCCACCTCTCCTGGAGCTCGTTCCTCTCTCCGTCCGGGTGAGGTCTTACCGAATGACCAAGGCAGGCGTCTCGATGGAAATACGGGAAGAAGTAGTGATGGTCGAATTGTCACTTAGTCAAACTTCGTCCGATATTCTCCCCCCTGATGGCCATTTTTTTACCCCAATTATCGAACCGAATTATACACTATTCGAAATTACGATATTCTCCGTAGCCTTCATTGCACGATTTGGTGCTGGGCGCGGCCGAAAAAAAGCCCTCCCCCTCCCCTTTTTCTCTTTTGCATCAACATAAGCACGCAGCATTAAACAACAAGCTTTATCGGCGGACTTTACGAATTAGCATTAAGCATCAGATACATTCATGTGTTTTTGTCTGCATTGCATCACTCCTCTCAAGAGAAGATAGATCTCCACGGGCTGGACGAATGGGCGGAAAAGGCAGACAAGATTTTCTTAATCAACGAGTCACAGTGCTAGAACCTACTGTATTGTAAATGCACAGTATAGTTAGACCTGGGTTGATAATATATCTTTTCCTCCCAAATCTTCGTCTCACTGAAATATTTGCTTGATTCTAAGAGCGAATGCTAGTGACATAACAGATAAGTGAATTTTCCAATTCAATACCAAGAACATAAGAGTAATCCACTTGATAATCATGCTAATCTACCTATGTCTCGTATGTGTTCTCTTCAACACCATGATGCCAATAAAGCCCCGCCCAACAGGGGTTGTTTGGGCTTCATCTAATTCTATTCCATGAGCTGGAGAATTAGAGTCAGCCTTGGGCGCTAAGCCATGTGCAGATAGTGGCTGTGTACCTAGTAGAGTAGGCAACAACTGTGACTCGATTGCATTTACTCCAGCAATTATATACGATTCAATGTAGCCTTTTGAAACTTTGAATGTTCATTCAATTCTCTTTTTCTTGACTTTCGCTTCTTGAAATCTTTCTCCCTCTTGACCTCATTAACAACTTCTATCATACAACTCACCATGTCTTTTCTCCTCTCCGAATTAAGAGACAAAGCCTCACGCATCACTTCTTCCTTCAAGGACTCCAATCCTCAGATCCGGGAAGAATCAGTAAATGAACGGAAAGCCCGAAGACCAGGTTACGATGTGGTGAAAACTTCTTATACATCTCTTCCCGTTCCTATCCCCGATGACTTTTTGAGACCGTTGGAGAATCCGGATGCATTCATTACGGTGGAGAAAATCGATTTTGCGAAGACGGTCTTGAGGGAGTATAGGGGAGCCTATGCCGTGATTTTAGATGGGGTGTTGAGTCGGGATGAATGTGAGATGTTGGTAAAGTTGGCCGAGATGAGCAAGGGGGGGGCATGGAAATATTGTCCGCGGAATCAAGGTGGAGAATGGAGTCACGAGGGCGGGCTCTGGGAAAGGGGCGCAAGGGGATGGTGAGGAAGAGGAGGAAGAAGATGCCGAAGGACCTGCAAAGAATGGATGGACTGCTGCAATGGTAAACGCAGGGATGGGTCGTGAGTTCCTCGCTACGGAATATAGAAACTCTGATCGCATTATATGGGATGAAAAGGAGGTGGTAAGACGCATCTGGAAGAGAGTTTTACAGGGCAAAGGCATTAAAGAGGACATTGGGATACTCGAGGGGGAGAAATGGGAGTCGTTGGCTAGTGTTGGAATCAGGCGTGGTGAGAGATGGGTTGGCACTGAGCAGGGAATCAATGAGCGCATGAGATTTTTGAGATATGGAGCGGGACAATACTTTAGAGGTATGCTGATCCTTCGTCTATGCGAGAGACGTTCATCATTAACACAGAGAATAGAACATGTCGACAGCCGGTACGAAACGCCCGATGGTAGTGAACGCTCTTTTTTCACAATCCATCTCTATCTCAATGATTCCGCGCAAGAACTGGAGAAATGCCCCAGCACGCCCAAGTTTCCAGATGATTCGGAAATCCTGAGAGGCGGTGCAACGACGTTTCATTCGAAGGATATGAAGGAGAGATTGGATGTTGATCCAAAGGTGGGAAGGGTGCTTATTTTTCAGCATCGGAGGTTGTTGCATAGTGGGGATGATGTGGTGCAGGGGATTAAGCTTACGATGAGGAGTGATTTGATGTTTAGGTTTGAGGATGGGTTGGAGGGGGATGGGGTGGTTTTTGAATAGATGACGATGCACGTGTAGCTATAGATGGGGTATCTTGGGGTGGGAGGATGGGAAGTTGCGGCATGAAGTGCATATGATAGGCCCTTTAGTGGGGGGAACACATCTTTATATAAAAATGAATCAATGCTTTATAGTCCTGAATTCATGCTTCTCTGTTCTAGTTATGATATGGAATCTATGTACTGCTTATAAATTCAAGAGAATAGATGGTGATTATATAGCAACTACTCAGATATGGGTATGGAGGAAGAAATATTCAAATCTCTATCTTTATTCGATACTCCCCCATAAACCATCAATCACATACCATCCACCTCTTTCTTCATTAACGAATAACCCCCAAATCAATCTCTAGCCCACTAGAAGTACATCCGCATTCACTTTTCAACTTCTGGACCGACATCTTCGTCAACTTTGATGGTGCATTGGTAAGGATGTTGCCACTGGATTTCTCGCTGATATCCCCCATTTGTTCAGATGGTTCAATATATGCTGCTGTGGGGATGAACCGGAAGTAAGCGGCGCCCATCCTATCTTCTTCCTCATCTGATGGTAGCCCTTTTATAGGATTTTGATCTTGTCATGGTGATGGAGACTAGGCGTTGACGATGCGCGAAGTATGTGAGTACAACTACCTTGATACTCGGACCCCTGGCGCGAGGGATGCGCGTGGATATAAAGGGGCATGAATGTAATTAGCGAGGGGCTTGCTGGGATATAGTGGTAGCATGGTTCAGGCGATGATGGCGAGGTTTGCCGAGATGCATATAGTGGGTGGTTGGGAATTTCGCTCTTTTTGCAAAATTAGTGGAGGGGTTTGAGGATGTGGCTTTTTGCGCTTTTGTTCTTGTCGTTAGCGCCCTATGAATGTCTATCTTCTGGAGTTTTGTCGGTAGAGGATTTCCAAAGGACGTCATTATTAATAGGTGATATCCATCATACCATCAAGCTCTTTGGGTGTAGAGTTGGAATTCCGTAAATATAGCACAAAGGCAGCTGCAACTGAATAGGGAGGGAGCTTTGAGTAAATCCAAAACATTCATTTTTGTAGTACAAGTACAGTGTATTAGATAGAAAAGGCGTCTAGTGAAGATCACTCTACTGCTCGCTAAGGCATTTTGTACACTGAGAAGGAACCAGGGTAATGAAAGTGATACCCCCATATGAGGTATGTTCTAAAATTCTTATTTCTGCAAAATGACATGCCGATGTACTGGCCGTAATACATTCATAATTCCCCTGAAATGTCTCTAAAGCACTATGTATTAAGTATACTTGATATCATATAAAGTAAAATCTTCCCACAGCGTGGTCTTTACTCTGAACCTCCCAGCAGATCGCTGGTGACCTAACCACATATGCCATTCCATTTGATAGTGTTTGGTTGTTTCATATATTTGCATAATGACTAACCTAACCCAACAGCTCGTGCCATGATCTAACGAACTGCCATCGATAGTGATGCTCTCTTGATGAGTCGGTAGATCAGACTTTGTTCGTCATCAGTATAAACAACAAAATCTTTCGGGAATCAAACTCAGACATGGCTTGTCCATGGAGCAGACTGCAAGGCTCAACTTTGTTTGACTAAAATACCGACATGGAATACTTAAACCCGAAAAGGAGATTGACTTGCGTGATCACTACAGGTTGGTGCGTCTTGTCAACCACCTTGGATTCATCACTCCCACACATGACTGCATTAAACAGAACTTGATTCCGCAGTGGACACATGAAACCAATCAGATATAAAACACTGGATACTTCCTATACGAGCAATAATCTTGGTTTGTATAATTGGTTTGCCGGAGCTTTTCATATTCCAGAAACTAATAGAGCTCTATATAGAGATGCCCTTTTCACACGAAAGGATCAGAGCGGGTGGACTTGGCAATTTGAGAGAAACTTCCCTCGTATTCCTTTTGCGTTGATCATCCAACTAACCTTTGATGAGACAATGTTAGCAATTATCCGCCTAAATCCGCTTTACCCCTTAGCCACTTAATTCGACTACTATTGCGGAGCGAAGTTAAAAAGTTGACGGCACGGCACGAAAAATAGAGTTTTCTGGGGCCCCAATTGCCCCGCATGCGCACTGTAGCGGTTTCAATCGGCTGTTCGCAACTGGAATTTGACGTTCTTCCCAAAACCCCCTCAAGTAATTTTGAAGTATCAAAGAATCAATCATCTACGTACAACTAAACACCACATTAATTTGAATCCTTCAATACACAAGCCCCGTATTATAATCTACGGAGTCTAGCAAAATCCCATCTTTTGATGTCATAGCAAATGCATTCAGCAACCAGATCTCGAGCCTTAGCTCGAGCTCTCCTTCCTTCCTATTCTCGTCGATATGTAACTGCTCCTGCAACCACCCCCATCACCTCTGTTCTGATAGCCAATCGTGGAGAGATTGCTCTACGAGTCGGGCGCACCGCTTCAGATCTCGGCGTACGATGTACAACAATCTATACGGACCCTGACGCCAATTCGCAGCATGCACTTTCCAGTCCTTTCGCCGTGAATCTTGGAGCTACGAATGCATATCTTGATGGTGAGCGAATCATATCTGTAGCGAAGGAACAGGGATGTGAGGCATTGCATCCGGGATATGGATTCTTGAGCGAGAATTCGGCGTTCGCGAAAAGATGTGTGGAAGAGGGGCTGGTGTTTATCGGTCCGCCCTGGAAGGCTATTGAGGCAATGGGAAAACAAGTCTAGGAGTAAGGATATCATGATCCAGGCAGGAGTGCCCTGTATACCTGGGTATCATGGGGAGAACCAGGAACCTGAACATCTACTCAGCGAGGCTAGGAAGATTGGATTTCCGGTTATGGTGAAGGCTGTCAAAGGTGGTGGTGGAAAGGGTATGCGCATTGCCCAGACGGAGGGAGAGTTTCTTGAGAAATTGGAGAGTGCGAAGAGTGAAGGAAGAAATTCTTTTGGGGATGACGTTATGTTGGTTGAGAAGTATATCGCTACACCAAGACATATCGAGGTACAGGTTTTTGCCGATAAGCATGGTCAAGCTGTTGCTTTGGGCGAGAGAGATTGTAGTCTACAAAGAAGACATCAAAAAATATTAGAAGAAGCACCAGCACCGAATCTAGCGGAGGATATCAGGCAAGATCTATGGGAGAAAGCTCGTGCCGCAGCGCTCGCAGTTGGTTATGAAGGGGCCGGTACAGTAGAATGTGAGCATTCTTTCAGTTGTTCATGTTACGATACTAACTACAGCCACAGTTATATTTGATAACGATACCAATGAGTTTTTCTTTATGGAGATGAACACTAGACTACAGGTTGAACATCCTGTAACAGAAGAAATAACCGGAGAAGATCTCGTCTCATGGCAATTTAAGGTCGCAGCCGGTGAGCCGTTGCCGCTTGATCAAGATACGATAGCGCAAAGAATTTCCGAGCGTGGATGGGCTCTCGAAGCTCGAATATATGCCGAGAACCCAAATCAGAACTTCATGCCCGATTCTGGCAAGCTTATTCATCTACGAACACCGCAACTATCAGATAGTGTCCGAATTGATGCTGGTTTTATTCAAGGCGATACAGTCTCATCTAACTATGACGGAATGATTGCAAAACTCATCGTGAGTGGTCCGACACGAGAAGTAGCAATACGAAAACTTCATGCAGCTTTACAAGATTACGAAGTGGTTGGTTTGAGCACCAATATTGAGTTTCTGAAGAAGATTTGCAAGAGTCCTGCATTTATTCGAGGTGATGTGGAAACTGGATACATACAAAAACACCACGATGAGCTTTTCATAGATGAAATTATTGAACCTGAAGCTTTCGCACAAGCAGCTCTTGGCATTTTATCCCAAGAGCTTTCTGCAGCGAGCTCAAAATCGATCCAGGGTCCTCATGGTAACGCAATTGGTTTCAGTTCTCACGTCCAACGGGGTTTTGCTTTCACAAAACCCATCACCCAGCCATCAAGCGACAAACCCGATATCTACCACGTGACAATCGACCAATCTGATCGCAATCTATATAACATCACAGTGAAAGGACCTAACACGGAAAAGTCATACGAAAATGTCATTAGCGAACCGAATTCCCCTACCATCTCAACGTTCTTCCCCCATACCCGAATTGAAAGCACATTAATCCGACAAGATGATAAAATCACACTTTTTCAACAAGGGAAGCAACTACAGCTACAATTGGTGACGCCGGGATGGTATGAGAAAGCATTGGGATTGAAGGATGTCACGAATAGTGTAGTGGCGCCAATGCCGTGTAAAGTTTTGAGGAATGAGGTTCAAGAGGGAGACGAGGTTGATGAGGGACAGGCATTGGTTGTGTGAGCACTGTCTTTTTCAAGATCAACAATTTATGTGATGACGTGCAGCTAATATAAATTTGATCACAGCATCGAGAGTATGAAGATGGAGACTGTAATTCGCAGCCCCCAGAAAGGTATCGTCGCCAAACTGGTGCACAAAGAAGGGGTGAGTTGATACGCGAGATCTTCCTCTCCCCCCATCTCCTTTCTTCTCCTCCGATCCCCACTCACAATCATTCATCATCGAGACATGGCACTAACACACCGTACACAGGATATCTGCAAAGCAGGCACCACCCTCGTCCTTTTCGAAGAGGTATGTCAGCGCACCCACCCCTCCCCCCTCCGCGCCGTCCTGGTATCTAATCTTTCATCCCGTGCAGCATGAATGATCATTCCATACAACACAAAACCCACCCATTTGCAAACACATGCCTAGCAAGCATGAGAGCAAAAATGACAATGAAAGCTGATGAATTGATGAATTGATGTATATCATGATGTCTGAGCTGTGTTGAATGATTGTAAATGATTAGTGCTGTGCTGTGCCGTGCCGTGCCGTGCTTTGTTTTGCTTTGCTGAACGAACGAACGAACGAATGAATAATTGTATGAACGTCCATGTAAAAAATGCATTCATCTCCCTCCCTCCCTCCCATCTATACAATGTAAATATATCTATATATATATATATATATACTCACCATATAGTTGGCGAGCGTGGCGCAGTTCCAGAACCCACAATATTTACAGTAATTTATCCATCTGTTTACATATCCCACCCATCCACCAACCCACTCACTCACTCACTCACTCACTCACTCACTCACTCACTCACTGCAAAGAAGTATGAACAAGGCACATTCGCATTTGCATTCACATTCACATTTACATTTACATCAACATCACCATCCACAAAGCCATCACTACGCAATCTGCGAAACCGAGAGACAAAGCCAAGCTATATATTTCAATTCATTTCAGTCCATCTGTATGCTTTCTATCTTACGATCAATTCCACCGCACCGCACCGCACCGCACCGCACCCGTTCCTCCCAGCCCAGCGTCCCAATGTCAGTATCATTATCCGCACCCATCCACCATAAAATATCTCCCTCGGTCAAGAGAGAGAGAGAGCCAGGTCATCTAGTCACTCGGTCAGAACCATTTCAGTCCCCAACCAAACCATCCACCCAATAATCAATCCTGCCCGCCCAGTCCCACGCTCACTCCCCATTTTACTCGGCCACGTAAAATTCACAAATTAGCCAGCTAGTCGCCTATTCTCCAGCTCCCAAACCCATTCGCCTTGGTATACTTTGCCTTGGCATTCCAAGTTTGCTTTCGAAAACAAAAAGTGAGGGGGTTTGAAAGCCAGAGAGAGAAAAGCAGAGCCAGAACCTCAAGAGGCAGAAAAAAGAATGAAAAGTAAAGTTAGATGAAAGCAAGCGAAAAAAATCCCAATCGTAACACATTGACTTTATTACATAAACTCCAATCCCCCAAACCCCTGAACCCCATAATGGCACTCCAGTAATTCCTTTTATCTCTGGAGAAAAGTAAACCCACCCCCACACCTTGGATATAATTCCCAATTCCCAGTCCTGTCAACGAAGGTGTGTTTTGTATCTTGGTATCTTTCAGTATGACGTCCCCAACGACCCTATTTATCCTTATAGTAGAATCAAGTAGTTCGAAGGCGCTATCCCAGTGTCTCCGTTTTCTTTCTTGGCTTGCCACCATCTCCCACTTACATCCGAGACTTCTAATATTTCGTGTTTGGCGAAACTGATCTCATTCGCATCATCAGGGTTCGCATCGTAAGAGTAGATAGCCTTCGCTCGGTATGGATATTCTGTAGGCTGTACAACTTCTGGTGTGGGCTCGGAGCCGATACCCCCATTGGGTCCAAGATTACTCGCTCCGAATCGTGGTTGTGATGAACTGCGTTCTGCTCCTACGGCACCTCCTGGGAATCCTGCTAATGGCGAAGATGTTTCGAAACCACCCAACTGCGCGGAAGTATACATTTGCGGCGGGACGTTTGAAGAGATCGACGTATCCGGTCGACCACTGCCATATCCATTTCCATAAGCAGTCGACATCCCTCTTCCCGACGAAGTTCTGTGGTCCTTGTGAAGTGCGAAAGAATCAAGATATGCTCGAGGTACTGCTGAAGGTGTTGATCCGAAGTAGAAAATCCAGACAATCTGAATTCAACATTAGCAAGAGATCTAGACCTCCCCAGAGCGGTAACCTTACATTAACCATAGAAAGTAGGATATGTCCAGCCGCGGTTGCCTCTTTCGCCCCATTCGAAGAATAAATTAATGAATTGACAGATGAACTTGTTAGCACGAGACCAGTCGCCAGGAACCCCACGATAGCGACATGATAAGTTTGAGTTGTATTCGATGCTATCACGACAAAGATGCCTAGAATACAACAGAGCATATATGCAATAGTAAACCATGAATAATTTGGAAATCCGTCATTCGGGGGATGTGATGCCGTCGCTAATATCGATCCAATGAAAGCAATAAGCCATGCAAGCTATCGATCGTTCATGTTAGTAACCATTATATCATATGAAATGAGGCGCACGACGTCTCCACGTCTCCATAAAAACATACCATCGCAATAGATATGGTAGCCAGGGCGAATGGATCTCCTAGGATATTATCCATACTCATTCCACGCATCCCCGCCGTCCTCCTTCCTTTGTAATCCGATTGACCGTTCATTTTGCGTTATGATGACGGAGTTAATGGCGACGAAGTTAATGGAGGCCGTACGTAGGTGTACGTAGAATCTAAAAGATGGTGAGATCGAAAGACAAGGTATTGCTGAAGGTAATTATTAAAGTCGCCCAGGTATTATCGTCGCAAATATGAGCATTCGACTCAATCGAACAAATTGTATATCGAGGAGGAAAAAAGGTAACAAAAGAAGATTCAAATAGAGAGGAGTTCTCTAGAATAGGTTGAGTGTTATCGAAATGATGTTTCAGCTGCAGTGACTGAAATACGGAACTTTGCTCTGAATCAAACGAAGCAAGTAAATCAGTCAATCGTCCGTTATCCTAGGGAAGATGAAGCGATACAACACAATCGCTATTGGGGGTATCGTATTTGAAAAAGCTAACCACAGCCCAGCAGCAGTAGCAGCAGCAACGCTTGATTGTAAATAAAACCAATTATCCCGATTAAGAGTGATAAAGTTGAAAAGTTGAGGAGTTGAAAAGTTGAAAAGTTGAAATATTGGGAATGTTGGTAAAAGAGTGTAATTAGATATTCAAGGTTGTTGTTGGTGGTGGAGGTTTCGTTGTTCGAAAAAGGGGATGGGTGCGTGGATGGATGGATGGATGGATGGATGGATGAATGAATGAATGGATGGATGGATGGATGATGATACGCGCAATGGGTGGTACCAGAATTGGCCAAGAGGTAGAGAGAGAGGTATGTGTACCAGGATGGGTTCGATTTGATGAAAAAGTTAGGATGAAAGTTTTGAATGAGCGAATTGGGATTTTAGATTTTATTGTATGTCAAGGTACAATGTATGTAGTATGTATGTATGTGTGTGTGAGTGTGTGTGTATGTATGTATGTATGTGTATGTGTGTGTGTGTGAGTTCCCGGATGAATTTGAATTTGAACGATGGACGGTTGAATGAATGAATGAATGAATGGATGGATGGATGGATGGATGGATGGATGGAAATAAATGAATGGGTGTAACTGTTAGTACAGCAAAAAGGTTAGGTAGGGAGGTAGGTAGTATTGGGTGGATTGGTTGTTGAGAAGTGGTGAGACGTATACAAAGCGATACGATATAAGAAGAGAGTAAAAGAATAAGAGAGAGGGGGAGTGAGAGAAGAGCGAGAGAGGAACAGGAAGAGGAAGAGGAGGAGAGAGAGAGAGAGAGAGATTTGGTATGTGTGTGTATTCGAGTAGGTACAGTAGTTAGTTCGCTTCAGGTTGAATACAAGAGAAGTATCCGAAATAGCAATAATAATAATAATAATAACCTGAAGTGGAATATGATGATGATTATTTAGATGAATTTGTATTTTTGAAGGTATAAAATCCCCCAAAGATCCTTTACAAGCTTTTCTTAATTATTGCTGAGTTTTTCGTATTGAGAGTAATAAGTGAGGATAAGAATAAGCTGAAAGGATAAGAGTAAGAAGAATAAGAATAAGAAGAATAGGAATATGAATATGGATATAAAAGATAAGAATAAGAGAAAAGGACTTGGAGATCTAGAATTCTAAAGAATGCCTACCTACTAGGATATTAGGTAGGTTAAAAGCAAAATGCTAAAATCGAAAAGCAAGATTAAGGAAACTAACAATCAAATATAAAGAATTATAAATTAATTTTATACTCGTAGTAGATAATATTTTATATGTACTACAGATGCTTGGATTGTACTTCAACTGTGAATGCTTATTTGAATTTGTCTAGTATTGGATTAATCAGTTTTTAATTAAGAGAAATTAATCGAATGATGATTTGAATGAGCTAAGAAGACCTCGATTTGATAGGAATAGATTTACATATAATAAGTCTAGGTAAATCCTAAGTGCAAAGTAGAAAGGAGAGAGGAAAGAGGGAAGAGAGAGAGAGAGAGAGAGAGAGGACTAAAGTATGCAAGTAATAATAAGTATCTAATAACTACCTAGGTAAGATGCTAATAAAGTAGATTTGGATGAGGCTTAGGATTTATGCTGTTTATTAATTATATTCTAATTATATTCTAATTATATTCTAATTATATTCTAATTATATTCTAATTATATTCTAATTATATTCTAATATTCTAATTATATTCTAATTATATTCTAATTATATTCTAATTATATTCTAATTATATTCTAATTATATTCTAATTATATTCTAATTATATTCTAATTATTTCTATATTTTATATTCTATATATACGGAGTAGATGGGGAGAATTAATCAATATAATTCATTACCTACTCAGTAGTCCCGGGCCATCCATTGGATAGATAAAGATTCAATTGCGCATAAAGTTTGGTTTTAATTTATCTTTTCATTTATTCAATCATTCATTTATTTCATTTGTTCATTCATTCATCTAATAGGTACTAGGTAGTTCTCATATATAATTCCAATCTTACTACGGTATTTTACTCTGATTCTACTATTCTACTATATTCCAGATTATATCAATCCATCCCGTCACTCTTTCACTCTTTCACCTGCATCATCTTCAATTATAGTACTGTACTGTATCTACTTGAGCGTTACGTCCATCAGATTCACATATTCATATCCATATCCACACCCTTTTCTGCCATTGGCTGATCCAACTCGAACGATGGGGCAATAACGCACGCTTGAAAGGATTCCTTTGGCTTTAGTGCCCCATAAAATGTCTATACACGTCCTGGGTGTTTCTAAATTTGAAGTCCAAGTTTCAATAATGTTTTTAGTCAGGTACGGAGTACGGAGTGCAGATAAATCGTTTTTACAATACTTGTATTCCAGGTTACTTCTTGTATTACCTAAGCTGATGTTTGGTATTCAATCATCTTGTCCTCGAGTATTTACCTAGTAAGGTTAGCTCTCCCTCGTGTTTTCTCCCTCCAGGCTACTACCTAATAAATAATTACCTGGGTAGTATCTAGATTTACTCGAGTATCCATACATCTCAACTTCTCTCATTACAATCCTTTCTTCCCAACTTCCACCAAACATCACAATTCCCAATTCATATCTCACATTTCATAATCTCATTCATAAACCACAACCACAGCCACAACCACAACCACATCCACAACCATATCCATATCCACATCCACACCTACATCCACACCCACATCAAATCCTCAAACAATACCTTCTCCTCCCCTTCCACCATGATTGGTCCAACCCGGGGTCCGTGGCCATTTAGACTTCTAGACCTCAGGATCAACCACGTTTCAACCATCAGGGACAACCCACCCACGCACCCATCCTCAGGGTCCTCCTCTCTTCCCTGAAGTTCGCTCCCTCTCGACTCTCGGTAATTTGGAAATTCCTGCATTCCCGAGGTCCTGGAACTCCATCCAAATTTTATTTTCACGCTACGGACCTGCGGTATCTACCACAGTAAAGCATCGATCTATGAGCGTCCTCGTATACCCTCCGTATCCCAGCGCCCGTCTTTTCTGAAGCGGCAAACCTGGGCACGGCTACCCAGGCACGGTTAGCGATGGAGGATGTGTGATTCGACGGTACGGTACGGTACGTCCGGTGCTGGGTATGTACGATGATGTTACAGTACAGTATGAGTGAAAGCTACGTGCGGACAGAGTATACAGTATAATTAAATCCCGTGGGATCAGAGCTCGACTCTCGGCGCCGCGCCATGGGTTGCTTCATATTGACTACCATCGCACCGACCGGGAAACTCAATCCCAAGCATACATGCCGGTATGACAACCTACAACCTAGCCTCCTCACACCTACCTAGAGTCCCAGACTCCTCAACCAAACAACCACATGACTTCTCCATTTCGCCCACCCACCCCCCCCAAAAAACAATGCACAGATCAAGTTCGCCCCTCGCAATGGTATGGAGACGTAGATGATGCGTGAATGAACAAAGCCGGCATCAGCACAAGTAATCTTACCTGGTCCGCATCCAAACTCAAGATCCAAATGATACAAAGCCACCAGAGACATTCCATTCCTGTGAATTACCGAGTCCGCAGCCGCAGCGCTTTTCATCCTTCGATGCCACGTGTAGAAAGGTAATCTGACATGTTCAATCGAGCCATGAGATCTATGATGCCGTATCCAACTCAGTAATCAAATCACCTCCCATCGACTTACCCCCCCTACTGTCATCCTCAAACCCAAAGTATCCCAAGGAAACGCTATCGTGGTGTTCAATAATTAAGCATATAATCATACTGGAGGACATGTCTATATTACACCAGGGAGGTCACCTACCTAAATAGGGACTTAGGTAATCAATCTACAAGCAGGTCGAGTCTTACGGAAGAAGATAATCACCACCACCATAAAATGAACTTTGACTGACCACACATACATACACTTTACCCTACCTATTCTTCCACATCCAGGTAGCGAGCTAAGAAAGACCGTTGAAAAAAAACAAGGGCCAGGGCACCGCTTTCTGCAGCTAGAAAGGTACCGTCATGCATCTCTCGTGGAACGTTGATTGAAGACAGGACCTGTGTGGAATTTCTATTGTGTTACCTAGGTAGGTATGCACATACAGAGTAGGGGACTATCGATGAATTTCGTGATGCCATTTGACGCCTCCCCCACACTTCCAATGGCTCGTGCGGCGGTGGTGGTTTTCACGCACGATGCTTTTCAGAGCCTGGGCTAAAACGACGTTTAAGATATCTATGGATCCCTGGAGGTCCCTAGTGTCCATCCATCAACCTGCACTCATCATCCTCGTCAAGCGGTGATCTTCTCACCGGATTTGCTGGTGCCGTATAAACTTCTCGACCGAATATGTATATGTATCTTGATTGGGAACACTATGACACGTTTAAACGACGAGTTGGTTTGAGAGAATTGGCTCACGTTGAGATCCATCTTAAAACATGTGCTATTCTCTTATTTGACAGCCATGGGACATATCCTCTTCGAGCGCATGCAGTCTCGGAACCATCAAACTTCCATACCCAACGGCCAGTATTCACCCTTTCGCATCGGTGATACAGGAAATGCGACAGGCATGGATAGCTGAACGATACATAAGATCCCTAGCCAGTATGTCATAGCGCGGACCGTTGATATGTTTTCAGCCAATATCTGAGACGCGGATCATACAACCTCCGGGCTCTTCCCATCTTCTCCCATCGTAGGAGGATCATCGCTTTATCGAAGGTCGGAAGGAATATATCTCCGTCACTACTCATATACTGGTAGAGTAGACTTAGCATCACATCTCGATGCCGATATTGCTTTGACCTAAATATGTTCTCCCTCCTCATCTCACCTCTCGATGACGTCTGTCTTTGGCATGTTCCTGACATGTTTCCATCAGCAGGTTTGAATGTCCTAATCACATTATCCAGTTTGTCAAAACAAATCTCATTCCTGGCCCAGGTTATCATTGAATTGTTTTTACCAATGTGGCCTTGCGGACTTTTTGTTCCACCTGTTGTATTCTTTCTTCCAATTCTGCCCAGTTTTCACCAGTCCTCAATACATCAACGGTATACCAACGTTGAAGAACAGCTGCTGCTGTCCTCTGTCTCAGAGCTGACAATTCCGCATTTTGTGACATTTGAAGGGCTTCGATTTTCGCGATCCGGGGCTGTAAATTGATGAGTTGCGCCGACAACTCTGCTGATGGAATTGGCATGTCAAGAACCGATGTCAATCTAGAGGCGGTTGATGGGTATGAGCTCGCAGATGCTAGTATGATAGACAAAACAGCGGACGTATCGAGCGTCGTAGGTAGTTGATCAGGGTCGATGGATTGAAAGAGGTCGGGATATTTTGCATCTGAAAGCCATCAGCTACTACGTCTAAGCCGTGCAAATAGAATAAACTCACGTAATTTCAACAAATCCTGAATAACTCTTGATTTTGAAGCGAGTCCATGGAGAACATGTTCTAGATCTGCAAGTCGTTCATACGCCGATATAGATACATCGGACGTTGTGATGGATGTAGTATCAATATGACCACACACGGCATGTTCGATCCTCCGTAGTCGCGCGGCCAAGAGATCAATAGTTTCCGAAGCTGTCTTGTCGAACGTTTGATCCATGCTGAAGTATTCGAATTCCCGGGTATCGTGAATCTCAATGTTTTGAGGTAATCAATCTGGGGAAAGGAGGGCACAATGTGCAGAGGTAGGTAGTTCGGCATCTGCAAGGCTGACCAGATTAAGTTTAAGCAGCGGCCGTTAGCTTGGCAATCGCTCACAATCTTCAGAAGATCACCGGCTGATGCCGCTTCACCACACCTCTAAACTGGAAACACTTTTTTGTCATTGGCTCTGGGTGATTAGGTGCGATTACCATTTGATTGCGCGACGTTCACTTTAGGATTTACACTCATTTATCTATCCATCTTCCGATTTTCAACTTCAGACGATACTCCCAAATACATCAACGTCCGTACGCAAACGGGCATGGTGGCGTTAAGAAAGGCGTAGGATCAGGACAGTTCTTCGGGAGCTCCACACGAATACCTACAGCACGTCAAGTATCCGCAGACCGCACTCGCACATCCACACCGACATCTTGAGAGAGCGAGGAGATCGGAGCACACGACCACAATATGGCTTCCTATTCAACCGTCGGCGGTCCGAGTGGCAGTGGTTCGGAATCTAGTCGTGGGTCAAGGTACGCAGATGGAGCATCCGCCGAGGATGCTGTCGAGGACGTAGCTAATGCTCGCGTGCAGAAGGAAGTCGAGCCGAACTATCAAAGAGCTGAACTCACCGCATGGGCAAGCGTCGTGGATCAGTAGCAATGTGAACCTTCTCAACACCAGTATGTTTAACCTCACGCTTCAGACTTCCACAGGATCATGTTGACACGGGACCGCTCAGTCGTCGGGGCCGGCACACTTGCCATGCCTCTAGCCATGTCCCACATGGGAATACTACTGGGCACATTTGTGATACTGTGGTCGGGCCTGATGGCAGCCTTTGGGTTGTATTTGCAGTCCCGATGTGCCAGGTACCTTGATAGGGGGACGGCTTCGTTCTTCGCCTTGTCACAAATCACCTACCCGAATGCGGCGGTCATTTTCGATGCCGCTATCGCGATCAAATGTTTCGGGGTGGGCGTCAGCTATCTCATCATCATTGGTGATTTGATGCCCGGGGTTGCAACGGGCTTCGACCCAGAGGCAGTGTCCGTTCCAATTCTGATGGACCGAAAGTTCTGGATAACGATTTTTATGTGAGTTATGGAATGGGATCGTTCATGTGACTATGCTCATTGCGATATAGGTTCGTTGTCATTCCACTCTCATACTTGAGACGTCTTGATTCCTTGAAGTATACTAGTATTGTGGCTCTGGTCTCCATTGGGTATCTGGTGATACTTGTGGTATACCACTTTGTCAAAGGGGATACCATGGCAGAACGAGGTCCCATTAGAGGAGTTGAGTGGGCGGGAATCGTTCCAACTTTACAAAGTTTCCCCGTGATTGTCTTTGCTTATACTTGTCACCAGAATGTAAGTAGTAACTCCAGAAGGCTCGCGCGTTAGTATGCTAACAATACAGATGTTCTCAATCTTGAATGAGATTAAAGACAACTCTCCCAAACGAACAACCAGTGTTGTTGCGGCAAGTATCGGAAGTGCTGCGTCGATCTATGTTCTTGTTGCTATCACTGGCTACTTGTCTTTTGGCAATTCTGTCAAGGGAAACATTGTTGGAATGTGTAAGTTACCACGACTAAATGTATATCTCCAAGCTAACTCGTGTAGATATCCCGTCTACTGCTTCAACAATCGCTAAAGCAGCCATTGTCATTCTTGTCATGTTTTCATACCCCCTTCAAGTACATCCTTGTAGAGCATCAGTCGATGCAGTCTTGAAGTGGCGTCCAAATTCCTGGAAAAGACGTCACTCGCCTAATGGCTCACCTGCTCGAGCCGCCCCCCTACTATCTGGAGGTCATGTACGACCCGTCGCAAGAAACGACACCATCAGTGAAACACGTTTTGCAATCATTACCACCGTCATCATCGCTCTTAGTTATTTTTACAGCAGTCACTGTATCATCGCTTGATAAGGTACTGGCATATGTTGGAAGTACAGGTAGTACAAGCATTAGTTTTATTCTACCAGGGTTATTTTACTATAAAATCTCGTCCCCAGATTCAATCCATCACCAGCGATTAGCAAAGGAGGACGATGAAACAGATGAAGAGGAAGACGAAGAGGAAGGCCAAGGTCTACTCGGTCAATCCATCAAAAGGATTATCCCTTGGCGCAAAACTCTCTTGCGAAAGCTTTCTTTAGCATTGGCTATTTATGGTCTATGTGTGTTGGTCATTTGCCTAACGACCAACTTATTCTTTATTCTTTAGCGCAAGGGCATTGAAATTGATCAAAGGAGTTTCCTCCAAAATTATCCAGCGAAATCATAAATTGGCAAGGCGCAGGGCGTTTTACATGGCATTTTGGGAAGGCATAGGCATAGGCACAGGCACAGGCATAGGCATAGGTTATAAAAGTTGAACACCATGATGTTAGTCGTTCATCAACACCATAATTTTGTGGGCTCTCTTTTTGGCATGTATTGAAATACGTCTTGGACATGAGGATTATATACAAACGGCCGTTTTTTGCAAAAGAATATCTCACTATGCGACCAATTCGTCAACTCATTTTACCCCCTTTTTTTTAGATGTGATTTGAATTCTATATAACTCCCAATTCCTGTTTTTACAAGTGGATGATGAAATGTATCCCGGTGTGTGTGACTCCTGCGATATATTAAGCTACATCATGTCATATCGTATCGTATCGATCGTATCGCATCATCACGACAATCCAGCGTCTCGCGGGCTCATCATCATGCATGAACGCGCATGCCCATCTCCGCCTCACATCGCATCCTCGAGGTCTCGCCCGTCCGCACAAATAGAACAGGGACCATCCCCCCACGTCGTCACACGCTCCCCCCGCATCCCCCTCGTCCCATCCGTCTCGCGTCGCGTTCCTCGTGGGAGCAAATCCAAATCGTGCTTCCATTCACGGGATGTATGTGTGTGTGCGTATGTGTGTATGTGTATGTATGTGTGTGTGTATGTGTGTATGTGTGTGTGTGTATGTGAGTATGAGTATGTCTGTATATCTGCACATCTTTCTCCTCTGGGACCCGCTCTCCGACCCTCACCCTCACCCTCACTCTTCTCTCTTTCTCCTTCTCTTTCCCCTCCCCTCCCCTCCCCTTTCCACCCCCACAGCCCCATCGCCCGCTCTACCCCTCGGTCTTCAGAACCGGCTTCTTGGAGAGCGGCGCGCTGGGTTTCTGCGAGTTCCGTATGTATTGCGGTTCGAGGAGGCCGGCCTGTTGGGGGGTTAGCGGTGGGTGGGTGGGTGGGACGGGGTCGATTGGATGGGATGGGATTGGATTCACGCCGCGGCGGGTATCGCAGAGAGCGAAATGAAATGAAATGAAGTGAAACGCACCATGCTCAGTAGTCTCCAGGCCGTCTTGGTCGGTTGCGCGCCGACGCCGAGCCAGTACTTGGCGCGCAGGGTGTCGAGGCGGATGTCTTTGAATTTTTGGCCCTCGCCGTCGGCGGGGAGCTTGGGGAGGGGGTCGTAGGTGCCGAGGACTTCGAGGGGGAGGCTGTTGCGTGCGGAGCTGGGGGGAGGCGGGGTTAGTTGGGGGTGGGTGGATAGATGGTGGGGGAGAAAGGTGGGTGGGTGGGTGGTGGTGGTAATGGAGGTGAGGGGATGAGGGAATGGAGGAATGAATGCGGAATGGGCAGCAGGGGAAAAACCACGTACCGGGCTTGTGCTACGACGATGTTGTAGAATGGTTCTCTCTTGCGACCGAATCGCGCGAGACGGATACGGACGACCATATTTCTCTCTCCCTTTTCGCTTTGGCTTCGCTTTGGGATGATGGATGGGTGGTGGGATTGGCTTGTGTTTGGAGGGAGATGTGATATCGGACTTGATGGTGTACTTGTATTGTACTTGAATGATTGGGAAATTATTTGAGGTTCGGCATTTCTTCGGTTGGAGGATTCTTTTTTGGGGGAGGGGGAGCGGGATTTGCTTAGTTTTTTGGGACAGGGGTGGAATGGGTGGACGGGATGAGTTGGATGAGCTGGGGTGGGAGAGAGGGGTAGAGTGATGTAATTGTTTTTAGGAATCGAGGTGATTGCTGTTGTTTTTGTTTATATAATGTGATTTTATGAAAAACATATATATATAAGATCATATAGTCAAATACCTTATTTGTATCTTGTATTTCTCTCTTCTCATTGCAGGTGTCTCATCATCATTCATTCAAGCTTATCAAGGTCATTCATTCATGCATCCCAATTACTGAGGGTGTATTCGTTTCAATCATCCAACTATCACACCATCAACAATTACCAAAAGGATCTACCTATCCCAACAAAACCTACCTAATCATGGCAGCAAAGGTAAATTCCTCCCTCCCATCCCCTTTTCTTCTCTTCTCTTCTCTTCTTCCTTCCTCTCCCCTTCCCTTCCCTCCCCAGTCCACATCATCAATATCCTCCGCCTCCACCCCGACCAACTCAACCCAGAACTAAACCAACACCCACACCAATGTATAGTATCTATCCGCCGCCAATGCAGCAGCTTTTAGATAAAGATCTCATGTCCCTTGGGGCATTTTCTCTCGATCAATTGATGGAATTGGCTGGATTGAGTGTTTCTCAAGTTGGTATGTTTTGTATCTCGTATCTCGTATTTCGTATTCCTCTATTCGGATTCATCTTTTTCATTTTATTACTTTTTTTTCATGGGTGGATAGAGGAGAGGTAGATGGAGGGGGTGTTTTGGTTGAAGGTTTGACGTGTTTTCCCAGAAGGATTTGAGGATTTGGAGGGGAGACGGGAAGACAAGAGGGGTCATACTAGTGTATGGAGGATATTATCTTTCGTGAGCTGGCCATCCATAAAGCCATGAAGCCATAAAGCCATACAAAATATCATTCAAGAGATAAATTCCCTACATCCACTATTCATACCAGCCCCGTACATTTTCTATACATTTTTCTATATCCTTCTGGCTCAACTATATTCATGTGAAATACAATCAATTAATTCCCAATCCGATCAGTATACAAAGTGCATCCACCCTCCAAAGGTCGTCGAATTCTTGTGGCTTGTGACCTGGAAATAACGGTATGATCTTTTTTTGCTTCCCTCTCTGCTACCCCCTCAAAGGCTTTATTGTATGAGAAAGTACGATTACTGATGAGAAAAGCAGGAGGGGATGGTCTAGTAGCTGCGCGTCACCTTTGGCACTATGGATATAAACCCACAATCTACTATCCCAAGCAAGGAAAAAATGAACTTTATCAAGTACATCTCTCGTTTCCTCCTTAAACCCCTACCACTCCCTTCATACATCATTACTCCTTCAATAGTGAATCATCAACCAAATCCAAACCCATCAAAAGAATTCTCAATTGCCTCGAGCTTGATATCTATCTAGTATCTATACAGTACCCATATTGACACATACTAGCGCCTCTCTGCTCAATTACGCAATCTTTCAATCCCATTTACTGATGATTTTCCCGGAGCCTTGAAAGAATCCGATCATATCGTCGATGCCATATTTGGTTTGTTTTCCTTTTTCCTTACCATCCTCACTTTAGTTTCAATCCCCCTCTCGCTACCCCTTTACCAACCCCACTAACCACCCAGGCTTCTCCTTCTCCGGCACCCTCCGCGACCCCTTTCCCTCTATAATCACCGCCCTCTCAGAATCTTCCCTCCCCATAACATCCATCGATGCCCCCTCCTCCTGGGACATAACCAACGGACCACCCACCTCCGGACCCGGCTCATCTTTTATGCCCCAACATCTGATCAGTCTAACAGCGCCCAAACCTCTTGTGAAATATTTCACAGGAAGACATTTCTTGGGTGGAAGGTATACTTTCACCTTCTCAAATCTTCCCATCGCGACCTATTGAAATGATGAGTATCCCGTAGTAACTGATTCTAGATTCGTAACCCCGGAAATCGCAAAGAAATACAACCTCCAAACTCCCGGAATACGAGGGCGTAGCGTAGATCAGATTGTCGAGATGCCTATCGAAGGATTAGAGGAGAAAATTGTAATGGAGTATTCGCAATGGTGCCATGGGTTGGAGAATTAGTATCAGTATCAGTAGCAATGAATACTATCTATCTCGATGAAAATGAATACATCTGGGGTCAGAAGCAGAAGGCTGTAGAGCGATGTTGATCCTCCCTTGGCCAAGTCTAATATGCATTCATTTCACCAACTTGAATTAACCCCCAATGGCTCAGGGGCCGTTGCCAAATTGCCGAATTCACGATAGTTATCGAATTCAGTGTCATACCAAGTATATATGAAGAAAGAATTCTTAATACATATTTGACATCAAGAAACAGTAGGTAAGAGAATTGTCATGTACATATATGTACTCAACAGAGATACACCTTGAGCTTCCCCGCATGCTCATTCAAATATCGCTTCTGCCATTATAAATGCCCTCGAGGTTGAGATCGTGAGGGTTGGAGGTGGGCTGATACGTGATAGTTCTCTATACACTCCGTCACACTCCGTCACATTCCGTCTCATATATCGCAAACGAAAGCAAACTCCCATTAGCCCCTCCTCCTCCTCCTCCTCCTCCCGCAAGACGAAACCGATGGATTCATTTGCAAAACGCACATCCCACATCCCACATCCCACATCCCACATCCCACATCCCACATCCCACATCCCCATCCCACCATCCACCATCCACCTAATCTCCCATCTCTTCTCCTCCCTACGCACCCCAGCACGCTTAGCACCCCCATCACCCCCCACCTCCCCACTAAACCCCCCTGACAAGAAAAAAGAAGCGACACATCGCCATCGCGCCATACTACCACGAAACAAACATCAATATATATATACCCAAGAATAAACACCTATTAGTCCGTCCCATCCCCATCCCCATCCCCCATCCCCAAACACCAACCCCAACCCCCCCTCGCAACCAGAACAGAACACCGACCATAACAACAGCAACCATAAACCAACCACCTACCACCTACAAAACCACCCACCCACACACCCACCACACCCCACCAAATGCAAAAACCCGCAAATCCAACCCCTCCAACCCCCCCACCCTTTCTCTCCTCCCCCTTTCCCCCCTCTACACCCAGCACCGCGCGTATATTCATGCCACGCCCCGCATACCTCGGGCATCGTTCGTGCGTTTTATCACCGATGGCTTTGTTTGGTTGTATGCACTAATTAATATATACGGGTACATGTACATGTACATATATATACACTCTCTCATACATCTATAAAATTTCTTTCTAACAGTTAGTGGATGGGCTTAAATGCGTGCGTGCGTGCACCGATTAATCTTATATGTTGAGTTGGGATTAGGGAATGTTGAGGAGGCTGGTCCTGGGTCAAAAATAATGGAGTAGATATCCTGAGGGGAAAAGGAAGAGGGATTTAATCACAAAATTGACTTACTTCAAGTACGTACATACCAAAGATACTAAGTTTGGTAAGTTTGGTTAGAGCTACAAGACAAACAGATAAATGTAAAAGCAATTTTATTCTGGAATTTTGGTATTGCAACGTACGTCTAACTGCTGAAGAGTCTTTGTAAAGTAATCTACCTACCATTCTCAATCTCATACATGCTCGATTCGATATCATCCAATCGATTTTGACTCATTTCTTCATCATCATCATAATCAGAGTATCCCGATCCTTTCCTTGCATCCCTAAATATTTTTTACCCAGGGTATGCTCCATAATCATGAGTAAGACAGAAATCCACATCCAGGATTTCATGTCTCGATATTAAAACGCCAACCAAATGCACGTGCGCTTGAGCAACCATTTAATCCACACCAAAAATTCGACTATACGACGAATGAATCTTTTTTTTCAAGCTCCACCGTTGACCACACCTACATACTGTGCCTCTGCCTGAGCCAACTGAATTGCTGCTGCTGCATTGGCATCTGCTTGGTGTATGACCCCCTGAACAATTTCTTGCTCAGATGGGTTAAGATTTGTGTGGTGAGTGTTTCATAAAGTTGAGGTTGCTCCTGTTTGGAGTTCTATATTCAAATTAGTACATCTTTTTAATCACTTTTTGAAGTTGGTACATACTCATCAGGGCATTCTTGAATAGCTGGTATGGCTCCACTTTATCGAGAGGAGTTTCGAGGAGACTCTCTTCCCCAAGTTCATCGTCTGAGTCATGGTCCTCGAGGTTGCTGAATTTTGAAGCCTAAAAATTGGTTAGCATTTGCAAAATGCGATAGAATCAATGCTACTCACTTCTTCGCTCAAAAATTCGAGGTATGCGCTACTCTCGTCTTTGATATCGGATTCTTCATCTGCTTCATCACCTTCCTCTCCCCAGGCGTTGTCATCACCAGCCCACTCTCCATCCTCGTCATCATCATAAGATTCACCATCAACTGGGAAATCGTCTTTCAATGCTTCCTCACGCGCCATTGTAGCCGTAGGGAGAGTCTGGAATAGTCTGACAATGCCCTGAAGTAATCTTGGCCAGCCTTGTTGGACGCTGACTGGAACTTGGTCGGCACTAAGGGTGAGTAAAGAGACGATGGCGGCGATTGAAAGCTTCTTGTCGTGTACCCGGGTGAAACTATCAATGCTTGCAAACCACAAGCTGAAGAATTTGTTGGTCCATTGCTTTTGCTCCAGGATGTGCAAAGTTAGGGCTGGGTTGTAATAGATTGCGTTGATGACCATTTCCATGAGATGGATTTTGTACGACTTGACCTTGACATCAGTATTCGTCAGAGTTCGCATAGCCATATCGACAAATTGCAAAACGTATTGATCAATGTGACCTCTCAGGCTGAGCATCATGCCTTCAGCCAACTTGCATGCGCAGATCTTATCAACACCTCCCACCTTCTCATCCGCGAACATATCCGCAACCATACCAAACATGGCATCTAGGTATTGTGGAGTTTGCACGAGATGAACACTGCCGTATTGTACAAAATTGTCCAAAGCTGGGAGCATATCTTCGAGATAGAGTTCGGCGCCAGCCTTGAAAGTTGCGTGAATGAGCTCAAATGCTTGCCACATGGTTGGTGAGATGGACTTGGCAGCAAATGTACAGCTATCGATAATCTCGAAAACTTCATTGTAAAGATCTGCGACTGTTAGCATCAGCAAGTCTCAAAACTAAAGGAAAATAGCATGCTAACCATAAAGCTTGTTCTCCAAAGTGACCTTGATGACTGGCATCAGAATGGATTCCATGTGCAAAAGAACATCGGGAGTGCTTTCTAAGGTCAAGATCAAAGTGCCGATTGTTTGCAAAACTCCGAGTGCGGTGATACTCTTGTCATCCAAGTAGTCTCCATACTCATCGTCTTCCCTCTTCTCGTTCTTCTCCAGAAGTTCTCTAACAATTCGTAAATAGGTATCGCGTAATTGTTCGCTTAATGCTACGGCAAAAGGAGTCAACTCTGCTGCAAATACTTCAACGAAGTCTTCCATAACATTTGACAGTGCATCGACATCAACCTCGTTGGCAAGTTTCAACAACTGTTGCATAATTTGTGGGATGTTAGATTGCATGCTGGTCCGAATTATATCGTGTCTAATCAAAGGTTGTAATGCGAGTGCTGCTTCAACACGGACCGGAAGGTCGGGATCGGCCATACATTCCAGGATGTTTCTGTATATAACAAGAAGGTTTTGAGTATCCTTAAAATCAAGTTGCTCGAACTTCTCGACGGTATCGCAAGCTCGGGCTCGTAAAAATCCTTGAGTGCTTCGGAAGTCTGGGAAAACATATCTGACCAAGAAATATTCCACCTGTTCAGCGATTGGGCTCTTCTTTCCTAAGATCACACTGGACAAAGTCCCAATCATTCTCAAGGCTCCTTCCTTTGCAATGTGGTTCTTCTTGCCCTCTTCCGCAGCCTCGTACTCGTTCACAATCGAATTGACAAATGTAAGAATGGTGAAAGTATGCTTTCTGCGAACTTTGGTGAGAGTAATCAAAAAGTTAGTCGCGGCATTGTCTGGTGCAGAGACTTCCTCGTAGAAATTCAACTTGTGGTGTAAGTATTCCTCCGGGTCGGTTTCGAATTTCTCAACATCGTCGGGCGAGAGACACATAACAGGGAAGACGAAATGGGTGACAAGACTATCGAGATGTGGTTTCAAATGAGCCCACATTTGCTTTGGTCGAACGCACTCGTCGAGGAAAACCAAGGTGTAAGAAAGACAGGGTCTGCTGAGCCAAGTTGTCTTTGCGACCCATTTCTCAATCTGCTGGAGGTACCCTTTCAGAATCTCGGGTGCGAAATTGGTTTCAAAACTTTTTTGCGAACGCGCGGCGTACTCATCTCCATTGCCTTTCGACAGAGACGTGGGGTTGCCATAACTAAGAATGTCAGCCGTAATCTCTCTTCGTAACCTGGAAATTACCCACCGAACATAAAGTCTGTTCAAATTAAAGTATGACCATTTCTTGGCCTTCCACCAGTGATTTGACTCTCGCTCGGCTTCATCCTCAGGTAAAGCGGTAGGTGGAACTTCTTTTGCAACGGTTTGGAGGAAAAGAGTACACCAACCGACCACTACCGCATGTTCGCGCAAAGTGGAAGACAGGTCAAACTATTTTTGTCAGCACTTTCACAGGACATCACAAAATGAACGCCAGGACATACAAATGTTGCATGCTTGTATGCCTTGAGGACAATGTGGAGCATTTCGCCCGCCTCTTCACTCATCTCGTTGACCAAACCCTGCCCGATGGTCAAAAGTCTTGGGAAAGTTGCTTCCACAATTGCTTCGAAATCTGCGCGATTCTCTCCCGACTTGAAACGAAAAAACGCGGCATATAGCTAGCAGACATTGTAAACCGGTAAATATTGAAGCGGCTTCGTTGGTGTTCAATAATTGAACCGTCATATTTATAAAGGAAGGCCATCTGTCGGGGAAATCGTAATGTAAAATCTTTTGAAGGACGGGTACGAGTTGTTGACGAATTTTGTGGAGGAGAGGAGGCAATGAAAGGTAGAAGTCTGTCTCGAAATCTAGCCTTCTCATCATCGGCCATCGGCTTGGGTTGGGTTTCGCTCGGGAGCCATGCTCTCGTAACGCGATTTTTAAGGTAGACAACCGCTGCAATCTAGCGTTAGCAGGTGCCGGCAGCGGGGTAGATATTGCGGAGAGTTTGCATACTTGATAACCGAATTGCAGGATTTTGTTTCTGCTTGTAATATATCAAGAAGAGCATCAGTAAAACCTGGATGTTCTTCTGCCTATGACATATTGATCAGAGATGGATTGAAATAAAAATTTGTTAGGAATGCTTACTGATTTCAAATCTAATTCAGCGCGCCGACGAGCGTCAGCGTCTGGATCCAATGTCGAAGCAATACGACCTCGCAAGACGGCAACATCCATCTTTGCTACCTATTGAAAGTACTGCTACTTCAATAAATTCTTTGGGAGGTGGGTTGTCTTGGATTTGGGGAACCGCAAAAACTTGAGCACTTCAAGAATTCGAGGAAGTTTTGTCGTGTCCAGGTCAATATAGATTTTGTGGTTCAACCCAACTTCGCCTAGCTGAAAAAAGCAAGCGAATAAAAAACTTACTTGCTTTAAGAATTTAAGTTAAAGGAAAGGAAGAGAAAAGAAAAGGCCGGATGGTTATTCTATTGGTTCGATGATGGATTGATTGATTACTTTTATTTGAGCTGTGTTACGATATTGGGTATTTTATAATCTGCGGTATAATTAATTATAGATGATTTATAAGTTCATCTATTTATTATCTAGATAATAATAATATTAATAATAATACAAGTGGTTTATAATAATTAGCTTATTATCTTTTTAAAATAATTATAATCTTTTTAAAATATTTATAATATTTATAATATCTATAATATCTATAATATCTATAATATCTATAATATCTATAATATCTATAATATCTATACTTCTAGATTCTTTTTTTTTATTATATAATTAAATAAAAGTTAAATATTATTTATATTCTTATTAACTTAAAAATTAACCTTGAAAATTATATATAATTATCTAATCTTCTATCTATTTAATAGATTTATTATTAATTATTAAGCTTTATTTATATTCTTTTATTATAAGAAGAATTAGAAATATAATAAGTAAATTAAAGTTTAAAGGAAGAAATACCTCTTAAATACCTAATACCTAATAATAACAATTATAATAAATAGTAATTATACAAGTAATAATACTTCAATTTATTTATTATAATACTATCTATATATATATATCTACTTGGATAGGTACTCGCCTATCTATTAATCCATGGATATCTAAACATGGTTGCAGAATCGAAAGGTAGTATGATGTTATACAATCCATGGATGAAAAAGAGAAAGAGTTATTTATCTATCTGTTTGTAGAATCAGCTAGGATTGATTGTGTTGGTGATCTCTAAGATCCGTATCATCTATCTATCTTATCAGGTAAGAGGCTTTGAGGGGGGAGATGGAAGCAGAAAAGAAAGAAAAAAGATTCAAGACCCCTCCTTATTCAACGGTTCCATTATCTAAAGCAGTAAGTGAACGTTCATGGATATCTCATCACACATAGAACTAACAGAGGAGTGGGATGGGATTTTAATACATGGTATATGACTTGGTATATGACTTGGTATATGACGGTATATGGTATATGGTTAGGTATATATAAAGAGGTATATAAAGAGGTATATGAAAAGGTATATAATAAATATGGATATAAATAATACAAGTAGACGTTTAAGAATTGGCCTAATACCTACTACTATATAAATCAAATAAAGAATTTCTAGAATTTCTTTTTATTATATACCTATGTATGTACTTATGTATATATGTATGTATGTATCTACCTACTTATCTACAAGTATTTATCTATTGATCGATCTATTTAGTATCTACCTAGTATTTACCTAGGTATATATCTATCTATCTATCTATCTATCTACATATCTACTATCTACTATCTTTACCTACCTACTTATCTATCTACCTAGTACAAAACAGTTAGATATATATATCTATATCTAATAATACCTATACAAGTATATCTGCTACCCAGTCTACGTAATCTTAGATTCACCAATGCTCGTACCACCTTGAATAATAAAATAAATCCATGGATAGAACTACCTAGGCAATGAAAGAAATACTGTAAATGGTTGCTATTAGTAATCCATCCTCTCTGTTCATCCCCGGGCCTTTCAAAGTAGCCGTGGACTTATCCTCTACGTAGGTCCACGGGTATTATTGTAATACTAATACTAACATCTATCCATCCTCTTTACTCATTCCAAGGTTCTTCTACTTGCCTAGGTATCCTCTAATTAACGCGGACATCTGCCTAAACAACTATCCAACCGTTACAATAATGGAATCCAACACAAGTAGATAAATCATGGTTGTGAGTAATGCATTCTCTCTACCTTACCGCCTTACCTACCCATCCTCTGCCTCCAGCTATCCTCTCTCCACCCACAAGTATCCTCTCTCTTACCAGGCTTTATCCAAATTTACAGAGTACTGTATCCGTGTGATGAAGTGGATCCCGAGGTCTCCAACAACCAAATCTATTTTAGCCTGAATCGTGCAGAGAGAGAAAGCGTCATTTCCAAGGTTCCGTTTGATATTACCGTATCTGCTGCTCAAGTAGGTATCTTCCTTGAAGTTCCTTCACCTGTGACACCAACACCAAGAAAATGAGTCTTCCAAGGTTACAGCGGATATTTTAAATTGGACAGCGACAGCCTTCCAGAACATTAATCAATACTGTATTTGTACTTGTATTGATCAATATGCCTCACTTTCTCAACAGTTGCTCATTTTATCAAAGAACGATAATCAAGTTTGGAAGAGAGATTAAGATGAAGAACTAGGTCCACCGGTGGTTCTAGTAGTTCTAGTGAATTTCCAAGCTATTCCTCCGAACAGCCTTTCGGTCCGTACCAACTCCATCATCAATCAACCTCTACCCTTCCCGGATAAGTTTTGGGCGGTGAGAGGAGCCGGTTCCTTCTTCCCGAGTGGTGGTCCCGACCACCAGGACCCACGTGTCAATTCCACGTGCGATCTCGATTCCAATTCCAGGATAGTCCGTGCTTTTTCTCGCCTTATTAGTTCTACCCGAACCTGGATCAACATGAATTTGACAGTCCACGGGTGCAACTAATGCTACCTCCCCCCCAGTGAGCTCACCAGCTCTATACCTTTGGACAATCCCCGGTGAGCATTTTAACATCATGAAGGACGCCTAAGTGCCTAGGTAATTAAACTTGTGTTCATTTTTTAGGCACCATCTTCTATCTTGCAACTAACTTATATCAATCTTCAAATCTTCAAATCTTCAAATGGCTTCATATTGTATTTCTTCGAAACTTTGCATACCGTAACCTTACTTCTTTAGACTTCATATTCGTCTTTGATGTCTCGTTCAAGTGGTCCTGAAAAATACATGTATCTCTCCACAACAAAGCCAACGGATTTAACAGAAATTTAGCAGTCCCATCAGACCAATACGCTTTATACATCTATCTGTTCCCATTTCAGCTACCATGGCCAGCTCTCAAGCTTTCTAGCCTGCCCGCTCGTCAAGACTCCATTGTGACAATATACGAAGGGAGAAGGCCCGGGGCTCAGAACCCCCCAGAATAGGATAACCCACAGTCATACCTGCTTGCAGTACGAGCACCAGCTAGTTCTATACATACTTAATTCCCACAAGGTGAACTTCCCATACACGTTGCGTCTATACCGATCACTACCTACTTCCAACGTAGTAGTAGTTAGCCTTGACCCCGGAAATACACGAGTAAACCGACGGAGAATTTCGTACCTGCCCGACCTCCCGCGCAACACTTCCACACGTTTCCCGTACACGTGATGATCATTCCACCAACATGACGAGCTATTGCGCATCCGAGGTAGAAGACCATCTTCTACCATCCTGCCATACACACTGTACACACGCATTCAACAAAGCTCACCCCCAAACCCGAGATCTGAACTGCACCAAGCAGCGTTGCTACGTACGGGCGACCACGTCCACGCAGACGGGAGCTCTGTATTTCCCTCGGGGGCAAATACGCGACGAAAATGACGAGAGGAGAGTACTAGTGCACGCAGTCGTCAAGTCAAGTCACGCCACGAAGGTCTTTACATGGAGGGAGTCAGCGACGCAATTGCAAGGGCGCCGGATGACGATGACACACGCGAGGACCTCTGCGCCAACCGTCTATTTCGGTTTCTGGAACAGGCGCGAGATCTCAATCCATCACTGTTTCCCAGGCCGGAGAGACCCGCCCGTCGCATTGCTTTTGAAGGCTTGCAAGTCAGTGTTGTGGTTGTCATTCGTCGTCTGGCGCATCTTGGTCCGTGTGGTTGGTGAGTGAGTGAGTGAGTGAGTGGTACGTATGAATCATTTTTTTTTGGATACATATTCATACGTATACATGATATCGAACTACATATCATTGAAAATGCGTAGTATTATTGTGATACTGGATAATTATGATTGGAAATATCTCCAAATGCTGGAAGTTGATCTGGAACGGGCATTTCAAATCCTGATTCGGCTTTGATTATCTATTCCACATCCCAATTCAGCATGAGATGTCCATTCCATTCCAGATCAGGTTCCAGTATTGTGATATGTTTCCAGGCGTATTGAATTTTATTGTATTTACTAAAGTGTATTTATACAAACCTGTAATTATACATGGCGGAAATAGTAGCTAAAGGTCCAATATCAGCGCCCGTTGCACTGGCGCATACTTAATTATCGCAACACTATTGCAAATACGATATCTCGCTGGCTGATCATCTCGGCCGACAAAGATATTGATTCCGCATCTACTCAGCCGGTCCTCCACGCTGCAATGCGGATCGAGATTTTCAGGAGAACGGAAGGGGTCATGTGCGCGTTCACCGCTGGCCATGTTTCAAGATGGGAATGCTCAGCGCATCGACGAACCACCACGCCCGATAGATCCGAGCACCTCGACAACGGGGAGTGCGAGGATCGTCACGACACGCGTGCAAATCGGATGCGGCACCACATCTGCACACCGACGCAAAGCACAGCATAGCCATTACAATTGCGTACCGAGCATCACGGGAGGACCGTCTGACGTCCTGGTCCTCATAGAACCATGCTCCACGTGACGTTGCCGAGCCGAGAGGAATCTGCGGCGACGTTCTTTGCGATCGAGATCTTGGAAAGTTCATCGTTCTTCGTTCATCGTTGCTCCATATCCCCCATTCGTCCCATACCCCGCGACCTCACTCCACCATCATCAAGATGGCACCACATGCGTCACACGGCCCGCGAACATCTCCCGACGTAAGGGGATTCTCCCCCTTGCTCATTCCATGCCATGCCGCAAGGGATGCCAAGCCGCCCCGCGTGACGTGTCGTACATGAAATCCGATGGGTATTTGTCGAGTTTCCTCACTTGCTCCAGTGGCCACTGGCCACTGCTCGCCAAGACTTCTCTCGCCTCGTATCCCCACGGACGGGCGTCGCACGATTGCAACGCTGTGGCTTTTTGCCCGAAGATGGATTTGGGGAAGTGGATCGGAGGATCCGATGACCTGCCCTCGCATACAAGCTCTCGTATGGAGAGAGGGCTGAACTGAAGGATACGGCATTGTGGGTTGTGGGGTGATTGCGCGGAAGCGCGTATAAAGTAATGAGATACTCTCCTTCTGAGGCTGTGTATTGGGGTTTTGGTTTCTGGGAACGACGCGCGCGATTAAGTACATGGTGATAAGAGCCTTTACACTTGAGATTTCTGGATGATCGTGATCATGGCGAGCATGTACCCATCCAAGAGTTTGGTCTTGGGATTTGCCTTTGCGTAGGTTTTCTTTTGCGTCGTCAAGATCTATTGTTTCCCTTGAACTGTATTGACTGCACTGCTCGCTCAACCCACTAATGTAATGCTGAGGCATAGCATCCTCCATCTAAGCAAGGCTTATAAGCCTGGTATCAAGACCGTCACCGTCACCGTCAATCCATGCACCCTCACTCCAACCATTCCTACAGTCTCGCCAGCCTCTCCATCGTCACCGTGCCCAACCATCACCATATCCACCTCTCATACCTCCTGTCCGCCTGTAAGTGCACCCCGCCGCATCAACACTCTACCCATCCACGCCTCCCCAAACCCTGAATCCTCACTCACCCCCTCCTTTCCTACCAGACAACCCCCACCTCCTGCTCCCAACAATTCTGCATCTCCGACGCCTTCATCACAGTCCCCTGCACCTGTCCCTCCTCCGTCCCCACCACAACCCTCTACACCCCCTGCCCCTCCACCTGCAGCGCAACCTGCTACACCGGCCACCAAATCTACCACGAAACATCCTGCTCCACCGCCATCAACACCTACACCTACACCCCTCCCCTCCCATCCAATACCACCCCTACAACCAAAAGCCTCCCCACAACAAACAACCTCGTCACCTGCTCCTGTCCCTACTACCCCCCTTACCCCACAAACTGCATCTTCCCCTGCCCAATCCACACCCCCAGCACCATCATCACCGTCCCCACCACCCCGGCGCCCTCCTGCCAAAGCATCACCCTCACAACCGGTGATTCCTGTCCCTCGATAGCAGGCGGTCCCTGCACGACTCCCGACGTGCGTATACCCCCCTCCCTTCTCTTCTCTTCTCTTCTCTTCTCTTCTCTTCTCTTCTTCCCACCTCCAGCTATCTATCTATCAATCTATCAATCTATCTCTCCATCTCTCCAACCCCTCTTTCCCATCCACCACCCCCACCCCCCCAAAAAACCCAAAACCCAAAACCCAAAACCCAAAACCCAAAAAACCAAAAAAACAAAACGCTAACACCCTCTCCACCAATTGGAAACAAAAACAGTGCATCGCCCTCTCCACCGTGACCATAAACTGCCATTGCGGCGGCGCAATCCCCACGGCGACGAGCTGCAAGACGACGTGCGACGGCGCGTGTGGGACGACGTGGGTGACGCTTGCGCTGCCTTGTCCTACCGTTCCGGGGGAGGGGCGGTATTGAGAGGGGAGAGGATCGATGATGGATGTGGCTGGCTTGTTCTGGGGCTTGGGGCTTGGGTTTGGTTTGGTTTGTGGTTTTGGATGTCGACACTCATTGTGAGATGTGGATTGCGGATGCCCGGTCTTCGATCTTCACGCTCTCCCTGGAGACTTTTGGTCCATCTCCAATCAGGATTCGTAGCTTTGGGGCAAATTTCTTGATGGCATGCATCATGTACCACGCTCATCTTGATATGTATATATATATTACTTTTCTAATTTGGCCATTGGCATGATGATTGCCGCATGTGTTTGGGGGCGAAAAAGTATGTATCATCAATCCTCTTCTTCCTCACTGCTCACTTCCTCTCCATTCGCGATAGCCTCTTCTCTGATCTTCCTCGCCCTCTCCCGTTTCTTTTCCAATATCTTCTTGAGCCCCTTCGCTACATTAAAAACACCGTTGGTCCCCGCCCCGCAAGCCGCGCAACTGGGATCCTTTCTATATCTCTTGAGCGCGCAGCTTTCGCAAAAATAATGCCCACATTTTGTGATGATCGGTTCCTTATATTTCCCCTCGCACAGTATACAGGCAAATGGGATATTCTCCAACAGCGCATCGTCATCCTCCTCCTCCTCTTCTCCCTTACGATCCGCACTCGCGATCTTTGTCCCCCCCAACGTTTTCTTGCCTCTTGTAACATTCTCCCATTCTTTATCTAGTTGCCAACCCGCTTTGTAGTCTTCACGCGCATGTAAATATTTGCAATTGTCACCGAACCCGCAAAAGCCGGTGGTTTTGTAATCTTTACACACATCTGGTGCGAAATCTGTTACGGTGATGGTGCGAATATTGGTGGGTGCTTTGACGGGTCCTACAATACGATTTGGCGCGTCGGGATTCTTTTGTATGAATTTGGTGCTGTTTGCCAATCCCTTGTAGGTTCCATCGGGTGCACCGTCAGCTGTGGGTTTGGAGCGGGTGGTTCCTAAGAGGTTCTTGGAAGATAGAGCATCTGTTGCGTTTTCATCGTACCAATTGTTGGATTTGGTTGCGTCATTGGAGGAACGGATGGTCGTGCTGTGAGATGCGGTATATTTTGTTGCGGAGAGATCGGTTGGATGAGATGAGTTATTGTTAGTTGTTGACGAAGCGGTTACTGCGCCTGTATTCTTCCTTCTTCGTTTTATTCGATGCCCACTTTCATCTTCGGAGGAAGAGTATCCTGATGTATCATCGTCACTATCGGCAGGTGGTGGCGTTGCAGCTCTTTTGCGAAAATTGGATTTCCCTTTTGCGGATCTCTTTTTAAATATAGCTACTGGTTGTGTTGCAGTTGATGGCGCTGCGATAGACTCAGTGTTATCCATTATATGCTTTTGGCTTCGTGGTTGAATAAATAGATTGATTTGATGTCTGTGGTTATGAGTGAGTACGAATTGCAACCAGTGCAGGTCGACTTCACGAAAGGCTGAGAAGTTAAGAAAGTTGAAGCTTATCAAGCTAGATGAATTATTAGGTAATCAGCCTTATCGATATGTAGCCTTAGGCATGATTTGTCAGCGTGACATCCACTCTGGCATACTTGTAATATGAGAGATTTTCTTCAGGTACCACACCATTGGAAGTCTGGTAAATGCGCCGGGCCGTAACTTCTTACCTAGTGTGGTAGTTGGAGTGAGGGATCAGACAGATCCGACCTTTCCTGAAATGGTAATAAGGGAATAGCTTCCTTTTCTTAATCTCAAGTATCCCTATTCGAGTATTTGTTATTGGGTAGGGAGTAGGTAGGTAGGAGGTAGGAGGTAGGAGGTAGGTAGGTCTGTCTGATGGTCGATGGCCATGAGATCAATTGCTTATTACTAATCAGGTAGGTAAGTAAGGTACTAGTACGGAGTAGATACAATAATCATAAAAGTACAGAGTAGTTCTAAATTACGAGCACTAGGTCAAACGCAGGTAGTAGGTCCCAGGTAGGTATACATAATATTCATTATTTTATTCTCGTCATCATCATTCGTATTAGTTCGTTATGCAACACTAATGTCAACCTTTTCGGCAAATCAATACTAGTCTCAAAGCGAAACTCTTTTATGTATCCATTTATGACATCTTCTCAACTTTTAACTTTTCATCGTCTCTCGTTGCTATTTTGATTTCTATTTTGATTTGATATGTATTATTGTATTGTACGCGTTGTTTATCTTTGATCCAATCAATTCAGTTGAATGGAATCGATTTGTTGTCCCTACCTAGGTAAGTTGAGTTGTTCAATCCATTCATTCCTTTGATGGCACCTTGTTATGAATGCATGCAGACCTATCCCATTCTACGTAGCTCCCTACCTTGGTCGCAAGATAGCATAAAATGAAAACACATACAATAATGAAAATGGATCTCTTACTAGGAAGGAACTTTATCACTTCATCACATACGGAGTACAGAGTATCTCACTCATTTGGTCCATCACGGCTTATAGTACTGATGATGATGATGATGATGATGATGATGATGATGATGAAGAAGATGATGATGATGATGAACGATGCTGCTATTGACCACAATCAATTGACCACAATAAGAAACAATAATGAATATATCAAATGTCCACGGGTATATATACTAGACAGATGTAACTCAAGGATGAATCAATACTACAGTAGATAGCTATCTAGATACTGTAGATATCTAGATACTAATAAGTAGCGACTAGGTAGATACTAGGTACCTAGGCAATCATCATCTAATAATAAATAAACAAAGATAATTACATAGCAACAATAATTATAATAATAATAATAATAACAGCTGGGTAATAATAACAACAACAAAAACAACAAGAACAACAATAAACAATTCTCATTATAATAGCAACGATAATAGTAATAGTAATAATTATAATGATAATGATAATAACAATAACAACAACAATAACAATAACAATAATATATCCATCTATTTTCTATTATCTATTACCTATCTACCTACCTACCTACCTACCTACCTATCTACTTACTTCCTAATTACTACTACGATCAGTCCATCCCATCTCAACCAAAACAATTTGCATAATTATAAAAACCAAAAAAAAAAACGACCAACGCTAGAATTTGTTCATTCTAACTAAATTCACTTAAGACTGACTGACTTCACTTCATTCTCTCTTGATCCTTGACCTTGACCAATATGAACGAACTTTGATCTTTGGAACTTTGATCTTTGAACTTTACTCAAAAGTTCTCCTCCTCCTACTCCTCCTTCACCTTCTCTTTCTCCTTCTCCTTCTCCTTCTCCTCCTCCTCCCTCTCCTCCCCCCTCTCCTCCTCTTCCTCTCAAACCCAACACAGCAACATCAACAACAACATTTAAACATCCAAGCGCATTCACGGTCGTCTGTACCTCTTGTTTTCTTTTCGTGTTCAACATCAACACAGTCCACTCATTTTTCTCTACCAGTACTTAATTAATTCTCCCCTTCTTTTCTTGTTCCACCAGTGTTCTTACCGACTACCACTTACTCTTATCCTCACTCAGGTTACTTCTAAACTTCTCTTTTTCAACTGCATCCGTCCACTGCTAGTTGCTGTTACCATTCATTCAAAAAGGTAACGATCACAGCGGCGATATAAAGTTACCTACTCGAATATTTACCATTCTGATCGTGTCAAGAGAGTGAAGCCCAAAAGCCCCGACATTGTGTACCCAGGTGGTTCGGAAAGGCACCGATCGATTATATCAACACGCGAACCTTCCTCTTCCCCCTGGCTTCCCCAATATTGCTTGAGGTTCCCCATCAACAAACTTCAGATCAGACTAAACTTGTTCAACATACCATTTCTACATACCGCTGGTGCTTTCCTTACCTGTAGTACTACCTCATTTATTCTCGTCGGACAGATTACTCTTGGTACCGCATTTGTTTACTCCGATCCACGAATACGAACCAGTCCGGCACTTTTCGAGAAACCCCAAGTCCTACCTGGGCGCAGAGGGTTTCTCAATCTACAAGACTTGTCTTCAATCCGAAATTATCTTATCCTTTCATACACCTTAAATTGCGGTCACCACAATGTCGACCTCAATAGCGATGGATCATCCGTCAATCCTGTCCGACACTGGAGACAGCAATAGCAGTAATGATCCATTTTTGTCCCCTCCATCCGTTCTGAGCGGCCATCGATTCTCTCATTTCGATAAACAACTATTTGCGCTTGGCCCTTCAACATCTCCCGAACAAGCCAAACGGGCATTGGAAGCGCACCTTGCAGAGACGGAACGAAGAATCCAAGAGGCATCGAACCTAGGTACAACCCTTCTGCAGCAGAGAAAGGATTTGGGAGAGCGCTTGAAGGAGGTTGAGAAACAACAGAGCGAAGGAGATATTACGCCGGAATTGCGACAGAAGTTGGTTGATATTGAGAAGGAATACAATGAGGTTGGGAGGGAGACAGCCAGAGCGTTTTTACCAAAGTCAAGAGTATCTAGCAACGAGATGGGCGGATCACCTCTTACTGATAAAGTATGGATTCATCATCGTTACATCAAATCTAATCTTACTAACACAATGTAGCGTTCCGCAAGCCCCTCCAAATTCGAAAGTCAAGCTACCGCTACTGCTTCTCCTTCAAAATTCAGTGTTCCCAATCGAAAGCAGCGAAATCAACCTGCCAACCGGGTACATGATATCGAATTTGCGACAGAAATTAGTACTTCCTTGTTAGCACAAGTTCGTCATCTACAAGCACTCTTAGCGGAGAAGGAGGAAACTCTCAAAACGGTTGCGCTCGAAAAATCGAGATTGGAAATAGAGGCCGAAGGTTTTACCCAGCGATTGAGGAGTCTTGATGAGAGCGAGAATAGATACAAGGACGAAAATTGGAATCTAGAAACTCAAATCCATGAACATTTGGCTACTCAGAAAGAAGCATCGGAACGTGAAAAGAGATTGACACAAAGTCTAAGTCTCCTGCAAGCTGAAAAGGGTGCTGCGCAAAAGGAATTGGATGAGATCAAGTTAAACCATGCTAAGCTCCAAGATCAACACGCATCCACAGTGAAGCATCTCGATGTGGAATTAGGGACCGCTAAGCGAAGCCTGACCATATTCGAAAACCGAAAAGTTGGCTCTGCAGAAAAAAGTCGAAGAATTGATTGGTCAAAATCAAGAGCTGGCGCGAGCGGTAGCACACCATCGAAGCCGAGTTGAGGAACGTGAGGCATCTCAGGGCAGTGGCGAGGAAGAGCCTCAGACAACAACTGACAACAACACTCCTGAGCACTCTCCACCTCCATCGCCAGTTAAAATGACTCCGAGACATAGCATGCTAGAATCAGAAACTCTGAAGAGCTCTCTTCATCATGCTCACAGGATGATACAAAATCTAAAGGGCAATATTCACCGTGAGAAGACAGAAAAGTTGGAGCTAAAGCGCATGCTGCAAGAGGCTAGAGATGAGATCGAGGTCGCTCGTCGTGGCGAACCACAGGTTGACTCCCCTGGTCCTAGGAGAGCCCGAAAGAACACTCCTATTTCGGTCAAGAAACCATTCAAAGTCGGTCAACTTGGTGGCATTAGGAACAGCAGGAGTGAAGTCTTGATTGAAGAACATCAACAAGATCACCTTGAAGACGTTAACTGGGAGGACGATCATGAACAACCAAGTCCTAGCCGTGGTTCTCGCGCCATGGGTACTGCTACTGCTCCTGGTGCAGCTGTCGCAGCTTCGATAGGAGCTGGAGTTGTTAAATCTTCCCACCAACTCTTCGGCAGCTCCACTGAGCAAAGTGATGCTTTCGAGACGGCGAATGAGCGCAACACAGAGACGGAAGATTTCCAGACTGGTGTAGAAGATATGACTGGGGCGGATGATACAGATACAGAAACGGAGAAAGGTGGCACTATTCGTGCAAAGCCTTCACGTGGATCTATCGCTTTGTCTAAGGTTGGCAATCGTGATTCTTTCCAGAGCACTGCTTCAACTTCCGACGATGAGTACATGTATGAGGATGCAAAGACACCCGGTATCCACCCACAAAGATTAAGACTCAAAGTCAGTCGTAATGGTAACCGACGTTCGCGCGTTCCTAGCGAGGATGCTCAGGCAGAAAGTCCAATTGATTTTGCCGATATCAACAAGGAAACTCCTCAACCGGCTAGACAAAGTTTAAGCTTGTTTGCAGAATTAGGTGAGTTGGGAAGTGACGACGAATCTGTTGCTTCGGGTACTCAAAGTCGCTATGCCTCGAGAGGTAATACACCGCAGTCATCAAGACCAAGCACCGCTAGGAATGTCCCGGCTTCAGCCACTGTACCACCAGTACCCAGAATCCCAATGACCGATTCTGCGACGATGACGGAGCCTTGGGAGCCTGAGCCTCATACACAGAAGACTACTGCGCCAATATTGTCAGGCCTTGCTGGTGCTGCACTTGGTGCTGCAGGTGGTGTTGCGGCTGCCTTGGGTTTCAATGCAGAACATGATCGTGTCGTGTCACCAGAACCTCAAGCCGAACCTCAAGTGGTTCCAACCCCTGTTGATACTGCAACGAGCGAGCCTCTGATGAGAGAAACTCAACCCGCGGTTTCACTTCCATATATTGAGCCGCAGGCATCTGAAGTTGCACCAGAACCTGAGGCTACCACGTTTGTTTCAACAGAGGCTCAGCATGCTTCCCCACAAGTTCTAGGTAGACCCCCAATGTCTGAAGCTGCTAGTCAATGGCACGAAGAGCAAATGAAGCAGCAAATGGATGGCCTATTGAAGGTTCAACCGCAACATGATGTTGCACGACCAGTGTCGACAACATACAGCGATATGAGTTCGCAGTATGATACTGAGCTCATTGACGAGAAGTTGGACAGGTTCCCATCGCCTCCGATTTCGCGTACTAATACATCGACGACGAATTTGGCAGCGGCAGAAACAACTCCAGTTGTTCCATTGACGATATCCACCATCAGATCTGAACATATCGAGGCCGAACCAATTCCTGAGATTGAGCCAACACCAGCTGCTCCGCTGACAATATCCACGATTCATTCCGAGCAAATCGAGCAGATTGATGCTGATCCGGTCTCAGTTGAGCCATTGTCGATATCTGCTATTCGTTCTGAACATGTCGAGCCAATTGTCATTGAGGAAGCTCGTTCAGAATCACCTGTCCTTCCCGCTATTCTACCATCTACTCCAAAACACGCATCGAGACCTGATTATTTCTCTGTATCACCGGGTCTTGGCTTCTCTACCATTCAGTCCGTAGATACAGAACCTATTGCACCTTCCACCCCGAGAAGTCCAAAGAGAGATGGTGTTATGCTTTCTAGGCTCCCAGTTACGGAGAGCAAATCTATGAATGAGGACAAATCAGTTGAGGCCAGATCCCCAACTATAGAGAGTAGATCGGTAGACGAAGTAAAACCAGAGCAGGATATCAAGGTAAAGGAAGAGCCTCATACACCAAAGACTGGATTTATGAATTCCGTTTTTGGCGGCTGGAATAAAAAACAGCCTAGTACACCTATTATTGCTGAGGATGAAACAAGTCAATCACCAAGTCAATCACCAGCGGTCGAGACACCAGAATCTCAACGACCTTTCAAGGTAGTATCAGGCAATGCCACTGAACGATCTCCCAAAAAGCCTCGCATTGAGATGGCAGATGAAAGTTCCCAAACAGCTTTGACGGCGGAACAAATAGACCAAATGCTCAATAAAAGCAAGAGACAAGAAGCCATCATCGCCGAGGATGGACAGAAGTCTCCTATTAACTCACCGCCCCATTTGACCAACACTCCTGTAGCTCTCAAATTACGCAAGTCACAAGAGAGCCTTGGTAGCACTAGTCGCTCAAAATCAAAGAGTTCTGACCTTGAGTCGCCCGCTGATGTTGCTGTAAAAAGACCTACAAGTTCTGGAAGTGGAAGAAATGCATCCACCTCAAGCATCCATCCACCCTTGCCTTCAGACCATAGACAAGTCATTGCTGCTGCTGCTCAACGTACAGGCTCTGCAGGTGGATCGGGTGATCACAGAAATCTTGATACTCTTACCGAGGATGAGCAGGACCATCAACAGCCGCAGCGAACAGGTTCGTCCACTAGCGCTGGGACTGGTGCTATGGGTCCTCCACCACTTCCATCTAATTCCAAAACCCGACCGAAGACTCCAAGCTCTCAGACCCACGGATCCTCAAAGGTAATATCGACTTCAAAATATAGGAATCCATCTACTGAGCGCGATGTGCAATCTCCACCTGGAACTGGACGATCAAGGCACTCCTCGGTATCTTCGTTCGCATCTGAGGTCGATACTCGCTTCAATCTGCGCGCTGGGAATTCCAATGCCACAAGGGGTAGAGCCAAGCACTGATCCAAGGATGATTAATGCTATCACTCAAACTATGATTGGTGAATATCTTTGGAAATACACTCGCAAGGCTGGTGGTCGTGGTGGAATGTCTGAGAATCGCCATCGACGTTATTTCTGGGTTCACCCATACACAAGAACATTGTACTGGAGTGACAGAGATCCTTCAACTGCTGGTCGCTCAGAGCTAAAGGCAAAGAGTGTCGCCATCGAAGCTGTGCGAGTAGTGACTGATGATAATCCCATGCCACCAGGGTTGCATCGTAAGAGCTTGGTTATCTTGACCCCTGGTCGAACTGTGGCAGTTCACTGCTAGCACAGGACAACGTCATGAAACTTGGTTCAATGCTTTGTCATATCTACTTCTACGCACGGGAGAAGATGCTGTTGCCGATACTGTTGAAGTTTCAGGTGCGCTTACCAGCGAAGAAGTCAACGAGTTCAATCCTGGCTATGGTCATGCGCATCTTGGTAGCAGACGAGGACCTGCCTCCCTGTCATCATACAACAGTCGGACTACCCGCAATGATTCGCCAATTAGCAAGGATAGACGATATTCTACTATGCATCCCCGTCTAACATCAAGACCATCCAGACCGGCATTGGGTTCAAACACTTTCTCTCGACTAAGCAGCTATTTGCTGCCTGGTGACGGAAACAGAACCTTCTCGGGCCGACGAAGCCGAAGTGTCAATGGCGCTGCATCGAGCATCTACGAAGCTAGTGAGGTTCATGATAGTGCTGAGGATATGAGAGAACAAATCGAAAGACAAGATCGAGAATCCGATAGACTAGAGAATGTACGAGCATGCTGTGACGGTAAGTCTTGCCTGCAGTTGAAGACTTTGAATTTCATCTAACTCAGTGATAGGCAAACATGATGTCGGACATCTACATCATGAAATACCAAAAGGCCGTCAGACCATAAGTGCAGCATCAGGCTCTTATCGACAGACACATCGTGCACCAAGCCGAACCAGTCAGAGACCTAGCGAGCCAAGCCAACAAACTTAATTCCCTGCATCTTGGGGTAAACAACGAGATCCCACTTTCGAAAAGCTCTTTACGAATTCATGCCTCTCCTTGAGTCTTACTTTCGCCCAACTCGATCAGAAGAATCACTTCCGTTTTCCCCTCATTTAAGGCAAAGAATGTTTAACGGCTGCCAGGACAACTTCCAACCAATCTCATTTGTTCATGTTTCTCTTTATCCGTTCATAAATTCGTCCATTCGTCCATCCACAACTTTTTTTCATAATTTCTTCTTCCAACTTTGCCATCGCCATCCTTCACTGTCTTTTCTGGGTTAAGTTCATGATTATCTATCAGGGAAAGGAGTTTTTTGTTCAATCCTTTTTCGATGGATATTAGGGGGTTAGTACTAGTGCACTATGGTAGCGGGTCGGCGGGGTTATGGGAAATTGTTTCTTATCTTGTGGGATGCATTTGATCATTGATTCCAAAAAATGCACGGAAGGAGAAAGCGAAGTGCAGATGGATTAAATGGATGGATGAACGGATGAAGGAAATCTTTTTACCTTTTCTTGTGTTGTGTATGGTGACTTTTATTAATGTATTTGAGAATAAATAAATACAACAAACTGATGAATGAGAATGAGGATGAGGATATGCTCAAAGTGACTCGACTTCATGTCGAGCATGGTGTAATAAGTTGCCAAATTCTTAGCCAGAATTTCCATCACCCCTACTACAAAGTTACAATATTAGCCATGTCAGTTTATCACCCACACTAGCATCCTCCTCTCATAAAAAGTTGCGCTTAGTAGTCTACGGCAACCTCTCATCAGGTTCACTCAAACCATCACACTGTCCGATGTCCTAGCTGGCGCATGAGATTTTGGTTTTAGCATCATCTATTGGATCTCTTTTTTGCTATGCTATGCGATACCATTTTCTTGCGTTCGACAACTACCAAGTCCCAAGGCCATGTGCCTGCCGTACGGGCTAAGTCAAGTCCTCCACCGGTGTTCTTCTCATGCCGCTTCCTCCCTTGCTGGTGGTGTCATCATGGCTTGTCCAGTGCCGGCATGCGTGTGCGTGCTCATCCGTCTTCACGCGGGTCCTCGAGCTCTGACGCGGAGAACATTCCAGGGCGGGCTTGTTGCTTGGAGCGAGGCAAATCTTTCGTCGACGCGTCTGACTCTGGGTTTTTGCGATTGCATCTTTTTTCTTTAGCGGATGTTTTTTTTTTTTTTTTTTTTTTTTTTTTTTTTTTAAAAAAAAAATGCATCTTGGATAGATTGGGAACAGCAATCTTGGTATTTTTTTTTTCTATGTGGTTGAGTTTATGTATGTATATGTATATGTATATGAGGCTAATACGTACGGGAGCGACCCTCGTTTGCGCTGCACATTCGCTCTCCTCGACTGTGAACCAGTCGGCCGGGTTAGTCGTAGGCGCTGACTATCTATCACCTAGGTACCTCGTGAGTAAATGCTTTGGAGATAAACACATCACATCACACCACACCACACCACACCACACCACACCACACCACACCACAACATGCAGAACAGCGGCGCGATTGGCGCGCACGAAACCAGCCATCTGATGATGGAATCCCATCAATCGACTCTCGAGCAACACTTCGGCGCCCTGCTCATCGATAAAGGAATCATGGCCCATCCCACTCCTCGCCGGTCCGCGCTACAGACGCACCTCTGCCCGCCCTCGCAGCCCGAGATAGAGACTCGAGGATTGATAGTGGAGGCTCAGCGTTCCTGTTGGGCGGGTGGTGGCGGAAACATGGATGGATGGATGGATGGGTGGGTGCGCGGGCTTTTTGGCTTTATTTACGTGTGCTCGCTCTGGATGGAGTGGTTAGGTGTAGAGAAGAGTGGCGTGGCATCAATACTGCGTCCGCGCAGCTTTGCTTATGAGAGAGGTGGGGTATGTCGATGTTTGGGTCTACTGAGGAGGGATGGTTTTTGGGGGATAGCGAGCTTGGTGTTTGTGGTGGGTTTTTTCCCCTGCGAGGATGGTGATACTTGGAATCGTTTTGCCGAGCGTGATCTTGTAGTTTAGGTTATTCTTATTCGGTGTAGGGCATGGCATGTTAGTGGTGGAGTCGATTCTTGGAATGTTTGCACAGTTTGACCATGGAATGGTTGGGGTGACGTGGGGGGTTTTTTTCTCGAGTCTCGAGCATTTTGTGTTTGTGAGAGGAGGGGTTGCGGATCGAGTTCACGTCTACATCCCTGGTGAGTTCGGTCTGAAGTCCAGAAAAGGGGAGGAAGATAAGAATGGTTGTGATTATGAGTTCTTTTGCGCGACGGGTTTTGCTAGTCCTTTGAGACCAGGCGGATTTTAAGTGCGCACTGACGATTTGATGTTTTTGACGTATTTGTTTCTCGCCTCGGTAGTCTTAGGTTTGGATAGGCTATGGAGAGGACTTCGCTTCAATAGGGAGCAGTCTAAGTATCGGTAGATGGAATGAAAAAGCCTACGTCGATTATAATGCATGCATACTTTGTGTTGACCGTGTCTATTGCCATTGAATACGCGTACGCATGTGATAGAGCCGTTCAGGCAAGGGCATGGAAAGAGGGAGAAGTGGCACAATGTGACAAAGCGGGATGGATTACAACAAAACCGATCAAATGACATGCGTACAGCTGAGACGACCGAATGGCGAGCTCGGTATCGGATTCTAAAGACGTCCTGGGTAATATGTGAATAGGTTCCCCATAAACTATCGTAGAGTTCTCTGATGCCAATCCACGCAACGAACAGAAGTACTTGCATAGGGACAAAAAAAGTTTCTAGGAAAATGAACGCCTCAATTGTCTTCCTAGGATTTTGGTTCTCTGGCGCTTGTATCAGAGCCTTTGTACCTGGTCCTTGCGGGCACTCTAAGAATAAGATGTAGTGCTAGAATGGAATAAACTAGAACTAGCATTTCATGGTTCGTAATCCATTCTTGTCATATTATCAAACAAAATGCTTTGCTTGGACATTGATCTGCCATCCGGGTTACGAATCACACCGGCAGGCACTTCCGCGGCGCCCTGACCTGATTAGTGACCTGACCAGCGATGAAACTTTTGATGAGGCGAACGGCCGCTAATAGCTAGAGGTGCAGGAATGAGGTAAGAAAGCATAGATCTCCCAAAAGCAGATAGCCTATGTGTGTGTGTTGCAGCGACTAAGCTAGAAACATCAAGAAGCGGCAGATCATGGTAGAAACTGGAGGGATGCAAGACTCTGAAAGTGGAAGGGTGAGGTCATGTTTTCAAAGACTGCCGGTGACCATGTTGGCTATTGGGTCGAAGAAGAGGTACAGAGTGCGGAGTACGGTATTTCGCACAGGAGGTTTGACGGCGAGGAAGGAGGTTGGGGCACATCAAGGCTATCTGGACCATGTGGGGATGATCGACACCGTCGAAGCAAAACATCTCTACTTTTTGATATCTTCAACTTCTTGTGCAACCAATAGATATCGGCTATACAACGGCTTGCTACATCCTCGGACGTATGAGTAATTCCACAATTCGTCAAACTGTAGGGATTATTGCCGAGGGCCTATAGGGATGGTGATACGAGAGGGGCCGTCTGAGTTGTCACGGCATTTATCATGCTCCGTATGTATTTTCTATAAGTATACATTAATCCCAATACTAACTCAGCATTATATGACCTTTGACTTAACGGGGTAGCCTAGTTCTTGCATCATTTTTGATTGACCAAAGATTTTTTTTCTTTTGCGGTTCGCAACGTTCTAAATAGTTTTCATCGAGCTATCAAAGAATTCTTTATCTTGTTGTTTGATATTTGACCCGAGATCGTGCTTTCCTCCTCAAGGTGCCTTCTACACCAATCAGTGTTTGGATTGGATTAGATTGGATTGGATTGGATTCAATATTACAATATCCAGGTGTTTACCTGCAGATATCAGACAACCAATCATTAATACCAATTGATGATTGTGGTACCCATCCATCCAATCATCATGGCTCCAGTCCTTGCGAACCAATCCCTCACAACCACCACCTTCTTCGTCCTAAGCACCACCTATCTCCTCTACAAACTCATCCAAAAAGCCCTATTATACCAACGAAGAAGAAGATTCTCCCAACAAAACAAATGTCTCCCACCCGCCGCCTACCCCCACAAAGATCCCATCTATGGCCTCGACCTCTTCATCACCAACGTCCTCGCGGCGCGTGATGCAAAATTCGTGGAGACGTTGGAAAAGATATTTCAATCACTCGGCGTCCATACCTTTTCCTCCGTATCCCTAGGCACCCCAACCATCAACACCGTCGATGTGGAAAACATCAAGACGATCTTGGCAATTGGATTCAAAGATTTTGAACTCTCTCCCAGGCGGAAGGTCGCCATGATGCCGGTGTTTGGCAAGGGGATCTTCTTATCGGACGGGATGGACTGGGAGCATTCGAGGGCGATGTTGAGGCCGAATTTCGTGCGGAGTCAGGTGGCTGATCTGGATGTCTTTGAGGCGCACGTTGGGAAATTGATTGCGCGGATTCCGAGGGATGGGGAGACGGTGGATTTGTCGAAGTTGTTTTTTCATGTTGACTATTGATTCGGGTGGGTCTTATCTTGGGCGGATGATAGAAGTTCACGTGCGGAGTTAGGGGAGAGGAGTTATGGTATGCTGACTTCTGATGGTGTTGTAGCTACGGAATTTCTCTTTGGCGAGAGTACGGAAACGTTGGACGAGGCGAAGACTGATTCGGCTGGTCACAGGTACTCGGAAGCTTATGATTATGTGAGTTGAGATCATACTGCAAATATTCAAAAAATGTATGTGTACTAATTGATACAGCTCGGTGAACAAGTCGGCAAGGAAATTCGCTGTAAGTAAATAAGGAAAATCTCCTGTCATAGTTCACAAAACCCAAGAATTACTAATCGACATAACCAGTGGGCAAATTAATCGCTCTCTTCCCCAACAAAAAGTACAGAGAGGCCTTGAAATATGTCCACTCCTATGTGCGCACCTATGTAGACAAAGCTCTCGCCCTCCAAGCATCGAGCCCATCCTCTCAAGCACCCAAGGAAACAAATCCCGAGCGCTACATTTTCCTCGAAGAACTCGCGAAAACCGGCTACAGCGCGCAAAAGATTGAAGCAGAGTTGCTTAACATTCTGCTTGCAGGACGTGATACGACTGCGAGTTTACTGACTATTCTCTTCATGGTCCTTTCCCAAAATCAAGACGTGTTCGAGAAATTGAGAAAGGAGGTGATGGCGTTAGAAGGCAGGCGTCCCAGTTTTGAAGAGATCAAGGACATGAAGTATCTGAAATGGTGTATCAATGAATGTCAGTTTCATCCCTCCTCGTTTCCCAATTGCGCAATCGCCAAGTCTGAGAAAATATTAACGACCTCAAGCATTGCGTCTCTACCCCATCGTCCCAACCACCAGCCGTGTTGCTTCTCGCGACACGGTGCTACCACGTGGAGGTGGACCTGATCAAAAATCCCCAGTTATGGTTAAGAAAGGGAGCATAGTGCTATGGAGCTCTTATGTGTTGCACCGAAGGAAGGATATTTATGGAGAAGACGCCGATCAATTTCGACCCGAAAGGTGGGAGAAGCTGAGAGTTGGGTAAGTACTTTTACCATCGACATCAATATTTGAAAAAAAAGACAACTTACTAACTGGAAATGCAAAGATGGGAATATATTGCTTTTAGTGGCGGGCCTCGTATTTGTATTGGACAGCAGTTCGCACTAACTGGTTGGTACCCCTTCATATATCCTTCTATTCCATTAGCCATGCACACATCATCGGATTGACACGAGAAGTGACTAACAAAGGCAATAGAAGCATCGTACACCACAATTCGTCTTCTGCAAACTTTCTCCAAAATTGAATCAAGAGACGCCAGACCCTTTACAGAACTGTTGACACTGACCATGTCAAATAAGTGGGGATGCAAGGTTGCGGCCTATGAATAGGCGAGTAATTGACTGGTTAAGAGTGAGGGGAAAAGGGGCGTGAGAGTGTGAAAAGAAACGGAGAATTGGAAAGAGAAAAACAGAGGAGGAAAAGGAGCAGCTGAGGAATGGAGGAGAAAACAATATGTTTTATACAAGCAACTCTCATGTGCCAAGAAAAGGCAGTTCGCGGTGGCTTATCATCTCCACTTGTAATCAATAATTCTCATTCTACTTTACAAGTTAATATACGCGGACGCAGTACTTGGTGCGGTAAACAGGCTCACATCCATAAAATCGTGCAGAGAGATAAATGCATCGGAGAAGATCACTTCAGGACACCGTTGCCATCAGAAACGTCACAACATCTCCCAGAAGATCACCCGCTCAGCACAAGCAAGAAAACCTAGCAACAGAAGTAAAAATCGTCTCACGTCATATGCTGTTTGAGGAACCCCGAAAGACAGAAAGAACCCCCTTAAACATGGCCCCCCTCCTCCCTCCCCAGAAAGCAGAACAGGGCGCTGAATCCACACACGTACCGCGCATTGCCCTCCCAAAGCAGGAAACTGCCCATCCCGCCCTGACACCAAAATTTCCATACTAGACCTCGCACACCGCAACAATGTACGGTCACACAGGACCTAAGATCTTCCTTCGCCACGAGGTTTCCCGGTACAGGTTTCGTAGAAGCAATATCTATTGATTTTGGAGCTGCAATCACCGTGGGTTGTTGACTGTTGATGTAGGATGGAGAGGAAATGAATGTATCGAAAGCCAATTGGGCATTTTGCCTTTTTTTTCCAGTCTGGTTGGAAATACGAGATTGGGATGTCTACGGCACTGCTTACTTGATTGATGAATGTATATCTGCCATATGGGAGCGTTGACCTTATCCGCGGTTGCACGGATGAGATTCCGGCATGCGATTTGTGTCTTAGCTTGTGTTTCAATCGTGGCAAAGGGTTTGTGGTTTCGTGGTTTCGTGCTTAATGCTTAGAAACTCATGATGTTCGTTAGACTGACCTTGTGGATTTGAGAGGTAGATGTATGGTTAACCATAGCGAAGATATTCGAGTTAGCTAGATTCCATCATGCTGTCTTCATAAATGGAAAAGAAAAACTAAGAATAAATATCAAGCGGTATATGATTGGAGGTACACATGTCAAGAGTAAAGACTTGATTGGAACATTGGCTGTCAACAGAGAGTTGGAACATGTAGCAGTAGTAGAAGTGCCCATTATTCGGGCCACTTGGTTAATATCATGACCTGGCACGAGAAGAGTAGAAATACGAGAGCAACCAGGCACTAGACCTATCAACTGCATGTCATGATTGCACAACTTCCATTACAAGATCAAGAACTTTAGTGATATAGCCAACTTTGGGAGGTATTACCGGTCAATGCCTGAATTTCTTTGTAAGTAAGCCGGAAAGATATCACGTTGAATGACAGCTGAAAAGTAAGAGGCTCAATACAGACCTCTAGAAACAAGCTCATCTGATATGAGAGATCATTACTCTAGTAGTGGGCAATGGTGAATGGGAGACGAAGTAATTTGGAATCCGTACAGATGTCTGTCATATTTCAAAAGTGTTGAAGTTTGACGTCAATAATGTACCATCTTGTGAAACCGAAGATTCAGGTCTACAGTTCATCATAATTGGGTACCCCTGCACCAATCAATACATTGTACTACATCGCATGTTCCCTTTTATAAACCATCATATATGTGTTGTTGCAACGCCCGATGGGCAAAGCTCCTGTGCTTGATATGCGTTTAGAAACATGATGGATAAATGGAAAAATGTTTCCAAAATCACTACCAATAAATTGAAACCGAATCCAGTCGAACGGTGGATGAATTGGTTGGCCCACGAGATATCTCGGAGTAGATTTGTGTGGCTTAGCATTACGAAAGATATGCGGGGTAAAATGAAGCTGGTTTGTCTCCTGCTGTCAGCATAAGGTGTATTTATAATTGGAGGACGGGAAAAGGACCATTCGCTTCTCTTAGTTTGCAAACGATATCTAGCACAGTTCTGATAGTGTCTGCAGTGTATCCGGCGATCCACCTTCAAGAGACTCGTAGTGCATGCATAGAGTGGTATTGGAAAGTACGTAGTTGCATCCTGGGTGGTTGTTGACGAATGCTTTACAACGCCACGATTCTTCGACGTGGGAGCTGAGCACTATAACAGACTGTATTTAATGCCATATTGAATACCATAAGGCGGTCAACAATATCGTGGCATATGAATTTGTAGCGTTGTATGTATAACATATATACCTTTGCATGCTTCATAGCTTTGCAAAGAAATGCAGGCGCATATTGATATGATAGAAGTTGACTGTGTATGCATCTGAAAAAAGAGGTCACAGGAATCGTTATTCCACTTAAGCATTAAAGATGGCTTAATATAAGCCCCAAATAATAGGTGATCTTTGGATGAGTTTCAACACATTGTCTTTTTGTGAGTTAAGTGTCGTTTTGATTTGTCAATTGAGCCATGAATAACGCCAGACTTACTTCTCATGTTGTAGCAAATTTAAAGTAGGTTTTTTAGAAAAGTTGACCTTGACCGATCCTTCGGTGTATAATTCGAGGCTCGATGAAAAAAGATGGGCCGGGTGACTCGGTCTGTTGTGGCCTCTCGTGGTTTGCCCATAAAAGAAGGCAGAAGGTTTGCAGAATGGCTCGCATATTGCCTCATATGTATTTGAGAAAACATTTGCCAAACTCCGTTCCCCAAGCTCTGGATGAGAGAAATTCTGATCACCTAGGTATGCTTTTTTTGACAGCCTGATACGTTCTCTGTTCTGCATTGTATATGAATCGCGATATTCAAAATAATCCGTTTCTCAAATTTACTTCTGAAGAGATCAAAAGTGTGTTTTAGAGAAGTTTGAGGGCGCGTAAGGTATAATTTAACACTCCGCGATACGCCATATAATCGTATAATGGCATCGTATGATCATCGATTAGTCCATCCTACGTTGTGAATATCACAGAAATTTGTCAATCTGCCTGTCGATTTTGCTCCGTAGCTAAGCAAAGGTTGTAGAGCCTCACAGTGAAAACGAGACCAGGAGGCACAGCCTTCTTTACTGGCCGCTTTGACAAATATGCATAAGCTAGAGCCTGATCGCATGAAAAAGTCAACTCGGGCGTTAAGAAACGGCACGTACCTTGTTGATAATATCATCCTTCCAGCAGACTGGAATAAATAACTGGATCAAGTGTTGTCCACACACTTTTGCTATTTTGTTACACGGCTACTCGGTGACTATTCGTTAGTTGTGTAACAACAAGACTTCTCTAGATTTTACCCCTCCATTCCCGTAACCCAAACACAGAAAATAATAAGAGTCCTATAATGTAAAGCTTCGCACTCCTCCTTTTCAAATACAAAACACCTCCAAGCCTTACTCTTTTATTTACCTTTCCGGTGTCCTAAAAGAACTGCAGCTTAATCACCGAGTTTTGACTTGCAATTATAGACCCTCAATCACCCAGATTGCCTTTTGAAGCTCGTAATCCATCAAGCCTTGATGTCAATTTAATAGTTTTGCCATCATCTGACTTTACTACCAGCAACTGTTGAAATGAGCCATCAAGCCCCCAGTGGTCCCCCGCCTCCACCCCCGGGTAGGCAATTTTGACAAATTTCTTTTCAGACCTTCAACACCGCTAACCAAAATTTTAGGCGGAGCTGTACGCGGTGGTCCCGGTCCACCACCACATCCATCGGGGGCCAACCCAGGCCCTCCTCCAGGTCACCCTGCTCACCCAGGCCATCCAGGTCAAGGCCGGGGACGTGGTGGACCTCCTCCGCAAATGCAAATGCAAATGCAGATACCCATGCAGATGCCTATGCGTCCTCGATATAAATCTTCTCATATAGTGGATCTCAATGCCACAGACAAACAACAACTCGACGAAGCAGCGTGCAAAAAGCTGTTGACAACATACAGTGTCCACTCCATCCGAAAAGTTATACCGACTGGGAAGGAAAAATCTACCTGGGCCAAAGCAGTAGTCACCGAAGAACCGTTATCACAAGAGGATATTGTCGCACAGCTGAAAAAATTGAAGGAATCTCCGAATACAATATCAGATAAAAAGGGAGAGCTGTTCCATAATCAGCAGGGTCAAGTCAATAGACTCTTGGATCGATTGAAAAATGAAGAAGGAGATCCAAACTTTGATTGGTCCCTTGTCCAGCTTGACAGACGAGAGAGGTCGTGCAACAAAATAAGAGAAACAGTTTTGATTACCGTGATAGTAAAGCGCACATTGAAGGACCACTTAAGCGCCATGGAAATTTACCAACTCATTGAGAAGAACAAGCAAGAAAGAATGGCGGAATTGATGAGGCCTGCAATGCCACCTCAGCCGCAGCAGGTACAACCCCCACCAAATCCGAATAGCCAACCTGCACCTATCGTGGGGATTGTTCGTACGCATGAAAAGAATGATGGCAATCGTGGAAGATCTAGAAGCAGAAGCAGGCAGAGGCCGGCTCGTTACCAATCAGACTCAAACTCTGATACCGAATCTGATAGCGACACAGCGTCAACTGGAGCCTCGACCATCAGCAGTTCTTTGGTTACTAGTATAAGTTCTCGATCCGATAAACGCCCACGAAGGTACAACTCGCACAACAGACGAGGACGTAGCCATAGCAGATACCGCCAACGGGAGCACCAGAAGAAGTACTACTCCCACAGGAGTGAGTCACCAGAGCTTATCTTCCAAGAGTTTCGGCGGAGTCATCCAAGGTCTCCTTATGTCGGAGAAATTGCCCCAATAGCCCCCGATGCCATAATTCAAGCGTTCCAGCAGGGCAGAGAAGAAGAAAGGGCAGCCGCTCAGCATTATTTATCGCAATCACATAGACCAATGATCGCCGATGAGCCATCAAGAGCTGTGATACCTGCTGGCCGTCGCGAACTTGAATATAACACAACGCTGCCACGTTGTCCATCGCGTCAATATGCAGAAGCATCAACTAGACATCTTGATGACTTGTATGCGGACGATGATCTCCCTGTTATACGGGATGCAAGATCAGCACCGCGAGATTCTGCTTATAGACGTCGTCTTTCTGACGCGGAGAGTTATATCGCTCGAGACCCTATCAGATCCAGAATCCCATTTACTGGTCTCCGCCCTCAGATACCTCGAGTTCGTCATCATAATTCATTCACCCCAAGAAGTCCACCACGATACCGATATGCTTCTAATTACAGCAGTGATAGTGCATACACATAGGAGAAACTTCCATGAGAAACTCCCCTCGGAATTAGTTGCGTGCTTTGGATATCTACTTTCCTTGAGGTTTGCCATCGTGCGTTGATGTTTTGAAGTTCGCAGTATCCTGCAGCTCTTTGGATAATTCGGTAACATTTCTTGTGTATTGATATTGTGGTAATGGTGTCCTTTTAGGCTTGATGAACGGGCGAATAGTTCAGGAATTATGCCTCTGGCCAAGAGGCACGTTGGGTAAATGAATGATTCCATGACTGATGACCATAACGTACATTCCAGACACATGTAATAGCATCAAAAGCTTGTCTTAATCAAATGCTCGAGGTTTCAAACTTTCCCCTTCATTAATCATAGGCAACCTTAAGCAAGAAGTGTAAGTGAATGAACTGTATGAATTGTGAGCTTTGATTTCATATATAGAGGAAGCAAACCTATGCGAATGATATACTTGAGTTAGTTGTTCCATGGCGCGGGGTGGGATGAGTTGAGCATAATTAGGTATTGATTGATGCCCAAGAGGAAAGTGCACAACCACAAGTCCCGAGTCAGGAGTGCATCTCGGTCTATTGAAGCATCACGAGAGACCAATTCGCTGGCAGCTTCGGCAACTTCAATCACGCCAGCCTTGGACTCCATGCAAATGTGACCAATTGTCAAAGCAAGATTGTCTCATTGATGAATCGGCATTGGACATTGATGAAATACATACAACCTTGATGGCTTATTATTTCTTTAGTAAAATGAGAGGTCCGACATGGTTAACATTTGCTTGCTTCTTCAGTTTTCTTTTTGTTTTTGATACAGTGTAATAAAAGTACAGAGGAGTTTAGAGGAGTAAGGTAGCAGGAGAGTAGAAGAATTTGCTGTGTATCATGTGACGAGATGAAGTCAGAAAGTAGCTAGTGCCTCCAGCTAGGTAGGTACTAGGTAGTTCTAGTTCTACTCCTACCTAGTCCTACTTACTTTTTGGTGGTGATGTAGATATGTACCGACTAGGTAGGTCGTACGCAAAGCAGGAGCTGATAAAAGAGAAGATCTATTGGGCCAATCAACAGAATATCATAAGGTTACTGCACCACACATTTTTGAGGCAGTTGAGGCAGTTGAGGCAGTTGAGGCAGTGACCTTACTGTAGCTAGATGTATGCAAGCTTCCATTCAATCAATTCAAAGCTTCCAAGGTTCCAAGGTACCAAGGTTCCAATGCTCCAATACAAATCATTTGCATAATCATAAGGTATGAAGTCTTACCTATCGCATTAGCATCTGATTTATCTACACTACATACCTAGGTACTTGATGGCAACACGTGTGTACGTGAAGCCATAAGATGTATGCATAGAACTATTGGTATGTAATCTTATATAGTTATATATAAATATGGCTTGATCTAAGCTTTCCAAGGTTCTTCTTGTTGGCGTTATGGATAGACACCTCCCTCCCTGCCCGTGCTACCAACGTATCTAGGGAGTCCACGGGTGTGCTTGTATGGATGAATCTGGAAAATATGCAGGTTTCCCGTACGTTATACCAGCAAGTATCATATAAATTTTGGGTCCAATGACGATTTTGGCGGGGTTTTTGGATTTTCAAAGAGTCAGGCAATAGCCAGGTCCCGCCGAGAGCTCACCCCACCTCCGAGTACAACCGATTCAAAAGAAGTCTCGATATAATTTGTAGATTCCCTTCCCCTTCCTTCTTACAAGTATACCATATCGAACAAAAAAAGACTACAACCTCACCATTATCATTAAGTTCAACGTAATTCCTAAGAACCTCTTAAATTATTTTTCGAATTACCAGAAAACTAGCAATCATGCCTCGTCAATTTTTCGTCGGAGGTAACTTCAAGATGTGAGAGCTTTTGTTTACCCTCTCCCCCCCACTAAGTAAAAGAATTTCAACTAATCTTTGCTTTCGTTTTCAGGAATGGATCCGTTGAGTCCATCAAGAAGATTGTCGGAGCCTTGAATGAGGCTAAGTTGGACCCAAAAACTGGTGTGTATCTGCTTTCATTCATGTTGCTCTGTTTGATGAGGATAGAGGGGAGGATTTGTTGACTACAATACCCCTCTTTGAGCTGATACATCTCAGAGTGGAATTATGCTAATACTTCATTTCATTAGAGGTCGTAATTGCTCCACCTGCCCTTTACCTTCTCCTTACCCGCGAGCACTTGAGACCTGGACTTGAGGTTGCTGCACAAAACGTTTTCGACAAGCCAAATGGAGCTTTCACTGGTGAAATTTCCGTCGAGCAACTCAAGGATAGCAACATCACCTGGACCCTCCTCGGTCACTCTGAGCGTCGTGTCATCCTCCAAGAAGACGACTCATTCGTAGCATCCAAGACCAAGGCTGCTCTCGATGGAGGAGTTGGTGTTATTTTCTGCTGTGGAGAGTCCCTTGAGCAAAGAGAGTCCAACAAGACCATTGAAGTTGTTACCGCACAATTGAAGGCTGTCAAGGACAAGGTTCAAGACTGGTCAAAGATCGTCATTGCATATGAGCCAATCTGGGCTATTGGCACTGGAAAGGTCGCTTCCACCGAACAAGCACAAGAGGTTCACGCCGCTATTCGCTCCTGGTTGAAGAAGGAGGTTAGCGAGAAGGCCGCAGATGAGACCAGAATCATCTACGGTGGCAGTGTCAGCGAGAAGAACTGCAAGGATTTGAGCAAACAGGAAGATATCGATGGTTTCTTGGTCGGAGGTGCTTCATTGAAGCCAGCTTTTGTTGATATCATCAACAGTCACTTGTAAGGGGCTTTAGGATTTCATGAATTACGATTGTGAATTGGGTAGTTACCCTTATCGGGCAATAAAAATAAAAGTCCTGGTAATATGATAAACTTCAAGGAATACCTGCCATACAAAGTAACATTGTGATGATATGCTTGTGCGTGAAAGTCCTAGTGCATCGGTAGACCTATGAATAGCGATGTTCAGTGCAATAGTAGAATCTTAAGCATCGTGCTGGACTCGGATGCGTGTTCTGGGTTGTAAATAGTCGAATCATGGATGTTGCCATGCTCGATATCACCAAGCTGACATACATTCTCTTCATAATTCGGGCAGCCTTGGAGTCTTTAGTTCAGATCAGGTGTGACCCTCATTTTAATTTGCTGGTATTCGTATTTATGATTAATGCACTTAATTCCTTCATCAGGCTTCCATGACGATAACGGCACTCGCCTGGTCTTGCGGCTGCTTGCTATGGTGGAAACGAAGACCCAGGGATTTTCGTGAGACAGCAGACCAGTAGACCAGATGCTGACACTAAGTAAACAGAGGATATCTAGATACACAGGTAATATGCAGCGTCAATGAGTTCCCTCGACTCATAACTATCTTATCCATACACCTGATATAGTCGAGACAGGACCCTCGGTACCCATGATTTCTTGCCCTTAACGCCAGTAATGCTGGTATTTATAATACAACAACCCTCCCCATATTCCCTTCATCAAACCTTAATCCCACCACTATGGTAAGGACTCCATATACCTCTAACACTCTCGTTGATACTTCGCACAGGCTTCTTAACTCTCTTCAACTTCTCTCCGCTCGCATCCCTCAGCAGCTCTGCTTTCTTCAATATCTGTCCATGTTCTAGATTCTTGACGCAAATAGCCTTCTCGCGGCCATTGATATAATGTCCAATTATCACTGGGTGTTTGGCGGGGCGGGGAGAAACGGTCATTTCGATTTGAGGATTGGCTTTGGCGAAGCCTGCAAGGGAGCTCTTGATGAAGGTACTGTGGCATCATAAGCACTGGAGCATTTCTAAATTCGGGTATAGAACTCACTTCATGCCCTTGGAACTACCTGCCCAATCGCAGTAATGAAAATCCATTCGTGTACACTGAAGTATGAAGGCGCCAACACCATTCTGTATTCATTATGAGCCAACTGGAATTGCCTGGATAAACTGACAATATACTTACTTGACTAGTAGTCGTTTTCCTTAATCCTGTAATCCTCATTTTGGCGGTTGTGCTGACCTCGAAATATGATCCTCCAAACTCGGAATTTCCCAACATCGAGAGGTTCGAAAGTAAGATTTTTGAGTCACGTGGCTAGCTTCGGAGCTCAAATCTCAGGTCACTCATCAGGACTTCTCACTTTTGCGACGCGACACGGTTTCTCCCAATCTTATTTCATCACTGAAACCAACACAATTCTTCTGTGGTTATTCCAAAGACTACCAATTCATTACTTTGAAAAGTTTGGGAATCCTGCATAATTCATAATGACCGATAAACTCCCACCAAATCTCCTCGCCCTTTTCGCTCCTCGACCCCCTTTGCGATGGGTTCCCCCTTCAGACCATGCTCCCGAGGACCGCAGGACTCATGTTATCACTGGCATTGCTGCATATCTTCCAGCTCTGAAGGAATACAAAGAGACCGATCAATACGTACCGACCGAGAGTTGGCTTCAACGAAAAGATCGCATCAAGCAGGAGAAGAAGGCCGCACACGAAAAGATTATTCAGGAAGCCCCCAAAACATGTGAGGGCCACCATTCATGTGCTACATTATTATTCATGTTTCATTTTTTTCCCTATTGCCAAAATATCTGAGCTATTGCTAATGTTTTGCTTGTAAAGTCAAGCCCCAAGAGGATCCAAACATTCGTGGCGATGCTTTCAAGACCCTTATTGTGAGCCGACTAGATTATGAAGCTACTGAAAAAGACTTGGAACGCGAGTTTGGTCGATTTGGACCTATCGAAAGAGTATGTGCCCTTAAATGTTATGCTTCATGCATCATGCTAACCTCTGTACTTTGCAGATTCGCATAGTTGTCGATACTCACCAACATGAAAAGCCTGGAAAAAAGATCAAGAAGCATCGTGGTTACGCATTTGTAGTTTTCGAGCGAGAGAAGGACATGAGAGGTAAAGCTGATCACAACCCCATATTCCCATACACCAACTGTGTGAATGTACAACTGGCATACAAATTTGGTTCTCCCACTTCTTGTCTTCGATTTTCTTTCCTTCCTGTTGCCCAGATCAAGGTATATGAATATGGGTAAATGACTGACAATTGCGCCTTGCTCGCGCTTCGTGAATAGCTGGTTTAGAAAACTGTGATGGTATCAGAATCAAAGACCGTCGAATTAAGGTTGACGTTGAGAGAGGTCGAACCGTGAAAGGATGGGTACCTCGCCGTCTCGGAGGTGGACTTGGTGGCCGTGGATATACTAAGGCTGCCGTTTCACGACCAATGGGTCCTGGTGGATTCAATGGTCCACCTGGAGGTCCCGGTGGTTTCCGAGGTGGTTTCCGAGGTGGTTTTGATGGAGGTAGAGGTCGTGGTGGCTTCAGGGGAGGTTTTGATAGAGGTGGATTTGGTGGCGGTGGACGAGGAGGAATCGGTTACCAAGGCCGTGGAGGCTTCGGTGACAGAGGTGACCGTGGTGGGTATGGAGGCTCCAATGGCTATGCTCCTCCTAATGCACCAGCTGGCCCAGGGGGTGGTGGCCGTGGAGGTTTCAGCGGAGGCTATGGTGGAAGAGGTGGTGGAGGTTTTGGTGCAGGATCGCCCGATCGAAATGGTCCAGGGGGACCAAGTGGTGGGTATGACTCTCGTGGAGGCCGCTCATATGATGACAGATCCGGCGGATACCGTGGCAACAGCAGTCGTGGCTATGGTGATCGCGATGGAGGTCCTCCTCGCGGAGGCAGTGGCAGCAATATGGAGCCGGTAAGACCCCGTGATGGTAGCGGATACCGTGATAGAGATGGTCCCAGAGATGGCCCTAGAGATGGAGGATATGGCGGCCGACCACGCGAAGACGATTCAAGAAAGAGACCTTATGACAGCAATGGATATGAGGAAGATCCTCGCAAATTACGAAGGTATTAGGTACAACAGGACTGGCTGGGTGGGTTCAACAGTCTTGTGGTGGGTTTTTCGAATCTTCCATCTTCCCTCCCTTGTTCACCAGGTGTAAGCGGTTTCATCGATACAAGTTTTCACCCAAGGTAGTGTGTTTCGCCTAATCCACTTGCATGCTTTTCGGCGGCGTTTTGATAGTACGGACAAAAGTGGCTTTCTCTCACCATCACCCCTTATGGTAATGCGATTCCTTTACTACTACTGCCCTTCACGACACTCAGCAACCCGGTGTTTCTCTCAATGGTTTGGTATCATGTGGCTGGTTTCTCTTTCACGTACGGGGGCTTACTTTGATCCGGGGAGGTATGATCAGAGGTAAGAAATATGTACTACCTGACCATCTTCATTTAGTGCTTCGGCAAACCTGTCAATTGGCTAGCAATAAGGTCTCTTACATGTATGATCAAGAAGGGCAAAGTGAAGTTTATGGGGTAAGATGGATAGCTCGATATAGCACTCAGGAAATTGCTGTTTTAATTTTTGAAGTATACATATATTCCTTAACAAAACGTGGCGCCGGTAAACGCCTCATAGTCTAGTCTTCTTTGACTGTATGATAGTTTAGAACAGAAACGACGATCCGAAATGTTTTTTTTCCTTCTCTACTACTTTTACTCGCTCATTTCCGTGGCCTCTATTTCCGTTACTTCCTGGTTGGCTGCGCTCCAGTATCTGTTTAGAATTAGACAAAGCCTGTGTGAAGAAGAGTGAAAGCAAAACTTACGCAACTAATTGAACGGTGAAGTCTGCAGTAGCAACACCAAACAACTTTAATAATCTCGTCTGCCTACTGTCTAAAACCTCCCCTTCATTACAAACACAATAAGGATTCTCCAATGTAATTTTTCCTTTTGTCAAAGTAGTTGGTACATTCAACCTTCTCAATTCTGGCTCCAAACTGTGCGCCATGGGGACATCGTTCTCAGCGGGAATTTCTCCTCCCATACTGTATACGATACCGGCGGGGATTGTGAAGTTTCTGCTAGCTTCGGTTCCAGCACGGGCGAAATCGGTTTTGGAAAGATCTTGGAAGAAGGTGATGATTGATGATGGTTCGCGGTTTGTGAAGAGGAGTCCGACGTTTCCGACTAAATGGGGAGAGAGGAGAGAAGTGTTTGGTTGGTATTCGGAGGAGGGGTCGCTGCCGAGGGCCTTGGCCATTACTTTCGTTTTTCCAAAGAAGAGTCTACAATAGGGAAGCAAGTTAGCATTTAACGTAGATAGATAGCGGAGAATTTCCAATGGATTTTCAACATCTCGAATCTTCCAATTGCTCCGACGGCCATCTTCTTCCTTCCCTCCGCTTGACATTCCAGGACGCGATTCATGACTACGATTCCCCAAAAGGGACCGCAAGTGTTGACAAGGCAATGCCGAAAATATCACACGACACTCGATCCCCACCCGAACTCTGCAAAATACCAGAATGCAACATACCGGCAATCGCTCAACTCATTCCTCACATCCTTCAAGTACGTATTCCTCATGTTCTCCACGCTAAAGACAAAGCAATGCTGATAGCTATCGAGCGACTCGCGCACATTAGCAAAGAGTTTGAGCGAAAGCTCCTTGCCCTTCTTGTCGACTTTGGTCAGGTGGACGACGCGCGCGCGCTTGGATTTAGGCATGTTGATTGGGATGGGGGGGTGAAGGGTGGTTGGTGGTGGTTGGTGGAGGGAGGCGAAGGCAGTTTGGGCGAGCGGTGCTGTGTGTGATGGAGAATCGGATTTCGATTTTTGAATTTGATCGATATCGAGGTAATTTTTATTTTTTTACAAGCCTGCGATAGTGATAAGATGGGGAGCTAGGCTGATCAGGGTATAGCGGGAGGGGTGGACATTTGGGCGTCGGTAGGGGGCGGAGTGGGGATTACGTTGTTCCGGTTTTTTTTTGTGTTTGGGGACGATGCGATGGGAAAGTGAGTAGTGTCCATGGATATGCTTTGTTTGTGGATTGGAGACGTTTTTCTTTTTTCTTGTTCCTGTTTACGAAACGTTGGTGCTTGATGTTTTGATGGTTTGTTGGAGATTGTGTGGATATGTTGGAGTTTATGGATTATGTGCAGTTTGCATTTTATAATGCTACGAAATGGAATTATGAGAATTCGTACTCGCAGTTGACTGCTACCGCGAAAGGTATTCCCCCTTGACAGCTTCTGGGGTTCGAATACAATTTTGCTGAAAACGTCTGGAAAACAGGACTTCTTGATTTCGAAACCCCGGGCGGTCTTCGTTTCAATCTCTCTTCTCTCAGTTCTCCAAACTTCGCGACTTCGTATGCACTAGGGAGCGTAGGACTGGTAGATGGCTCTCTTTCCTACCTCTATTCTACACTTCCTCTTCGCACTATTTCGCAGAGTGCAAAGATTGATTTACATGAAATAATACGCGGGTACCGACAAATACAAGAACTCAAAAGGGTTGACGAACCATGGATGTGGGAGCAATGGCATAGGGGGAAACGAGTCGATAAACGAGATACGTTACTATATGGACGACTTTATTTACCACAGAGTACGCTCGAGGCTTTATATTTGAGAAGGGTCAGTCCGACGCAGCAAGTGAGGATTACGGCTGTTAGTGATAGCAGGCTGAGGAATGGAGGGACAATATTGGCATTGCATCAATATGATACAGGGAAATATAGCACTGAGACGTTGTATTCGACCGATGGAGGATTATTGGGATTGAGGGGGTTATATAATTTTGGACCAGATCCCAGGAAAGAGGTCACGGAGCCGCTGAAACAGATGTCAAGGATTGATGATAAGTTTTACGGCCGATTTAGTGCAGGTGCGGAGCTTTATTATGGAACGTTGAATAAATCAGGGGGTGTTAGTGTTGGGGGAAGGTTTGCGACTTTACCCGCACATAAAGGGATTCCGTTGACAGCGACGTTGACATTGAATCCATTGATGGGGAATATCAGTTCGACATATGCTGTGAAAGCAGGCAAAAACCTATCCCTATGCTCAAGGTTGGAATTCAATGTTTACAGCTATGAGAGTGACTTAGTTCTAGGATGCGAATTATGGAAGATGAAAGCACCAGTCGAGGAGCGCAGGGTAAGGAGTATGGAAGCGAAGCTTGCGTGGAAACTCGATGAAGTTGACTTAAAAAAGGAAAAGAAACCGGAGGAGGTTGCTGGAGTTTTGAAAGCAAAAGTTGATCAAGACTTGAAGGTAGGGCTGGTATGGGAGGGAAGAGTGAAAGAGTTACTATTTACCCTTGGTACTTCAATTGATATGAAGAGGAGGGATCAACCGTTCAGGGCTTTGGGGCTGGAACTACAATATTCTTCGTGAACATTTGATCTATCCAGAATATGACAATGGGCTTGTTTCACAGGGCTGAGATGATGCCGTCTCGATCGGCCGAGCTCCGAAATGATCAGGCGATGTTACACAACGGCCCCCAATGAGACACAAGCAAGATCGAGGAGACCTTGACTCGCACAAAACTCGGTTAGGACACCGATGTCATATGATTGTGGCACTTAGCTGAGTGCAGGCTACATTCTGGAGGCGAGAACGGATTTATGGTGTTGCCAAACACGCTCGTATTTTGCCAATCCTAATCGAATACCGGAATAAGCATCTCTCTCAGACCACTTTGATGGATATTATGGGCCCAGAACGTTATATCATCACTACAAACCGTCCAGCCCGATAGTGGTACGTTACTGTGCTGTTGACATGAAAGGACGATAATCGTGATATGATTTTTCGCAAGTACCAGTCACTGTAGAACCAACAGGCAGACGGAACGGCAGAAGTCAAGTTTGGAGAATAGGAAGATAACTCGAGACCACTTTAGGAATCAGATTGAAAAGATTTTTATCCACAATGAGATCAAATAATGCCACAATCCACGTCCTGGATGGAGATCCGGAGAATTACTGCGCATATACCGCAGATACATTCCACGTGATAACAACCTTTTCCATCTGTCTTTTTCCGACGTCGGATATGGTTCCGAATGGCTGCAACTTCATTTTGAGTATAGAGCTTAAGTAATGGTAATCTCGATACTGGAATGCACAAAGACCACATGCAGCGGACCGCTTTGTGCACAAGCACCAAACGATGTACGTTGCTGTGCTATCGACCAAGTAGATCTAATGTCAAAGGGTTCATCTTATCTTCCAGTCAAATTGTCAGTGTCACTCTTTAGATTGAATGACCTGCATTTTTTTCTTCTCAAATAGGTGTCACCTGTCAACCAAATATCATTTATTCCAGTACTAAGGTTCAAGTTCAAGACATCAAATGAGGATGAACCGATCACCATAAACATACTGTACAAGTAGAAAAACTAAAATATTATGCGCTCAACCGCTGCAGGCGACCGCCGATTAATTTCATACATAGTAAGGATGTTCTGACACTTGATGCAACATTATTTAATATACTTGTATACTTGTACTCCGTACCTACAAGTACTGTAGCAAGTATTTACTAAATGTACTTGTATGTTGTACACATTGTCCGTGTTAGCATCAAAGTAAAAGAGAAAGGTTAAAGAGAACTTCCAAGGTTGGAAGAGATACAAGTACTCTGTACTCTGTAGAAAAGTAAAAGGCCATTTATGGCAATAGTGTCATCAACATCCAATGAGAAAAGGGGGAACTACAAATTACTTTATCTGCATTTAATCATAAGGCTGGTTTGGGGATAAATATGAATCATACTTTACCATAACAGGTTAGGTGTGATTCTTTTTGGTCTGCGCAGCTTAGCTCATCTACCCATCAAGGTTCTCATTTCTCTTATTCTTTGCTGGGTATCTCGCACCTACAGTACCAGGTATCCATCTCTCTTCTGATGATAGTCAGTTGGATCTTTTATGCATCTCCCTCCCCTCCACTTTCTCTTCTCAGGTGTCCTGGTTTTGATACACCGAGACTTTGATGATACAATCCTATCAAGGTAGATGGATGGATGATGCCTAGTATTCCTTATTCCTCGACCTAGTATATCCATGCATGTCTCCGTACTTTCTCTTTTGGGCGACGGGGACTTTTCTTTTTTTCTCTCTCTTTCTTCATTTCTCGGTAGATGTATGTGTGTAGGTACTGTAGTACCTTGGAAGTGTTGCATGTACTATGTTTAATAGATATATATAAATATATATGCCTAGTGTATATATGTGTGTGTGTGTGTGTGTACAACCTAGTAGGTATTTATTTACATGTAAATATAAATATATATACATATATATACATATATATATATCCACATTCATTTACCTAGTACTTATTATGAACATTATTCATATATATCGAGCTCTGCCCTTATGCAACATTCATCCATCTAAAGTATCTACTCGAGTATTGTTTACTTACTCACTTCACTCGAATAAATTGTGCTTGTTGGACTTGCCCAGGTGTTCACAAACAAACATTCACATTCACATTCACATTCACATTCACATTCACATTCACATTCACATTCACATTCACATTCGCATTCGCATTCACATTCGCATTCACATTCATCCGTTCATTCACTTAGCTGCCTACCTCACAAGGTACTCATTCACTTCTCATTACCAATCCTATCAAGTCTTTTAAAAACTCGACCTGTTCCCCATTTAAATAGATAAATATATTGATTACCTACTGATCAACTTTTCCGACTAGCTACGGAAACCCCACGACGATACAAGTACCAAGGACCTTTGACCTGAGCTTGGACTACTGACGACTTCATCTTCTTAATCATACTTATACTCACTCACTCACGGTCAACATCCATTTGACAAGATTCAATACTGTTGGAACCCTTCGACCAATCATTATACAATTCTTAGAAGACGACGCGTAGCGAGGCGCATATTCATTGCATAAAATATTCAGATTGCATACATTAAAAAACGGCAGACATAAGTTCAACATCAATCGGGGAAGATAGGATATCTGCGGGAGGTAGACGGAGCGGTGGCCGGTGATCATGTCGGAATATACAGTTGAGATTACGTGCGGGGGTGGAAATGAATATGATGGGCGAATGGGTTTGCGGATATCCTCGATATTTGTTATTGGATTTGGGTCGATGTTGGGTATGTGTTTCTCCTTGATGACATGCATGAATTTTCATTCTGGAGGATAACCTCAGCTGAACAAATCCATAGGTGCTCTTTTACCGATTGCGGCCGCAAGAACAAAAAGATTGAGTGTTCCGCCTTTGGCATTCTTCATCACCAAATATTTCGGATCGGGTGTGATTATAGCTACCGCTTTTATACATGTAAGTTCGATCCTTGCGGTTCTCCCTTTCGGGTTAAGACCAGGAGGTCTAGACGGTATTCGATTATTTAGTTGAAATTTGTGCTTATCATACCATAGTTACTCGCGCCGGCTTCGGAAAATCTGACTTCTCCATGTTTAAAAGGTCCAATCACACAATATGATTGGGCCGAGGGATTGCCCTTATGACAATCTTCAGCATGTTCTTCATTGAACTCATGGCATCACGATTTGACGTATTTGGAGAGGATAAGCATGATTTGGAAGCTGCCGATCCGGCAAAAGACCTTATAAAACGAACTTCCCGAAACGAGAAGCTTGAAGCATTAAAAACATCTTCACCGCCAGGAGGCAGCAGCTATAGGGAGGCTACCGAGAGCCCCCTAGCTTCTAATACTGTACATACTAACATACAACGATAGTTCAATCACTCGCATACAAACATCTGGAGAGGGGCCATCTAGAGGGAGATCCAGTATCCCCGGGCGACCAGATGATTTGTCATATCCTCCTGGAGGTGAAGACCACCTCGGACATCAAAGAGAACATCATCAAGATGATGATCATTTTGCTGCTCAAATGACAGCGCTCTTCATTCTTGAATTCGGTGTCATATTCCACTCCATATTTATTGGTCTCACACTTGCCGTCACAGGTGATGACTTTGTCATTCTGTATATTGTCCTCGTCTTCCACCAAACATTTGAAGGCCTTGGTCTTGGAGCTCGACTTGCTACGGCTCATTGGCCTAAGAAAAAGAGCTGGATGCCATGGGTTTTGGGGTCAGCTTATGGGTTTACAACACCCATCGCAATTGCTATCGGCTTGGGTGTTCGTACAACATTTACTCCAGGTAGTCAAAATACCATGATTGTTAATGGAGTGTTTGATTCCATAAGTGCCGGAATCCTTATTTATACAGGTTTGGTGGAGTTGATGGCGCATGAATTCATGTTCAACCAAGAAATGCGCAAGAGTTCGATGAAAATGTTGCTTTTTGCCTTCGGATGCATGTGTGCTGGAGCGGGATTAATGGCGTTACTGGGGAAGTGGGCTTGAAAGGTTATATCTTTATCGCATTATGGCATTTCTCCATATAGATACTTTGGGTATGGGCATACTCGAGATACAAAGTACCATGCGGACCAGAGCTTGACTTGGGTAAAGGGCGAAATGGCGTCAAAAAGAGTTTAAACTTGGAGCATTATCCGCGTGTGATATTAATATTGGCATTGGCATTTGGATTGGGATTAGGGAATTATGATGTGAGGATGGAATTGATGACGAATGGATGGATGGCTGGGATTCGAAATAAACGTTTTTAGCTTAGAACGACGAAAGAAAGAGTGACTCCAGTGAGCACCTATAGATGAAATGAAGAAAGAAGTATATGAATTCTCAGAATTGTTCCCCGAACTTGCATCTTTTGTGCCGCGATCGATGCATGTGATTGCTGGCCTGATTTCAATTCCTTCCCATCGCGATCCCCGTACTGCATTGCATGGCATAGAAGAAATAAATTAACCGAATGAATGAATGAATGAATGAATGAATAAATGAACAATCAATCAATCCATCCATCCATCCATCGTTTAGCGAAAATAAAGGGATAATCAAAGGAAGGGATAGCGAATGGGAAAGGGGAGCAAAGAGGGCTGCTCAGGTGGCTTATTTACTAACTATATCTGCGGCGGCGTTGGACTTACAACTTGGTTTGATGGATGAATGGATGGATGAGATGAGATGAGATGATTTTTCTCGTGAAATGGTCTTCTGTGGAGGGGGTGTGTGGCAGAAAACGTGGATCGTGCGTGGTAAGCTGATCTTCTTTGAATCTACCCAAACTGTCTACTAACAGCTCTACTAACTGTTTGGCTACGCTGGCAAGGTCGCTCTTGCCGACACGTCGAGGATGTCGGCTTCGTCGGCGCCGACTCCTTCCGTGACGACCGTGGCAGTATGGATGAAGAGGAGGAGGAGGAGGATGGAGGGAGAGGTTGGGGGGTTGGGGTGTATTTTGATGTGATTATATTATTATATTTGTTTGGTTTTTGGTTTTTGGTTTTTGGTTTTTGGTTTTTGGTTTTAATGGGGATTGTGATTTATGATTTGTGATTGGGGGAGGAGATGGGTTGGGAAGTTGTTGGGAGGTGATGGGATGGAATTAGATGGGATGTGATGATTGAGTGAAGCTTGGCAATGTGTGCTTGTTTGTTTGATTTGGAGGGTTGCGCGCGGCGGTATCGTAAGGTGGTGGGGGGTTGGGAGAGAGTTGGTAGTGTTTGGTGATGGATAGGTGATGGATAGATGATTATTAGTCAGTAGATCCGCATTATCGTGTTCGGCAGTGAGTTGGGATTGCTGATTTGGTTGTGAAGTAGTAGAGAGTCGGTAGTGGTTGGTTGTGGATGATTAGTAGAGCATGAGTGAGTCGGTTTTGCCGACTCGAGTCGGTAGTGAGTTAGGAGCGTCGGTAGTGAATGGTGGTGGATGGTTGGTTGGTGGATGGTTAGTAAAGGAATGGTGATCGGTAGATAGTCATGTGTGAATTACACCATGTTTTGACTTATTATTAGTACTTGGTGTTGTTTTTGGGTCTATGCCGGGGTAAAAATCTACAAAATAGTATATCTTTTAAATTCTTTTTTTATATATTATAAAACTTTCATTTTTAAGAATTTAAATAAATTAAACGTTTATTTTTTTAACTTAATAATACTATAAAGCATTATTTATAATTTTAAATGGATTCGTTAATTTATTATAATTTTTTAAAATAAATTCCGTTTTCAGTTAATTTTTAGCCCGGCATTGACCCAAAACAACGCCAACTATAATTATAGCCATCTATTCATAATTCTAACCAAGGGCAAATTGCCGATATATCACTGAAAGCCAAATGAATTACTCTTAATTTATCGACGTCATTGTCACCATTTTAATTCTATATAGAACCAATCAATAATGAGTTTATCCTTGAATAAAACTATATTTATTCATATTGACTCCTTACTTTCAAAGCTAAGCGATAAAGTCAATCAGTTATCTTGTCTGTTTATAATTATTGTAATGAACAATATTTTTCAGTTGATTATAAAGAAATCACATGTTTTCTAGAGATTGCTTTTGATGTCTAATTTAGTATTTATAATTTCCCGTGTCATTCTAAGGACAAGAAGGAAGTATGTGGTATGGGGTTTGGCTTGAATTAATTAGGGCGACGTTAGATCTAAGGCATAATTCTAAGCTCGTCGGTTCTTGTTGACTGTTATGAATCGAGACAAATTGGTTGGGCTTTGTTTTAGGAGCTTTTAACGTCATTCATCGATCAGTAGAAGAATATCATCGTGGTGAGAGGCCTAGATCTGCATTCATCAAGCATATAAGCTAGGTCTCACCTGGGCACTTATTTGAAGGACTTTTGAAATTTGTCTATTGCACGATAACTTCATAAGCAATAGACTATTTTTGAGATAACCGGGGAATCGTAGAGTAGAAGCCAATCTAGAATCAGGTTAATATATGTCTTTGTCCGCAGAACCATTTCAAGGGAATTTTCCAACGCCAAGCTGACTTCTAGCCTAACTTTTACTATCCCAATCTTCATACTAGTTGACGACTCACTTCTCTCACTTTAGCTTCCAAACCAAAATTGAACTTGCAGAAAATGAAATGAATATGAAAACAGCACATATTCATTATTCCCGAAAGTCTTTTTCTTCTTGGGTGCTTCTGATAAAAACATCCCATCTAAGTAGAGCTGCTTCTCTTGAGCGGTTGAACTAGATGTCTAGTCGCTTAATATAGCCAATCAAGTTGAGGCTAATTCAAAATCGCTTATAAAATCAGCCAGTTACTAACGTCGCTGAAATGTCCAATCTAGCCTAATTTTAATATCGGGGAAACGCAATATAAGTTATGAGCAATATAGAGTAACTGCTTTTCTTCTCGTGAAGATCCTACCTCTGAGTTAATAGAAATTCTTCGGAATTTATAACAATACACCTTCGGTGATTACTCATATCGTAACGACCCCGCTACGATAACGTGACCTCGACGTCAGCGACGTCCGCAAGTTGTTGCAGCAGCAGCTGCAACGCTGCACGACAGGATCTATTTAACCAAAAATACAAAATACAGTGGAGGGATTAAGACAAAGTCAGATTTCGCAACAAATAAATATACGATGACATCACACATGTACACTGAAGTGTTTAAAAGCTGTTTCTCTCTTTTGCTTATAGAGCTATAGCTACTGATTCAGATTAATCAGATCAACCATCAATCTTGTTTAATTTAATAATGTAACCGGGTGAGCTATTGATGAGATTATGTATTTCCATCTAGTTCTAAAATAGTTGCAATCTTTGAGATGTATCTGGTCCTCATTTTCCGTGATCTGGTATACTGTATCATGACAGACACCTTGACAACCGAAAGAATGACACCTGGAACTCTTTCCGTGGCAATTCTCAGAGAGCTTTACAAATCCTTGAGTTCTAGTGTAGACTTCGTATTCCAAGTGATACCCTTGGCTGACCAAATCTTTACCTATCGGTGATTTAATACAGTCTTCTTCTTCTATGCACACTTTCGTCTCAAGAGAAAATGGTATATCCATGCCAGTCAATTGAGGCTGACAGATGTTTTATACTACATAGAAATGATCTAGAACACCCCTTGGTGATAGTAATGTTTGAGTAATTTGTGAGCTGGAAAGCTGTATGGTAAGTTTACAGTCAGTCAGCCTATCAACTGATTTAATCTAGTGATTTCTTTCGTTCAGGCAGGTGCCAATCATTAGAGATAACTTTAAGTTTGGATAAAGATGTAATGATTATCTAAAGGAAAGTTTATATTCGCACATTCATCAGATAAGTACTATATTCTAGCTACTGATGGGAGTTCACTTTTCCAAACTGCCAAATATCCTTTAATCATTTCATTGAAAGCCTGCGATATAAAGAACTCCCCTACATCCTCAGAACTTGCAACTTCAACTTCAACACCTACAGCTTCAACTTCAACTTCAACGCCTACAATTTCAATTCCAATACCTACAACAACATCTGCAGCTTCAACGCCTACAACGACAACACCTCCACCATGTCTCAACTCAATAAAAGAGGTGGAGATGCTGCATTCAACCTTGTTTTAGACCCTGCTCCATCCCAAAGTCCAACAATCATGCAAAGATATAGCGAAGTAAGAGGAGTCTTTTTCGCTGAGTTGGAGAGGATATTGGGGCGAAGATTCAGGGCGAGAAACATGGATCCACACGCAGAAAGATCTGAAGAATTGGTGTTTCATATTACGCGATCGATTTGGTCTCAGATGGGACACAACTTATATCAAACAATCTGGAGATCGGATCACGCCGCGAGAATGAACCCGTTCCTCTCAATGACAGAATTTATGGACAATCTGATTATTGGAATCACGGATGGCTTAACGGATGACTTTGTCGATCGCTATATTGACTTTCTGTGGGATGAATTAGGATTCAACGAACCCCACGATTGAATCTATTCAATTTTTCATAGTCCAGGATTCTTGCATCTGCTTGAACCCAAAAGAAGAACGGCGACCTCGAAAGGATCTCACAGACAACAGCAGCGCCTCAAATTGGATCTTTTTGTATGCCTGTTTTGCAAGCTCGTCCCCGAGCCCAACTAGATCAGGTCATAAGAGATTACAATGGAGTCGGTCCACTTTCAAGTTTGCATCCCAAAAACATCAACGCCATTCCTCCAAGAATCCCCAGCGAAACAACATCACAACTTCCTTCAATACACTCCTCAATAAATCTCTAACACTACTACTAGCACCTGAGGGAATAATCTCACACCTTCGAAACATCATATCACCCAACTCTTGATACTCCTCAAATAGATCATCTCAGTTGACAACCATCAGAGAAGGGTAGCAGGACAGTGTAGCAGTGATTAGAATAGATCTCTGAATTAAAAGCTAATCTTGCCAAGCTATACTGCATTCTGACCGTGACCGATATGCTTGTATATGATATGGAATGTAATACATCGATATCAGTTGAACTCAAAAATTGACCCTATACACATGTGCATTTATCTATCTACCTAGATATAGTTGCTGTAGAATTCGATTACATGATTGTATGTACCGAATACGACTCTCTATAACATGTCAATTGGATTGTACCTTCCACTCTTTCCCACTGTAGACTCTACTATTCCACTGTAAATTCTTCATTCTGCCATTTCCTTATATAGATTTCATTGTAATATTTACGAATTATGAAAGTAGAAGGAGCTCAATGTTTGGGGCACAAAAGTAATGCATTTGACTTTGAGTAGTATGGGGGCAATTTGTTGTGTATTCTTATGCAATCCAACTTTTATGATATCGAACCAAGTTTTAAAAAGATAGATTTCATCACTTGTTCCTGCCCTTTCCCATTCTTTACTCTAAAATATAGTAGAAGGTAGTATCTAGAGTAGAAGATGGAACCTAAAGTGATCAGGAGATGAAAATATGGTGGAAATCGTAAGTTCTTACGTCTAGGGCAAATAGTCTGCATGAGGCTTGTCTATTATCAAGATTAGCATAGCAACAACATCACTTGGCTATATCTTGACATCACATAGAGTCAGATTACGTTTGAGGATATATTATCCTTCAGAAAATGGTATCTAAAAGATCAAGAATGCATTCTTAATGTTGACTCGAATTTATGTGTTGATAAGTAGAAGTTGAGATGGTAGATATGAGTTGACAGTACAACTCGAATTGAAGGTCAATCCGCATCCCATCCCTAAGTGGAGAGATATGAGAGGGTAGAATATACAAAATGGAACACTTCATAAAATCTAAACATGCCAAACAGTATATTTTCTTTGTTCAAGGAAAGATCTGATGAGTGATAGAGCTGTAGTTTCTAATCTTTGTAGAGTCTAATGGATACATGGAAGAAGAGTAAGGTCTTAAACATACATCATTGAATGGGATGTATACAATATAATATCCTCATTGCCGTCGAATATTGACCTTGTATACATGAATATAAATTTCTCTCCGTACGGCTCTTATTGATTGACAGATCCCTTCCAGTAATAGAGAAAGGATTGTATAGACCAAATATTCGATACGATGACCATATCAAACTGGATGATCGGACTTTTCCCGCACATCGTAAAAACAAGAGGAAGCTGCAAAAAGCACTATCAGGACAGAAAAACTATGACTTTAGTGATAGAGCTAGCATCTGTCATGAGGAAGTGCGTGCCCCCCCTTTAATATCGGCGGGTAAACTAGAGACTACTAGTCGGAATTCTGAGGCCCAACAGACTGGGTTCTAATCTGATAAAGTGAGTGTCGACTGGGAAACACCAGATAGAACCTTTCTTGATTGAAAGAATAATAGGAATACTATCTCCAATACACACGGGGACCCTGAGATCGCGCCGAACACTCGCTTTAGCTGATTGATTCGAAGTCGGCTTAGTCTTCCCAGTCGACGAGGTCTTGAAACGCGGGCCATAATGATCCAAAGTGACTAGCCATTTCTATTCAGACCAACTACCACTACCACTAAAACGTGACTAGAGTCTAGCGGTTTCTATTCAGACCAACTATCAGCCAATACTATGCAAGCCACGCACGTAATGCAAGAGTCGGAATAATCCCATTTTCTTATTGTATACGGCAAGTATCCCCCGAGTACAAAAAAAAAGTCCTCAACTTCGTTCAATCATCAAACTCACACCTTAAAAATATTACCAACACAACACTCTTCAGAAATCAAACATCTGCATTAATCTGCAACAATCATCATTTAAACAACATCAAACCCTTCATACATCAAACCCTCCATACGTCAAACCCTCCATATCAAACCGTCATCAAACCTCCATACATCAAACCTTCCATACATCAAACCCTTCCATACATCAAACCCTCCATACATCAACCATATGCATCACTTTGCAACACCAAGCAATCGACCTACAACATGAGTCTTCATGATTCATCTCAGGAGCAAGTAAGAAATGATACAGGCGAAGCAGATCATGTATGGGAATACAACAACGAGAAATGTATTTCATGGTTGAGCACCCTCTCCAAATCAACACCAAAAGACTTGATACCTAATGAATCAGTCCAAGAATTCGAGGTATGGGACATTTTGGATGAATATAGCAGCGAGGCCAGTGCCTGTCCGTGGACAATTGCATCCGAAAATTGGTTAAAAGAATTAGATCTGTTGTTGGGTATGGGGAATGCCAAAGTTGAGAAATCTCAAATCTCAAATGACAAGGTAGTCCCAGGATCCAAGAACTTGACAGGGCCATTTCAACATGACGTAGAAAGCTCCCAAGTTTACGAGGATACAAAGACTGCAGGAACTTCTTACACCAAAACCATGTCAGGCGATTCCTCAAGCAATTATTCGATGACCGCTCAAAGCCCCACGGAAGAGAAGAAGGAAGGACGTAAAAGGAAATGGGCAGAGGCGTTTGGGCAACCAGAGAATCCATAAGAGCCAGCCATGACGAGATCCACCAGTGGATGCACGGATTCATGAAAGGCGTATTTTGGAAAACATACTTAATGTATAGCAATTCAAAATGACGATATATATTTTGATCTCAAAATATGTGCCGTGCTCCGCAGATCATGTAACGTAGTAGGGCTCATTAATGCTATCTCAACTGTCTACTTATAGTCTATACTGCTGTGTTTTGTTCCTGCCGACCCATCAGCGACGTCGGCTACATCGCTGTCGTCCCTTCCGTGATGACCGTGACAAAATATCAACCTCAATACAGCAAATCCTTGTCAAAATACCCCTTGGCTGTCGGCAGGGGCGACGTCGCCAGCGTAGCCGACGCTGTCGGTAAGAGCGGCTTAGGTAGCATAGCTATAAGTAGAGAGCATTAGGTAGTTTCAATGAAGATCAGCTTTACCACGATACACGTTTCCTGCCAGATACTTTCAAAGTTCAAAGGAGCCAATTGAAACAGACATAGTAAGATATAAAATGCTTGTTTTACTTTCTAAAAAAAAATATAAAATTAATCCCATACAGTAATAATATAACAAAATAAATTAAAATAAATGTTAAGAAATGTTTTTATAGAAAAATCTTGAAAAATCTATAAAAAAATCAGCGCTACAAATCTATTTATTTAAAGAATATATAACTGCTCCTAATTATAAGAAGTGTACTGTTTCTAAAGAAGTATAAAGATAATCTTATTAATAAATTTTAAAGTTATATTATATATATAAATAGAGTATATATAAATTCTATATTTTAAAAAGTGAATTTTTAGGAGAGTAGGGCATTTGATATGCACCTTAAAACACTATAGGATATCTCATATTAGAAGGTAATAAATCCATTAATTAATATAGGTTTTATATTATAAAAAAGCTAAAATTGTGACGAATATCACGTGCCTTAGGCACGTGATATCTCATCACGCTAAGCGATACTGTATATAAAAGAGATCTCTAGGTCCCCTAGAGATCTCTTCCCTCCTTAGCTTTCTTATTCTAGTTAATTGACCTCTATTGACTCGTTCTAGTATGTGATCGTAACAAAAATGTTGTTATTTTATTACGATAAGAAGAATCATATTAAAAAATGTGACGAGGAATAGAGGGGTCAATTGAAATAATATAGTTATTCATAAGGAGGACAGGAAAGGATTTAGGGTCCTTTCCACTGAAGTACTAGCGTGATTGGTCATGTGACCCTGTCAGGAGGTTGCTTCCTAACAAAAAAAATTGATATACCCTTTACACCCTAAAAGATATCCTATATATTAAAAGAATAAAGAATAAAATTTAAAGTTTATAAAATAAAGGATATTAATATATTAATATGTTCTAATATTAAATATTAAAGGTTAAATTAAAGAAGAATATAATAGTTTAAAAAATATTATATAGATAAAATTATTTTACACTATACTATATTAATATTATCAAAAAAAACTATAAATCGTTCATCCTATGCCTAAATAATTATTAAAGAAATGATAATGAAAATTAGAAGTTTCGAAAATATAGAATAGTTTAATAATTTAGAGATGTCTATAATATCAAAAAACTTATTCTATTCTTTTCAATTATTCAATTCTAGTTTAATTGAAACTATTTGAGATATATCAAAATAATATACTCAAAAGTATAAATAGAATCTGTTTAAATAAATTAAAAAAAGTTATATAAGATTCATAGAATAAAATAATAAAAGATCTAAAAAAGTATAACAAATTGCCTTGAAAATATAAGATTATAAAGGATATTAATAGAGAATGTATATAGTCTTAATTATAATAATAACTTTATTTTTATTAAAATTATATACTTCATCTTCGAATTTTTGTGAAACTATCACGTTTTATAAGTTCGTGCATCCATTGGTGATCTGTGAATCGTAAAATCTTACCTTTGAAGAATTTCAAGGTCATCGTGACGGTCGTCACCGGCGACACAGCGGACGTCGCCGACGTAGCGGCAAGGACGAAGTACAGCAGCATAGCTTATAAGTAGACAGTCTAGGTAGCATTAATGAAGATCAGCTTCACTGCCTTATATGATTTGCCAAGCACGGTACAGCCATAACTAAGAAGACACTTCTTACATGGAAACACATTGGAGATCAGATACACCCACAGGAAACGCCTCAAAGCAGATTGCTGAAGATACCCCATTACACAGGGAAGAAATAACTACAGCCATCAATAACTTCGTCATAGCATGCATCATCGCTAATCTAAACAAAACACCAAAAAACTCCAAAAAAAAAACCTCCAAATCCAGCAAATAAAACCTGAAAAACAGAAGGATATTCGCTGTCGTATCTGCTTTAATTTCATTGCCATTTTTCCGCAACGCCAAAAAAACTTGAAAATTCGTAAATCACAACCAAAAAAAAAAGAAACAATCTTCGATATGATGGTATCTCTGTCAATATCTTTATTGATATTGATATCTTCTTGCAAAATCAACAGAAAACCCCACCAAAAACCACACCCCGAAAGGCTCAAGGTCTGCAAATAACAACCAAAAAACCATCTTTCCGCAGATATAGATGAAGATATTCGACATCATCAATGAGGCTGTATATATAAACAAGCCACCTTCGCCATGCTCAACTCCTCGAGTCTAATCTGCTACAATAGCAGACACAAAACCTCAGCACACTCAATTCATCCAGGTCTGTATATTATATAGATCTAGGAAATCATACATTAGTCAACAGCGACTAAATGAATAGAGGGAGGGCATGGTAAAACTAAACACTGTCAATGAAAAGAATCTAAAAATGAAAACAGAGGCTGGGAGGACATCTTATCTTTATTCGAGTTTTGAATCGATGATTTTTGGAAGACCTGGCGGAATCATCGACGACATTGGCATTCATCATCGACGGTAACAGCAACAGCAACAAACCGAAATGGTCAAGGCCAACACAGATCTCGAATTTTGCACCTGTATGTCATTAGCTCAAAGGATCTAGTTTGGATGTCCAATAGCCCAATACATCCCAAATCAAAAACTCAACACAGATCTATACTCCAAACATCTTAGATCCTATCAATATTATCATGAATAGCACCGTCTTCAAAAATTCTTTGCAAGGTGAATAAATGAATAAATGAATAAATGAATAAATGAATAAATGAAAGTGCCAATTAGATCCGATACATATCTAGACACACATCCAGCCAATCATCACCTATAGGCAGCATATCCCCAACATACATAAACACCCAAACAACACCTCATCAAACAACCATGTCGAAAACACTTGAATACCCAAGCCACCGACGCGCCAAAATCACAAAGATAAAAGAGTGCGAGAAGGGGTATGGATACTCGATGTAAAGCGCGGATAGAGTATGGAGCAGGACCTCTTGACTCCTTGCTTTGTTTCCTCTCCGTAAGAAAAATCTGGAAAAAGGCCACTGGTCTCTTTTCCTGGGCCTTTTCGAGAGCGTTAAGATCGATGCTTACCTAGGTGCTAATCTGTACGATACCTAAATCCACTTGGTATCTATCCATCAGAGATATCAACACATAGATCTTAGATGCTGCTTGGATTGTATATATGAATGCCTCACTTCAAGCTAACAAGACGATAAAATTAACAATAACTACCGCCACCACCACTACCGCCAGCGGAAAAAGAACAAACTAATAGTAAGAATAAGGAAACATTCACCCACCTAATTACCCAACAGTGGTTAATACATGATCAAACAAAATAAACCATGCTCGTCTTCCTACACACCCAAGGAAAGCTGGCACGCAAAGCAACCATGGAGACACCGTTGTCAAAAACAAGATCAAAACCTTCTTCAGACTGATGAGTTTCCTTCCTCCCCAAATGCCAGCTCCTTTCCCAGAAGCGAAGAACCCACATCCAACATCCAGCTTCTCATGTACAACCTTATCCCATCTGATATTCAGCTTTTCATCTACAATCTCATTCTATTCCATCCCATTCTACTCCATCCCACCCCATCCCTCAAAGTCCGGTTTTGGATATTGAAGAGCCAAAGCGGGAATATGAATGGATATCAAAAAGCAAACATGGACGATCGTAAACTCGAGAATGGAACGCTGGACATGAGGGTTTAGAGGATAGAAGAAATATTAGACAGATACCTACCTAGATACCTAGGGAGGTAGGTACGCCATATACACAGTACGTACTCCACAGAAATCATCACAAGCACCATCCCCCCCCCCCCCCCCCAAAATAAACAAAAAACAATGAAAATACAATGAAATCACAACAAACACATTGAAGCTCTACCCAGAACTTACCTACCGTATCGCCGCAGGAATACCTCACTCATCACTTACGTCTCAATCTCTATACCAACGCCCTTCTTTCTTTCATTCTTTCATCCCATTTCCCCCCCTCCCCTTCCTCCCCTTCCCTCTCTCCTCCCCCTCCCGCCCTCCTCCACAAAACCCAAAGCCCAATCCCCAATCCCCAATCCTAAACAAAAACCCCCATGGCCAAATCCATAAATCTCCGCATACAAATATACACAAATCCACGCACAAATCCACGCACAAAAAAACCAAAAAAAAACAAAAAAAATAAAGAAATCCCACCCCTCCCTTCCACACCATCACCATCACCACCCACCCCCAACACCGCGTAGATATCTTCCTGAAACTCCCGATACCAACCATGAGATTCCATAATCACCCGACATCTGCTTCTCCTTTCCTCCCCTCCCCCCCCAAAAACCAAATCCACAACCAAATCCACAACCAAATCCACAACCAAATCCACAACCAAATCCCCATCCTAGCGTGTAGTCTCACTGTGCAAGATGGCATATTTGATACAGATTTAGGTATCTGTATAGATACATAGATAGATAGATAGCACTTGCTATCGACGTCTATCTAGATGTACCTTAAGATCCCGCTGAGCGGAGATTTAGAAAAATATCTGATATTAAACGCGAGTTCTATTTGACGGTCGTTTATCATATGGATGTTATATAAGCATAACATGAGCGAATTATCTCCTTCAATCTCCTTCAATCTCCTTCAGTCCTATCCAAAAACTCCCCAAGAAGCCTCATTCACAAGGTAAAAAAGACCCAAAGATGTGATAAGATCAGACCAGGAACTATTTTGTGTTTCTCATCATGAATAATGAACAGTTAAAAGAGATAATATGCAACATCACATCCTTTACAATCCCAATCCCAATCCCATCCCATTTCTTTCCCATCCTCATTCATCCCCATCATTTTTCCATTTCATCACCTTCAATCCCCAGTTTTGATCCCTGGGATTTGCCAAAGATCCCTTCCCATATCGTTCATAGCATGACACAGCATCCTTCAATACATCCTATCCTAACGCTCACTCCTCGCTTGCTCCACTCAAGGACTAGCCCAACCCCCTGCAACATCTACCCATTCTGCCAAGCAACTTCCCTGTTTTCCTTCCACATCCACAATATCCGTGTCACATCTACATCTACATCCAACTCCATTCTCCTTGACTGGGTCCCAATTATCCCAGTACTCATCTTCTTCCTTTCGTTTCTTCTCGTCCAGTGTAGTCTTTTCTAGATAAGGTTCGCGTGCTCTCTGGCGTGCGGGTGCGTTTGCTGGACAATGTTGAATAGTTGTATGTCTGTAACCAAAGTCACGGAAGTAATGGATATCGCGTGGAGCGAGAAGAGCTCCGGCTGCTAAGGAATGGATGGGTGCGTCACCCCACTGCAGTATTGTTAGTCTGCAACGAGATCTCCTTATGATCCTGACTTACTCTCTCCATCCAAAATCCGCCACTACGATCCATCATTTGGAAAAAAGTCCTCATATTCCTTACTTCTGAACCAACTAAGTCTGGCAATTTCGAAATTCGACCAGAAATGGCACATGTTATACTTCTCTCCTTCCATAGCTTCTGGGTCGATTTCGGGTAGAGATGCACGAGATGGATCGCCTCGCAGAATCTCTTCAGGTAGCGGTCTTTTGTAGTTTGGATCGTCTTCAGGAACCTCCTTTGGCTCTTCCGGTGGAGGTTCAACAAACATTTCCCATAGACCCTGAGATGTAATATTGTTAACTCGTTTGTATGCAGATGCGTAACGGAAGATATTTGGAACCGTCTCTTTCAATTCCTTAACGGCAATAGTGAATCCATAAGTCTTATTCGAATCGATCATCTTAAGGAAAGGATCACTGCGAATTCGTCAGTTTGACTGTAGTAATGCCCTATGATTGCAAAACATACTATGTGATATCACAGAAATACTTAATTTCTGGCTCTAGACGCCAGTACCACTCGTATTTAGCCAGAAGCTCATGTTTGTAAAAGAATCTAATATAATGTTAGCATTCTCCAATTATTTCCACGCCTCGAGAAATCTGTGTTTCCAAGTTTCTCTCAGACAATGGGATGATATGCATACCCTGAATAAAATCTGCACATAGCATGATAACTTTCCATACCACCATACATAATCGCAGCATCACCTTGTTTGGCAATACCTTCCTTGGCGACTTTAGGATCGATCCATTCCGGGAATCCCCAATGTCCAGGGTCAATCGTTCCAAACTCACACGGCGCGCTTGTATAGTTTTGAATAACTTCCTTGAACGTCGAGTTGAATTCTTGGTCATTGAGGAAAACGTATGGGTAATGATACCACCTATTGAAGTGCCTTTTCGATGGATTTCACTGATTGAATGACCCCCTCCAATTCCTTATTTCTTGCCAGCACAACGAATGCTGCATTGGCTCGTGGTTGACTGGTATCAGGCTCCGCGCATCCCGTAACAAACACCTTGTCATGTTGTTCGCTGATCCTCCTGCAATCACAAACACATGTCAGTGGTGGTCTTGGCATACCAAAAATAATAGCAATGGGAATACTGAAAGAACATACCTGATGGCTGGCGGTGCGCCAGCTGGCATTAATATTCCCACACCCGATTTAGGATGTCGGACAAAAAGCACCAAAATCAATACAACGACAATACATGGAAATAACAGCACAACGCCGAGAGGAATAGAAATGCTGGAATTGCCCTTTAATCGGAGAGGCCGCCTGAAAAATGCCAATCTAGATGTGATCTTTGGCTTCTCCTTCCCATCATCCAATGGTAATTGTGTCGATGAAGGCATGCGCTTCATCACCCTCTGTACGAAGCCCATTATGATTGTTGATAGGTGAGGATAGATTGGCAGAGTATCGAGATAGGGGGAACTGAATTCGACCCCAGGTCGTCAACGAACACTGCCCAGCGTATGCCGTAGCTCGATTATTGGTTGAATTATTACAAACAGTAGTAATTTGAAAAAGATGTATGCTTGAAAGATCGAATGGAAATGATCCCAGGCCGTCTTCCTTTTTGCAGAGTCGCTATTCTTCCAAATTAAATCCGACAATGACAATGCTAGCTAACGAGCGGCTGGACGTTGAGTGTCCTCAAAGATAGAAACACTTTTGCGATGACGCGTCCGTCTATAGTATTGAGATAATTTCTGCCGTCAACATAGAAGAAACAAATCCGATATGTTGATGGCCAGAAGGATTCGAAAATATTAGAACATGAAAAATTTCAAAGGAAATCGTTAAAAGTAGTTAATTGTCGTGTGAGGGTGAAGGTCAAGGGCTAGAACGATTTGGGATGTTGGGGGGTTTAGAGAAAGGGACTTTGGGGGTTGTCGTTACTGTACAGTCATTCGGGTTGTGGAGACGTTTTTCTTGGAGGCTTTGTCGGTTTGTCTGTCTATCGGACTATCGGATTGTCAGTGGTGGGCAGAAGAGAAGTAAGTGTGTGTATTCGGATTTCAAGTATGCGGGTATTTTTATTTTATTAATAGGTATTAAGGCTAATAGGTATTATTAGTATTTGATTAGGTTAGAGTTGGACATTTGGTAAAGTGGGGGGAGAGAGGGAGGGAGAGGGAGAGGAGGGGGAGGAGAGAAAGGAGAGGAGGAGGAGGAGGAGGAGGAGGAGGATCTTAGTAACCTTGAGGAGAAAGAGGAGATGAAATTATGAATTAAAGAATTATAATATTATAAAAATTTCAATTAATAAAAGTACATGGGATGATAAATACTTCTATTTATTTATTTATTTATTTATTTATTTATTTATTTATTTATTTATTTATTTATTTATTTATTTATTTATTTATTTATTTATTTATTTATTTATTTATTTATTTATTTATTTATTTATTTATTTATTATTTATTTTTTTATTTATTTATTTATTTATTTATTTATTTATTTATTTATTTATTTATTTATTTATTTATTTATTTATTTATTTATTTATTTATTTATTTATTTATTTATTATTTTTTATTTATTTTATTTATTTATTTATTTATTTATTTATTTATTTATTTATTTATTTATTTATTTTTATTTAAAACTAACTCCTAAATTAATTAACTCCAATAAGACATCTATTCTATAGGTATTAATAGGTGGCAGACTAATTACGAAGAAAGTTGAATATCGCTCCGGCTACAAAGGGTAAAGAGATAATAAGGATAAAAGGGAAGAAGGATAGAAGAGTGAAAAGATAGATAGGTAATAATCCTTATTACAGATTCTACTCCGCACACACACACACACACATATATATTATCTATCTACCTCCCACTTTCAAAGCTCATTCCTACATACCTATCTACCTACCTAATAACCTAATAACCTTATCCCATTTCCATCCCCATCCCCATTCCCATATATCAATATTTTGATCCAACCAACCTTAACGAGTCCATGTACTCAACTAGTTAGAAACCATCTAATCCTCATTACTAAAGCCACGACTCTATTATTCCAATTGGAAAATAAGTAATCTACAGTACCTAGTAAACCTCTGATTATACATACCCCTGAAAAGAAGGTCTAGATGTTCTATACGTGTTACTACAGTCAGCAATACTGCTGTACAGTGTACATACCTAGGTACACATCGCATTAAGCGAGCACTTCCTGGAGAAATGGAGAAATAAAGACACGTTATCAAGTAGTGATACTGTACTTACTACTGCAAACTTACCGGTCCCGGTATTTCAATAGTATCCATGGTGAGACTTTACTGTAGATGGGAATAAGCTTATTCAAACGAACAAAGGTATTAAAGCTACCTCCTACCCAGCTATCTAATCTTTACAGTCCCCATCAACGATTGACATGCTACGCAATAAGTCTGGCCCTCATGTGCATAAGCAACAGGTGAATCCATAACCTTATACTCAAGTAAAGTTATTCTAGAAATGCCCGCGACTTCCCAACCGGGCGCATTGCATCCATCACCCATCCATCAAATCGGAGAATATTTAATCTTATGACAGTAGATACCAACCAACCTATGCCATGGCCATTCATCCCACTCCCCCTTTCCCCTTCCCAATTCCCAGTTCCCAGTCCATCCATCCAAACACCCAAAGAGAAAAAAAAACCAACAGGCGTTCGTTCGGTTCCCTTTCCCATCCACCCTTCGGAAAGATTCGCATATAGAATTCTCTTCTCATTGGACGAATCGCTATAATTCCTTACTAATAAAATGTCGACTTCGAGACCATACCACATCACGAGACTGCCATCCCATCCTCGAACTACTTGGCGTTGTTTTGGGTCAATGCCGGGCTAAAAATTAACTGAAAATGTAACTTATTTTAAAAAATTATAATAAATTAACAAATCCATTAAAAATTATAAGTAATGCTCTATAGTATTATTAAGTTAAAAAATAAACGTTTAGTGTATTTAAATTTTTAAAAATGGAAGTTTTATAATATATAAAAAAGAATTTAAAATATATACTATTTTGTAGATTTTAGCCTGGCATTGACCCAAAACAACGCCAAGTATTAACCCTAGAGGTAATTATTTATCTTACTGTAAGCAACACCTCGAATCTCGATCCCCGTACCAACCAACCAACATCCCAGCCATCCCCGCCCCGCCGTACATTTCCCACCACGCCCAAACCCTCTCTCCAAACCGCATATTGAAGTCGAAATCGAAATCGAAATCGAAATCCGGACCCGAAACCCCCAAACCCGGGATTAACGCACCAAAACGCCAAAACATCCCCATCCCCATCCCATCCCATCCCCATCGCCAAACCAAACCAAACCAGCCACCACCCCCGCACCCCCAATGTCCCACCCCAAGATAACGCCCAAAAACCTCACCTACAACGGCGCCCTCCCGCCCTTCCTCCAACGCCTGCAATCCAACGCGTCGGGCTCCGCCCGCCACGACCCGCGCGCCGCGCGCCCTACAAAGCAGAAGGACGAGGACGAGGAGCGAGAAAGCGAGCCTGTGGTGTTCGACGAGGGGAGCGGCGAGACTTTGAGTCGCGAGGAATGGGAACAGAGGGAGAAGGAACGGGAGGAGAAGGGGAAGGAGGGCGGGGAGGAAGATGGGGGCGAGGGGACGAGGGAAGCGAAGGGGGAGGTGGCCAAGTCGAAGACGACGGTCACGGAGACGGCGGTCATAGGGGCGAGCAAGAAGAGGAAGGTTGGGAGGATAATTGGAGCGTTGGGAGATGAGGAGGAGAAGTTGGTTCAAGCGGATGATGAGTCGTACGAAGGGAAGGATAATGGGGAGGCGAAGAGCGAAGGTAGGAGTAAGGCTGGGACGGAGGAGAAGAAGAAAGCTAGAGTTGCTGCGAAGAAGGGGAAGAAGATTAAGTTGAGTTTTGGGGATGACGAGTAAAAGTTAGACTCGGGTATTTTAAGGGTTAGAAATGGGTGTTTTCGATAGTATAGCATTGAGGGCGCACATCGGAAAATGGCGTTGAGGAATACGGAATGATACCCGGCTGCTTTCAATCAGCCAAGTTTGCGGCATCTATTATTTATAAAAAGCTGCACGGATAGAAGTTCACATGAGACCAGGAACATCAAAGTCAATGTTTCGAAAGGTTTTCCATTCCTTCCCATATCAATATCGTCCCACCATCCATCCATTTATCCGTTCATTCAATTTACCCGTCGTCCGTCCCTAGCACCACTATGGTCCACTGTCCCAATCACAATGCTGCTTCCTAAATGGACTTTGGCCAAAAACAAGCTACGCAACGCAACAAATCTGCAAGAGGAGCAAGATAAAGTTGAAGAATACGCCCGCCCTTTCGCGCCCACCACCTGCCTTCATTCATGATTAAAAGAGAAAAAAAAACATAGCAATAGGAATGCCATCCTATGCCCTATGGTGAAAAAAAAAAGAAAAATGGAACGCCGTAGAACTTGGATTTGTGAATAATGAGCATCAAAACGAAAAGAGAACTCCTTCCTTTGCTTGCGTAAATCTGCGTGAAATGCGATTTTAGACATTGCATCAATAAATGCATGTATGCATCAACCATCCATAACACAAGATCAATACCGATATTGGTCTTCTCCCGACTGTGTATGCTGTGACCAGGTTCCTCCATATCAACGAGACCTCGCATCTCTCCTAGTAAGCTTTATTTGGAGCATTGACAAAGTCCCAAAGCATCTTTACCAACGACTCCGGGAGCGTATACAAATCGACATGGAACTCTCCCTCTGCATGCCACAAATTAGCATTTCTCCTTCGGTTCCTCCACGCCCAATTTCCAGACTCCAACTTACGATCGATGTCATTCTTTGTATACGTATCTTCGCTCTTATTATCATGAATCATCTGCACCACATGCAAAAGATCGTCCTCCTGCAACTTGATCAGTCCCTCCGCCAACTTCTCCATATCAATTTGCCCGGTCCTCTTTCTCTTCTTTCCATCGGCATCTTTCTTTCTGCTGACGCCTCCATTCTCATCTCCCGGAACCGGCCCGTCTCTCTCAACACGTTAATCAGCTCTCTGCTAGGGTTCTTGAAAGTAATTGCGTGTTTGGCTTCATAGCGCGTCTTTGCAAAATTGAGGTCGTGTGCAATGCTGTGCTTGCCGCCCGTGGGAGTAGTGAATAAATCAATCGTCATATCGAACTCACCCCATCCCTCATTCTCGCAGCGGAAGGGAGGCTCAGTGAAGGCTGTGTGGTTGGCAAACGTTAGATCGCAAGCATCGCGCGCGGAACAAGCATAGAGATAGAGACGTACTTTGGGTTGGGTTTGGGAAGGTAGGGTGGAGGTTGTAGACTGCTTTGCTGAAACAGGTTGCAGGCCGCTCATTGCCAGCTTCATCAAGCACGTAGATCTCAATGTTCCATGATTTCATCGGGAAACCTTCTTGGAGAGCAGGTTTGTCGCTATGTGACCAATCTTAGCAAATATCCTCAAGCCCAGTTGAACATTGGTAAATTAGAAGGTAGGTCGCGACTTACATGTTGCGCTGCTCAGTAATGAGCTTAATGACCCTCTTGACCTGCGCCGCAGTTAGTATTCTTGCGGGGTAGAATTCTCAAACAGGAGAAAGAGGCTTCAGCTTCTCAGTTTACTTACATCCGCGACCATCTTGACGGTATTATGATGGTTGAAAGTATTGTCGGATTTTTGAGTTCTTGAGAATGCCGTTCTTAATTGCGACGGGCCTGCAGTTGGTTAATCGTGATTTGAGTGGGGTATTGATATCCTAGCTAAAGCTAAAGCTTCTTGAGAAACAAAAACACACAATCACGTGTGTATGGAACGGGAAGTTGAATTCAAAGGTGAGTACGAAAATTAGAGGTCTAGATTGTTTCTTGGAAGAATTGAAGGGGGTTGGAGCTGTCAAATCGGCAGCTTTGTTTGTTTCTCAGAGGTAGAAAGAAGCTTCACTTGCCCACCTGGGCAATTTTAACTTTTCTATTAGCAGTAATTATGTCCAACGCAAGAAAATCCCCTGAACTGCCAATTGAACTGATATCCGTTAATCAAGGGAAAACATACTTCTAATGATCACAAGAGGTTTTGTATTCATCAAGGTCACGATATTCACATCTTTCGAACGCTTTCAGATCAACGGTTTGGGGACGAATGAGGGACTGGTATTTTTAGTCTAACTACAATCTCATGCCAAAGTCTCAAAATGAGTACTAATCAAGGCTTCCTTCCCTCCATCATCATCGTATTCATGATATAATCTTTGAGAAAGACCTGGACCGCCAGAATGTCTAGGTGTCGATTCGTCGATGCTTACAAAAGAGGTTTTCGACAACATGCGCGTAAAATTGGTAACGGGGTATGGAAGAAATGCGTTTAATGCAAATATGATCATGAATTTCATTTCTTCAGAGTACGTGCTGTGCTATATTATGCTGCGTGTCGAATGGGGAGTCGTGATGGAAAGTAGAAGTAAATACGAGGACAAATTTGTCTTTTAGGCCTTGAAGAAAACTTCATTCTCTTGTTGAGCCTTGATGAAAGCCTCCTTAAAGAGGTTTGCGTCTATATATATGTCAGCATCCATAGAATGCACATTTTCGGGTATATACTTACTCTCAGAGTTGGCAAAACGGATAGCCAAAGTCTGTGCTTCTGGCTCGCCCTCGCTAACATCTGCTGCGGCATTCCAGACCCAACTTCTATCACTACCAACGTTTGGAGACAACTTCATGTCAGGAACGACTGTCGAACATTAGATTGATTTCCACGTAATACTCTCCAGAACCGTAAAACATACCATAGTGGTTAGCGCAGACCTTCAAAGTCTTGTCACGTCGCATGACCAATCTAGTCTTGCCGTTCTCCTTGTGCTTCAAGAATCGGACATCACCTGTACCACGCTCCTTCCACTCTTGGGTATCCTTGACGAATTTGAAGAGCTTGGCGCGCATCTTGAAGGTTTGTTCCTCGAGTTCCTCGTTGGTCTTAACATCGACTTTCTCGGTCAAACGAATGACTGGCTCGAAGTGGACATCCTCAGACTCTGGGGCCTCATCCTGCACAGTTATCAGCCCTGCATTTATATTTATTCATGTATATATTGTCCAACAGTACCTCTGGGTTTCTCCTCAGCAGCAGCAGCCTTTTGTGCCTTGGCAGATCCTGAGTTATCTCCTCGGTCCTCATCTTCTTTCTTCTCCTTCTTGGCTCCACCACCAAACATCGAGAAAACATTGTCGGTGATACCTGTAGCGGCCGAAGTAACAGTTGCTGCGGCAGTGGATGCGGCTTGGGTAGCTTGTTCGGTCAAGGTCTTATCATGGTTAGCAAGATGTAATAGTAACAATGACGGCGCCGCGAAAGAAGACGTAAAAGCTTAATGATCAACATACAGATCCCTCAGCTGGAGTTTCCTTGGCAGACTCTTCCTTTAAAGCTGCTGGTTCAGTGGCGAGCTTGGTCTCTGACTCTACGAGCTTAGGCTCATTGCTGGTGTTAACCTCTGGTTCGCGTGCTGGTTCGGCCATGATGAATAAAATTATTTGAGTATCTCGAAAGAGAGAATATGTAGAAGAAATATGCAGGTATTTTTTGATGCAGCTTTAGTTGAAAAGCGATGTGGTTGGAAGGTACTTGTTGGGTTGGTAGTTGAAATGGGAGAATGGAGGGGTCAAAAATCTGAGTTGTCAGGCAAAAATCACAAAGTGAGGTGGGTGGGTGAGCCCAAAATCAAAACAAACCAGTGTGGCTAAGCGATTTAGTCAACTAGTGCCATTTATTACTACTATTACCAACAGTAGTCCAGTACTGGTACGGTAGTATTTCCCTCCACATCCTCTTGATTTATACTCCGTATATACTTTAATTAAGTATATTATATATAATATAAATATTTAATATTATATTATATATTATATTATATTATATTTATATTATATTTATATTATATTTATATTATATTTATATTATATTTATTTATATCTTTATTATATTTATATATATTTATATATATTTATATACATTTATATACATTTATATACATTTATATACATTTATATACATTTATATATATTCATATATATTTATATATACCATCATCATCAATGTGACTGTACTTGTATGAATTATCCATCCCATCACAGAGACAAGTTGGGTGAATACAAAGATGGATGTTACCATACACAGCATTTATTGAACTGGTGATATCTAAGGGCAATCAAGTAGAAGAATACCTGGTATAAGATTACCCAGTAAATATCATCATCATTACTATTAGTCATTCAACCTTGAACCTTTGTTTCATCTGTGCCTACCTAGTACTCTCTCTGTACAGAGTACATCAATCTACCACCAGTACCTACTATCTACTCCGGACTTGTACATCGGCTCAACATCGGCATAACGGATGAACTGTCGGCCCGATTCATCATTCGACAGTTTATCCTGCTTGCTTTGATTTACCATTCTTGACCTTCACCAGATTTATGCTATGTGAAGTTCTCTACGTTATAATACCTGGCAACTTCATCGTCTTGAAGCTGCGAATTGTGTATATACTGAGTACCGTGAATATGTGTGCGTGTTCTTGATGATTGAACTTTTCTATTTCCAACTGCAAATGTGACTTCTGGCAACATAGAATATATATACCTAGTATCCATCGTGGTTGGCTCTTCACCACTGCTGGCCGCTCAGCAAAAGCCGGAGTTATAGTGAGCAAGTGTTGTCTTCTTAATTGATAAATGCTTTGGGGGTAGTTCAATCTCAAGGAGAATCATTCCATCAATGCAAATAGTCATATATTATATTCTCGCCGGCCTGATGATACTCGGTGAGCTTGAGTCGGTACAATACAGTCATCATTCGAGGTCACTATCAAATGCAAGAAGTTTTTATGATTTTTATTGCAGTTTCTGTAATATTCTTCGCGGCATATCCTCACCTTTTATTGAAATCCCTTCCATGCCCCGCCACTCCTGTCACACATCCCATGCATGAAGCCTAGCTATGAACCAGAGAGGAGCTTCTCAGAAACATCTAGGCAAGCCTTGCCATCAGAGCTCTTCCTATTCCTCCTCCTCCTCTTCTCCCTCCTCGACAATCTTTCTTCTCTTGTGAGACTTCATCGATTCAATGGTGAAGTCCGCGTCAGCCTTAAGGGCGGATGAAGTTGAAAAATAAGCAGATGATGTGCTTCAGCCGATGGAAAGCTTGATGCACCCCCATGCATGTCATCAACTCCCACTCCCCATGTGCATAGCCATTAAGCCTAATTTCATACGTTATTATCAACTGTGGTAAGAAACCGTAGAACTTTTTGACTTACCTTTGCTCAGCTTCGCAATGTCAAAGTCGTTACAGTCGAGGGGGGCATCCATGAAATCGAGGTAAGTGTTCATCAGATTAGAAAATCCCAATCTATCGCGTTTCATAAAGTATAGGAACCCATGAATGATCTTCTCTTCGGCCATCGTAAAAGGCTCATCTCCAAAACTTAACACTGGTAAGGTAGACTTCTTTTCCAGGGCTTTGTTTTGCCACTACGGCAATCTAATTGTAATCAACCTCTAGGTGATTTTCAGTTTCGTCCTTGTGCTCAGCACTGGGCTCGGCAGTTCCTCCATCTTGCTCCTCGATAAGCCCATCATTGTCAACTGTGTCATTGACGGGTAACTCTGCAGTATAACTTCCGTCATCACTTCCATCCTCATCTTCTTGAGCACTCAATCCTGTTGGTTTTCTAGAAGCTGGCGATTCTGATCTATCAGGATCCTGGCTGCAATTCAAGATGTTACCATGATCAAATACTTGGAGTTGGTGGATAAGCTCAAAAAAAGCTGAAAATTAATTAGAAAATGTAAAGTTTCAATAAGAAAAGAAATTATGGTTACGTATATTGGGGTTACTTAATATCGATCCATTAGAATACTTACTGTGTTGAGCAATCGTTGATATACCGTACATGCTCAGGCCCTCTAACCTACTAAAAAGGTTATTCTAGAAGCTTTTTTATAAGTTGTCATCAAGGTAGAATGAGACTCATCCGAGATCAGTTATGAATATATCAACATGTATTTTGAAATGGTTAAAAATATCGAATGGTATTGTACTTCAGAGGCTGTTTACATACTCTCCACGTGAAACCCCTAGATACCTATTCTTCCGTTTACCATTTGCTCCAGTCCTTCCGCTGTTCGCTCATGTCGCAGATCAGATTCTACTATTCGCCTTCCTTTTTAAAACTATACAGAGCCCCCCGCCTGGTTCCACAGCCATCGTTTTATAAGATAATCTCTTTATACCCTTTCTTTCTACTACCAACTGCCACCTTGCCTGCTATCTCTATACCTCTGGCTACAAATTGACCTGGATTTCTGTTTTAGTCATCTCCATTCTTTTTTTTAACACAGCAGATCCTTTTGTTTTTGTAAATTAGGTAACAACTGAAAAAAGCAAGAGTGCATGTGTGCAAATATAATGGCGAAAAGGCTATATATGTACAAGTCGGGCATGTACCTGACAGCATCAATATCATAATCGGCAGTTCTCGCAATTTAGGTACGAGCAATTCCGGTATCATTAGATTTGAAAGCCAAAGCGGCACAAATTGCAGGACAAACATAGCTAATATCTCTTGTCAATAGGCAAATTAATATTTCCTCGCTTAAAGATACTTGATATCAAATGAAGCAGGCTTTTCATACATCGACACACAAAGAAATAGACTAGTCATTCATTCTACCACCACCACAATGTCGGCAGTTCAGTAGCAGTGTGCTTGGATGAAGAAGAATTTAGATCCTGGCTGCAAGATCTTTCTTTCAATTTCTAGAACTAGTCATTGAACACCCTTATGCATGAGTCTACACCTCAATTCCTCGAAGAATATGGTCTTTAGAGCTATTGTCTGGATCCGTCTTCATACAGGCACATCGAGGTACTGCGGTAAGCCTTGGAAAATACTGTACGACAGCTAATATCCTCACCTTTTAACAGAGACCTCAAATTAGACCCTAAAAGATCCGTCATTCGGATTGCTTTGACTCCTGCGCCATATAATTTTGTACATGCATCTCGAAATGCAACCTCTAAGCCTCGAGATCGATATTGCTTTCACAGTTCGAGCTTTAGCCTCTTGAATCACCATACAAACTCTTTGATAGCATAATAGATCTTTCAATCTTCAATCGCATGATTTACTGTCGAGGAATTCCTGATGCCACGACACCGGTATTTTGAGCCTAAATGAATGGGTCTCGACATTGAATCTACTCTCAATTGATACTAGGTCTACAACATTAATATCGAGATTCTGCGAACAGCTATGAATAGCTATAGATAGTCTACAATAACACACTGTGATTTTATATTGTACTCAACAACAAAACCATTCGTGACATCTCAGGCTACAAGTTACCCGAAGCGAGAATCAGGGGTATTGCGATGACATAATATTGACATGATTAATAATGCATTCACAAGATCCCCAAAACTACTCTTAACATCAATAAATACTTACATTTACATGGAAATCACTTGAGAACTGTTCATAGTCCTTCCATTCTATATTCGTTTCCAGTCTAAAATCAATGATACTGATTATAATTAATATCAAAATCTCATGAAGATTAACAAAAATACTCTTGGTATCCTTCATTTCCATGTCTGATTCTTTAGCACTTCACTCAACAGACACACAAATGACAGATTCCAAAAGAAGCACGTATTATTTCATGCAAAGCATGTTCTGATATCATACGAGCATTCTAAGTAATTTCGTTGCGAACTTCCGTACATTTGCCCTTCCCAGCTCGCTTAGCATAATTATCCGAGGCTTACCCAGGGTGACCCAGCTCTGAAGATTGCTGTACAAAATTGGCAAAATTCATCAATGACAATTATGTTTTGTGTTGAGATAGGGGAGTATGAGTATTTTATTTGATGGGTCAGGATGGGGATGAATGATACTTTGGGTTGTATGGGTCCGAGGAGATTTTGAAAGTTTGTGCTTAGGAGAGAGTGAAGAATAGAGGAAACTTTTTCCTTTTTCAATATCACTCAGACAATTAGATAATTATCATGATTGTTAAGATGTCTAAGGTACCTCTAGTTGCGAGAGTCTGAATAAGAATCGAGATAGTATAATTGATGAATAGAGGAGAGGAATACGAATTATCTGTTTCCCAATAAGCAGTTGGGATATCATAATTAATCAATCAAAGAATAGATGATACTTTTAACTATATAGGTATATGATAAGAATTGTAAGATGATCAAACATTGGTAGAGTAATAAAATTAGCGATTATATACTTCCAACTGGGAATTCAAAAGGTTACAATTAGGATAGAGATAATAACATCTTTAATTTTACAGAGTTCAAAGTGGTATTTGAGAGTCTGTGTTTACCGCATACGAGATGAGAGTGGTAATTATTTGCAATGAAATACAAGAAGATGTGAAATATAACTGTATGATTTGCAAAAAGTCATCAAAACAGCTTATGATTTAGGGGTAGTTGGCGAGAGTTATGATTGTGCAAAATGAAAATAGCTTGTAATCCTATCAAATGGATGAGAACCATAATTGCGACATTGAAAAAAGGAAGGGATTGAGGTTAGGATCTAACTACTAAAGAAGAATAGTTTTAATTGTATCAACTTCAAGGAGATGAAACGCGATACTAGGTACGCGAGATAGACTCCTGTTTTATGGTGACGAAAGGATATATCTGGCTTGAAGGCACCAATCAGTAATATTGATCAGCATCGTTGTTTTCTTCCCTCTGGAATTCATTTTCGAATTCTGGAGCGCCATGAAATGGTGCAGGTGTATGTGAGGAATATAGTTCACAAACATTGAACATATCTAGCAAGCCATGTCTTGAGAGACTTTTCCGACAGAGTCAGATATGATCTTGCGGGCTCCTATTGCCCAGCTTAAAGAAAGAAAGTAAATGTAAAAATCGTAAATACTAATTTAAATAGATTAGTATCATCATCTAGGAAAGCTGGTATAAATAGAGGATATGAATCGTTCATCTATTATCGGCTCCTGTTCACTTTTTTTACTGGAATGTTTGTGCTGAAGACGTTGAATGATAATCAATGTAAACTATACCGATCAAAGATTTGGTGTAACAAGTTTACCATTGTTATGTACTTGATGGATAGTTTTCGTTATTTCCTCGATATCAAGTCATGAATTTCATCTACAATGCTGATTCAAAATGGAGAATTCACTTCTTATGCATTCATTTCACAGACTATAACTAGAACTAACTGGTGTTTCCGAAACAAGAGCCGACATCATTTGAGATACAGAAATTCTCTTAGATAATCGGCTAATCTTTTCGTCATTCTCTTGGGGACACAGGACCTCTCAAGAAACTCATAGGTCTCTAGCAAGTGAGGATCTTGGTTTAGTAAAGCTCAATGTCCTTGAAATATACAGTGACTTATGACTCCATGAACGGTCGATAAGTTTTTCTCGCCAATTTCCAAAGCAGACAATCGAATATCGCTGAAAAGTGCCTTGTTGAATTCACGAGTAGTAACTTTACTTTGAGCAAACGTAGCTTGGGTATAACACTCGGAAAGACCAAGTTGCAATTCTTTTTGAGCAGGCAAATAGCTTAATGATACAAAATCAATCTTGCAAAGACCCACTTTCAAGGATTACTTTACACCCCTAACATCTCGCTAACTTGAAAATCGCAGTACGACTCAATCCTTTTCTAGATGAACTTTGTGTATCTCCACGTAGGTATACGAAACTCTTCTTCAAGACATCATAAGAACAGACGGGAAAATATCTGAACAAATTTATACCGCAATAGTTAACAGCCTAGGTATACGAAATTCAGTCACGGTCGATGGAAAATAGAGTGTTGTTTCGGGATATTTCTGATATATTTTGTAACCCAGGCTCCTGATCTTTGCAAGTTGAAAATGGCTATGACACATTTAGGATGGCATATTGTAGAATATGATTGTCCCCCATCATGGATTATTTCTGGGAAGGAAGTGAAAGCTACTTAGTCAAGCATTCAAGAAAACAAGATGCGGAAATGAAGCGAGGTTTCAGGTCCAGATACACTTGCGAGAAATAATTTACAGGCAAATATCAATACCATCAAAATGACTTACAGTAGTGACGCAGTAGTGATGGATGGTCTATCATGCGAAGATAATCCTGGCATATCATGCGAGAGTCTTACACTCGAGAAAAATTGGCCATACCTACATATAATTATCTATCTAATCAAATTAAACTATCATCTGAACCACCGCTTCAAGAGTTTTGTTGCATATCTCAGATCAAGAGAAGAAAAGAACTGAATCAGGTACTAGAGAAAGTTTTGTTGCATATCTCAAAAAATGGGATCGCTACTAACGATTCGTACCTACTTTCAAATTTCGCTGAAATCGTGTGCTGAGATGTAGTTTCAAAACGGGCTCGAGATTTACAAGTTCTCGTAATTCCTCAAGAAGGATTCGCGTACTTATAAAAATATCTAAAATCAAAACAATTGATATATCAAACGAATTGGAAAATCTAAGCGTGACAGTAGCACCAACTACAAGCCTACACCCTACAAATGCGACGCATATGCGGTCACGGTGACTAAACGCAGAGCGTAGCCTGGTGCCCCAACCATCGGATTTAGAATTGTATTTCAATGTATACCCTATACATATTTTTGAAATCTCAAAGTATCTAGAGCAGCCTGAGTAAGCCCTTGATCGAGAGACGCCGAAGTATTGCTCTAGCCGGTGGGCTGGAATTATGGTAAGATGGATGTAGGGCTACCCTCTCTACTCTCCTGATTTACCACTCAGATACAGACAACCTAAAATACAACAGATTCAACCTTTACCAATGCAGATAAGTGCAGATTGATACCCCTAGACTAGGGCAATCAGTTCCAATTGAAAGGATTCCAAAGCAAATTTCATAGTTTTTGCTGGGTAGCGAGTCAGTAAAGCATAGCTTTGTTCATTTCAGAATCCAGCTCCTTGAATGTCTGCCACTGGGGTCAAATCAGCACCAAGTTATCCAGCCTTCGATTTACAAGAAAAGATAGAGTAACATTGCATGAAATCACTAAGGTTCGTATCCTTTATTGTTTAATACTTTACTTCCAATATTTACGCTTGCTAGTAGTACTTTATTTTAGTACTAATATGAAGGACTAATCTTTGTATCAGTCATCGCTTCGTTGCCGTACACTAATTATATGGATGCCAGCTAGTTCGCCAATCACAACCTTTATTGCAACCCATATCGACCTTTTGTACCGTCTCCAATGGTTATGAGCTTTCTCGGACCATGTTTAGCTCCATTTTCAATTATCGACTTTCGACTTGGCCAATAGATATGTCCTATCTTGTGAACGCGATCTGCAGTCCACATACAATATCCCCAAGATGCAAAATAATCTCGAGTTGGAAGCACACCTGTTCTAAATGCTGTTATCATCCAAGACGATGCGAAAGCCGAGCTAGGAGTTTTAAGCGCTTGTACTATATCTTCCACTTGATCGACTGAGCTCCGGTTCTGTCGACATTTAATGTATAATGCATTGAGCTCGGAATACCTGGCTGTTGGTGCTCCTCCTATACGCCTATGAATGAAGCTCTCCACTATTAGATACGCCCATATATTCCTTGTCTTATGAACGGCCAACCGTGAGCCTGTAAGTCTTTGTATGGGCTTATCTAATAAAGAAATCAACCCCTCTGGTGTATCTTGCTTGCGAACCTTCCAAAAAAAACCAAGACCCATGGAGATCAACGCAAATCCAAGATCATTATGACGATTCGAGGGATTTGTATCCTTGATACCATTGTCCTGCGAATTGAACAGAACGTATCGAGTGTCTTCCGAGCGAAGATTCGCCAAAATTGATAGAGATCTGTACGATTCGACTTGGGGGTTATTCTGCCCAAACATTTTACAGTTTTCGAAAACATAATGATATTCCCTTTCCATATAGTCTATTATAGAGTACATTTCTTCAATTTCCCAGCAGCTGAAATGCTCGAAAAAAGATCTGTTAATCGCCTTTCGATAAATTGTATTGGGATTTGTGTGTAGACGGGCGCTTAAGTTTCTCAAGCTTGCAAAATACCGATTTGCACGCTTAAACATACGGAAGTACAGCTCAACATTATACAGAGCTCTTTGAATCCGAAGGGTCTCGACTTTTTCCAAAGCACTTTTCTCATACTTCTGATGCGTCCATGGATGTAACCTTAAACACGATTCAAAGTAATCTTGGGAAATCGCCTTGATTGTCGAATGGAATTTGGCGATACGAATCAGGGTCTTGAGCTCATAGGTCCTTGGATTTAAGGTTGTAGCTTTTGCTTCTTTCGAGTATTTACACATAAATTCGTACACGTTATGTAACGGTTCATTCCACTGGTTCTTGAAATGCATCTTACGTACTGGCTCACTGAATATGGCAACAGCTTGAAGAAATATAGGGAGAGTCATCTCATTGACAAGTACATTGCAGAATATCCGGGGTGAATCGAATATATAGCAGCTGTAACAGGATGGAGAAGAGCTGATTAGCGAGTGCAATGAAAGAATGTCGGGCAAGTTGTTAAGGATGTTTGATTTAATCTCCGTTGGGAAACCGTCGATCATAATGGCATGGGAGAATATTGGTCTGTTGAGTTCAATCATTCTCGATGATAGTTTGTGCAACATGGTATGATCTGCTGCCTCATCCTTTGCCAATAAAGCGAGCTTTTGTATTTCTTTCTTTCTGTCTTCTAGAATATCAGCCATTAACTTTTCATTCTTGGCACTTTCTTTTTCGGCAGCAGAAGCTGCTTCATTTTGCATATCGAATAGCTGCAATAAGGATAGAAGTTTTGAGTAAAAAATAAGAGCAAGAGGTGAGAATAAATCCCAAGTAAAAACCCCGAGACTTCTTTAGCTTCGTGTATCTGCGAGGCTTTTGCCCAAAGGGGAGTTGTATACATTCAAACAAGTAGGTGCGCTTTTCTGGGGAAAATATCTGGAAATATAATCATATACGAACTGTACAACACTAGATATAAAAATATTGTTCAGGATGGAATCTTCAGGAATGAATTGAACGATCAAATCGATGAAAAAGCTTATCCTATTCCTGCGCTAATAAAAGGAGGCCATAATGGAAAGCGCCAACTTGGGTAAGCTCAAAAGGCTTAAAAGTTCAACCATTTGTCTATTGTGCACTTGACATGGAGATTCCCTACGAAAGCAATAAATTAACCAGCTATCAGGAGGAAATGAAGAACTTCCAAGTTTGGCTTGTTCTACAAAATCGAGACAAATTTGCACCGGCGATGCTAAGTATGTATCAAAGGTTTATGAATTTCCATAAATTTTTTGGACTATCTGATCAGTTCTAAGTCTTACCCAACTCAGAAATGCAACAATCTATAAGAGCTGTTCAAAACAGTGTTTATGCTCAATTTTTCTCACACACTATTTATTAAGATTTGCGAATTACTGCTGCTCTCCTTTCTCGTCAAATTTCTACCACAAATAACGGAGATACGATAATACAATCAAAATAGTTCTATTCCTTGTAGAACAGATAGCAATGGAAATTTGCGTGTCCCTCCAAAATAGGAAACGACTACTTGGCTTTACAGCGGGATCTACTGGAACTTTTCCAACTACTCGCCCACGCAATAGAATCAATAAGCTCTATGAAAATACTAAAGACAGCGTATTCACATCTGCATTCAGAAAGTCAGAGAGGCATGCGCTTGAATTTTAAGACGTCCATATCGTTGTTCGGGTGACTATCGTGAGCGAAAAAGCACCTTTATGTGAAACAGACTTAGATCTGATTCGTGTGCTAACTACTGGGGCTTCGATGGTGCACCAAATATGTACCAATTGGTACAGGAAATATTTCTGGAGAGCATCCTAGAAAGTACCAAGTGCGTCCAAGGAAGAATGAATAGCAGCCACGTAATTGGGATAGATAGAGGCAATAGAATAATTACAAGATTGTCGCTATTCTCAAAGCAATTCGATACGTAGGCGTTAAACAAAAACCTGAATTAACATCAGAATGCTATTCCACTACTACCAGACATATATAGCCGTCAGAAGAACTTGAAGTGATTCATTATCTTATGTCCAATAGAACTGCAGAAGGGGTCAATTCTGCAGAGCTTTCATTGTTAGCTAACAAGCAAGAATTACATAAGTACTCATTTTGACATCCAGTTTTGATCATATATGACTCTTAGGTTACTTGGTGGTAAGAATGACTGAAGATTGACAACGGAAATTCATGACTGACTTTTCCAGAATTGAACACAATTCATCGTGGAGGTCGAGTAAGCAAATCATCCTAGGACTGTGATCATTGCAATTTTCTCGTCTCAAGTCGCAACCCATCAAAAATTATCGATTCCGATCATCACCCTATATTGACAAACTCGTTTGAGACGCAGAACAGCCAAGACTACTTGAGTGCAGTCATAGACTGACTATACGAGCAGCGGTACATATCATATCGATAAGCGTGTAGACATCGGTCACGGTTTAACTTTCAACGACGCCCTATAGATTCAACGGCAACACTTGTTCCGCATTAAGATACGACACATATAAAACAAAATATGAGATCTCAAGTTACAATATCGCCAAAGATTCCCGAGGTCTGTCTTACTCCACACGATAGGTTATGCGACATCTCTATTAAGCCTAGCTGAGAATGACACACTTTAACCTCCCGCTACCAGCAACGACCTCGGCTTGAATATAAATACAATGGAAAAAGTAGCCGGAAATGGTCGAACAAGTGAATCAAGCTTACTAATGGTAGGTGTAGGATTTCTGATGAGTTCTACACAGAGGATGCATCATTTGATTGGCGAATCAATTCAAAGACGGCTGCTTGGATTTGACCGAGAAGATTGATGTCGACGCAATCTGTAGGCGCGACTGCCAAAGTGTTTATCTTCATATACTTGATATCCCATCTGATTATGAAGGAATCTCCAATATTGTGAAGTGAGAGAATAATGTTGATTATAATTCAACTCTTGTTGTGTAGTCCCCTGGTTGATGTCGTACTCGGGTAGTTACTAGGTACATGGTGCAAACAGCCTCACGTCCTCGGCTCAAGATGTGGTGACACCTGGAAAGATATTGCGAGTATTATATAGATCTGGCAATCTCTTCTATTGACCGCGCTAGAACCTGTATTACATGACCGCACGTCGCACTTGAAGACTCTCAACATGTCGTCCTCGATCATATTTCCACCCACCGTCTCCGTATCTCTCCCCATCCTTGCCAAGATGATCGACCACTCCCTCCTGCACCCCACAATGACCGATGCCGAGATCGCGATGGGCCTCTCCATCGCTGCCAAATACAAAGTCGCAACTGCATGTGTCAAGCCTTACTCTATAGAACAAGCCATCTCCGCTCTCAAAGGAACAGGCGTCGACGTATGTCCCGTGATCGGCTTCCCAGCTGGAAACAGCACCACAGAAGTTAAAGTCTTCGAAGCAAGTAAAGCTGCCGAGGCTGGTGGGAAAGAAATAGATATGGTTATCAATATCGGCAAGGCATTGGGAGGTGACTGGGAATATGTTCAGAAGGAAATACAAGCCGTGCATGACGTGGTCGTTTCCAGAGGTTCGATTTTGAAAGTTATTTTTGAAAACGACTATCTTTCCGATGTGGAAATTGTGAGACTGTGCCAGATCTGCAGTGAAGTGGGTATAGGCTTTGTCAAGACTAGCACCGGGTATGGTTTCGTGAAGCAGAATAATGGAATGTACAATTATCAAGGTGCTACATTGTCGCATCTCAATTTGATGCGGGAGAATGTGAAGGGAGGGGTTCAGATCAAGGCAGCGGGTGGAGTGAGGACTTTGGATGACTTGTTGAGAGTGAGAGCGCTGGGTGTTACAAGAGTGGGGGCCACTGCTACCGAGGCCATTCTTGGAGAAGCTGTAAGAAGAGGTATTGGAGAAGAAGTAGTCAAAGTCAACGTGCCTCCACTTAGATCTGGTTGAAAGACATGCGGAGCGGAAAGGATACGGATACAATACTTCGAGATTATTCTCATTATATGTGATATTTTTTGAGTCAGCAAATTAACCGACACGTGTTATATATTTTCAGATGAATGAAGGTATTCGCTGTCTCATATCGACCAATTTTCTCCAGTCGATTCTTTTACTTACACCATTACCTTCCGTTAAATCCATCTGCTTCCATACAGTTTCTATAATGCCTCTCACTATTTCTAGATTTCCAATTCTCCTTTCACTTTGCATGTCTTCCAGAACATCCAGAATTTGGATTCGTTGTTCATCGCACACAACTTCACACGCTGTTATGAATAGTGGCCAAGGACTTGTGCAGACGCCATTGCTAGTAAGAATTTTCAAGGCCTTGATCACTAGCCTTTGTATCTCATCGGAGTCGGAAGGTACCAATAGGACTGAATGAAGGTAGATGAGTGCTCCCAGCCGATAAAGTTCGGCGGTCTTTTCTATCTTGATCTGATCAATCTTGCCGGTAGTGTCATCTTCCAAGATGGATGAGATTTGATGCGCATTTTCAAGTTGTTTTACCAGCCCTTGAGCAAAGTCTTGATATTCTCCATGTCTTTCGACTATTCCAGAAAGCTCGTTGATGCAGGATATGCATTCAAGGACTTCTAGTGAGCATCCCAGCGATCCAATGATCTTTTAATGTTAGTCAGCACTTTATAAAATATGAGCATAACATACGACTTTATTTTCGGGGTTGGCACTCGGGGCTCCCAAGAATGTACTACTTATAGATTGTACCTGCCGCCTTCCGCGGCTGAAATCTGCTAGAACATCATGATATAAGAGCCAAGTATTTAAAAAGTGATCTTTCGTCATGGTCAAGCCTATTTCTCGTGCAGCCTTTAAGTGTGTGGGCCAGCTACCATCAGCTCCATCAAAAACCTTTTGGCAAGTTAGGGGGTATGAAAACTTTGTGATTGCACCTGGGATCTACTTACATCACCTACACAAAGCATCATGCATGTGGCAAATTGACCTCGAAGACCCCCTCCCCCTGTTTGGATCGACTGTGAGAGAAACCGTATCGCAGATATCTTGTACTGAACTGCAGCTTCGGTCCCCCATAAATGATATGCTGATACCGCAAGGATGGCATATCGCAGGCTCAAACAAGAGAGGTAGCGGTCGGCCAGTGCATTCGGGAGCAGGTAATTTCGAAAACCATTCAAACTATCATCTATGGTTGTAATCATACGAGATAAGACTTCCGTATCTATAGAAGACTGTCAACACTCTTCTCCCACAGAGGGTAAATCTCCATCTTACAATAAGATAATAACGTTGCGTCCCGTGACTCGAGGGTAGTTTCATAACCAAACTTTAGACTTCGCTGCGGGCTTGACATATAACGATATGTAGAGTAGCATTTCTGCTGAAACTCTGACGCAATTTCCAAGTCCAAATTCGTTGAATTTAAAAATTGATATCTTTCACGTGTTGATGGCGCCGGAAAAGTTTGTGCAGGGCGATGAGATTGGTTCTCCCATGAATGAATCGGTCGCCGCCCATCACCTGATTCCGGCCAGTGGAGTTTGATACCATAACCTTCGCAAAAGCGACCAGTCCTTGTGCAGTTATTACAATGAGGTATACCTTTGTCGCACCCAATTTTCCTGCCTTGATGAAATGTTAGGTTGGAAGCATCGATGTGGGGGAAACATTGAAGGGCGGGGCAATTGCGGGGGATGTGCAAACATATGCAGATTAGTGCTTACCCTTACACGTCCAGCAGCCTTTGCTGGACTTCTTTTCCTTGGGTCTTTTGACAAGAGACATTATCACGGGACTTGGCACAAAATGGGTTCTTGGGTGAAGATCAGCGGATGTTCCGAGGTTTGTGAGTCACAACTTATCTTGAGGTCACGTGCAATGTTATTGGAGCGTCGATGAATGACAAAATCTGGGGAATTTTGAATGGCACACTTTTAAGTGTTAGAGGATAAGAGTATTGTGAAGTGCATTGCTGCTAGTAAAACTAAGATGTGCAGCGCTTCTATAGTGTGAAACACGTTCTTTGTTCACAAAATCATATCTTCTAGTATGATATCATCGTCCTTCATGGGAAATATATATGGTGGAAAGACTGGCATTCTTGATTGGTATATCTATCTATCTATATCATCTGAGCAAAAGTCAGAGACTTTCTCTCCCGTTCGCTCAACTTCGTCATTTGATATTTGGTATGCATCGAGAACATTTATAATGGCCACAGGTCAAGCAGCTCTCGTGGTATGTTGGAAGCCACTGGTCTCCGCACTAAACGCATGGAATTTTTAGCAATGCTATGATATGGAGGGTAATATTTACTAATATCGGCTCAATAAAAGTAAAGAAATCTGAGAACTCACTTGGCAGCACAACCAGCTGATGAATATGTACTGGTTCAAGAACTTGCGGACGGTTTGGAAATGCATAATGTGGTTGATGTCTAGTTTGATTCAATAGGTTAAAATTGTTTCTGGTGATATTCGGATATTTAGGAGCTCTGATTAAATTTGGAGTCTTTTATATATATAGGTGGTCCGAAATTGTTGTTTGTATTTGATGATAAAGGAGAGAGGAAGCCATGAGGGACAGAAAGTTGCAGTTTTATACCCCCTTGGACATTTTGTATCCTCAAGAAAAGGATTATGATTCGAAAAGACATACATGTCTTGAGGTTGTATCATTCAAGGAAGCGTATATGGAAAATGAAATGAGCAGGTAAGTGGAGACTGAAAATGATTCAATATTATTTTAGGTATATGAATCCCGCGATTACATGTATGAACGACGGATGGTTTAACAATGTAAGAAGTAATAGAACAGCATCGATGCATACTAATGGTTCGTCCTCGGCGTTTGTGATTCATGGAAACAAACGATACATACAAACAGAAAATATATACGCCCAAGAAGAAAAAAATGTGTAGAAAGTCTCATAGCCTGACCGCAAAGTTTGCCCATGTCGCTCGCTGTGGTATCCTACACCTGCCCATTCTGACCCCGCTCATCCAGTACAGAATCCATGAAGTGGCATGTTTGTGTTCGAAAGTCTCGGTCCATATGAGTTCTAAATGGCAACCCTCACGGCTCTCGCGCCCTTTGCAGCTTTTGCTGCATTCGCTCCGCCAGCAGCGCCTGCCGCACCCGCAGCCCCCGCCGCACCTTTCCCACCACCACCACCGCCACCACCAGCTTTGAGTCCAGCTCCAACCGTACCCACAATCGCTCCAGCGGGACCCGGAATACCTTTGGCGACTTCACCGACAATATCACCAGCTGTGGAGACACCTTTTGGTACTCTAACATTGATATTTGATATACTGAGGTGGCTGTTAGTAACTTTGGGAAGATAGTAGGATGTAGGGGATTGGAGCTTTGGATGGCGGAGTTGACTTACGAGTCGATGGGGAAGGCAATGGTGTTAGCCCAAAAGAGCGAAGCAATGATGAGAGCTGGTCTTGTGAAATACATTTTCTTTCAGCTTTGTAATGGGGATTTTGTCTGGTGTAACTCGTGTACTGGTAAATTCTATTTGGTATGATATAACGAATATTTGCTTGACTTGATTGAAGATGTGATGTGGATGGTTAAGATTAAAACAACAGAATTATGCCACTTCTTATACAACTCGACGGCGAGAACAAATAGAAACTCTAACACTCTCTGTTGCTGATGAGATCATCTCATGCACACCAATTTGGGAAATGCGATGCGATCTTTGAATAACTCGCAAGAACGCATTATACCGATGAAATCATTAGAAGGTTAAAATACAATTTACCGTTCGATCTCACTATCAGATTGGGTTTGAGAATATTGAATATTGGAATTTCAACTTCCAATGGGGTGTAGATTCTGAAAACTAGCGTATGGATACGTGCATTTCTAAAGATCAAATTCTTGCGAGAGAGAGAGAGAGAGAATGCATTCAAAACATTCAATCATTCAATAGGCTCTGATTGGAATTGTTCAAAATTGGAGACGTGAAACATTAAGAGCGGTTGCATAATCAAGGGTATCCGATACATTTATGCCTCGCTGAAGTGTTGGGATGGCGCCTTGGCCTTGTTCGGGAGTATGCGAGTGCCCAGGCCCTCTACACCTACGAAAAACGCTATTCTAGAAGCTTTCTTTATGAGCTATCATCGAGGTAGGATGAAATTCATCCCAAATCAGCTATAAACACATCAACATGTATTCTGAAATGGTTAGCAACACTGGATGACATTGTGTTTCAGAGATGTTTGCATGATATCCACGTGACACTGAAACACTGAAACACTGAAACAATAACCTCGCAAGCCACCTTACTGGCAGAAGTGAGCAAGGAGCTCTAAGTCGATGCTCGGGATGTAACATGCAAGACTAAATGAACTTCCGGACAGAGAAAAGTTGGCATATCAACTTTAATCTGTATCTAAAGTCAACATTTGAGCATTGATCGTAGCTCAAAGTTCGAAGATCAAGCTCACTAAAGTTGATATTCGGTGAGACTCAAGTACTTTGTAGTAAGACCACACAAGAGACAACGGTGCAAACGTAGGTGGGAGTGTGATGGAAGAGAAAAGTGGAGCGGCTCATCGATGACAGCCCTCCCGTAGACGCTTATATCACGTGAGTTAACACCAAAATAGCTTTGTTGCATGTCTACAAAAGTGAAAAGTGAAAAGTGAAAAGTGAAAGATGTAGATTTGCTTTTTTAGCGCCACCTGGGCAGTTTTGTTTGTACTGTAAGGTTACCCGTGGACAGCTTTTGAAGTTTTGGCGCTAGCAAAAGAACAATGGATTTCCAACTTTGGGATCTTTTTGCAGATATGCAACAAAACTATTGACTTTTAGGCACGTGATATAATCATGCCAGAGTTTGTGCAATATCATGTCTGGAGATAGAGTTGTGAGACTCTATGGTCAAACACGAGTAAGCTTGGTTGTGGTAGTGCTGTGGAAAAAGCCTTGAAAAGTTTCCCTCTTCAACGCATCAGGTGACTTGAAACTTTGATCATTCTAGCACTCATCCCGCTGTCCGTCTTGATTACAGTTGACAGAAATATTTTCTTTGCACCTGAAGTCTGAAGAGCTAGTGCTCAATTCAAGTCATGGAATCGTCTATATCGGTCTCAAACACAATCTCAGACACAAACATGTCCCCACAAATAAATCTTCCACCCGATGCGAAATCGATGACGCAGGATGAAATAGATACACACATGTTTTTCATGCGCGAAGCTCTCGCTATGGTATTACTCCCCATATTTCATTGGTTCGATTCTTGATTTTGATACGTTTGCAGGCAAATCTCGCCCTCAGTACCAACGAGACACCCGTGGGGTGCGTACTAGTTGATCCGATCCTCAAGAAGGTTGTGGCTAGAGGAATGAATGCTACCAATAGGAGTTACAACGGGACAAGGCATGCAGAATTTATCGCTATTGATGAATTGCTATCCTCAAGCTCCAAGATATGTTCTAGCGATGCGAATGAAAATAGGGGAGGGAAAAGGAAGAGGGAGGACGATGAGAATGAAGATGATGGTAAAAACGGAGATACGATTGAAAAAAAGAGATGCAATTATGGGCCGGAAGATATGAGGGAATTAGATTTGTATGTGACGATAGAACCATGTATAATGTGTGCGTCATTATTGCAGCAGTTTGGTATACGAAAAGTGTGGTATGGAGCGGTTAATGATAAATTTGGGGGCAATGGTGGAGTTTTGAATCTTCATATTGGGAATGGGAAGTTCGATGGCAATGATGCCACCAAGGGTGGAAAGGAAGAGAAGAAGGGGAACGAGGAGATGATTGAGAAGCAAGAGGGGGATTACGAGGTTAGTGGTGGGTGGTTGCGAGAAGAAGCAATTGTCATTTTGAGGAGATTTTATGTGCAAGAAAATGAAAGGGGTGAGCAGCTCTAATTCTGTTTTCTCTTGTCGAATACTGATGAAGCTAATGTGCTACAGCGCCCGAGCCCAGGAATAAGAAGGAGAGAGTATTGAAATTAGAGGTGGAACCAATGATAGATCCCAAAGTGAAGGGAGAAGAGTCCGGTTGAATTTGGAATATTGTGGTCTGAAATGTGGCTTCAAAAATCGGAAGTAGACGGCGTATGCTTTGGATTTTATAGACAACCAAGAGATACCCCAGATATGATGGCAATAGATGGCAATATATGAAAATTTGTATGCTTTACAGATATGTTGACATATTGAAAGCACCATGATTCACAATTTACAACTCTACAATTCGGCTTGTAAACAAAAAGTCACGCGCATGATTCCAGTTTCCCTATTTACAATTGATTCTTCGATTGCTTTCACCACGCAATTTCCCTCGGTCCCCTTCCACTCTTCATCGCTCATCATACTTCTAGTTTGTCAAGTTTTTTCCTGTTCTCTCAGCTTCCAACTCTCTCTCGGCCTGCTGGTAATACTTGGCCGTATCCACTCCGTGTTGATTATGGTTTACTAGATTGAACCAAGGGATCACATGCATCCAAACTCCTGCATATCTGGAGTTTCTCGATGCGACTCCCTGGATATATGGTGTAGTGGAGCTTTCACCATATAAAGACTCTCCCTTCTTAACCTTACTAACCATTTCTCTCATATCCATTTCTTGTTCACGCTTGTTCTCTGTGAAACCGTAGAAGCGCACTGTAATGATAATCAGCACACGCCAGAAAAGACTCCAAATTTCTGGTTAGGCGGGGAATGGAGCGGGGTTAGAAGATCAATCCTAAGACATACGTATAGAACGTTGGTAAAACATGAAGAATCCAGCTCCTGCACCAATAACCCCAGACAATCGCATAATTGGAGCAAATCCACCCTTTCCAACGAGTGAAGGTGAAATTCGTTCCCACAATAACATCAACCCCGGTCCTGCTGTAGCTGTCGCTGCCCCGACCACATAGTCCGATGGTCGTGCATAGCCGAGTACTCGTCTTATATGTCTGTATGAAGCATATCAGTATTCCCCCCCTCTATTCAGTGTCTTTTGGCGGGGTGTAGGGACGTACGGGTCACTGTCGATGAGCTGAGGAGCTGTTAGCTGGTAGGTTTCTTGCGCAATATACAAGCAACGGAGGAATGAGGGCTTACAGGATACTCGGTGTTGATTTTCTTTGAAGGCACAAATGGCCTCTGCTCGGTGTTCGACATTTTAGATTGTGCCAATTGCTTACAATTGGGGTTCAGCGCACTGGTGAGGTCAATTTCTTGATGAGGTTCAATATGGAAATGCTAATTCGGGCTTAACGCACGGACCATTTAGAACATTCCTGCCTGACTTAAATTGATTTTTGCCTTATGACTTTGTCGCGTCTTCCCTCATCGAAGACGCGTCTTACACAACAGTTTTTGAATTTCCATGCATATTTCAGCCATATTTGGACTTCAAAAAAACCACAACCTAATTTTCAACCGGTCTTCTACCTGTGTCAAAAATGGATTCTCCGCCAACAACGCCGCTTCCCACCGAAACGCCAAATGCTGGTGGGACTGAATTCGATGATCTAGACGATCTTTTCGATTACGATGCTGGAGATATGCAAATGAATGATCCTTTCAGCGAAAACTACGTGGTTCCCGGAACTAAGGAAAAGGAAAAGGCCAAAGACTCAGCAGGCAATGCAAAAAATGGTGCAGGGCTGGGCATTGACGAGGAGATTGAGGTCACCAAAAAGCCTCGAGTTCCGCGAGTGAAACTTGATGAGCACAAGTATGTTCAACAGTTGTCTAGTAGTTGGACCTGGAGATACTAACGTGAATATAAGACTTCTTTCGGCTGCAGGAATACCGAAGTTGCGCAAAAAGGCCGCAAATCATTTGAAGTTTAAGGGTAAAGGCCATGAGGTATATAGAGAAAAGGTCTCATGAATGGAGGTTTATACTCACAGAACCATAGTATTCAGATGCAGCCAGACTCCTTGCATTTTATCAACTTTGGCTTGATGACCTCTTTCCCAAAGCCAAATTTCTCGACGCATTGGCCATGGTAGAAAAGCTAGGTCACAAGAAGATGATACAATCTGCAAGAATAGACTGGATTAACGAGGGGAAACCTAAAGCATCGGTGCATGAAGAATCTCTATTTGATGAACCAGAACTTCCTGCACGAGATGATAACGGACGAGAGAAGACTGTATCAAGGGTAGCTCCAATTCTTGAAAACAGAGCAAGTGAACGACCGAAAACACCGGTTCAAAATAGAGATCCGGATTTTGATGATATGTATGATGCGACCCCCAAGGTCGTGCGACAAAACTCAACTGCAACATCAACTTCAGTATTTGGTGGTGGTAACAATAGTCTATTTGGCCCTCCGAAGGTTGCCACAGCAGGAGATGATGGACCGCCTGACGACGACCTTGATGCATTATTGGCAGAGGCGGAGCAAGAAGGTAATGATGATGAAATGCTGGATGATGATTTCGAAGCATTGCTAGCAGCAGAGAACGATATGAACGGACGCAACCAAGCTACCAAACAAAACATAGAAAATCCCATACAAGCTGAAGTTGATAATATGGATGATCTGGAGGCTTTGGCTGATATGGATATGAACATGGATATGGATGGGGGGTGGTAAATGAAATTTTGACTGGTGTTAGGTTGGATTATGGCAGCATTATGAGGCGTTTGGATTAGTATAATGATACCACTTTCTTTCAGAGTGGTTTACTTTTGAATGAAACTTCTACGGCTCTGTGAATTCATATTTTATGATTATACCTATTTGCTGCTTGATTGGTTGGAAGAGACATTTTGACATATTACTCGAGTATTGGATTGAAGCAATAGTTACAACGCGGGAATCATGACAGACAAATAAATCCACTCAAATGTTGAATCAATATCCATGGAGAGTTCTACAAATAATCAACGGTGTTTTGGGATTCTTAAGATTGGGTTTTGAGGCAGAGGTTTGAATGTTCAAATGTTCAAATGTTCAAGTGAAATACAGACAATCAACAATCAATTTCCATGAGGGGTTGGTGGTTGAGGTCGTGGGCACTTTCCAACCCCACCAAACTTTTGTCCGGCCGGTATCTACCTAGGTAGGTACCTGCAGCTGGCAGCTACACACACAACATTGAACATCTTCCACAAGTTTTTGAAGGAAGTTTTTCATTCAGCCATGGCAGAAAGCCTGGCATCAGCTTTGGAGAATCTCCATATCAAATCACAGAGTTTAGAGACACTTGACGATGACTGGATTGACAGCATTCTTGATGAGCAACGTCCACCCAAGCGGATTAAGCAAGCCCGCGAAGAGCTCGAACGAGAGCTGGAACAGAAGTACCTGACGCCATCAACCACATTTTCTACAGAATGGCTCAATAAGCTTCAACAGTACGTTTACTTTTTGTACCATCTGGATGTCCTAAATCAAATTGATTATTTCATCTATATAGTATAAGATTACTGATATCTATTCTTATTTAGACGCTGGGAATCGGCACCAAATTATACAGACCTTTTCCAGATCGCCCCAACTCAAACACGTACAATCACAAGGTTCACACGAGAGGGCTTGGAAGGCCGAGTTACAGGTTATAAAGAAGTTACGGTACCGGCGAATAGTGCGACTGCCAAGAACTCTACATCTTTCTTGAGGAAACCAGCAAATAGGGCGGATTTTGTTAGAGGTGCAGCAGGTTTCTTTCCTTTTGCGCCCGGTGGACTGGATGCTGTGGAAGCTGCGGCTGCTCTGGAAGAACAAATTGATAGAGTTGATAACGCAGTACCAGTGAAGAAGGGATTGGAAAGAATCATAAACTTTGGGGGGGACGATGGGCTGCTCAGTGTACCACCAGGATTTACCAGGGGTTTGAGCTTTGAGAAGAAGGGGAATATCGACGAGAAAGAGGCAGAGGATGTGAAGAACGTCTTGGATGAGGAACCCGCCGAGGGAGTATCTGCAAATGAAACAGGTGGTGCCGCGAAGGATGAGGCTCCTGCGGAAAGCTCCGATGATGAAGAAGAGGATGATATTGATTCTATGCTTCCCGTTGAGTTTCCCGCGCTGGAGCCCCATGGTGTCCTTGCAGCCTCAACCACGAGGAGAGGAGGAAGAGAATGGGCACATATGGTTGATGTCCAGAGAGATATTCCAAACTTCCGAGAATTGGTTCCTGATATGGCGAGAGACTGGCCATTCGAGTTGGATACCTTCCAAAAGGAAGCAGTCTATCATCTGGAAAGTGGGGACTCGGTATTTGTCGCTGCGCATACTTCGGCTGGTAAAACAGTAGTAGCAGAATATGCCATTGCTCTTGCCGCCAAGCATATGACTAAGGCAATATATACTTCTCCAATCAAGGCACTGAGTAACCAGAAGTTTCGTGATTTTCGAGAGATTTTCGACGAAGTTGGTATTCTTACTGGAGACGTGCAGATCAACCCCGAAGCCAGCTGTCTTATCATGACCACAGAGATCTTGAGGAGTATGCTTTACAGGGGAGCTGATCTGATCCGAGACGTAGAGTTTGTTATTTTCGATGAAGTACATTATGTTAATGATTTGGAGCGAGGAGTTGTTTGGGAAGAAGTGATAATTATGTTACCCGAACATGTAACGTTGATTTTGTTGTCTGCAACTGTTCCAAATACATACGAATTTGCTTCTTGGGTTGGAAGAACTAAAAAGAAGGATATCTACGTTATCTCGACCCCGAAGCGGCCGGTGCCACTAGAGCATTATCTCTGGGCTGATAAGGGAGTTCACAAGATCGTGGATGCGGATAAAAAGTTTATTGAGAAAGGCTGGAAGGCTGCCAATGATATATTATCTGGAAGAGATAAGGCAAAGGCTCTCCCTGCACCAGAATCATCCAACAATCGCGGAGGTGGAAACCCGAGAGGTAGAGGTCAGAATGGACGTGGTGGCACACAAAGAGGTGGCAGTCAACAACGTGGAGGAACTCAACAGCGGGGTGGGCGTGGTGGTGGTGGACCTCCTCGTGCTAGCCATAATCCAGGACACATGGGACGCGGCGGTAGACCTGGAGGCCGAACAACTGCTGCGCAAGATAAGACGTTATGGGTACATTTGGTTCAATTCCTAAAGAAGGAGTCTCTACTTCCAGCGTGTATTTTCGTCTTTTCCAAGAAAAGATGTGAGGAGAACGCGGATGCTCTGAGCAACCAAGACTTCTGTACGGCGACTGAAAAAAGTGCCATACACATGACTATTGAGAAGTCCATTGCCAGGCTCAAACCGGAAGATCGACTCTTACCACAAATAGTTCGATTGCGAGATTTGCTTGGACGAGGTATTGCGGTTCATCATGGCGGTCTTCTACCAATTGTGAAGGAGATCGTTGAAATGCTATTCGCACAGACCTTGGTGAAGGTTCTTTTCGCCACCGAAACATTTGCTATGGGGCTAAATCTGCCAACTCGAACTGTTGTCTTTTCCGGATACCGTAAGCACGATGGGCAATCCTTCCGAAACCTTTTACCGGGAGAATATACTCAGATGGCTGGTAGAGCAGGCCGTCGTGGTTTGGATACCGTTGGTTCAGTCATAATAGTAGCCCCAGGAGGTAATGAAGCCCCACCTGTCACTGAACTTCGTCAAATGATACTTGGTGAACCCTCGAAACTTCGCTCACAGTTCCGATTGACTTACAACATGATACTTAATCTCTTGCGAGTTGAGGCCTTGAAGATTGAAGAAATGATCAAGAGAAGTTTTAGTGAGCATGCTACCCAACAACTTTTACCAGAGCACGAAAAAGCAGTCAAAGTGTCCGAGGCAGACCTGGCTAAAATCAAGAGAGAAGATTGTGATATTTGTGCCACGGATCTAGATTCTTGTCATGAAGCAATTCAAACTTACAAACAGCTTACTCTTGAACTTCATCTTGGATCACTGGCAACTACTATTGGTCGCAGGATGTTCGCTCGAGGTCGCTTAGTAGTCTATCATAAAGATGGCGTTCGCACAGCTGGTATACTTCTTCGCGACGGAGCTCTTGATATCAATGGGCTATCTGTTCATGTTCTAGAAATTAGAACAAGACGAGATCAATGGGATACGACTGACTTGTTACCGTTCACGCCGAAGTTCAGAGGGATGTTCACCAAGCTTCCACAACTCAAGAAACATATCTCTACCAAAACCTGCTACGTTCTTGTCAATGACTTGGAATGTGTCACTAATACGATAGTTAAAGGAGTCGTTCCTGAAATATTTGATGGCGGCGGGGTTTATGACAAGGCCAAACAGACACTATTCAATTTATGTTCATCGTGGACGAGTGATGTATGGGACGAATTAGACTGGTCTAAGATCAAGGATCTCCACCTGAGGGAAAATCTTGTAAAGCGTACACAAGAAGTTACAACTGCTGAAGAAGCCAGTTGCTTGAAATGTCCCTCATTCTTAAAACATGTAAGGGCATCTTGTTCTTTGGTCACTTTCACGAAATATACTAACAGATTCACTCCCAGTTCGCAATGTGTCACGACCAATGGCTAATTAAGACTAACATTGTACAACTTCGCCAATTAATGTCCGACACCAATCTTCAACTTCTACCCGATTACGAACAACGAATTCAAGTTCTAAAAGACCTTGACTTCATCGATGATTCCTCCCGCGTTCAACTCAAGGGCAAAGTCGCCTGCGAGATACACTCAGCAGACGAATTAATACTTACGGAACTGATTTTAGATAACGTTCTGTCAGCGTACACACCCGAGGAAATTGTCTCTCTCCTCAGTGCCTTTGTTTTTCAAGAAAAAACGACCAATGTTCCAACTCTGCCTAGTTCCCTAGAATCCGGCAAGATTAAAATCCTCGAACTTTCGAAAAAAATCACGGACATGCAAATTTTGCATCAAGTCATCCAACCTTCTTCCGAATCTAATGATTTTGAAGCCAATCCTTCTCGCTTTGGTCTCATGGAGGTTGTATATGAATGGGCGCGTGGAATGAGCTTCAAGAATATCACGGAATTAACAGATGTACTCGAGGGAACTATTGTGAGGGTCATCACGAGATTAGATGAAACATGTAGAGAGGTGAGGAATGCTGCGAGAATCATTGGTGATCCGGAGCTATACCAAAAAATGCAAACGTGCCAGGAGATTATTAAGAGGGATATTACTGCCGTGGCAAGTTTGTACATGTAGATGTCTGGTGCATATTTTTACAGGCAAGCATGGTTAAAGTGACTTTATTGGGGAAACACCAAGACGCACCCTCTGTATATTAGAATGTACATGGAGCATGAAGTAATGAATAAACGAGTTTAATCAAATGATGTTTCATTCTCATCCACCTCTGGATCACTATCATATGGAGTGAATGCAATAGGATCTGACTGAAGTGAAGCGCGTACCCGAAAAGGTTTTTTTTTTTAGCAGATCTCAATTATCAAGCATTCCATCTAAGGGCCGTTTTTTCATTTGTCTTTTATCTTCCTCTTTAAAGTCAAATCTATCAACGCAAATCTAACAGCAGCTCAATGATCCACAAGCCATGATCAAACAAACGTAACAGGTCTCGGATAGAAATCAGAAATACCATACCGCTCACTTTCCCCACTGATCCTCAAGCATCACGTCCGCCATGCTGAATCACTGTAGTTGTGGTTGTAGTTGTAGTTGTAGATGTCACGCTATGGTATTCGCTTAGCTGTAGGGGAAGGTTGGGCTTGAGATTGGGTTTAGATTTGGGGTGCGGATTTTTACATCTCGTTGGTAGTCTATGGGGTTTTTTGTTGGGGATACTGGGGTATTCAGGTGGAAGGGAGGTGGGGAGCGGGTGAGTGGGTGGGTGTTTTTAGGAGTTGGATTTTGCGGGGGGTGGAGACGCTCGCTTGTGAGGGGTCGGGGGTATATTGTGCTGTATGTATGGATGGTTGGAGGGGGATGGGAAGAGGTGATGGATTGTGGGGTGGGTGAGGTGAAGTGGGGTATTTGATATCATCTATCTGACTCCTCTAGCCTAGTTTGGGGCCAAGTTTTGCTGAGACGAGAGAGTTTTAGATGTGGGCGTAAGGTTGCGTGTGAGTTTCTTGAGATGAATGGTAAGTAAGGAAGAGCTTTCCCATTTTGACATTGGGAGCCGATGGACAAAGGCAATGGTTTGATACTTTTCTATGCTCGATGGAAAGGAAGGTTCCTAGCACGTGGTTGGTTTTATCTGGTGGTGGTGATTATGATGATTATTAGGCCATTCAAGTTAGGTTGGTCCCTAGCCCTAGAGTACTAGAATTCTTGCATTTAATTGGTGAATCAAGCCTTCTCAAAACATCACATCTTATGAATATATCATTACATGTAAATAGTTTCAAGTCCGTTAGTTTATCTATAGGTAAACTAAATTCTATCGGGTTGTTTAAAATGAATGAGTTTCTTTAGAGGGCTTTGTTTATGTAATATTTCAACTTTTGAACTTTTCGAATTTTCTCTTTTTCTGTTTCACATAATCAGATGAAATTTATTGTATTCAAAAACAAATTCTTGCATTATACTAACGGTAAGTTAAAACTTTGGTCTTTCGTTGTATAGTAAAGTTAATTCATTAAACTTCGAACGCATGTTGCTTTTTCCACTTGGCTTCCCCCCTATCCCATCGCTTTTTTCATCGTTTAACCCTTTGATAGTTTCAACAACTTTCAACCTCTCAATAGCTTCAATAATAATATACTAAATAACTGTAATCATAACCTCGACTGTAATTATAATTACAGTATCAAAAAATATACCAATTAATCCTGATAATAATAAAGCTTCAGAATATTTTCGAAAACAAATTATACGGCGATTAACCTTAACCTTAGCTTCAATCCATATCTTCGAAGAGAGATTCAACGAGATATTCATGGATATCTCTGCATGATTCTCTGCATCATCCTGCAAAAAAAAACAGGTTGATCATGAGTGATGTTAGATTTTGCCCTAATATCCCTTACTTACGAGAAGTCAAAAGTTGGGTTCCATAGGGTAATCAGAAGATGCATCTCTCCACGTTCTCTACCATTTCATCTCTCAGAACCCTCGAACCCAAGCCTCTAGAAACATTAATACTCGCATGTATACTCAAGGATGGGGATTTTCATCAAAATCGAGAGAGATCAAACCAAACCCAAACCCAAACGAAACGCCATTCATCAATTCCCTCGCTTTTCTTCCCGGTATTGTCGAGAAAAAAACTTCAATCGCTGACTCCTCGCTCCCATCCCCTCGTACCTCATAAGCTGAAACGTCAACGCATCCATCCATCCAAGCGATGACCCGACCCGTAGATCTTTGGAACATCTGAAAAATATATCGAGAGTCTCTGTTCGAGATGCATCCCATCTCATCCCATATTATATCACACCATCCCAATCCCCACTCCCCTCACCCATCTCATCACTCACACCACTCACATCAATACATCAACAACTCCCGAGTCCCCCTCTCCCCAACCATCGACCCATCCATCCATCCATCCATCCATCCATCCATCCATCCATCCATCCATCGCAGCCGATTCATCTTCCAAGATACCCTCCCAGCGCGTGGCCACCAGTGGAACCAAGAAGGAAACTCGATCTTCCGTCCTGAGTACATAATCCAAAAAAATAAATAAAAAATAAATAAATAAATAAATAAATAAATAAATAAATAAATAAATAAATAAATAAATAAATAAATAAATAAATAAATAAATAAATAAATAAATAAATAAATAAATAAATAAATAAATAAATAAATAAACAAATAAACAAATAAACAAACAAACAAATAAATAAATAAAAGAAGCAACCATCTAACCACCATCTACAATCCCCCTACAACCCAAGATCATACAATCCACAACCCACAAAGTGAAAATGACAAGCCAGTCCAGTCTAAATCTAATCTAATCATCAGCATCAGCTATGATCTCCATGAGCGACGCCATAACATCGGATCTCTAATATCTAATCTAATCTGCAAAACTCCAAATATCCATGGGGTAGTCAGTATCTATCCATCTATTCATTGGTACAAACAAACAAAACAAACAAATTCATAACGTTACCCCCCATCAGCTAACCGCTCATTTCCTTACCCCCATACTCTTCCTCCCCCCCCCTCTCTCTCTCTCTCCCTCTCTCTCTCCACACGTTTATTCAAAGATGACAGAACACTCACCCACTCACCCACTCACCCACTCACCCACTCACCCACTCACCCACTCACCCACTCACCCACTCACTCACTCACTCACTCACTCACTCACCCACTCACTCACTCACCTCACTCACTCACTCACTCACTCACCACATGTAAAGTTAAAGACTACCTAGTCCAGGTATCCTTTATTATCCAACCTTTTTCTCCAAGTCTCATCTGCATTGTCCATGTTTGTATTTGGCTTTTGTGGATCAAGGTAGATCTTTGATCTTCATTTCTATGTCAAGTTTGATTATGTTTATTATCATTTGATCATTTCACACATTTATACCATGTTCATCGTTTGCAAATTTCTCAGCGATCATGATATGGTGAAAAGTCAAATTAGATTCATTTTGATGAAGTCATGAGCAAGATCACGAGTAAATTGTCATGGAAGATGATGATTGAGTTGTAATCTATGATTCTTTCCATATTTGATTAAAGCTATTTACATATGTGTATTGTGATTCCTTGATGTATTTCATATTTCCCATGTACCTCCCATTGTAAACAATCAAAGCTCATTAAAAAGATTCCAAATATCATGAAATCTGTGAGCCCTGCAAATAAATATATTCTCATGTAATATCCCAGTTGTAATATCCTTCTTTATGGTATCATAGTGTCATAATATTGTGAAAATCATAACCCATTGAAGCAATATTGGCGGTCTGTGTAGATAGCCAGAAGAGAAAAGAGAAAAAATAAAAGCGAAATCGAGCCAGAGATGTAAAGTGCTTAATTGGAGAGAATAATCTTTCGCAATTCTTCACATGCAGCTTTGTTGAGCTCACCAGAGCGCTTCTTGGCAATGATTAATTTCTTGAGCTTGGTGAATTCCATCATCATCATCTTCACCTGATGGAGGAGGGTCTTTGGAATCCATACTGCCATCATAAGCATAGTCGGCAAAGTTGGCAGGAAGGGCGCTCTTTTGTCTACAAATGGCGCGATCTTCAGGGCTAAGAGAACTCGGGCTTGACATAGCGGCAAGTGAGAGCAAATCGTAGAAGTCCATGTGGTGTGTGACAGCATGCTAGTGAGATTGGTTAGTATCATGAATTGTATAAAGATTGACGAAGTTTGCTTACTTCATAGTACTTGTGAAATACCGGAACCATGCATGACAATAATGTCTCCATGATTCAAAGTGACTCTAATATAGTCTTTCTTGCCAACTTTGGAGCCCTTGGTAGACTTGAGAACACCGCCAATGGTGCTCTTAGCCTTGGGTCTGAAGGACATGGTTGAGGAAGCGCCCAAAGACAAGGTAGCAACGGTTTTCGCCAAGAGTATCTTCTCCATCATCATGATACTATTATCAGTCAGTATGTCAGTTAGACCAATAAAAAATGGAAGTACATACGCCAATGTGCATGCTCTCAAAGTATCCCAAGCATAGAACTTCGTTGAAAGGAGTGAATGTAGCATCATCATGTCCGGAGAATGCTTGCTTTCCAGCCCAAGTCATTCTTTGCATAGCCTTCATGACAGGTACTGGAGCATCTTCAAAAGAATTGGCTTCATGAGCAACCAAAAACTTGTATGGAGCACCCTAGATCGATGAATTAGCAATAGAAAAAGTCTCGAGGGCAAGGAACTTACCCAGTTGGATGCAAAATGTGCTGTAACAATCTCCATAGGAACTGATAAGAGTTAGAAAGGTAACAAGATGAGGGAGGGTGATGGAAGAAACTTACGGCCAGCATGTCGAGCAGGTCCTCTGCGAAGTTTGTAGTCATCCTTCTGCATTCCCTGAAAGAGATCATTTGGTCCACCAGGTTGAGAATTGATAAGACCATTGGAGCGGAAAACCTGAATCCAACCAGCTGGAGTTGTCTCACCAGGAATCTGGAGCTCATAGACATCATAAAGTCCAATGGGCTTTTGGCTAACAGCAACAGACTTATGGATAAGGTCCAATGGGCTGTCATCACAGACAAGACCACGTGAGAGGACTTTAGTGATAGGAACTGGAATTTGTGTGACGGTGTGAGTAAAATCACAGTTCACATTCTCACAAGTCCATTGACGCCATTCCAAACGACGAATGCAGCCATAGCACTTTGGGCAAAACAATACCTTGTTTGCATCGTTCCTCAACGCCAAAGGCATCTTCACCGACCAAGTCTGCATCAGTGATAGGCTCAGGACGGACAACGGGAGGGGGAATGCCAGTGTATTGAGTTCGCTCTTGAAGAAAGTCCTCGCAGTATTGGAGATCATTGACATCAACTTGGCCATCGAAAGAGTAGAATGATGAGCACTGTGGGTTTTGACAAGTCCAACCTTGGGTATACATGGTCTTGCATGAGAAATTGCAAACACCACATGTTTGGGAAACAGTCTTGACACCATCATAACCTTGAGAAAGATGGGCGACAGAGTCGATTGGAGACCACCAGGAGCGCTTGGTGAGGTCAATCTTCTCCATTCGCACCTTCCAGGCCTTGAGACCATTCTCAAGCTCACACCAAATATCGGTGACATGGAAGAAATCAAGGACATTGAAATGATGAATGAGCTTGACAGGAGAGAGGGAATTGCGTTGACCTATCAAAGGGTTAATTAGTATAAGGGTATCAATTGGGGACATGTCAAGAGCAATACTTACCAGCAATAATTGCAACTGGCATCTTGGCTTCCATGGTACGCTGAAAAGCAATGGCAATCGAGCTGGTGTCTTGGTCCTTGACTTGTTTAGTTTCACCATCTTCACCTTTTTCCTTTCCGCCGCCACTATTGAAATAATTGTCAGTGAGAATTAGATGAAATTGGACTTGTAGAAACTTACACTTTGGTGATGTAGATATCTTCAGTGAAAACATCACGAAGACCAACTCCTTGGTTGCAAAGAAAACCAGAAATCATGCCTTGAGAGCGGTAGGCGGCAGATTCATATCCTTTGTAATAAGGAAGTGCAGAACAAAGTTGTTGACGCTTGTCAGCCCATACCTCAGGCTTACCCCAAGCTTCTGGCTTTCCCAAAGTCGCATTTTCAAGGGAAGGTAGTTGCTCCTTGACCTTGACGGTAGACTTTCGGGATTTGAGGGCAGCAGGCTTACGAGGCTTGCGAGTGGAAGCATTAGTAGCCTTCTTGCGGGGGGCTCAGATGACTCTTGAGTAGTATCCGGGGGGAAAATTCCTCATCGCTGCTGCTTACCGCAGCCTTACGCTTGGTGGGAATGGTGGGAATGGTGGACTTCTCAGCCGCAGCAAAGAATTGATCCATTGTTGGTTGTTGAGCCACATTTCGAGTGCTTCGGGTAGCTCTACGAGGTGGCAAGACTGGTAGAGTGGAAGTGGTAGGTGGAGGGATTGGGTGCTTGATGGACTAGTTGGCGGTGTAGAATGACTGGAATCAGACCAAGTGCCATCTTCATTCTGCATGGAGTAGCCTTGGTTCATGAAACAGACCAAGACTCTTCAAAATTGCAACAGTTAGCAAAAAGCATTCACAATGATAAAGGAAGTGTGATCATGATATTGAAGGGAGTATTGGGGTCAAATGACTATGTTTCAATTCCTTGACAAGGAAAGAACCATATGTACATAAAGGTAAGTGATCAAAACAGAAAATGTAGGGTAATCAAAGGAAGGAAGGAGATAACCATCTTCAAGGAAATTATCCAGGAAGAAAGTTAATTGAAAAGAGAAGGAAGTGAGGTGGGAAGTAGGGAGGTGGGAGGTGAGAGGTGGGAACTGAAGGGAACGTAAATCGAGATCGGAAATGTGAAAGATGGTTAATTTGGGAAGGATTGTTTATCATTCATTGATCTTACCTCATTGATCCGAGAAACCGAAATATCTTGGCCGTTCAAGATCGAACTGTCAGATAGACCGGCATTGGCACCTGCACCTGCATTAAAACGTTGCTGACGACGCTTAAGGGAAATCATTTTGAAGCTATTCAAAAGAAGTCGGTCTAATGGTAGTGGAGTTAATGGAATTGAGGTAATAGATAGTATGCTGTAAAACAAAGGTATCTGAAGCAATACCTTGAAGAAAATAGAGTCAAGTATGGACGAAGGATGAGTCAATGGAAAGGATAAAAAGAGGTTGTAGGAGGAAAGAGGAAGTTGAATCCCAGACCGAAAGGAGAAAACTTAAGTAGAGACTGGAAGAAAGATTTGTCGGACGACGCTACTGCTGCTACTACTAGCGTGACTTCTCAAAGTATTCACCTTCGAACTCTCTCCTCACCGGACAATAGGACCTCGATCGGAAGAATGGGTCAAGATCGGTAATTTTGATTGACTCAATAGGAATAAAATAGAATAATTTATTGTTGATTTCCTGTTTCTGATCATTGACTGGTTCAACTTGAGGGGAGATTAACAGTCGATGGTGGTGAATTATAGTTTTCCCCTCCAATGAACGTGTGATTTGCTCTTTTAATTATCAAAAGGTTTTGCTATAACCGAGTGACTGAGCTTCAACCCCTCTCAGTTGATGGAATCATTAAATCGGTGATATCGAACGTTTGGATTGTAGGTGAATATATATGAAGCTTACAATTGAATGTGGAAGGTATCAAATCACGTCGTTCGGTTGCAGTGTCGAAGGTGAAGATACCAGAAGATATATAGAGGGAGAAGGTCGATGTAGGAGTCTAGTTGGCCGCATCCTTATGAGGAAGATTGCCGGTGAGTGTCTAAGAGAATTACTTGTTCTAAATGAGATCCAAGGCCGTGATACATTTGTTTGCTGGATATGAGAAGGGAAAGGAAGAGTGAAAGTGAAAGTAAAAGTGAAAGTAAAAGTGAAAGTGAAATTGAAATTGAAAGTGAGATTGAAACTAAGACTGAAACTAAGACTAAAACTAAACCCAAACCCAAACCAACATGAACATTCCCCATGACTCCATTCAAACTTTTATTCAAGTACTACTAGGTAGGTAGGTAGGGAGGTAGGTACCTAGGTACGTCTAACAGTTTTACTCATGTGACTTTCAATACCCATACAAAGATACTATAACATATATCATCATAAAGGATATATAGGTATATATACCAAATTCTTGGATCCTGCCTAGTAGATACCTGCCTAGTAGATACCTGCCTAGTAGATACCTAGCTAGGTAATTCCAAGACTCAAACAAAACTGGAAACTTAAGCAAGATCTTACTTATGATCCGCAGCTTTTCACTATTCACCCACCCACCCATGTTCCTGTCACAATTCAATCTGACCACCAACTCACAAAGGTGAAAGGTTTCCCAACACCGAAATTCCTCATATTTCAAATTCACTGATGTTGAGAAGGAAGCCCCGATGTCCAAAGTAAATCTCCAGCATCGAACACGTGCCACGAAATTATGTATGACAATAGGCGAGACTAGAAATTTGAATCAAAGATGAAGATGACAATGACAATGACAATGACAATGTGGGTATAACCAGTAAGATCATGCTTGAACTTTCCATGGACTGCAGCCGATAACAGCTGGCTCTTGAAGAATGCATAAAAGATACTACCTAGGGACACCTCAAGATAAACAGACAACACGCACAAGCGAATGACATCATATCCAAGAGGATTCTTTCCCATCGTAGCCTTCAATCGATTCCAACATGTATTTGCCTAGTGGTAGACAAAAGGAAAGAACTATCACTTGTGGTTTAGAGGTAGAAGTTTGTTTGGAGATGATTCCTTGATCAATTATCTGGTCGTGGGAGTGCAGATGTAAAATTACCTCGTAGTAGTAGTGGTGGTGATGGTGGTGGTGGTGGCGGTAGTAATAGTAGTAGTAGTACTAACAGCTCCTCCTGAACTGCAGAGAGCCTCAACAAATACCTAGGTACATGACTACTAGGAAAGGTATACACAACACTTCTCTCATAATATAATGTTCATATATATACGTGATTCCATCCAAATTCCACATCAAAGAAAATCATCCCCCCAGCTAAATCTTTCCCCCACAAGATATGAAGCATGGAAAGAAACCATCCAAAAAAGCATATCCAACAAGAAATGTTCTGCGATTTTACCCTCAAGATATATATGTCGGTCTTGCACACGCTTGGATGTATTCTTGAATCATCGAGTGAGGAACAAATATATCTTGGCGGACTTGTTTGATTTTAGGACATAGCTGGACGGTCTTCCACCTTGCAAACGAGGAAAAGGATAACTACTAGGTAGCATAATATGTTTGGTGAGGCAATCCATATCATGCGTACCATGTAATTTCGTTGTGTGATCGAGGAATCACTATGCCAAATACTATTGATTCATGGGCAATGGATTGACTTCCTGTCTTCTGTTTGGCAGAAGTCCTTCAAACACAACAATTATTCTTCTTGTATTGCAACATCCAGCCACCTGGCCGATATTGGGAAAGGCAATCCATATCATACTTACCATCCAGTGTCCTGATTTTATGAAGGAATTGCCATGCTAAATGATTGTCATGAGCAATGGTTTTCCCGCATTCTGTTTGGCAGAACTTCTTCAAACATAACAACCATTCTTCTCGCATTCAAACATCCTGGCACCTGGCCTTCAAACTCAACACCCCTTTACTCTTGACATTCTCGTCACGAGAGAGTTGTTATGGAGCATACTCTGTCTTCACACCTTGATTCCAGAGAGTAAAACATGTCCATATTGTTACTTCTACTGTGAAAGAATATACTTGGATATATTGTTCAATTGCCGTTCTCGAATGGGGATGGAGTTGGAGTTTGCTGCTAGTCAACAATAGTAGCTCGTTCCATTAAGGTTACCCCTTCCACAACCGATTTATCCGATTCAGCCGACCAACTCACTTCCGTTAGATGGTGAAGATGTATTCCTATCCGCTCTGGCCAATAGAAGACAAGATGATTGTTCTCCTTTCTGCCAATGACGCGAATGATCGAGTGGCTTATCCCTCGAAATTGAACCGATGTTGGAGAGTGATTACCGACACTAATACCCCCCTGAGCAAAGGTTATTCAGTGGGTACAACCCACCGGTTGGTGGTTGAAAAGAATCCGAATGGTCAAATCCCCTTGTTTGAGCCAAATCCGCGTGACATCTAAGCGGATTTCAATAAGAAAAAGTGGTCAAATGCTTCCCCGATGATAATGCTACTCGTTCAATTGATATGGGGCCGATCCAATACATATCCGGTTTCCAAGCATTGCCGTCGCTGGTTTACGGAGTATATGGACCTTATGGATCACCGCACCGCACTACAGTAATCACAAGTTCACAACTTCTGGGCAGTGGGCTTTGGGCAGTGGGCAGCTGGGGTCTCCATGGATCTCGCACCTGAGTTGAGCTATCTCCGGTATTACGAAATGCGTCGTACTGATACTGTACAAAGTACTACAAAGTACAGAGCAGACCAATGTTCTACCTCGAATAAATTATTCACAAGGTACCTGGTAAGTGTCAGCTAGAAGTCCTGGTTGGATCAGATGAAGGATGAAAGTATGATAGATTCAAATATGAATAATAAATAGGGTACTCGCGCATCCATCTCAAGAAGACCTAGGTAGCCTTGCAATAAGGTGGTTCTACATGCATGACCAGGTAGCCCCAGGAACAATTACTGTAATGGTACAAGTACAATAATATGAAAGAAAGTATCCGGTTCGACTCGCTCATGAACCTCGGCTTGACATCACTTAGCCAGATGGTTACCCAGATTTGTAACTAGTACTTATACTAACGCATCTCCAGACCCCGCATTATTTTAGCTACAAGTACATACCATACGGAGTACAATACCGTGACACTATTGATTTCAACGAATCACTACCTAGGTAGGGTCAAGCACATACTCCGTACTTCTCGCTATCACGTACCTGCATCTCTTGCATTTTCGTCTTTTTGTCCAACCAGATAGCTTTCATACCCAGTCTTTCTCTTGAGCGTTGCAACTTCAATTCAATGACAGATTTGTTCGTCGACAACAGCCCCTGATTTCTTGTTCCAAGGTTACGACACAAACCCCTACCTAGGTACTTCATTTGCTTGCTTGCCATATCAGCATCATGGTTTTTACACCTCCATCATGGGTCCCGGAAGCTCCGTCGAGTATGTACCAACTTCAACTCCTCGCTCGGAACGTTGATTGCTTCACTCTTCAGAATCTCATAGCTGACAATTCCCGCAAAAGACTTACCAGATGATATATCCGTCAGTCAGTTCATGCTGAATGAAAAATATGGCAGGCAATCCTTCAAATCATCCCGCAATCCCTTCACCTGCGGAATATCAGGAAAATCATACACCGTCTCGCAACAAGCTCAGCGGGTTGAGCTTCTAGCGAGAACTCTCTCAAAAGAATTGGGATGGCAACCAAACACCGGGACGGAATGGGAAAAAGTCATGGGAATATTCTCGCTCAACACGGTACGGCAATCTTCACAAATGCACAAACAAATGGAAGGACTAATGGTTTCTCAGATTGATTTCATGACATTGGCATATGCTGTTCATGAATTGGGTGGAGTGGTTTCACCTGCAAATGCCCAATATTCCGCCGCGGAGTTGGAATTTCAATTGAAGTCTTCACAGTCAAAGGCACTTTTCACGGTAAGGTTCTCCGCTGTGACCAAGGAATTAGAACTAGGCACTAATCGGAGAAACAGTGTATTCCTTTACTCGAGACTGCCTTACAAGCTGCCCAGGGTGCGGGTATCCCAAATGACCGAATTTTTATTCTAGATCTGCCCAAGGAGATCACTGGGGGTAAGAAGGTCCCCTTCAAAACTGCGGATGATTTGATTGCGGCGGGGGAAAAGCTGCCAAAATTGGGCGCCATTCAAGATGCAGAAGGGACAAGCAGCGACGCAAACAGCGTATTTGTGCTACTCAAGTGGAACCTCTGGCTTACCGGTAAGGAAATCTTCAATACTCAAATGAGGCATCTCAGCATGGTCTCGAAAACCATGATACCATGTAAAGGAATTGACTAACAAAATTCTCAGAAAGGAGTCATGATCAGTCACCAAAATGTCATCTCAAATGTCCTACAACTCAAAGCGTATGAGAAAAACGTTAGAGAGGAATGGGAGACAGACACAGAATTGGGCCTAGGCCTCCTTCCCCTAAGCCATATTTTATGGCTTGGTAGTCATAGCGCAAGGCACAACTTATCGCGGCGATGAAATAATCATTCTTCCAAAGTTTGAACTCAAGTCATTCTTGAAGAGCATTCAAGACTATAGGGTTCAGACTCTCTATGTAGTAAGTACTTGATGCACAAAATATGCAAGTCTCGAGCTCATTGTCATAAGGTCCCTCCAATCATTATTCAAATGGTTAACAACCAATCCTTATGTTCGAAATATGATATTAGATCTGTCAGAAGCCTCTTCACTGGAGCGGCGCCTCTCGGGACAGAAACAGCAGAAGATTTGCAAAAGATTTATCCTAAGTGGGCTATCCGTCAAGGCTATGGTACTTTCGTTTCCCCGCTTCAAAATCAATCAAAATGATGTCTAATATACTTCCTAGGTCTAACCGAAACTTCAACAGTCGTTTGTGTGTCTTCCGTCAAAGATATATGGCTTGGATCATGTGGCTCGCTAATCCCAGGAGTTCGTGCAAAATTACTCAACCCAGAAGGTGTTGAAGTTACTGCTCTTAATGAGCCAGGCGAACTGGTAGTGCAGTCAAAATCGGTGGTACTCGGATATCTCAATAACCCCAAGGCAAATGAAGAGACTTTCATTGCGGATACGGATGGGAATGGAAGATGGATGCGTACAGGAGATGAAGCCGAAATTCGCAAGAGTCCGTTGGGAAATGAACATATTTTCATTGTTGATAGAATAAAGGAAACTTATCAAAGTCAAGGTACGTACATCATCTTCCTCCGTCCAACTCCCCAACTCAACACCAACTTACACGCATATCCAGGGACTCCAAGTCGCACCCGCCGAGCTCGAAGCCCATCTATTGGCTCACCCTTTGGTTGCTGATTGCGCAGTTATTCCCATCCCTGATGATGCTGCTGGCGAGATACCGAAAGCATATGTTGTCAAATCTCAGTCAGCAGGTACGGAAGATGATGATTCAAAGGTGAAGAGAGAGATTAGCAAGTGGGTCGAGAGCCATAAAGCGAGACACAAGTGGTTGAAGGGCGGTGTGGAATTTATTGATGTCATTCCCAAGAGTCCCAGTGGAAAGATCTTGCGAAGACTTTGAGGGACAAGGAGAAGGATTCTAGAAGGGCCAAGGGTGCAAAGTTGTAATTCGTCAGAGGGGGCGAAAGATTATTTTGAAGAGCGAGGATGTGCTATCGAGTAGAAGGTTCCAATCACGAACTTTGGATAGTGGACGGTCAATGTACTGGAAAGATAGATTGCGTTTATATAGGGAGCAAATTGACACTGTACATAATCTCAAGCCTTACCATACCGACCTATGAGTACACATCCCATGTACATGCCTTTCCGTCTCGTTCTCGTTCTTCCTCAGGCGCCATCTTAATGAGAAACCATGCGCGCAGTAATTACGAGCATCCATAACTCTCGTCATATTACATTATTTATCCGGCAATATCAGAGCTGAGAATATGATTATGATTATGATTATGATGATTAATTGAAATAATCACAAAATAGATTGGGTTTCAATGTAGATGAAATACACACGTAAATGCTACTTCTTAACATTTGTAAGCCACCTGCACCTGCAAGCTCATAGTTCTATCGGGGATTGTGAAAAATGGAGGGGCAGCATCTGACTGGTCCGTGCGTCGCGGGGCAAAACCACAGAACCCGGGAAGAAAAAAAAAGATTATCAAGCATTTTCTAACTCCGACGAGAGAACAGTTCCCAAAAGGTTATTTGTATCTTGACAAACTCCGCTATTTACTTCTACTCGAGTACTTTTATTTTGTTTGCCTTTCATTCCAGTACGTTTCTCATTTTCTCACCTCAATCTGCAAAAGCATATACACCATGTCATCTTCCCACCAACCTCACGAGGATGAGCCCATCAACGAGGACGACAATGAAATGTTTGACCCCGCGGACGCCGCCGAGGAAATCGAAGACGTGGACGGTGACGCCGCGATGGATTCGGGCGATGACGATGTCGATGTTGGCGCGGGCGAAGACGAGTTAATGCAAGAGGAATACCAGCTGCAGAACGATTCCGCGGCGCACTTCGATCACCACAAAGATTCCATCTTCTGCATAGCGCAGCACCCTACTCGGCCGGAGATCGTGGCCACGGGCGGTAGCGACGGTGATGATGCGCGGGGGCGGGATATATCTTCGACGCGACGCCAGAGCCCACCCCGGTGTTGCCGGCGAGCTACCAGAGTAATCCGAGCGAGAGGATCGAGCGGAGGGGCCTGGAGCCGATTTTCAAGTTGGAGGGCCACACGGATTCGATCAATGCGTTGGCATTTACGTTGCCGGATGGGAGGTTCTTGTTGTCGGGAGGCTTGGATGGAAGGCTGAGAGCGTACGTGACGAATGGGAGTCGATGGAAGTTCTACACCGAGGCGCAGGAAGTCGAGGAGGTTAATTGGTTGACGGCATGTCCGTATGAGAAGTTCCCCAACACGTTTGCGCTTGGGGCCAATGATGGGAGCGTGTGGGTTTATACGGTCGATCCGAGTCAGAAGGAGGCGCCGCTGCAGATGATACAGAGTTATTTCCTGCACACGGAGTCTTGTACCGCGGGAGCCTGGTCGCCGGATGGAAAGTTGTTGGCCACGGTTAGTGAGGATGGGAGTTTGTATGTTTGGGATGTGTTTGGAGAGGCTGCCGCGGCAGGCTTGACGCAGGGTGAGAGTGGTCAAACGGTCGTGGGACTTACGGCATTGGATCAGAGATTTGCGGTTGAGGGGGGGCTGTTCAGCGTGGGGATTGCGCCGAGCGGGGCTTTTGTTGCAGTGGGTGGGGCGGGAGGCTCGATAAAGGTTGTGGGATTACCTCGATTGGGTGATGGCTCTGGTGCGGCACCAGCTGGTCGGGCCGGTGCTGGCGCAGCGTCGAAAAACAAAGGTGGAAAACAAGGTGGTGGTAAAGCAAGTGGAAGTGCTGCATCGGCTGGTCAAGCTGGCAGATTCTCGCGGATCTGCAAGCGCAAGGTGATGGAATCGAATCAATTGCTTTCGCACAACCACCTTTGACATTAATGGCGGCCGGAAGCGTAGACGGTAGCATCGCTCTCTTCGACTCAGCTCATCGATTCGCCGTACGACGACACATCAAAGAAGCACATGAGGAATACAGTATAGTGAAGGTTGAATTTGTCAAGAACTCCCAATCAGGTGGCTGGCTCCTCACCAGTTGCGGCATGGATGGTGTGGTGAGGAGATGGGATACTCGAGGTGGAACGGGTATTGCCAATTCGGGATTTGTGAGGGAGTGGAAGGGTCATCGCGGAGATGGGGAGGGTGGTGGTGTGTTGGGCTTTGTGCAGGGAGATGGCAGCAGAATTGTTACCCGCGGGCGACGATGGAATTAGTTTGGTTTTTGACTCGCCTATCTAGGGAGTCACCACGAACAGGTCCGCACTTTAATACATCCAGGGGTTCTTTCCTCCTCGGAGAAATCACTTACATGACGAGTGCAAAGATAGATCTTCGCTCGTCAAATACAAATTCTCAATGTCCCCCTTAGACACTGCCAATGCTTCGCATGCCTCGATCAAATCCGTATCCTAAATGAGTACCAACACTTCCCTGCTTACATTACGTACGTCGGTCGCATTAACCCTACGTAACACCACATCTTCAATGCACACTCTTATACTCAACTTGAACTCTCCGGGGCGTTCTTTTAATGTTCCTTTTGTGTGTGTGTGTGTGTGTGTGTGATTAATACCTAAATAGCTTCACGCGCGTTTTCAAATTGTCGTTTATCATTAATTAACCTTAATTATATATGTATTTATTTATATACATTTATTTATATTTGTTTATATTTGTTTATATTTGTTTATATTTGTTTATATTCTATTCTCATATTCATGTTCATATTCATATTCATGTTTATGTTGATATTTATATCAAGCCCTACCGTGAAATCCCTGATTGGTATCTGTACGCATTTGATCGACGGTGTAATTATGAATATGTTGATTGTGGTTTTATGCCAATCGTGGTTTTTTGTTAAAGGAGTGGTGCTGCACAGGTGGTGGTCCATATCGGGTTTGCGTTTTGGTGGAGGGCAGGGGAGGGGAGGGGGTGAAGGTTTGTGGGGGGAGAGGAGGATGCGGTGGGAGGATGTGAAGATGGTATGGGATGGTATGAGATGGTATGAGATGGTATAGGATGTGATTGTTACTGGGGACTCGTAATGTGTATGATTAGGGTGGTCATCCTACAAAAGGGTGGTATGTATGGTATGGTATGTATGGTATGCAAGAGGGCGGGGAGGAGAAAACATCTTTTGTTACTCTGGGTTCGGGGGTAGAGAGGATGGTGGAGAATTGTGGAATTGTGGAGTTGGAGAACGATACATGGGGTGGACGTTTGTTTGAGGATGCGAATGAGATGGGTTGGATGGGATTGATGGGGCAATCTTATGAGTGGTTAATGATACACTACTCCGTATACATGATAAATGGCAGCAAGGTAGCTATAGGTCGTCTACCTGCACCATAAAGCCCGAATCGCCATTCAAATAGTCGAGATGACGTCAGAGATCTGACGTCGCGCGGTATCCGGATTGGGGATGTGTATACGTCTTTGACTCCAGGTTATCGTGGGTAGTTCTACCGGGGCATGGAGTTGCAGAGGAAGGCTGTTTACGGATCTTCACGCATGGGAGAGGATGGACGGACTCGTGGTCTGGTTTCAGGGGTCTACCCCTTTTGTGGGATATCTTGGAAACGGGGGTGGGAGCACCAGGTGGAGGTGGAACGGAGATTGGGAGTTGGATACCGTGCGGTTCGCCTGGGATTACCGTCACTCATTCTATAATGCAGCTAATGCATTCCAAGTTTTCGAATACACATATACATTCTTCCCTTCCTCTCCCTTCCCTTCCCTTCCTTATCGCATATTTTCCATATACACCATCCGCTTCACACACTTCACCTACTTCACTCCAATCCCAACCCCAACATTCTTCTTCCCCCCCCCCCCATAGAAACCATATCACTCCACGGATCTCCGATCAAGCGGTGCAGAATCCGGTGAACACCTACCGCCGGCTTCATTGCGGCAGCTTGCGACGGGTTGGAAACCTCCCATGGAGTTTGCAAATGTTGAGGGGAGGGAGAGGAAGAGGAAGAGATAGGGGAGGAGGGTGAGGATTGGTATATGCATTTTGGGGGTGGTGGCGTGGGTTTATGGGGTAGGTTTGTGGCGGATTGGCATCGGATGGGAGTGATATCGGGGCGTAAATCATGCATGGATAGCCATAAAAGGCTGGGGGGGCCACATCTTGTGTTTGGAATGAAAAAGGCGAGGATGTCTGGTGATCGCAATGGGGCCAAGTGGAGAGGAAGAGTCATTTTTGATGGCTTGTTAATTACAACGAACTGGGTGTCGTGGGGTCTAGGATATGCAGCTCGCTGTTGCCCGCAATTGTGCTTGTTACTCAGGGATGAGAACAGAGGAATGGGTACTTATGTTCGGTGAGTTTTCTTTCACAGCTCTACGATGAGTTTCTTTTTGGGAAGAGTTCAACGATGTATAGTTTCGACGCATGCCCATTGCCCGAACCTACGAATCTTGATTTTTGACTCCTGAAGCCAGGGACCATGAGATTAGCTTCAAGTTGGACACTGAAGGCAAGCATACTCCTGGAAGTATGTTATTTGTTGATGTGCTATTATGTTGTTGGGTGCGAAGATGCCAGGAATTACAATGAAGACATGCGATAAAAAATACACACAAATTTTATCACTTTTCAGCATCGACAGACTCTAAATGTAACCCCGACTTGAGGAAGGAGAAGCATGATAAAAGATTGTTGTGGGTTGATGTTAAATATGTTATCCAGAGGAATCAGAAAGAGAGGAGTCAACAGGTTTCTCTAATGTTCAACATCTACGACAAAGCAGACTACGTATGAATATGGCTTGGCGACCACGATTAAGAGAGCAGAAGCGCTATGAAATTCATCAGGGAGGAAACCCGTATTTTTGAGAAGCTCAATAAGCTGGGTAGATAGCAGTCGATACCCTGACAAAGGATTGCGATGCATAGATTGATGGCGAGACTAAAGCCGTCCTGGAGATGGGTTATACGAGAGATTACCTTCGCCACTCAAGCTACCGTACATTTTTGGAGGAGGAACTAGCATGGCAAGGCCTTACACATACAGCCTCACTAGTTAACAAAGTTGAGCTAAAGTTCTCCAAGATCCTAATGAGGAAGATGGAATTCGAGCATATTCCAACTTTTTTGCACACGTGTCTCCGACGAGCGCGATTAGGCTTGTCAACGTAACCAGCAATTTGCCCCGCCATTTCGATGTGCATTATTGCAGATGAAACACAACTTAAGCCTTTACTTAGCTAGAGAACCTGTTTTCTCCGTTGTCGAGTTCCAAGGCAAGCATACCGCATGACACAATTTATGCCCTATTGGCTATCCCTTGAGATGAAAATCTCGAAACTCGATCAAGCGAGGCCAAATATGTGATTGCACCTGCTATCAAGCAATAGCTGATTGAATGAGGAAGTAAAAGAACTGTTTCTGAGACATATGCTCAATAACGAATGATAATTGTTAGATGTGTGCAAAGGTTTCATTATTTTTGCTATCAAGGTAAAAAGCCTTAGGCATCCCTTACAGACCATGGTCGTACGAGTCTTGGAATATTGGGGTATGGGATTCATTACACCGACAAAAGAAGTTCTCTTGGATCCCCGGGCTACTCAGACGGGCTCTCGAAATCCACTCGATATGCACCGCAGGCAAGAAGATGAGTAGAGCTCATGCCGAACCCCTCATTAGACTTCCAGGATGTACAGAAAGAATACGCAGTAGCAGATACCAGATCTATGGGGAAAGTATTTGAATTCGAGGCTAGCAGGGTCAAGAATGACAATGAGAAATATTGGAATTCCCATTACAAATCATCCACTTCTCGAATATCGAATCCAAACAACCCGTTGCTTATCACACTGCTCTCGTCGATTAACTTTTGTGCAGTTTCCACACCAGCCGTTGGGACTCGATATTCAAATCGCTTGCCCTTAGCAGGCAATCGGCCATCAGGAAGAGGGTATGGGAATGGTAGATACTCGGGTAGCAGGCCGAGCTGTCGGAGGACGGTGGCTTGATCCCAGGCGATATGCTCATGATATAAACGATCACCACGAACGTTGACTACAGAAGTGAATGGGATCCGTACATGTTTGTGTGTTGGTGGGACTCCTGGGAGACTATGATAATATCAATCAAGAAATTCATGATAGATTTCGATTTATACTCACAGCCAATCTATCACCCTATCATGTGTGAAACTGAATATGAATTCATCAATTACTCGATCGACACCCACAGTTCGACTGACAAGTTCAAGCTTTGTATCTTCCGGATTATTAAAGACGAAGTGATTGCTGTAGAACTCTGTCAGGGGTCCCCTTCCAATACCACCAGTCATCTAGTAGCGAGAAAAATGTTAGTATAAGGTAAAAAACTAAAAGAGCACATACCGTCGGGATATGGTTGACATATGGCTGGTCAACCATGGTACTCATCGTTTTCTCAACATTCCGTTCACCAAATTCATAGAGTGTGTGCTCATCCCAAATAGCTTCGAGGTCGAAGATTGGTCCACCAAGGTGTTTTTTGATGAACCCAAGACTTCTCGTATGTGCCACACCAGCAGCCCCTGGATCATAAGCACTATGGCTCGGGAGGATGAAGTTTGATGATTCTGTTGCATCATATATATGGGCAACATCACCGGCTCTTAATGAGAGATTGTGTAAGCTCTTGGGGCTGTGAACCATTAATGATGGCATAGACGCATGTTTAAGATATTCAATCAGTCTTTCAGTGTTATCAGTGAAGACAATAGCGACCAAGAAAATTCCTTGGCGTATCCATTTGAGGACAGAATTAGTATGTACACTTCCATCCAAGTGTTCAGGATAAACTAGACGAGAAAGCTTCTTGTCAGCAGTTCATCACAAGTTTGTGACAGCAAATGATCATATCAATATGAAAACATACAGATGAGTCCCAATTTATCAGGGTCAGTACATTCTGGGGATGATTTTAGAGCTTGCAGACCCGAATCCAAGTAGGATTCCAAGCTAGTTTGACCAGCTTTCAATTCCTGATCAGGGATCGTAACATTCACAACAACAAAACCCTCTTCTGCCCATTTTTGACATGGCTCAGGATCAAGTGTCTTCCTTTCGACTCTTGGAGAATAACTTTCCGAGGTTAGGATCAATAATCCTGGTCCTCTGCCTCTTCTAGATAGAGGTTTTTGAACAACAAGCCGATCACCCAAATGAAGAGGCTGCAACCGTGGATCTTCTTTACCGATATTCATGTTCGTGTTTCCATTACCGTTTGTTTTAATGATTTGAAGTCGTTGTACCGAACCTTTGAAACCTTTGATAAGATGGCATGTCAGGATAGTGGTGACTTGAACTAACCAATGGTAGAAAAATGGTATATCACGTGACGATATATAAAATCATATATCGAGAAATACCTAGGTAGATGTTTATCTCTATTTCAAACTTTGAAAGGCTGAAGAAAAATGAAACCAATAACTATTAATAAGTAACAATTTATTAAGATTCTTATTGCTTGTATAAAAATGCGTAATAAATTACGTATTTTTGTTAAATATTCAAGGTTATGAGAGTCACCTGGGCATAAGTTGATTGATACATATACAAGTAGAGTAGGTAGCTTTTAATTAGGTTATCCATGGATATAATTGACCCGCCTAGTTTGTTCTACTGTACATCTGGGCAGTAAAGTATGTATGCCCGAGTCATCGTAGTGCTAGACTACTTTAGGTTAGTACCACGGAACAGAATCAGGTTAGTTCAGCCTTACATAATCGAGATCGCTGCTACTGTACTTTCCATTGTAGCTGTGGGCAGTGTAGATATAGATCGATGGGTCGATGGATAGAGATAGCCGGAGCCGGAATCATCTATTCTGTAGCTACTGGGTAGGACCTGCTGCATTCCAATGTAATGTAATCAATCTTGTATGAATCTACTCTGAATCTACTCTGAATCTACTCTGTATCTACTCTGAATCTACTCTGAATCTACGGAGTATTAGTAGTTATATTATTTACAAGTAATCAACATAAAATCCTATTTACCAAACATGTTCCTTGTTTACATTTTACCATATTCAGCAAAGGATAAATAATCAATCATACAAGTACTTTGGGTAGAACTAATACAAGTACAAGTAGCTCTCACAGTATGAATATCTTATCTCGCATGGGCCAATTGTTTGAATATCCATGAATCTCTTCTCTTCCTATGATGTCATCACCCCTCCATCATTCCCAGCAAGAAAAAAGCAACACTTGCGGTCCTTTACTAAGATAGAAAGAGAAAGTCAGGGTCTTTGATGGAAACCAAAAAGATTATTGCATATCCATATCCATATTCACATTCACATTCACATTCATCATCATCAAACATCAAATATCAAATATCAAATGCCATATTGATTCAACGTTGATCGGATGGGACGCATCTGACGGTCATGTTGATGCTCAAAACTCTTCACCCAGCTTTCACAATACTTGACAACGAAAAACGGAATATGGGATTGATGCTCCTGACTTACGAAAAGAAGATCCAACTATCTATACAACGACCATCATCGCCCAGGGCGTCTGCTTGTATAATTCAAGATGGAAGACACTAGCCATCAGAAGAACCCTCCTGAGGAAGCAAACAATCAAAAGGGCCACGCTGAAGACACAAGCAATCCAAAGAGCCATGCTGAAGACACAATCAATCCGAAGAGACGGCGCGGCTTAGGTGTCGTCACACCCAATGCTTGCACAGAATGCAGAAAGAAGCGTGCAAAGGTATCTATTAACAGTACTACATTCTATCTATTAAACTTGCGACACCTTCCCAATTATTCCAAAGCATTGTTTGCCCTTGCTGACGCCTTTGACTTTGTAGTGCGATGGTGGAGCTCCCTGCGCGAGATGTGTATCTCAAAAAAATTCCGATTGTATTTACGAAATTCCTGTGCGTCAATCTAAAGAGAATATGAGATCCGAAATCGAACAATTAAAAGCTTATCAACAACGCAGTGAGCGTGTACTGGCTGCTATTGCTTCGCAAGATCTGACCGCGCAGGTTGTCGATCGGCTGAGACACGGAGAAGGATTGAAAAGTATTTCGGAAAATTTACACAACGCAGAGGCTTCGTCGGCTCATGGGGAGAATGTTACAACGTATTCAAGCTATACCGACCATCAGGCGATTGACAATGCGCTCAGACCGGTTCAAGGGATTATCACTGCCCCTTTCACAACTTCGGGGCCTGAGGACTCGCAAGGACCAACTTCGGATTTTCATGATGCGGGAAATCAAGAGATGTGGAATCAGTGGTCTGATATACCTGATGAATCATCTGGCATAGCTACCAACGACGACGTAATGAATTGGACAGCGGATCCTATTACGTTGCCAGATAATTTTGGTTATCTATCCACTAGAGCTCCTTGGAACGAGGAATCTTCGTTCAATCATTCTACTCCAGATAGTAGAATACTATATGCTAGAGGTCAAGGACAAGAAACTATTCTTGGCAATGGAGTTGGTACGCTACAAGCTGTTAGTCCCAGGTATCCTCCATCATCATGGACCAAAGTTACATCGGACTCTGATTTTATAGATCATCTGATGGCGCTCTATTTCTGTTGGGAGTATCCCACATTTGCCTCGCTAAGCAAGGAGCATTTTCTCCACGATTATAGGAACGGGAAACGAGAGCATTGTAGCGAATTACTAGTGAATGCGATATTGGCGCTAGGATGTCGCTTCTCTACGCATGCAAATGCACGAACGAATCCCAGGGATAGTAGCAGTGCAGGTTCCCATTTCTTTGCCGAAGCTGCTCGTCTTCTGAAGGCTGAAAAAGACCAGCATTGTTTGACAACCATTCAAAGTTTGGGGTTAATGGCCATTAGAGAAGCAAGTGCGGGTCGCTCTAGTGCGAGTATTTATCTTTCAGGGCAGTCACTTCGATTGGCAATTGAAATGGGTCTCCATCTCGAGGCTGAGGGTCAAATGCCCAGCGAACCAATAGAAGGATCGCAAGCTGTACGACTAGCTACGTTTTGGGGAGCCTTTTCCTTGGATCAGTAAGTTTGGACAATTTTTGCTATCGCCTATCCATTTGACTTGAGTGTGCCGGGAATTCCTACAATTACTCACATATTACAGGGCCTGGTCATTGACCATCGGACGAATACCTCACTTCTCCCATTATACTAAATTGACTGTGAAGCCATCAATTGTGGATTCAGTTGAAGCGTCTCCTTGGATTCCATATACAGATGATGGTATAGGCTATGCAACCATATAAACAAGAAAATATTTCGACTAACAACCTTAGGTGCATTGTTGGAACGTAATTGTACGCAGCCATCAAATATTCGAAGTGTTTACGCAACATTCTGCGAGCTCTCCGAGATTGTTCACAAATCCTTGTATCTTCTTTACGCTCCCGGCTCAAATTTTACCAGCAACTCGTTGCTTCGGATCTATACTAGGTATCTCCAATGGTATGAATCGATTCCTACCGCTCTCCGCTTAGGGCACAACTTCACACCAGCTGTCCTCTTCTCACAGTACGTACCATGAAAATCTGTACATGTCATGCAACACACTCGCTAAATAAGAAATCTCAGCATGTACTATCATTATGCTATATTACTTCTTTTTCGACCCTTTATCAAGCTTTCTTTGCTTGGATCAAGCGTATCGCCTCGTGATGTCTGCAACCAAGCCGCAGATGCAATTTCCGCCCTTGCGGGCTCCTACGCTCAACTTTACACTCTCAGGCGAACACCTTCTTTCGTTCCCCACTTCATCCTGGCCTCCAGCATTATTCACCTCGTAACGTTGGGCAATACTAAGAAAGGCACTGAAAAGGTGTTGCAAGGAATTGCAGACCTAGAAGATATGGCTAATTGCCATGGATTTTCTCGCCGCGCCTGCGATATACTTCGTCATCTGGCTAGAAAGTGGAATATTGATGTTCCAAATAACAGCGAGGAAGAATCGGAGCCTAGTACACTCGAATTCCAGGCTCGTCCTTCTTCTGTCTCACTGAACCAATTTTGTACGACAGTAGATGAATCTGATATGATGCGAGGTATTGGTCTTGCAGGCGACGAAGAAAATCCCCTCTTTTGGCCATTTCCTATGCAAGGAAGACCTTTGATGGCATATAATGGTGACAGCTTAGAAAAGTTGGGATTTGAGCGGTTGCGGGAGTGAAAGTGAAAGTCCTAGGTTAGTGTACGGTACTGAGTGGGCCACGCTAGACGAGATTGCATCTTTTGATCAGAAAGTTGATTTCAAATTTCATATGGGTCGATGGAATTATAAGGGAGCCTCCGCGTAGCCCATGGGTAGAATGCGCGATCAAATTGGAATTATGACGCAGAGATGATACCCCGGGAGGCGTTTTACCTTTCTGGCTGAATCACAAAATGGTTGGTGGATCCGATGGAGATTTGTTGGAACATGCAACACAGTTTAGTTTTGTAATGGCATAAGAATTTGCGCTGCTGGAAAGACAACTACTATATAACTAGGAATATAATAATTCAAGGTGGCAGAAAGACATCATTTGGACTTTTGATACTACATGTACACACACTATTTTAGCTGAGAATACGCGGGCGGTATCTTGATTCCATCTTACCCACCCTGGCACTCCGCACCAAGACCAACCCAACACATTCCCTCTTTTCAACGCAACCACATTCTCACAGCATTCTTCCCAGGAAAATCGCGTTCACTCATCTTCTTCCGGGGTGTGATTCCAACGCCTCGCATGGATGGCGTTCCTCATTCTGTGACTTTCACCAATAGGGGTACCAATCTGGGTGCCAATCGCTCGACCATCCTCCTCCTCCGGAATCGCCGCGCGGTAGCCGCCATCCCCAGAGCCCACGGAATGCCACCCCGCCGAGAAAATGCTTTCCATTTCCATTTCTCTCCCTCTCCGTCTCCCTCTCCGATACCTCCTCAAGCGTCAACCAGAGTGCCGAAATGCAAGAGACGGTATCGATACCACACGCCATATTCCAGCCTCACAGCAATCAAAACCACCCAGCCCTTCCCCATCCTGCTGATGACCTCGCTCCCCCCTTCCCTTCCCTCCCTTTCACCGCCCGCGAAAACGTACGCCCCGCGCGATCTTCAAACCGCGGTCAAGAACCTCTCGAGGGGCACGTGGCACGTGGCATGTGGCGTGGTGCAATGTTATCGGTGTATGTGCGGTGTACACGATGCTGCGGAATTCCATGTCTGGCTGATGAGATGCTGTTGCGTTTTGGTTTACTCGCGTAATGCCGCTTGTTTGTTTGTTTGTTTGCTTGCTCTCTCTCTCGCGCTCGCCAAATTCGCTGACGTGGATGGCGCGATGAGAGGATGTGGATGGGGATGGGGATAGGGAGGTGGGTGCTTTTTATGTGCTGTTTTTTTTTTGTGTTGAGGGGTTACTTTCTCGAGGTCTCGCGTGCGTGCGTGTGTGTGATTTTTGATATGCGTTAGTTCCACCTCGGGCGTTTCCTGCTTCATGCGGCTTATCATTTCGGCCGAAATAACATTCCTTGTATCTGCTAGCCGCTCTCCTCGCGGGTGTATTATCATCGTACTGGTTCTGGATATATCTCTGATGCGTCGGGAGCATGGGTTGGCATTTAGGTTATAGGTTATATCTTCAGGATCACTGCGCTGGGTAGTCCTGGGCATAGGTTTGTCTTTTGCGGCTTCCTTTCATCGTGGCAGCAACATCTGCCCTGTTTGTTTCGAGTACATGTTGGTATGCGGGCTCTGCAAGGACGCGGCATTGCATGTGGTTATAGATCATGTCCAGATGCGATGGAAAATGCAATTTGATTCGAATCTCAATGCTGAGAGTGTTGTTTGTTGCCTTGGGATTCTTGGGTGCTTTAAAGACATAACCGAAATGGCGTAGCGAGTGCAGCGGCATAGCATATGCAAATGATGCGACCCTAATGTGCATGGTCGGCTGCTTGCTACCGGCGATGCTAGTACATCCGTACAGGTCTCTATACGGTCTTTTATCATGAATCACAGTAAGAAATACAGCCACAGCATGACGATTGCGACTAACATCCCTCCAACCTGCCTTCGCATGCTGCGAGAATTCTGCGCCGCGATCGCCAACGCGTGTTGGTTTCATAGAACTTGAATGTACACGCGACAAATATCGTTCATGGTAGTTCATCCCCATGATAATTTGTGCGGCACGTCGACGATCATGCAACATAATACGTATTCCAGTGTATCGATATCCAATCGCCCCGATATACGCAGCCGTGCTATCTCTCCTTGCCAACACTTCACACGCCTAAATTACTTTTCAGCCCTTCCCTTTCAGCTCATCTCCTTACTCCAAGTATTTAACAACGTCCTCATTTTGTCGCCTCTAGAAACCGAGAGATTACGCCCCCCCCCCCCAGAACGCAACAACACAATACACACAGATCTCCAACCATCTCAGCCCTCCCTCCAAACATGCCTCAACTGAGCTGAATCATAATCGACTTCGGCGAAAAATTCGTCGCCTCAGCCCACACCTGGAAAGTATCGTATCGCGCACCCCACCGGACCCAACATCGCGCTCCCCCTCCCTTGACATCACCATTGACTAGGAAGAACACCACGCCAAGATAACCAAGGTGCTCAATTTCTTCCGGGGTGCCGATCTCCACGTAGATAATGCCGGGTATCTGCATGGAGGAAATCAAGTAAGATTTATGCCAACTTTGAACTTCGGCGTTGCTATATATATATACAGGTCAGAGGTGCGGATATCCCTAACCCTGCCATCGAATGCTATCGAGAGATTCCCGCACGCATGTAGCAAAAATCTGCTTGAGACGGTCCATGTGCCGCGATCCACCCTTCCAGCCTTCCGAGAGAAGCGATCGGGTGCCCTGGTATCTCTGTGTTTGATGTCAGGCCAGCAGGGGACATGAGGGAGCGTCTACAGATAAGTGATGAGTGGCGCAACGCGATCAAGAGCATTGATTTCCAATTCCCAATTCCTTTCTGAAACTAGGTCCAGCTAGATGAGACAACGCATTACCCTGGCAGGTACTCTAGTCTCCAGCGCTCTAGCCAGCATCAAGTATACGTAATTGAACCCGCTGGTATTGCAAAACCCGAGATTGTAAACGCATGCACTAGAAAAGATAGCGGATAAAAAGACAACCACTTCTTCGTGTCCTGGAAGTATTTTTCCTCGAGGATAATATGCCGCACGCGCACCGTCTAGCACGAGTTTCTCCTGGGCTACCTATGTCTCGAATCAGAGAGGTAGGGATGAGATAAGCTAGTACTGTGTGATCAGTCCGGTTCATGGCATGACGCTCGGGCGCCTTTGAGATCAAAAACACCGCCCAGTAGAAGAAGGTGCTAATACCAATACTACAAGCTTGAATTAAAAGCAGTAATACACAAAAACAAGAGAATACCAAGCTACTTCTTTCCAGTGCCCTAAAGTTTCAGCGTGGACAACGATGGTCACCGCTATGATTGCAAACTTGAGAGGAGATATAAGGAACGTTGAGACAAACCCTCTGTATTCATCGAGGTAAGCATGTTAGCAGGGTGTGGTGTCAAGTCATGTGAACTGGCCATACATGTGTGCAAGGATCGTCGAGGGGGTAGTGGATGGATTTCCGAGTATAACTTCTCTTTGCCTCTGCGTACACCGTTTGTGATATTGTTTGATGAATGGAGTGGATAGTTTGACTAGGGAGTGCGAGGGGTTTGTTGATTTGTAAATGGAATGGAATATTAGCCATTGAATTTTGTCTGTCGGGTTGAAGATTCTATCTTACATTCTTGAGAGTGAATAGCAATGCATAAATCAAAAGCGTAGGTTTATGTAGAGCGTAATAAGCGGGTAGATAGAGGCAAGGTGTTGATAACGATGAGTAGAATAGGCATTTCGAGAACGATTGGGCTTGGCTTGCAGATTTTCCGAGTTCGGGACACGCCACTTTGGTTTCTGGTAGAGAAGTTGCTTATGAATCAAATGAGGTGGCGTGGATATTGTGTTCTGAGATATGAGCACCTGAGGTATGGGCATCGTATAACAGTAATAGTATTGATAGTTAATCTGATATAATGTTGACAATCTTGACTTTGTTAGAGAATTGTGTTCATGGAGCCTGAGCGTATTATTCACTTATGAAGAATCATTACTGTCGCACTGAGCATCCCAATTTGAATACATTCCTGCAGTCCAGAAATCTACAATTGGTATTCTAGGAGAGATTTCTGCTCTGCCATTAAAATGTGCAAAGGAAAAGGGGTATTAAACGCAGCAGAGAGCGGCCAAAGACAATTCTTGTTGCACATCACCCTCTCTGAAAAGAACACTTGAATGTGCAAGATGGGTGAGTTGTAAGTGCGTATTTGCGAGGTTGAATGCAAGTAACTTGTTATTGCATAAAACATGTGCGAAATTCCATATCTCACATCAGACATCAACGACACCACCAATACCCATTCATTCGTTCACCTCCAACTCTAAGCACGCCATTGTTCCATCTTGTTCCAGGTGAACCATTGATAGCTCGTTGACGAATACAACCATACTTGCAAACACTCAAATGAAGGCACGTTTAAAAGGTAGTTCTAGCCGTCCTAGGCGCAAGTTCCCAGGAGATCATACAGACAATACTTGTAGGGCGCACAGGAATTACGCCGTGATCGTCATGGTAGTGAATGGTGACTATATCAACAGTACCGCAGTAGCCTCCCACAATATCCTTTGTAATACCGACGTCGGTAAGATTGCCTTGCAAGTAAAGGATCGATACACGGATATAGTTGAATCAAACTCGCTGACAAATAAATTTCAACAATTGAGCCGCCTATTCGTCTCGATCTCGCATACCATCTTGTTCAGCATACTCGGCATCAACCCGCAACTCACAGAATAAAGCCCTCATCCCATGCGTCGTGAGCCACCGCGGTATAATTGACGATTCAGATTCTCGGAGAAGCAGAAGAGTAGCCATAGACTTAAGAGACCACAATTTTCCACATTCACTCAAAGCAAAAGGTAGACCACTCGGTGCTGGAAGCGACCTCAAATCCATTGCGTTTTCAAAATTGGATATTGGAAATAAACGCGAAGCTAGGAAGATAACAAAAGCTTCTTTAAGGTGTGGAAAATATAACGCCGATTGCTCCTTCTATTCACGGATATGCGAGATCGATGACTTCATCAAGACCGCATTCTGATACTAGTAGTAGTTCGAGCGGCAGATTTGATAATAAGAGAAGTCCGTCTGCGAGAGCTATGGTTATGATTAGTGAGGAGAGCGATAGGGCATGTTACACGCGGCGAAGTAATGTTCGTCATGAGAGAGATGGTCCTGTTTTCCTTCAGCGAAATCATATGCACCAGGTGCTGAATAAATGTCACTCAGCGTAGCATTCAGTGTTTCCACTGTGTTACCTTTCGATAGCGCATCAGATGTAACTTGATTCCGAAGAATGGCCTCTGGAAGATAAACGAGAAGCTCTTCCATGTAGAGATTATTCTCCGAGAAGAACTTATGCTTCACCTGCGCCTCTTCGGTCGAAATTATATATGCCAAAAGAAGCGGAATGTAGAACACCCAGCATAGCAGATAGCGATGATAGCACTATCGTATCTTCCGATAGCATGACAAACCCATCGAAAAGAAGAGGCCACACCACAGACAACCAACGAGAACATCACCCACACCAAGAACGCTCTCGATCCCGAGAAACATCTCCTTTCCCTTCCCCGGCGCAGGCACAAATCCAAACCCAGCCGTGCCTCAAAAACCTCGGAAGGATAAAAAGCCGTCGGGAAAAACGTGGCCCGGTACCGAATCCAAGTCGATTCGGACATTTCAAACCCTTCGAGTTGAGCCCCTAAAGTAACATGGTATCATTATCCCGATGCTGAGATCAGTCCTCCATCTCATCCACAATCGCGATTCATCACATCATCTACTCGTCCCTTGCACCCGGAATCATGCGAGCGTGATCAAGATCGGCATCCTTCAAGAAAGAAGAGAGTGAAGTCGGGAGATGACGGAAAGGTCGGTACAGCGATAACTGGTGTAGCATATGAAATTTGTTGATGGGGAAAAAAGGAATGGTTATATGATTCCATGAAATATCTACTAAACGACAGAAACGAAATAGATATATTGCCCAGTTTGTTGCAGTGAGAAAGAGTGACACGTGTTATGTACGAATCTGAGAGGTTGCGGAAGTACTCTTTCTTATGCTGATAGAATATACAGCAGAAGACAACAGTGTGAGGGATGTGCATCAAAACTTTTTATTAACTGACCACTCCTTCATTCTCCCGTATGTAGATAGGCTCCTCGGAAATGTAATAAGCAACCAACTCTTGCTTCAACCTAGTTGAGTAAGTGGATGAAGAGTTACCACTGCAGAACATAATCAAGTACTATTCCTAAAGGAGGTCCATCAATTAAATCGACTTGGAATGAGAACTGCAATAAGCATGCATTCCAACAAAAAGAAAAAGGCCAGAGAGCGTTTCGATTCCCAGCTGGGAACACAAACCAAATCAACGGAAGGCCATCATGGATTTATAAGATCAACAACAAATGATATACAATCGACGGAATGATCTGCTAATGGAATCCAAACAAGAGTATCTGAATCGGTATCTCAATATCGCATGACGTAGCTCTCTATTGGAGAAGAAGAAAAAGATGTCGGAAAAAGAAATATTGTAATTCGTTGGTGTTGAAACTAATGGAACATCATCTCAACACTCAGGTGATCTTCATTTTTTTTTTCTTCGAGATGTTTGTTTTTGCTGGATACAAGTAGAAAGATTCAATATTCTATCCAAGTTAATTGTCAGAAGGAAGCATTTGGGATGGAATATCCAACTCCGTATTCTGCATTCTTTCTTGATTCCTCTCTGCGTAGATGGAAAACCTGTAAGAGAAATCAGAGATTAGGCAGGAATTATACCTTGTTAGTAGTTGTATACTGTAGTAAATAGGTAATCGAGACTTCGATTCAACGTTTTAGTAGGATCTGAAATAGCAATTCATGTTTTACAGAGTCACATTTCCCACAATATACAGCGTACTGTGTACAGTGTACAGCTCAAACGCCCATGCCATAGCAGCCACTTACCAGCCAGCCATACCTGCAAATTCCAGAACCTAAACCCATCCGTCAACTCCACTCCAACTCACAACACCCAATCCATTTCCTCTCCGCCTAATGATTAGCATTCCTCAAAATTCCGAAACACCAAGGCCACGCCATGCCCAACCTACTGTAGCATACACACATGCCTTATCAAATCATCGAACGGTGCAAAGTTCCAAACCACAAAGCACCCACCCTCTCAAGACAAGTCGTCAAACACATACCTCCAATATGCACCAACACCTCACCAAAATTGCCATGTCACAATTCGCCCGCGCTACCGACCGATGCGGCACAAACGGGACCGCCGACGGGGCCAGTGACGTGGAACCACCGCATTGCTTCTCCAGCGCGTCGCCGTACAGTACCGCAGCGAGAAAGTGTGGAGCGCATTGCATCTTGCATCGCGTCGGATAACCGTGAAGGTTGAAGGACGGTAGAGCTTGGGGGAACAACAAAGTTTGTCCTGAGGAGTGAATGAGAGAACGGAAGAAGGAATTAGGATTCAGGAACGATGAAAGAACGCAGTGGCGATTGCAGATCTGTAGGGATTGTGCTACGTTGAAGAAGGACGTTGGATGGAGTGTGAGGCTCGCCGTTTGTGCGAGATGCGGTGAGGGTGAGGGTGAGGGTGAGGGTGAGGGTGAGGGTGCAGGGTGCATTATGCATTGTGCATTGTGCATATACTGTACCGATACAGTCCAGTACTTTCCACTAGAGTAAATTGAAGTGCATAGATACACATGCACATGCGTTTTGTTGTTGTTTATGTCGTTTATATCGCTTCTGGTTTCAACTCCTCCCCCATTCCTTTTCCATCCATCATGCCATTCGAGAATCTCAAGTCGAGACTCAAAAGATTTGTACAGTACAGTACGGGTAGAAAAATGGATCATGGAGGGGAGAGGAGGAGGGGCAATAGGAGTGGGGGATGAAAGTACCCAGGTACTGTATCTGTACAGTCAACACAGTCAGTACTGTGAGCGGTGTAAGGTTATTGCCATTGCCGTTGCCGGGCGGTGTAAGGTTTGTTTGTGTTCCCCGCCCGCTCTACTCGGCATCAAATTGGATCATCGTATACAAGCTTGGAAGCTGGGAAGCTGGTAATCTGGGAACCTTGGAACAGTATTGAACCGTACGATAGATTAATTTCCGATATTCGACTTTTCTAGAAGAAATAAGGGAGGGGCGGAAGTGTTCTTTAATTAAATAAAGTATCGGTACTCCGTACGCCGTACATACCCGTCCACACCGGTACCAGGTTGCAATTGCCAGCATTGAAATGACAAACCTTTATGATTTTCTACTGTATGGAATCGCCGGATAATCATACTGTGCAGTGTGGCAGACTCCAGAGCAGAGCACAATACTGTACGGAGTAAAGTCATAAATTAAGTTTGGTGGAGCTGCGAGGGGAATGAATGGGTTATTGCCGGATGGGAAGTGGGCGGTGAGATTGAAGATCAAGGGGCCAGAATCTAGACGAAGAAGAAAGCTCGAAGATGGGGAACACGGGAGGTGGAGAGGAAAGGAAGGGAGAGGAGAGGGGAGGAGAGGAGAGGTTTGCATTGCATTGCATTGCACTGCATATCACGAGCGAGTGGAGAGTTGTGCGTTACAGACTTACAGTACTGGAATACTCCGTAGATGGATATCCGAATCATGGCATGGAATGAGATCAGTACAGTATTCAAGGAGGCTTGATCTGAAATACAATATGAATCTATCTACATAGTATGAAAAGAAATACGACGAAAATACGATGGTGAATTAATCAATTCGAATCTTACTCACCTATGCTCTAAGTAAGGAGGGAGACACAGTACGTATTATACGATCCAACCAACAACCCCTTTTCCAACAATTCATTGGAAAATGTGAGTCTTACACATTACACACAGCACAGTAACCATAGTATTTCCCCGACCTACCATGTATCTCTCCGACGGCGATACCAAAAAATAAATAAACAAATAAATAAACAAATAAATAAACAAATAAAATAAACAAATAAATAAACAAATAAATAAACAAATAATCAACAAATAACAACTAAATAATAAACAAATAAATAAGCGCAAAGAATTCCCGCCCCCAAAGCCACCCACCCACCGACCCATGCATGCACCCACCCACCCTCACAAATTCCAAAGCCCCAAATGTTCCAAAATGTTTGACCTCGAACGCATACAGTAGCGCAGCATTACCGATTGTATACTGCACTGTAGCGTGCTGCCGTGTCCTCCGCACAGTACTGTACTGTACAGTACAGTACAGTAAGTTTGCGCGCGGCGCGGCGCGGCGTGGCGTGGCGTTGCGCAATCCCACTCCCGAGGCTCCAAGCTGAACTGTTTCGATGCTCGCTTGGGGGGGCGTGAAACGAAACTGAAGTGATTAACCTCATACTTTTGGGGGTTTAGAGTTTCTGGATGGGGGTGGGGATGGGATGGACGGGATGCGCGGGATGGGGATGGGGATGGTGGTGGGTGAGTGAGTGAGTGAGGGGTGAGAGGGGGATGATTCTTGTGGTGGTGGTGATGATGGTGTAGGTTGGTGGTGCGGTATTGTGAGTCTGTGGGTGTGAGTCTGTGTGATTATGGGGTGGCGTTTCCCTACACTACATACAGTACAAGAGTCCGAGGGTCCAAGTCTCCAAGGGTTCACAATATTTCGTTTCGCGCAGCTTTCGTTTGGGATGGCCGAGGGGCGGCGTGTGGCCGGGTCGTGAACACTGCAGGAATTGTGAAGAGGAGGGTCTAGATTTGCGTTCTCGCGATTCCATTTTCAATTCCCACCCTCATCAAGCCTCAAACAATATAATATTTGAAATACATGTACGGCTTAGAAGTACACTATAATTATACATTATCAATATACACTGACGCTCGCCAAATATACACCACCATGTATACACAAATTACGCCACTCCCTCAATGAACCACATCAAGTCTGACTGCACTCTGAATCTCCCCCAAATCCCGTGTAACCTCAATGATACAGCCAATGTGCCACCCGCGCCACTACAGCCTGATTTAGAACATCCGATTCGGCGGTTACGACTAACGCATCTGTACTGTACAGTACATACGGCGGATCTGAGCATCCCTTTCTTTTCTTGGCTGGAGCGTACTGTGCTGTATCTAGAACATGTCACCGTAAACATCACCACATCACGCAAGGGCCAATCCCCCCATGCTTGCTATCCGAGAAGAGGGATGCTGTCCTGTCATGAAATAGAATCAAGAACAGTCACGTAAGCCCGCGCTGTAGATTCCCCATGTCTGCCCACTGCCCACTGCCCAGTGCCCACCCACGCAAGCGCATGCGCCGTTGAAGACCAAGATGCGCATGTCTGAAACGCGAGCTCTTGCATAACCTACAGTACATACCTGCATAGTACATGCGTGTATGAAAGGGTGAAGCGCGCTATCAGCACCGACTTTCTGCATCGTGAAGTGTACGTTGATATGTAAGGACTGTTGCCGAAGCGGTCCGGGGCTATACTGTACAGTAGTTTTACCGTGAATCTAACGGTGGCGACGATTCAACGGCGCATCTTGCGTGAACCTTGCTGCGTGTCGATCACGGCGCGGTGGGAATAGCGTGCTGATGTATTGGGGAATGGATTGTGCTATTTGCTGTATGCTGTATGCTGTATGCTGTATGCTATACTGTACTGTACTGTACCGCTGCACATACATACATACATACAGAGATACTGTAGGACTTGAAACGAAGGGGGGAGGCAGTAGGGCCGTGGAAGAATGGATGATGTGCCATGTCAGAGTACGCATGCATGTATGTATGTATGTATGTGTGGTGGTGGATGATATGCCGGACCGGTACTGGATATATGGGATATGTTAGTTTCTTGGGGTAAACATATTCATTGGTTTTGATTCGTGCATCTGTGATCATGGGGGAAGATTGAGAAGATGGGGGGTAGTGTGACTATTTTCTTTTGCTTGTGTGGTGATGGGTAGATGTAGGTAGGGTCTGGGTAGGGTCTGGATTGGGTCTGGATTGTTGGATTGAATGGTTGGATGTTAGTCCACCACTGGTCGGTGGATTTTAATTGCTAAATGTTAAATGCTAAATGCTAAATGTTAATTGCTAATTGCTAATTGCTATTGCTAATTGCTAATTGCTAATTGCTAATTGCTAAACGCTAAATGCTAATTGCTAATTGCTAAATGCTAATTGCTAAATGTTAATTCCTTAATACCAAATCCTGACTATGAGCTGCCAAACGCCAAATGCTTAAAACATGCCCAGGTGATGATCATAATAGATAATGGAATAACATTGAGTCATAAAAAAAGAGCAACTGAATCGATCGTTTCTAGTGCAGCACACTACAAGTATCCGAATATCGAATCCAATGCATACCGGGGAAAAGAGACAGCTTAAAAAAGCCGGAGGTTATGCAATCCATGGATCCCAATGAGCCGACGGAATACGGTAATTTGATTTCTGATCGAAGAAAGGAAGGAGGAAGGAGGAATGTCAGACGTTTACCGAGGCGGTACCATGACCCCATCTAGACAAACTGTATATGGTGTGTATACCTACCTAGGTATGTACCTTGGTACGTAAGGCGGGTTGGTGATGGCCTACTTCCTGCCCAGTGCCTGCGCCTTCTCAATTCGATATGCCCTGAGAATCGAAATGGCGTTTACCACCATTCTCCATTCCTCATTGTCTACTCTGTACTGCTGAGTGAGGGGCTGAAGGTTTTCGTGATAATCGGTACCTACAGTAGTGTATCGATCGGCGATTATGCCTAGGAGAAATGTGCCGGTCGTGCAAATAAACTCTCTACTACTCCGTAGATAGATACTGTACTCCGTACAAGCAGTAACTACTGTAGTTTGTACTAACAGTACTTGGAAAGTCAAAGTTGTACGGTACTGTATAAATCCAAGAAACTTAAATGTGACTTTATGCTAAGTCCTAAGTCCTGACTCCTAAGTCTTGGATCTTGAGTCTTGATAGACCTAGGTACACAACGGCAGGACTGTATCGACACGGAGAAATTGAATTCAGAAGTGAAGACTGAGATCCGAAGTTCACTTCATCAACTATCGATACTGTCGGTACTGTACTGAGATATTGGACTAGAAATTAAAGACTGAGATTCAAAGTTTAGTCTGTCACCCACCCACCTATCCACCCTTATCACAAGTTCTCGAACAATTCCTTCTCCCATCCCTTTCGCTTTGATATCACATCATTACCCATCCGTAAGCCAATGCTCGCACGTCTCCCTCCCCTCACCGATCGAATGTTTTGGACTGGATGGATTCTGAACCCCTGATCGGCAAGGAGGGGCAACCGCTGCGTACTGTACAGTACAGTACAGTACAGTACGGGACGGTGGAAACTGCGAAGGGTTTACGAATCAATCTCCTTTATCCCAGGTACCCGTCGTGCTAGGATACCTTTCCCCGACCCCCTGCTTTGAGCAAATATGAAACTTAATATCAATCGTTCGATAATATTCCAACAAAGGGTTCCATCATTCCATGAGGACGCTTTTGTTCCACAGATAAACCTTATCATTTTGTATGAAAGACATTGGAGTGGAAAGTTTTGGGTGACGGGCATCTTCAAACGTATTTCTCTAACGTACTACCGTCAGGTAAATAATTTGAGGGGTGGATCTTTGTTCGTAGGGAAGTTTATTGAGGAAGGGTTTTGGGTTAGAAGGTTCGGGAAGCACGATGGGTGGTGATTGGATCTGTGGGATTGATATGGGATTGAGATTGTATGATATTGATCAGATTTGATTAACGGTACTGTACTGTAATTGCTCAACAGGCTGGTGCGGAGATATGGGAATCTGACTGTAATTACATTGAATGGAACAATGGAATAATACAGTAGTTTGGAGTAAAGGGTTACACACACCGCACAGCATCACTCAAATAAAGGGGTGGATGATGAGTGATGAATGGTGGTTTCGCTCGCCACTCGCCACTCGCCGCTTGTACTGCAATGTAAGGAAGGGAGGGAGGGGGAGAGAAGGGTATTGTCACTCTTAGTAATGATAATAAGAAGTAGGAGAGAGGTGAATCCATCAATGAAATCATGACTAACCTAGGTAGTGCAATTACTTAATTAGGTAATTGGGTAATATACCAAGAAACTCCACCTGACATTTCATCATCATTACTATATCATTATCATTATCATCATTACAGTATCATTGATTGTATCATGATGGGCTAATTTGTCACTATTCGTAATGAGGGTCTGGGTAGAGGAAATGAATTGACTGGATACGAAGCTGTCAGTCAGGAATAATAATGAGTAGTAGATAGGTAGGTACTAGGTAGGTAGTAAGTAATAGTAAGTAATAGTAAGCAGCATCTAATAAGCCCAACTTTATCTAATTCTTACTGTTCTTACTGTTAGATACTGTACTCGAGTAAGGTTACTTACTGTACTCCGTAGATATGATGTTGGACGGATCATATTCTAAATTTAGGATAAATCCTTCTTTTCGGACTCTCTTCCTACCCAATTTATGCCTAGGTACTTGTGTTGGCTGTATGGATGGCAGAGTAGGATTGTATTGTATCGGAAAGGTAGATAGGTAGGTAGGTAGGTGTATAGTATTCACCATGCCGTCTTTGCCCCCCAAGGTTATCTATCTACATCCATACCTCTACATCCATACCTCTGTACCTAGGTATGCGTAATGAATGAGGGAGGGCAGCGTAAGTTGGTAACATAGCTTGAAAGCATAAACATCTACCTACCTACTACTATGCCTAGCTATTGACTATTATGCCTGCCTCCCAGTTACTATTATGCCCATCTGCCTACTATCATGCCTACCTACCTCCTCCAGTCCCTACCACACCTACCTACCTCCTCCTCTCCTCATAAACTTTCAAGCTACAGTATGAAGATGAGTTCAGACCGACCGCGGGCAAAGTCAATATGGAGGCTGTGTGTTAAGAACCCTACTAGTATCTTGGGTGTCGTAAAGGGAAGGGAGGGATGTGTGGATGTGTGGATGGACGTAGGGATGAATGGACAATGTAGGGAGGGATGTTATTGTATGACAAAACACCAGAAAAGGCTTGTGCTTGACTACTACTCCGTACTCCGGACAGGAGGTAAGTGAGGTAAGTACTCGAGTACTAGGTAATTCGTTCCATCGTTCACGGACACAGTCACAAGTCCCTGATACATCCATACCTACCATCAACACGTCAGTGTATTATTCATACCAGCAGACGGTACAATCGTGACCGAGCCCGATTCATTACCTATCGCCGACTTACCTAGGTACTCACTAGGTATAGTACAACACAATACTACTGACTGACTGTATTATTACTCCGTACGAGACTGCGCGTAGAGCAAACTTTACTCCATACCAACAACAACTACCTCGTACTGTACAGACTCCGTACAGTACCGGACTGACTGTATGACAATCTAGAAACCCACAAAAAGTCAACTAAAATAAATTGATTCAAATGGCGCGAACTTAGTCTTGCTAGGGAGGCACTAGGTGCAGTAGCTACTCCGTAGGTACTTGGCTTTTTGTGGAGTTTCATCCTCTAAGCCCAATGGAGTAAGAAATTGAAATAAAGTCTGGATCTGACATAGGCACGGAAAAGTATTAAAAGAAACAGTCCCTTTCTCAATCAAGATCCGTCGTCGTTGATTGGTCGGTGGAATTCCTGTTCTTATTCATGTCTTCTCATCTGGAATAATAACCCCCCCTTAACCGAACACCGTGTTCAAATGATAAAGAGGACACATCTCCCACCTCGAGCACACCACAACACAATCCTCTTTCCCAATCTACCATACAAGCCATCAGCCAACAGCAATTCTTTCACAATACCTTCTTTCCTCTCCTATTACTCACGATATCATTCATACACACATACTTATCCTTGTTAATACGTCCATTCTCCCATTCACCTGATTATCAATCAATCATTTAATAATTCCATCACATATATCCTTTCTTAATTGGTTGAGCCTGCACACCTCTTGGCTGACTCATCAACCTCATTCGCTTCCAGTGGGCCCATCGATCTGTCCTTAACATTATGGGATTGTCCTCCACACTCTTTCGACCTCTGTAGTAATTGTGCATAAACTTTCTCCATTGACAAGATCCACCCATCAAAGAATCTATTGAGAAATCACCTTGTGCCAATCAACTCGAGGTCGACGGCATACTCTTGTATAATCAAACCATCAATCAAATAATTCCCATCATACAAGATGTCGACCCCAAATCTCAAATTTGAGCAATCACCGGCAGAGTCTCTCGCCGAGTCCTTTGCCTCAACTCCTGGCCATCAGTATCCATCATTATTCCATCCTCAACCTAGCATGGAACCCTTACAAGCCCTGACCCCACAATCTTTCGATGAGGATAGCATGTTTGGAGATGATATTGGGGGAAGTTTAGCTGGAACACCGGCACCAGAAAAGAAGCCAGTCAAGAAGAGAAAGTCTTGGGGTCAACAGTTACCTGAACCCAAGACAAATCTTCCTCCTAGGTAAATTAATACAATCTATCATCCGTCACTCATGTCATCATCTAATCATTTTACGATAGGAAACGAGCAAAGACAGAAGATGAAAAAGGAACAACGACGAGTTGAGCGAGTTTTGAGAAATCGAAGAGCGGCTCAATCATCAAGAGAACGAAAGCGACAAGAAGTTGAAGCTCTGGAAGCTGAAAAACGACAAATCGAGCGTAGAAATAACGATTTAGAATTACAGTTGGCAAACATGGCCACTAGATGTGCGGAGCTTGAGAAAAGACTCCAAAAAGCTACAGGTGGTATTCATGGTGATCTCTCACCCACCTTCCTCCCTTCCGCAAAATACTACCCCAAGTCGACAACAAACCTTCAATGGTCAATCTCCGATCGCGTTGACGAAAGATTTGTTTGCAGAGGAGCAAGATCCTTCGATTAGACAACTGATGATGACACCACAAACCCTCAAAGATACTCACAATACCATGCAATCCGCCATCAGCCCCACAGTTAACCCGCTCTCCCTTTCATCACCACCACCCATGGAATCAGATGATAAGTCCTCATTCAACGCCACTTCCTTCGATATGACACAACATTCTGCCGCGATGTTGTGTGACCTGCAGTGTCAATCGAAGGAACAGGGCCATTGGATGGGTACCGTTCAAACTTCCATCATTACCCAGGCACTGTCAATTATTCTCTGGACTCAAATGACATGGGCAACTATTTCGACAATCCTGACACCCTTGGAGCAGATCAGGATTTCTTTAACCAACGGGTCGAGCCTATTGCCGACTCCTTCACTAATGACTTTAATAATTTGGCTGGCGACAACATCGGCGCCGCTAACGATTTATTCTTCGACGCATTTATCAACCAAAACCCAGAGATTACACAGTCTGCGCCCGAAGTTCACTCTTCGGATTCGCTTGCTGAGAAGACTCTTAGCCTGCAGTCCCAACATGGCGCGTCCTCTTCTGGATGCGACGTTGGAGGCAATGCGGTTATCGTCTAAACAGCAGCTAGCTCGCGACTGTCTGAACGGCGCTGGGTTGTGTAATCTTCGGGATGGTGATAAGTCTCCAAGTTTCGAATCGTTAATGACGCTCTCTTGGGCTATTAAGGTTATCATGAAGGAAGAGGTACAGATGCAGACGATTTCAAAAACCGGACGCGGTAATGAACGTCGGGCAGTCTGAGCAGCTGAATGACTTGATTGGATTTAGAGAATTTAAGATGGTGAATGGGAAGGGTCTGAGTTTAGCATCAATGGTGGAATGGGGTATACCGGGTGAAAAGTCCTTGAATGGACAGTGGCGTATGGCGTTAGAGGACGAACCAACCTCTTGAGACTAGTGATATCATAGGCTAGGCTGGCGTACCAGACCTTGTATCAATACACAATATATTGTGCAGATACCCTTGGTATTTGTTTGACATCATACTATGAAACTTGTTTTCATCTTTAATATGTGATTGTGATTGTATCGAAAGACGCGCGTGATGGACTTGTATAATTACAGTGAGACGTAGTAGTAACAAATGGCGTAAATATTTAGTCTAGATGGTGTGTAATTCAGCATGACAGTATGACGCCTTCATACGTCGTCCGCGTGGGGATAAATTATGGATATTGATCAGTTTAGTCACTTAATTCCTTGGTTTGGGGAAGATGGGATGGGATTTACTGATTGATTGATTGATTGATTGATTGACGATGGTGGTTGTGGTGGTTGTCGCAGTGCTGGCGGTGTTGCTGGTGAAAGCGATAAACTTTCCATTTGATTTGATTTGATTCGATTTGATTCGATTGGGTTTGATTTGATATTAGGTAGCTAGGTAGGTAGGTATACCACACCATACCATACCTAGGTAACCTTGGAACGTTTTTAATGACTTCTTCTGGATTTTGGGGGGGTTCATTTTATGGTCTCTCTTTTCTGTGGGTTTGGATTGGATTTGGATTTGGGTTTGGGTTTGAGTTTGGGTATAGATACTAGGTTCATGGTAGATGGTAGATGGTAGATATGAGGGGAAGAGGGTATGGGGGAAGTGATTGTTTGTTTATTTGTTTGTTTGTGCGCGTTTTCGCATGGGTGCGGGCGGGCGGCCAGGGGGAGGGGGGAGGTTGTATCGATGTCGTTCCTCTGTTGCATTTGGATTCGGGAGGCGAGCGGGATTGACGATGCGGGTTGAGATGATTTGTGGGATTTTTGCTGTGAGAATTGTGCAGTGTGGCATAGTAAACCCAGGCACCCGCACCGCATCCGCCGAGCCCCCTTGCAATTCATCACAAAACTCGTTGTCCCCGTGATCGCAATCTGCGATCTGGTGTATATGTACGTAACGTAGCGTGACGTGACGTGATGGAGTTTTTCTATAATTACTCGCCATTGCTATCCCGCATGTGGATCGTGACAATACCGCACGCGTTGGTCGTTGTCTGGGCAAGGTTCCTGCTTGGATGTATGTGTTGGAGATGGAGGCGTGCATGTCCTGGGTGGAGGAGCGGCTGTGGAGGAGGGTGAGGTGTGAGGAGATGGATGGTTTTGGTTTGGGTGGTTCTATTTTGCGAGTTGGTGGATGGCTGGATGGTTCGGTGGTTGGTTGCTGGGGATATATAGATTTGGGGGGTTCTAGTGAGGTGTGTGTGTGTGTGTGTGTGTGTGTGTGTGTGTGTCGACAATGAAGCGAGGCTTGAGGTTCTTGGAATCTGTCCGGAGGTTTATGTGTGGGGGACTGGGGAAGAGGCGAGGGTAGAGGGGTGCGGTTTGTATGTATGTATGTAAGAACGACCTACTCGTTTCGTAATTATCCCGGGTTGGAACGTTTGGCGAGGTTCATTCATCGATTTAGTTTTACATCAGGATGTTGCTCTTTGCATTCCCCATCCCCCATCTCACATCTCACATCCTGTATCCTGTATCCTGTATCCTGTATCCTGTATCCTGTATCCTGTATCCTGTATCCTGTATCCTGTATCCTGTATCATGCTTATACATACCCACCATGCAACCAACACTCTACCGATGCCAGGAAGATGAAAGGGTATGAATACCAGCAAAATCGTCAATTCCATCCCGGTTGACCTTCCATGAACACTTTTAGTCTGTACATATCAAATTCGGTGGGTTGTCCAACTCGGCTTGCTGTTGTGAGATACCGAGATATGGAGGCACGCGGGTACTGGGTATTCTTATTCAAGTAGGGGGGTTTAAGATCAGTGTGGTTTTCTCTATGGTTGTTATTTGTTTGGATGGTTGGAAAGTTGGATGTTCGTTTTGAGCTTTTGAGGAATACAGATCAACGCTAGTGGAATCTGGCGGGGTTGAGTTTTGGTTTGGGTTTTCAAGTGTTGCTATTAAGCGAAGCCCAGGGAGGGAGCTAGCATGTTTATATGAAGTTGGATCGAAGAGGTAGGTTGAATATATAGAAGAGATGGAAGGATTGTTACTGTTGGTTTGATCAAGAGTGTTTCTATCGTCATTTTTCCCTTCGATATCTTAGGGGAATGTCGATGTGCGTGTTGGGCTTGTGGAATAATTAAGATTAGATAATTGGGCAGAACACGCCTCCATTACACGGGCAAATTTTAAACTCCTGTTATTTTTGGAAGTCGGCTTCATAGTTATATCATATGGACTCGTAGCAAGTCAGAAGTCTAGTAGTGATGATAATTTGAATATAGCTTTATATTTTTATCACTTATATGAGCTGTGATAAGTATCTGAAAATAAAAATATCCTAGGCCGCTAAACGTTTTCAGGTTGCGTAGAATAGAAGTGTACGTCTATTCAACTTAGAGAATTACAAATTATATTACAATAGATCTAAACACAATATAGGATATAGCAACTTGCAAAAGATAGACTGGTATACCATGTAAATCGCAGATGAAAAAATCCCTCTGTGGTAAAGCTAAGCGAAAACCATCCTCCAGTATTAGCAGTCAGGAATGATGTCAAAGCTAAAACAAATCATATGCTAATGGGGAAGGGAATTAAAAGAGAGCTAAGGTAGATGGAAATTTTATTGAAGAAGATTAACCAATGATATTGCGGAAGAACGAATATACTTAATATTATCTATAGTATAGATAGAATGTGTAGATAGAATATGCCCAATACATGAAGAATCAATTCGAAATACACTGCTACTTCCGGAGGAGAAATCCTTCAGCCTCTTTACATTCTATCCTACCTGGAAGCACCCTCTAGTTAATTCAACATCTCTTCCTAGGCAGAGGGTCGTATGAATATTATGAGGGACAGGGTCAACTATCGATTTGGGGGTTTTCTAGAATGTTATGAATACTGTAGCAAAGAACATAAAATATGAGATACGATCACAGCATAATTTTCTTGGGCAACCAGTCTATCAAAGGAATAGAAGAGTAAGGGTTCAATTGATGTTTGGGCAATATTGAAGAGGAGAATAAAGATTGATTTATTTAAAATTGACCATGTAGAAGTCAATTGGAATAATGGTATTGATTGATTTAAGAGGGGTAATTAATATAGGAAGGCTAAGGATGTTGATGAGGGGTTTAAGCGAGGGGGGCCGCTCTCCCGTGAAGAGGTAACCATGAATCAAGAACTTTATCTTCTATTCTTATAGCTAATCACATCTTCTCGACTTATTCTCAAGTTCAGATATTCTTTTCCTACTTCAAAACCTTGAATTTGGTGATAATAGACCGTGAATGAAAATATGTTCATACAAAAGTGCTTTACATTGAGTAGTAGGCCATTTGAGATTGGTACTTATACCCTTCATGTATTAATTATTGGTTCGTTCAACTCAAGTCTTAAAACATTTAAAAGAGATCAAGTCTTGTAAGCCAATACTGAGAACGTCTGAAGTGACACCACTATCGTGATGAATGTCATAATTTATCCTCACTTGCGTGAATAATGAGAAGAGAATGAAAAGGATTCTATAAGCCCGTAGCAGGAATAATATGTGTATGTATATGTATACGGTATATATGTTGTCCTGAAGCACTAAAAGACTGTAGCTTGAATGAGTTCAAGATATCATTTGAGCAAACTTAATATCAACAATCATATTCAACAAACATCCCCAGAACAAAACTTGTCATTAGAATGGTACAGAGAAAGACCATAAGTGACACACTCTGAATCCGATGATAAAGACAGCCATCTATTTGACAATATAACATTAGAAGTTTCTTGACTCTTCGACTGCTACCTGGATAACCACTTCGGATTATTATTTGGATTCATACTTCCGAGAGAAAATATGACTTCAAATACAATGCTTTGCTGTCCTGCGACTCGCATCCCAAGGGAGCATTCATCCATTCTTCTATCTGTTTTCCTCTCAGCCTTAGACGCTCGTCTCCGACTAGACAAACCATTTACCCTCCTGGTGGGTGATATCCCAGGGAAATCGGAACCAATCATCGAACTCCAAGAAATCAAAAACGATAATTATATGCAACCTGGGTACCGTATCCGCTACTTCATGATTACCAGAAATCTAGAGGAAAACAGAGCATACATTGAAATGTATCCAGGTGAGAGCTTTGGTGAGCTAGAACTTGAAGCAGTAGAAGAATGGAGAATGGAACAAGACCAGTGGTGGAATATGGATAATATCACCAATGAAAGAGTTCGCTGGAGATGTAGCAGTTGTCAATGCTCGTATGCTGCTAGGATATTGAGGGGTAGCGAATAGTGAAGTGCAGAGATGACCATTTGGTCAAGAGAATGCAAGCCTTCGACTATTCAAAAGATCAACTCTGTTGATACTACGAACAATACTGAATTCTTTGGGCAAGGGACTATTCGAGTACGTGGTTGATACATCAAACAGCCAGTCATGTTATTGAGGTGTCACTAAACACAAATCCTATCTCCTTTACAGATACTGCAATTGTTTCCCTTGAGATCTGCTGTTATTTGCTAAGATAGAGTTGGACTCCAAACTTCCTTGCATTGTACTGAATGACAAAGTTGCGCTTCTCAGGAAGAGCCCATGCCATCGATGGGTGTTATGGTCCTAGACGGATACTCTGGTTACCACACGGAAAAGGGTGGTGAGCAGATTAAATAGTACCTCTGATGACAACACAGCTTAAGAATATAGACAAACAAATTTAATTTCATGCAATAGATCAAAAATCCAATTTTGAGTGACATCGCGTCAACGTTATGTTTAACGAGGCGTGATTTAAGTGCAGGGAGTTCAAGTGACTGCAGCAACGAGAGATAAGCCCCGATAAGAGCGTATCGCGCTAATACCATCATGATGAAGTTCTCTTTTCTGAGGAGAATTTGTACTTCCGAGAACCATACACGAGTTAATATAATAATAAGATTTTATAATGGGAAAGGGTTAGTCGCAATATACTTTAAAGACAGTCCCCAGGAAGCATGCTAACATAAATATCTCGTAGGCACGGACAAACTATACGTGAGCTCACAGTCTGCTGTCAAGATTTCTCTTATGCTAATATTCATACGATATCTAGATCACCCATTCTGAATGGTCTTCCTCCGACGCATTCTCTGCAAACAGCGGATCAAATGTTTCCCAAAAAGCCCCAAATGGCTCATTCAAGCGCCTTCCTTTTAACTTCTGTGCAGCAAGTCTTCAACCGTTCAAACATCCAGTCTGCACAGCCGAAGGCACGATATTCGACATAGAAGTTATCTCGCAATGGCTCGAGAAGCATGGCACGAATCCTGTCAATGGGAAGCCATTGAGTTCGAAAGATTTGATAAAATTGAACTTTGCGCGGAACGGAGACACTGATGCACAAGAACGAGGCTCCGGTGGTGCTGGAGGTGATGGCAAGGGAGAGATGGTGGATCCTGTTACTTTCAAGGTGTTTACAGATAACACCCACATTGTTGCTATAACGGCATGGAACTGAAGCCAATGTTTTTGCTTGGGAGACTGTCGAAAGATTGAACGTCAAGGCAAAGATGTGGTTAGATTTAGTCGATGATCGCGAATTTGGGAGGTCGGATATCATTACATTACAAGACCCGCAGAATATTGAGAGCCGCGATCTCAGCAAGTTTAAATTTCTTAAGGAGGGAGAATCTGTGTTGAGCAAAGAGCAAGAAGAAGAGAGGTCAAAAGGTAGTGTCAACATTAACGCGCTGGGCAGAGTCGGGGACAAAGTCTTGAGAGCCAAGGAAGCGGTTGAGAAAGCGAGGAGAGAAAGAGAAGCTGGTGGAGATGTTAATCGCGCAAAGTCAGTGGTTAAGCAAGGATCGACAACTTCAGTGGCAAAGCCTTCATTACTACAAGAAAAGAAGATGGCTTACAATGCCGCGCAATATACAACAGGAAGAGCAGCTGCAAGTTTTACAAGTACCGGATTGACTCCAGAGACTAGTGGAGAGAGAGCAATTCTTACCGATGAAGAATACATGTTGAAGCCAAAGCGGGTCAAGATAAAGGGATATGCTAGAATTGAGACGAACTTGGGATCATTAAACATCGAATTACAAACCGAGACAGCTCCTCGCGCAGTATGGAATTTTGTACAGCTGGCCAAAAAGGGCTACTACAACGGAGTTTCGTTTCACAGGAATATCCGTAATTTTATGATACAAGGAGGCGATCCCACCGGGTCCGGCAAAGGAGGCTCAAGTATTTGGGGAAAGAACTTTCAGGATGAATTCGATGGCCCTTTAACTCACGACTCAAGGGGTGTAATGAGTATGGCTAACAAGGGCAAAAACACCAATTCTAGTCAGTTCTTCATCACTTACAAAGAAGCCAAACATCTTGACCGCAAGCATACTATATTCGGTCGTGTGGTCGGTGGTATGGATGTACTCTCCAGACTCGAAAAAGTGGAAGTAGACGAGAAAAGTCGCCCCATAAACGATATTATTATGGAGAATGTGGTTGTCTTCGTCGATCCATTCGAAGAATTCCAAAAGCAGAAACAGGAGAACGATGTTGCGGAGAAAGAAAAAGCTGAAATTATGAGACAGGGAGGAACGGAAGATGACAAAACTACGTGGACGGGTAAACGCATTAGAGGTGATGGGAAGGTGATGCAGAGCGAACAGACGGGTGGGGTGGGCAAATATCTTAAGGCTGGAGTGGCGAATGATGGGGCTGGATTCGTGGATATAAATGAAGAGGAAGCTCCAGTCAAGAAGAAGATTAAGTCAGGAGGGTTCGGGAATTTTGATGGTTGGTAATGATGGGAAGGACATATATAGTATGTTGATTGGACCTTGAGCTACACTTCTTGCGTACGGGGGCAGAGGCTGGGCTGAGGTCTCACAATCAGCAGTCTCTATGGCCATCGTAATCGAATTTCGAACCAGAATTAGTTATCTGCGAGATATAGCTTTGAGTCGCCTGCTTAGCTTTGGCGATTTGGGGAATCTATGATTCCGCAGGCAATGGAAAGGCATCTACGCCCGTGGGGGAATTAGGCAATGCATTACTGGGTGGGAAGGTTTACAGGCGAATTGAGTTGAAAACATTACAGTTTGGAGATTGGAGTAAAGTGATCTATGTATCTTTACCAATGTAATTGGCTATACCTATGAAGTATGGAGTTGCTGGATAAGAGACGGGTTGGTTATTCATGGTATAATGATGTACAGAGTACAAGTACGACAACTGTAGAAAATTGGAAGTTGAGTAAGTTTCACATGGGCATTCAAATCTCTATTAGATAAGCAAGTGTGTATTAACTATCGAGCTCTATTTCCCTAATGCAACCTTTGAATTTTGTGCATGTCATGGTATTAACCTGGTTCCTATCAATCCCATCCCATATGTGCCTACGGGTCTGCTAGCCTAGAATCACCTCTTTGAAATCCCAGACTTCAACGCCCACTGTATAAGCATCATTTAATAATTCTCAGAAACGCCATCCGCAATTTTGGTACAATTTCCCCACCGTTTTCTCTATCGCTTCATATGCGAATAATCGTTTAGTAAATGTGCCATGTGGGTGTTTGTAGTTCGACCTCCCTTTCTTGGAGCCTTTCTCTTCTTCTCTTTCGGCTTTGGGGCTGCCTTTACACGCTTGCTTGGATCTTCACTCGCAGGTTTTTGTCCGGCTTCGAGAAGCTTGCGAACAAGATCATCGATGCTAGGGAGCTCCGTTCTGTGCCACATGACCTGAAATTCGGGCTCAACAGGGTGGATTAATGTCGGATCGTTGATCCAGACCATTCTTGCATGGTTGTCCTTCTTTGTCCTCGTAACTAAAATCTTATGTTCTGCTTCCAAATCGTTGATCGCATCTTCGCAATCTGGCCAACCATCCTTCAAATCCTTAACACTTACTCCCTGTGCATCAGGCTTGTTTTGGAGGTACGATAAAAGAGCCCCCTTGTTACGAACGCCGATGATGGGCCGATGCCTGAAAGTACCCGAATCCCAGTGCTGTGTCTTCAATTTAGGATCTGGAATCCATTCAACCCGATCATGTCTTCTAAGAATTTGCGCAATAAGTTGTTTCTTGCTCTGCTCAACGTGGGCCTGACTTAAATATCCCAGAATATCCTGGAAAGTTTTCGACTCATCCTTCTTTTTTAGAAACTCGATAACATAGGTGACTTGGGTGAATGCCTCTGTCCCATAACCAGTGGCTGCAGGCTGAGAAAAAACGACATTTGATGGTTCTCTCTTGCGCTTAGCGTCTTTGTTCTCACTCTTCGATGTGTTCGAGGCGTTTGATGGAGCGGGTGAGGGTACAGAAACTGGTCCTGCAGCGGGGCGTTTACTTGTAATCTTAGTTGAGGTGTTCTGAATGCCCTTTTGGAAGGCCGCCTGTTGCTTTTCAAGAAATGAAGACATGATCGCGGTTGGAGTTGAGGGTTTAATAGGTATTCTTGACAAGTCTGAATTCGCGGAATACCTTTTGAACCTAGGCCAAAGAGCACAGTATTTTGTAGGTCCAGATGACGTCGGTGCTCAAGTTTCAAGAGTGTTAAGTTTGACTACCAAATGGGCACCACTGTCGATAATTGAAGGTCAGAAGACTGAGTCAAGATCAAGACGGCGTGGGAGTCCGAAGTTGTGTTATATGGCGCAAGTTTCAATGGGGAGTAAACAAAGAAGTTACTTGATAAAAATATCCACGGGAACTAACTGAATGGTGTTGATGAGGCTGAGAAATTACAAGGGACTACTTAGCGCACCTACGGTACTATGTATGGTACTGCAGAACGGCCCAAGCGCAAGCTAAAACAAATCCACCATTCACGTTGCTTAGATTTTAAGCTTCGTCAATATTAGTCAGCGCCTTGCCATACTGAAGCTTTGCTTTCAAAGAGTCTACCAGGCTATTCATAAATTCGACAACACCGCGATTTGATCATCGCAGGTAATTTCGATACGACGTCTTAATCTATTTATTCATTCGGAATTTGTTATGGATATACAATAAAGTGAATGGTTAGACTTAGATTTTGTCTAACACCCATTGGCTGCTAAGATTTTATTGAATTTCGTTATTTACCTACACTTCACAAAGGAACGCGATCAACACAATTCCCACTCGTTCTATTCAAATGCTCTTCTGCAAGATACGACAACAAACTGTCTGAAGAAAAGTATTCGGTATGGCGAGCGCGGTACTCGACGTCGATTATTTGTCGGCGTATTTGAGCGTGCCGCAACAAACGCTCAGCACTGTGGTTGATAGTCCTACCGCGGAATTAGTTCGAAGCGTTCTAGAAGCTGTTACTGCGAAGGCGCGCGAGCATGATGAGCTGGCAGCAGATAAGCTGAGAGTCGATATCGAGCTTGAGAATGCCGTGAGAAGTTCAGAGACGCGCATTGAAGGGCTTCGGTCAAGCGTAGAAAAAGCGCAGAAAAATGTGGAAGAGCTGAGGACGAAGCTCAACGAGGAGGGTAAGAACCCATTCCAATATTGAGATATTCAATTGCGATGCTGATTTCCATCATCTCAGAAAATTCAAGGTCTTCCCTCGAAAGTGAACTGCAAACCTTGAAGTCCAGTTCTTCGACATCGACATCTGAGCTCGAAACTTTAAGATCTCGAATTTCATCACTCGAATCCTCCAATCGCGATGCACTGGCTGTCATTGAGTCGAAGACGACTGCCAATAGTGCTCTTGCACAAGATCTACAAAAGCAACACCAAAAAGGATTAGAACTCGGTCAACAAATTACTGCTTTACAACAGTCCGTCCAAAACGCAAACTCTGCGGCTTCCAGTGCGAAATTCCGAGAACAGTCCCTGAAACAAGAGGTTGAATTAGCCAAGCGGAACAATGAATGGTTTGAGAATGAATTAAAGACCAAAAGCGCCGAGGCCTTGAAGTATCGCAAAGAGAAGGGTGCACGAATTGCGGAGTTGCAGCGCCAAAATGAAGAGTCCACCTCGAACGTCGAGTCTTTGAGACGCACCGAACAAGCACTACGGACCAGATTGGATGAAGTGCAAAAGAAGGCTGAAGATTCACTTCACAAGATCCAGCAACTTCAAGAGGCAGCTGCAAAGACTGAAGAAGGTTTCCGTCAAGAATTAGAAAGTGCACGCCGTCTTGCTGAATTACAAGCACAGCAGACCGAGACGCACAGACAGAGACTAAAGGAAGTTGAGGGTGGTGTAGAGAAGATCAAGGATGATGCTGCGGAGGAAATTGGTAGATGTCAACAAGCAGCTGAATCAGAGCGACAGGAACGAGAACAAGCTGAACATCGTATTGCAGAACTTGAGGCCGAAATTGATCGACTTGAGGCTCTTGGATCTGCACAGCCTCGCCCTGGGTCGATACCATCAACCCCACAACGAGGACTGAATGGCTCCACATTTGGAAGATCCGGTTCACCAGCTCAATTTGGCACACCTGGATCTCTACGCAGCAAGTCTGCTATCACAGCTACCCAAGCTATTGATGAGCTTTATAAAGTCAAGGGCCTACTGGCTACGGAGAAGAGACGAAGTGAGCGGCTCGCGGCTGAGATGGAGGAAATGATGCAAGGACTCGAAGCAAAACAACCCGAGCTCGAAGAAATGCAAGCTGAGCATGAACGTCTCCAACAGGAGGTGGTGGAGATGTCGAAGTTTGTTGATCAAACAGGCAAGGAGCGTGATCGAGCCAAGAAGGACGTTAGGAAAGCAGAAAGTGAGGCATCTACTGCACAAGCCGAGGTAAACATCCTTCGACAACAACTCAGAGATCTCAGTGCTCAAATAAAGATGCTTCTTTGCGATTTGGATGCAAAAGAAAGAGGATTGGATGCTTTGAGCGCTGCTGAGCGAGCACAGATGGAACGTCTAGCCCGAGGGGAGATTAGTGAAGAATCCCTGGAAGGAATGACTGATACGGATCGATTTATCAGTCAAAGACTCACAGTCTTCCGCAGCATTAGCGAATTGCAAGAGAAAAATCAAGAGTTGCTTAAGATCACGAGAGAGCTAGGTCAGAAGATGGAAAGCGAGGAAGCTCTAGCTGCCAAGAACCAAGCTGTTCATGACCACGAAGAAGTACAAGCTCTCCAAGCAAAGGTTGAGGACTTGAAGGACGAATTGAGATCCATGATCACTCGCTCGGAAAGTTATATCAAGGAGAGAGATATGTTCCGTCGCATGCTTCAACACCGAGGACAGCTCCCAGCCAATTCAGATCTCGCATCCATGTTTGGTCAATCGGTCGATGGCAATGGTGTCATGTCAACAATCGAAAATCCAAACCAGAAGGATAATGCCAATTATGCTGCTTTGCTACGCGAATTGCAAGCGCACTTTGACCAATACCGCGAAGAGCAAACTGTTGACCGACGTACTCTAAGAGAGCAAACAGAACGACTATCATCTGAGAAGGGGGCGCTTCAAGCAGAGATTTCCAAAGCGAGTAGCCAATTGACGCTTGCCAATGAACGCTATGAAATGTTGCACTCCAACTACACATTATTGCAGAGTGAAAATAGCGAGTTACAGAAGCGCTCCCAAATTCTTTCTGAAGCCGCTGCTAAGCAGGATCTACGAACACAGCAAGTAGCCGAGGATTTAATTGAAGCTAAGGGACTTGTGGAGAGTATGCGAAATGAGAATGCCAATCTCAAGGCCGAGAAAAAGCTTTGGAAGGATATTCAGGATCGCCTCAGCCAGGACAATGAAAATCTCACCAATGAACGTAGCAGACTCAACACTCTCATTGCCAATCAACAAACCCTGCAGAATGAACGCGAACTATCCGAATCTGAGACCAGAAGAAGACTTCAAACTCAAGTGGAGTCTTTGGAATCGGAATTGAACTCCACCAAGCGAAAGCTTAATGATGAGGTTGAAGAGAGTAAGAAAGCCCAGTTGAGAAAGGAGTACGATTCTCAGCAGAATCAAAAGCGGATCGATGAACTTGCAACCAGTTTGAGCCAGGCTAGAGAGGAGCTTGTTGCTGCACAAACGTCACGCGATCATCTCCAAGCCCGAGTAGATGAGTTGAATATTGAGCTTAAGAGCGCAGAGGAACGAGTTGAGCTATTGCATCCAAGACCTACACCACGACCAGGTACCAATATTCAAAATACTGATGGGGCAGATGCAAATGCCGAGGACGAATCTCTTAGTCGTGAACAAGAATTAGGAATCGAGCTTTCTGAATTGAAGAGAGATCTAGAACTAGCAAAATCGGAGCTTGAAAATGCAAAGCATCAAGCAGAACAATTCAAGTCTATCAGTCAATCATCTGAGGAGGAGCTACAAAGTCTGAATGCGACCTTGGACGAATGCCGCGAGGAGATGGATAAGATTATTGAGGAGAAAGATGCCAAGATTCGTGAGCTCGAGCAACGAGCCGAAGACATTTCTGCTGAGCTCACTAATTCAAATAACGAGTTGACAACCATTCGAAATCAACAAGGTGAAATAGCTAGGCTGGCCGAGGAAGAAAAATCAGGGCTTGAAGCAGAGATCTTGCGTCTAAAGGATGAGCAGGAGAAACACTCCACAGCTGCAAAATTCCATCAAGAAGACCTCCGCGCGCAAGCAGCAATCGCCACCAAAGCCCAACAAGACTACGAGAATGAACTTGTCAAGCATGCCGACGCTGCTAAACTTCTTCAAAACCTACGTGTTGAGTATAATCAGCTCAAGTCGGAGTCAGCAACATTGAAAGCTGAAGCTGAATCTGCCAAGGTCACCTTGAGCCAAAGCGAAGCCTCCTGGGAGGAGAGACGTGAACAATTTGAGCGAGAATTGAATGAGCTGAGAACTAGACGAGATGACGTTAACGCACAGAACAAGCTTCTACACCAGCAGCTAGATAATGTTTCGTCACAGATCATTGCTTTGCAGCAAACACGCTCCACTGCCACCGATGCATCTGAAGCTGGATCGCCAGCTGCAGAAACAGATCGAACTGTAGAAGGCCTGCGAGAGTTAAACACATATTTGCGACGCGAAAAGGAGATTGGCGAGGTTCAATATGATATCAAGATTCAAGAAGCCAAACGACTACAACAGCAACTTGAATACACTCAAGCTCAACTTGATGAGGCGAGATTGAAGCTTGACCAGGAGCGACGCTCCCATGCTGATGGCGGCAAAACCTCCATCGCACACAAGGATCTCATGGATAAACTCAATGAGCTCAATCTCTTCCGTGAAAGCAGCATCACCTTACGCAACGAGGCACGTCAAGCTCAATCGCAACTCGCGGATAAGACCAAACGTGTTGACGAGCTTTTGGCACAAATCCAACCGTTGGAGGCAAAGGTTCGTGAATTAGAACACGGAAAAGAAACAATGGTGGGTGAAATGCATTTGCTGCAGGAAGATCGTGATCGCTGGCAGAAACGTAACCAAGACATTCTTTCCAAGTACAATCGAATCGACCCTGCTGAGATGGAACAAATGAAAGAGGCCATTGAAACATTGAGAAGTGAGAGAGATGCCTTGTTGGAGGGACAACAGCCGTTGCAAGAGAAGGTCCAGACTTTAGAGACTACAATGGAGAACGAAAGAGCACAATGGCAAACTACCCGACAAAAATTAATTGACCAGGCCAAGGAGAGGAACCGTACCCTGACGAAGGACAAGAATGATCGGGCTGCAGAAAGGGACGTGGCCATTTCTGAGAGGGACTCACTTCAGGAACAGCTTACATCTCTCCAACAACAACTCCAGACTGCCGTGGCAGAAAAGGAAGCAGCAGAAGCCAAGCTTGCGGAAGTACAGCAAGAGTTGGATGAAGTTAAGATTCAGCGTGATCAGGCATTGGCCAATGCTGTTCAGTCTGTTGCGTCCCCCAAGACTCCCCCTGCACCTGTAGTAACTGTATCGGAGACCAACGAGAATTTCAATGCGCAACTTCTCGAGCTTCGTAAGGAACGTGATCAGGCAATTTCGGAGAAGCAAGCCCTTGAAGAACAGATCACAGAACTTAAACAGCAGCTTGAAAGCGCCAATTCCGAGAGAGATAGTGCTATTGCCGATGCCGTTGAAGCTAGATCACAGCAAAAAGTACAGTCGTCTGAGACTCTAATGGATGATGGTGCCGAGGAGGGACAGATTAATGAAAGTCAAAATAACGGTATCTCAGAGGAGGAGAAGAAGGCCTTGGAGGCACGTATAGCAGCTGCTGAAGCAATGGCTAAGGAGCGTGATGAAAAAGCCAAGGAAATCGAAGAATCTATGGAAAACACGCTCAAACAACGTTCTGATAAAATGAAGGCAGCTCTGAACAAGAAACTTGGCGAGTCCAAGGAAGCAGTTCGACTTCAACTCGAGGCCGATTTCAAGTTGAAACTCGAGCAAGAGAAACAAATTTGGCTTGCAGAAAACAAACCTGCTGATACTTCGGCCCCACCACCTACACCATCTGCGCCAAAGACAGAAGAAAACACCGTCCCGGTCACACCAGCAACTCCAAGCAAGGCTGCTGCACCGTCAGCAGATGGTACAGATCTTTCGGATGACCAAGTCCGACATCTTCTGTCAACAAACCCAACAATCAAGAGTATCCTTGCCAACAACTTGAAGAAGCTTCTTGAGAAGGAAACACAAAAACTCAAAGCGGAACAAGATAAACTGGTGATTGAAAAACTTGCTGAAGCGCAGACAACCGCCGACGCCACTTTGACCGAAGCTCAAGCAAAGGCAGAACACACTCAAGCTCAAGCTGTTTTGATGGCAGAAAAGAAATCCTCATTGAAACTCAATATGCTGGACAACAGAATCAAAATGGCCACTGCAAAGATTGGAGTTGTTGAGAAAGCTGCAAAAGACACCCCAGAAAAGCCTGTTGGTGAGGTTTGGGAGATTGCTAAAAATGCCAAACCACCCCCACCAATACCAGCTGCTCCAACCTCAACACCCACTCACACTGCCACACTAGCTCAGCATCCAGCGGCAAGTACTGCAACAGCTACAGCCCCACCCTTGAATGATCCCAGTACTCAATCGAACAGCGCTCCTGCAGATGGAAGTAAGGTCGAGGAAACCGAAGCTCCAAAGAGCGCCATACCTCTCGGACCACGTCCGATTACCCCGTCAACAACAAACGGAGCCTCTTCACTGCCTGTCAGTAATATCCCATCTGTGAGTAGCTCCTTTGAACCTTTCATACGTAATAATACTAATGATAAGCAGGCTCCTCAAGCAGGAAATCAGTCCCGGTTACCACAAATGCGTGGTGGTAATCAGAATCGCGGGGGTGCCAGCGGAGGTGCCCGTGGAGGAATTTATCAACCACGTGGAGGAGCTATGGGTAGGGGAAGAGGAAATCCTACCGGGCAACGCGGAGGAATGAACGCAGCTGCTCAAAGCTTTAATCCAAACGCACAGCCTGGACAAAAGAGACCTGTACCAGAAGGCGGGCAGCAAGGGAATGGAGGAAAGCGTCCCAGGGGAGGATGAGGGAGTAATTAGTCAACTGGCCAAAAGATGAACTGCATGTACTATATTTCAGGGTTGTATGGCCATAGCTTGGCCTTTTTTATGTCACAGTGATCAACGGAAACGTTTTGGAGTTAAGGAAACATGTACTAAGAATAGTAGCTACACCTAGGATGAGGATTGTGCAATGAATATCAGGGAGCTTAGGAGAAATCAAAAGGGTATCATTGATATTTAGATAAATTGTTAGGAATCAGGTTTCTAAGCACATCAACATGTCGACCGACCATCTTCATCTTGAGGGACTCCACGCCACTATTGTCAATCCGTCGTAACCCATTACCATATATTACTGTAAAATCTGGAATAACCTCATCTTCCGCGACCTCACACATTGGTCCAATCTTGCAATTCTAAACAAGCTCTATTAGCCTCTCATGTATTGCCAGTTATGTAAATGCGTACCTTTCCTATGACAGCGCCTCTTCCAACCTTCGCGTTGATTTCAATGACGCTGCCCTCTCCTACCATTCTTGCCTCAACGACAGCCCCAGTTTCTATAGTAACGCCATTCTGTATCACAACGCCTTGAGCCTGCGCATCCGAGGGAAAATGCAACATGCCAATTGAACTGCGCTCGCCAATAACACATTGCGTACCGATTGTGATGGGAGCAAAACTGCTGTTCAGTTTCGTACGTGGATGCAGAACAGTATGTCCACGGATGGTTATGGGATTTGTGCCGATAATAGAAGTATGGTCGGCGATTATGATATTGTTTGAGAAGGCGATCGGGGGTCTAGGAGGCGGAGGAAGCATGGAAGTGCGTTTGGACATGATGGGCGGATGGTGTTTGGGTCTGACCAATTAAGCTTATCGGTTGGTTTGTAGTTCTATTGGGAAAACACGAACACGAATTCAAGCCTTGCGGCTAAAGCTGTAATAAGAGATATCTGCTAGTGAGTATCTGCTACTTATATTAATGAGAGGCCAATGGAAAGTTGCTGTATAAGTGTGTTTGTAATCTGAGTGTATAGCAGAGATGGCAGATGGCAGATGGCAGATGGCAGATGTCAGATATCAGATATCAGATATCAGAATGGGCAAGTCTTTAATCAGTTTTTACCGCTTAGGTTGCTTCTCTGATATCCATGGATGTTTGTTGTCAAGCTCAACGGACAAAGGAATGGCAAGAAGAGGAGCAGAAGAGAGGCAGAAGAGAGGCAGAAGCAGAAATCCAAGTTATTTGTTTATTTACATTACCGATATAGCGATATAGAAGTGAAGTAGTTATTATTGTTGTTGTTATTGTTATTGTTATTGTTATTGTCATAATCATAATCACCATTGTCATTAACACTGTCACCGCTGTCATTAGACAAACAATTATAAATTTGTTATTAAACTTCCTGATTTGCACTATCAACGGAAGTTCTCGGCTATCGCCACCATTTTTGAAGCTTTGTCACTTCAACCAATCAAACATTCATGATTTCGATGATGACTTGAACTATTCGGAAATATCTACAACATCAACACCCTTCCAACTTGACTCCTCTCGACTCCTCTCCACTCACAACAACGCTCAATTGAGCACAAGATACATATCGAAAATGCTTTCGCGAAATGCGCCATCTGCAAAGGCAGCCTCTACACTCTCCACCCGCATCCTATCTTCCACCACTTCAGCAGCACGACTATCTCCTTCGGTCTCTTCGATACAGCAATCCAGAGGACTTGCCACTGTCGCAGATGCACCTCCTCCACCAAAGAAAACACAATGGGGTGGATTAAGGGATCAGGATAGAATTTTCCAGAATCTGTATGGGCACCACGGAGCGGATCTGGCAAGTGCAAAAAAATATGGTGATTGGCATAGAACGAAGGATATTCTTGCAAAGGGCCACGACTGGGTATGTCGAAAAGAATATAATACGGCTATGGAGGGTGGTAATTGACAACTGGAGTAGATCATATCCGAAATCAAGGCTTCTGGCTTAAGAGGACGTGGTGGCGCTGGTTTCCCTTCTGGCATGAAATGGGTACGTTCGATGTTTCACGAATCAAATCAATAAAACTAAACTACGATAGTCATTCATGAACTTCAAAGGTTGGGAAAACGACAACAAGCCAAGATATCTTGTCGTCAACGCAGATGAGGGCGAACCTGGAACATGCAAGGACCGAGAGATTATGCGAAAGGACCCCCACAAACTCATCGAAGGATGTTTAGTCGCTGGACGAGCCATGAACTGCACAGCGGCATATATTTACATCCGTGGCGAATTCTACCACGAAGCTACAGTCTTACAACGTGCGATCCAGGAAGCATACAAGGATGGATTAATCGGAAAGAACGCTTGCGGAAGTGGATATGATTTTGATGTCTATGTTCACCGGGGAATGGGAGCATACGTCTGTGGTGAAGAGACATCATTGATTGAATCACTCGAGGGTAAGCCTGGAAAGCCTCGTCTAAAGCCTCCCTTCCCTGCCTCTGTTGGTCTATTTGGATGCCCCTCAACTGTAGCAAACGTCGAGACTATCGCCGTCGCACCAACTATTTGCCGAAGAGGTGGAGACTGGTTCGCTTCCTTTGGTCGTGAACGTAACGCCGGTACCAAGCTCTTCTGTATCTCTGGTCATGTCAACAACCCCTGTACCGTCGAGGAGGAGATGAGCATTCCTCTTAGAGAGCTTATCGACAAACACTGCGGTGGTGTCCGTGGAGGATGGGATAACCTAAAGGCTGTCATTCCTGGAGGATCATCTACTCCGATCTTGCCAAAGAGTATTTGTGATGACCAATTGATGGACTTTGATGCGTTGAAGGACAGCCAATCTGGTCTCGGAACGGCAGCAGTCATTGTTATGGACAAGAGTACTGATGTTGTTCGTGCCATTTCGAGATTGAGTCATTTCTATAGACACGAATCTTGCGGTCAATGCACACCTTGCAGAGAAGGTAGCAAGTGGACTGAGCAGATCATGAAGAGATTCGAAAAAGGCCAGGGTAGAGTACGTGAGATTGATATGTTGCAAGAACTTACAAAGCAAGTTGAGGGTCACACTATTTGCGGTATGTCTACCATCTTTTTTATAATATCACGAATTTTGCTAATCAGCATCTGTAGCTCTTGGAGAGGCTTTTGCATGGCCAATTCAAGGTCTTATTAGACATTTCAGACCAGAGTTGGAGGCACGCATGAAGGATTATGCAGAGAAGAATGGAGGTTCGGCGTTGGCTGGTGGTTGGGACAATAATGCATTGCAACAAGGTAAACTCATCTCACCTGGGCAATAAATTTAGGAGCGGAGCATGGCATAGGAGATTGTTCATAGGGGAGTGTAAATTTATTTATTGATGTTAAGCATGGGTGCTTTTTCAATGGCAAACAAATATTTTAGTTCATATGATTTTTTCGATCACGAACTTACTAACCTCTGTGATGCATCATGAATGAATACCTGGAATGAATTCATTGCTTGACCATCGCCCAGCATCTACAATGAGCCTAATCTGGATATTCAAACATATACGTAGCATAGCACTAGATATCTGGGCACAGCATTTTTCAAGGGACATGTTCAGGATGTTCCTAGCTAAGCGAGCGACCTTGGATTTTTAATTGTGTTGTGCCAACTCAATTTTCTTAAAAGATTTTCTCCATAAAGGACTTTCTTAATGCAATAGTCCATCCCGCACAAAGCCTTTCATCATAACACTTGTACTTGAGGGGTGGATTTTAACTTCAGGTACTTTATATATGAGAGGATAGGATAGTATGTTGAAAAAGGTTTGGGGGTTCAAAAATTCCCGTCCGTTCTACTGAAAGGCTTAGTTTCTATTGGAGGGAGCTAAAGCTAGCTAGCTAGCTCCTGGCGACTAGATCAATTCCCGAATCTACCGAATCAAGCGAATAACTACCAAGTTCTCGGATTACCACAAGGTGTAGACGCATAACCACGAGATACCGTCAAGTACCCAAGCACAGTGAAGATCATGGGGGTTTTCAAACACGCGGTTGATTTTGCTTCGGATGCTGGTAAGACCTCTCTTCCTCCCTCGGGTTCAGGTGGCCCCTGGACCGTTTCTTTCTTCCTGTCGGATTGGGCGCGCACGTGATGTGTGATTCGATGCAGATGGCTGGCTGACTAGGTGTCGAAGCTGGGCTGGAAAAATCTCTGAGGCTCATTCAGGCGTTGTGTCAGGTTTGCGCTTTTTATCCGCGCGTGTTGGGGGTGGTGTTGGCGGGGCTGGGGATGAGGGGGGTGGATGGGAGGGTGGGGGTTGTGGAGGGGCTTTGGAGGGCGAGGAGGGAGGTCGCTGTTGGTATGTTGTTTTTCGTTTTTGTTTTGGAGAAAGAGCTTTTGGTGGCGTGAGGTCATGGGATGGAAACAGTATGAGCACAGGTGAAGTGGTGAGGTAGAGTGTATGGGACATGGGAGGGGCGAGAATGGATTTCTTTTGCAGGGAATTCTTGGTCGGACTTGCGGCTCGAAGTCGAGACGGGGAAGATAATCTTCGATTTCTATATCTCCGCGCAATCATCTCTGTCTCCTTACTATGGACCTTACCCAGTAATCCCGAAAAGGGGAAAATGATAGCTCTTGAACGATACTCCTCAAGGAAATAAGCTAATAAAACATGCCCCAACAGGCCGCCGCTACATGCGCTTCTTCCGCTTTATCGAAAATTTCTCAAAAGCATGGGACAGTTTGTGTACTGAAGATGGGGTGAAGATGTTGATTGGGGTAGGGAAATCAGGGTTTATGGGTGCATATTTAGGATGTGAGTCCTTTCTTCCTTCTTTTTTCTCTTTTATTTAAGGTCTGAGATACCAGTTGATTGACTAACTTCTTACAGTGGAGAGTCTGACAATCGTAAGTAGAGACTCCCTAACCCATCTCTTGTATGTGAAAGTATCTAGGTCCGACAAAGGTATGACATACAAGGAGAAGATAAATTACTAATAGATATACCCATGGCCAATAGCTCGATATATGATGGGTATCTGCAGCACGCCCTGGTCTCCAATCTGTATACTCGAAGGCAACAAATTTTGGTTCTACTCGTTGTGTATATCGATATTTGGGGGACTGATCGATCTTTTCAAGATTTGCCATTCCAACGATTCCCATCACGTCGGCGCCGACTCCCCAAACCCAGACTCGGACTCAGCATCAACATCAACATCAACATCAACACAAAACCCAACTCCAACTCCAACAACCCAAAATATAGACGACAAACCCCCTTCGATAGTCCCAATCCGCAACTCGGAAATAGCACGGCCGAGCTCAAAGAGACAGGAAGCAAGAAGTACAACTAAAATACTCCTCAAAATCATAGAGAACGCAGCAGATTTGATTATTCCCGGAGCGGTAACGGGGTGGATTATTACGGATCCGGGGATTATTGGGGTTGCGACGGTTATAAGTACTGTTTTGAGTTCGGGGGAGATATGGAGGAGGGTTGGGGATGCTAAGCTATAGAGGTTGGGTTTGGGGTTGGGTTTGTGGAATATATGAATGATTGATGGGTGATTGATTGATTGATTGATTGATGATATGATGACTGATGACTTGGGGGGAGATTTGGTTGGCCGTTATACTGCATTCTGGTATTAAGCAGGGTACTGGGTGGGATTTTGAATTGGCATTTTCAGATTGATTTCTGCATGTATGACAGGAAATATGTTATAGAATATATACTCGCATAGTACAATGTATTCACCATAAACAGAAGCTCATAGCACGAGAGAAAGAAACACTCATTATACACATCAACTCCCAGACCGTCTAGTAAACAATCCGTGACGCGAAACATCAGGAAAGAAAAGACCTTGGGGTACCACAAGATACTCGCATCACGTAACTGAAGCAATTGATGGAGGCAAAGCAGAAACAGGTCCCGGGGGAACAATGGAAAGCTCCCGTACCCAACAGCTCCAACAATCCGAACAACGTATTCCAAACCCCCCTCATCCCCATCCGTAGTCCTGCCACTAAAATCCATAGTCGCACCATCACGCAGGAAATCAACAAGCTGCCGATGCGTAGCCCAAAAAGCGAAGGCGATACCCGGATCTGCTTTCTCCACACATGCAATCTCATGATCCGTCATCGCTGCGTGGCATTACTGAAATTAACATGCCAGCCCGACTCATCATGCCATGCATCTGTCATGAGCATATCCGGGAGCATGGTATCCATCGGAATGGAAAGGGCCTGGGGCCGTTGATGCGACTTTCCACTGCATCCAAATGATTGTCCGATGGAAGGTGCCGTCGCGATCATCGATGCTGCACCCATTGAATCCATGTTTAGTTAAACGGGGCCGACTATCTCCTTCGCGCCGCAAAGGTAGAGTGTTAGCAAGAGCCGCCTTTTGTGCTCCAGATCTGTTTCCAACTGGGAGGCATCGCGAAGTCTTCTCTGCGGTTTCTATGGCCGTTTACCCGTCGACGTCGTGGAGACGGCGAAGAGTCTATTTGTGGGGATAGGCGTAGATATCACGTTGCGCTGATAGGAGATCAACGGTCTCGTTGTTTTCTTCAGTCTTGAAAGTCGGCCAAGGGTGGCTGGCAAGAGAACGTGACTTTTGTCTACAGAGAGGACTTTTACCTCATCCACTAATTAGAAGCCGAAGCGCATCTGTAGAGGTTGATAATGCAAATAGACGCTTGGAGGAAATTCCACCTTGAACAAAACACGCTGTTAGATGGTATGGTATGAACGGAAGTGGGATTGATGGAAACTCTTCAACTTACAATTTTAAGGGAGCGCCGGGGTATTGTTTGGCTCTGCTTGTGCTGATCTGAGAATACATGGTTTTATGTTGGTTAACTGGGGATAAGATAGAGATGGTGATTATAGAGATGAGATGAGGAGATGAGGAGATGAGGAGATGAGGAGATGAGGAGATGAGGAGATGAGGAGATGAGGAGATGAGGAGATGAGGAGATGAGGAGATGAGGAGATGAGGAGATGAGGAGATGAGGAGATGAGGAATATGAGGTTTGGTAGTAGATGCTAGGATGAGGAGGTGGATATGAGAAGTCATGATGATTTTCTATTGGACAAGAAAAAGGCATACCAAGCTAAAGAAAAGGTTTTGGAAAATGGAGATGAGAGAAGCTGGGTGGTTATGCATTAATATAGATGGGGAGTTCGTCGCGACAATTGAAGTGGAGAAAGTAACTGTAGGTCACTGAGCACAGAAAGGCTTTGTGTGAGGATATAGATTGCAAATGAGGCAATGAATAGTCTCGAGGTACTGGATGGGAAGTAGACTGAATGCCTGGGACTAAAACTAATAGACTGAGACATGTTTATCTCAAGTTTCCTTTCCCTGATAGACTTCATCGTGGGCTAGGCTATGCATTTGACTCAAGCAACAGTGTCCGTAATTCATCAGATTGTCTTTGTAGAGTCTTTCCCTTATTGGTTAGGGGCTTCTGAAGAGACTACTCTCCGCTCCTCGTTGGAATTGCCGTGTAGATTATCATATCAGACTTACGGGATATGAAGCTACGATAATGAAGCTTGAAGCAGCTCGAGCTACGTAGCCCCGGCGGAGAAACAGGGAACGACGAGCACATACATTCGGTTATTTCAAAGATATGCAAGGATTCAACACAAAAACTGGAAGTTACAAGTCCAACTACATACTTGCCATTTAAGCCTTGTTGGCTGCTGGTAAGTAAATAGGGCTCAAATTAATCAAGAAGAAGTATGATAGCGCGGAAGGTTATATATCCGTATTCGGAGCCGTGTTACCGTTTGTTGGTAGATATATCTACACTTTGTCGTCCACTAATCTTCCATCAGCTGAGAGAAAGTCCATCTTATTCCATCTCCCAGTCTATCCCTTGCTATCATCTTTTTGGCCGTCGCTTTGCTTATTGTTCGTTTCATCGTCATCGATAACATCTTCATCCATCGTCCCACTCACTAGCTGTCAATAGAAAATTTCTCCAACAATACCTGGAATATTGGATCATCCAATGGATCTTTCCCATGATTACCCAAAAACCCCTCGTCACTCCTATCATCACTTTCATCGTCGTCGCTCTCAAAATCTTCATCATCATCATCTTCTTCATCATCCCACTTCCTGCCAATCTTTATCATGTTTCTCACCTTTCCTGCCTCGGCTTTCTTCGTTCCCCCGAGAATTTGCCAAAATATCTCGTCTACAAAGGGCACATTTCCATTCAGCCTTCACCATTTGACCAATCAAAGTCTTCGGCATCCAGACTTTAGCTTCCCTCTTCATAATATCAAACTTGAAATGTAGACCACACAACCACGTCTTTAGCTCTCCAATTCTCATATTGTCTTCCTTTATAGGGACTGTGGACTTCATCACCGCAACTCGGATCAAGGAGTGCGCGGAGATCTTCCTCTAGTTCGAGAGAAAGTAAACCATTAGGGTTTGATTCAGGTCTCTCCAAAAAAGAAGGACTAGACAATTAGGTTGCGTCTTGATACTGTGGAAGAGAGGTAATGGACGAAGATTGATCGAGCATTCATGGATTTCGTCAAGTGAATAAACGAGACTAGGATCAAGAAAGAATGGGAGAAGAGGCGCAAAGATCGTCGCGAGAGTTCTCATTTCTGGTGAGAACGGAGCAATACAGAGTTTCTTTGAAGGGTGTTTTGCAGATACATGATGTGGCTCCATAGGTGTGTAGCGGGGAGGTCTTGCGGTAGTGGTAATAGTACTGCCGAAAAGAGGGATGAGAACATCTGAAAGCCAATGAGATGGGTAGCTCAACCGGCGGAGATGTGCTAGTTGGCGGAACAAGATTGAAAGATTAAGAGGAGAATATATTTCATGAGTCCCGGGGATATATGCCGCAAGGCTCTGCATTGGGAGTACCAATTTGAGAAAACAAGCCATGAAACCATACTTTCATTTGTTCACGAGGAAGAATTGTACTTATTGATCGTTTGTAAGGATCGTTCCGGGGATACCAATTGTAAACTGTGTTTTCCGCGAGGGGAAGCGGGCCATGTGCCACAGATTCGACACGGACACCTGTGAGTTGATCAAGCATTTTCCGACTAGTGATAAGTTGGTACTCAGATAGGAAGCAGTCTATATTCGGGAATGCTGGGGCGTTGCGGAGACAGACCGAAGAGATACTAGAGGAACCATTTGGCTTCAAAATTGGTAGGGCGTGGAGGAAGGTGGTCAAATTGCCACCTCTATAGTCACTGGATATTTAGTTAGCCATTGGAGATTGAAATTACCGATGGAGAGTAGAACTTACGGAAGGTCACTGAGAGAGAGATGCAATCATAATGTAAAGGAAAATCCTTTGGGCGGAGGTAATCGAGTTTCGTTCTTTCGTTGAAATCATTCGGATCATAGTACAGATCAAAATCGAGTCGTTCAGCCACATCAATGTAATCGCCCCAATACCACTTCCACCTGGAGTCTCGCACCCAACTTTCTAATAGCTTTTGCAGCTGCTTCAAAAAATGGTGCGACATGATCGAATAATCGGGAGGCTTTCTTTCGGTGGGGTAACATTCCTTCCTGGCATGCAAGGGCGTTGACCAGATCAAAAGGATCATGTGGGACCCCGAATGTCGAATTTCCTAGATCTCTCACTGAGTGCCAGTCAAGATCAAACATAGTTGGATTTAAACTCCAGTTCTTCAGCTCATAGCGGTTTCTTTTCATCGCCTGTTGGTCCACTCTTGGTGAAGAAATCGAACATGAAGGATTCTTCCAGCTGCATGATTCTGTTTGGCGGCAAAAGCATTCCATTTTGAATGTAGACCTTTCTCTCTTGAACACAATTACGACCAATCGTCTCTTGAAAATCGTCATCCTTGATGCTGTAATACTTGTTCATGATTCTCGTTACACTCATCACAACATCTTCAGTGCTGAAAGTTTTCAGTGCCTGGCCTTCGCTAGTCCAGTTCTTAAGTGCTCCAATGTATAAAGGGATATCTTGTCTGGATAAATGAACCCATTTTAATGGTTGATGTGTAACTTTGAGATCATCAAGCAGCTCAGAAATGATGTCTTGTAACTGCCGAAATGCGCATTCTGGCATTATCGGAGCTGCATAAGTGAAGAATATTGTATTCAATACCTTCAATGCCTCATCTCCTGGCAGTGGCAGTGTTGATAGTTTGTCTAGAAGCTTGAAAATGATTAAACTGCGAACAAGCGTATGCCTATTAGCATCATTTAGTGTGAAATGATATCGATACTTTGAAGTCTTCCCTGGTTCTTCATCATGCGCAATATGAATGAGCGAACAGAAAAAGTCCCTTGCATCGCCAAGTCCAGCATCGAAGAATGACAAATTTACATCTTTGAATAAGTACCTCTTCATGTAAGGATCAAAAAGTGATTGTGCATCGTTGTGGGAAACTGGGCTGTAGTTGATTTCCAATTGCCTGTAAATTGTTAGCTACTATAAGTTCTTGGATTTAACTCCATGAATTTGTTCCATCGCTTACGTCGATTGGTGATATCTTTCTAACCTCTCCAAAATCTCAATTCTTCTCTCCTTTTGTTGTTCAATAGGAGTTACTTGGGAGTTTTCCTCTGCTCTCCTAATTCGAGCCTCCAGCTTCTGTACATGACTTTCCAGATCGTCTCTCTCCAACTGCTCTGGTCATACTCAAGGCTTTCTTCGCAAAATGCTATACATATTTTGTATTGTCCAATTTCGAAGTAGGTGGCTGAGAGATTTCGAAGGGGCACTGGATCTTCTTTTGAGATTCTGGCCGCTGTGCAGTACTTTTTAATTGCTGTTGAATGCATATGAGTAACCTGTGTGCAAATTAAGGAAGACCAGGATTTACATACCTCCCTCAAAGTCTCGAGCACCGTATAATTGGTTACCCTCATTTCTCCATTTGAGAGACATATTCTCCTGAGACAATCGATCTTCCATTCTGAATCCTAAGGTCTTGATGTGAATAGGTCTAGAGCGTAATACTTGTTTTGTGCACCTGTTGTTGTCAAGATGAAAGATTTTTGGGAACTGAGGGGTAGGTTCCGATCAAGTGAACGAGAATATTGAATAATTTAGAAGACAGTGAATCCTGAATGAGTGACCCTCAATGAAAACCAACAGGAAAAGGATCTGGTGTCTGTCGGAATATATGTGTGCTTGTATATGAAGGTCCATGCAATCAGGTTAATCTTTGTTGTTGGATATCAGACTGAGCAGACATGTTTCCATTCTTCCATTGGAGCATGATTGTGTAGTACTGTAGGCTCTCAACTCTCGTCGGATCCAACTCTGAAATGAACGAGAAAAACTTTCTTCACTAGTTTTTAAATTTTCTCAAAGCCCTTTATGCATCAATATATATGTAATCAAAACTCACAAATGTCTAGTCATACAGGTGGCAATAAACGTGAATCCTGTAGTCCTGGAAAGATTCTCCCTGCATTGACATCATACACCAAACTACTTGAGATTTATCCATTTCTCCCCTTGAATTACTGTATCCTTTGTCATTAAGGGTCCAGAGTTAACGGTCTGCCAAGTGTCAACTCTCCACAACCCACAAGCCCAACCTCTCTTCATCTTCTGAACGAAAGTCTCAGACATCCAAAACACTGGCAACACTCTCTATAACATCATATCCTATAGTAGTCCAGATAACTAGCCCTTTTTCTCTGAGTGTTTCAACTTTAGTCCCCTTGTATGCATCACAATGCTCATCTCCCCAGCTAGGATCAAGTAAACCTCTCAGGTTAGCAAAAAAATTGTCTTCCACAAAATCCCCACACTGCAGCAGAAGATAATGATCCCAGAAAACCAATGCGAGATGGGTCGAAAAAACAGAGTTATTTCGATCATGGACTACATTATTCATACTGAATTTGTAGTTGTTGATTTCAAAGGTCTGGGGAATCATAGGCAGAGATGGCAATGAAAATGGTAACAGAGCTTCGAAGATTCTTGTAAGGGTACCCATTTCTGGAGCAAATGGATTGGTGCATAGATGCTTGGCAGGGTGCTCTCGCTTCACTTCTATGACTGGATTGGGTGATCTGCGAGGTGGACGGGCCGTAGTATGGACTTTGTTTTCTAGTATGTTAAACAAAGCTTCAGAAAGCCAGTGAGATGGATAACCAATCATACGGAGATGGACGATAAGACGGAAGACTATACTAAGGGTAAGTGGCGAGTAGATGATAGACCCGAAATTATAAAGATCCAAATTGTATGGTATGGCGAGACGAAAAAATAAAGCATTGAACCACTTCATGAAAGCTTTTCGAGGAAGCAATTTTTCAAAACTTTGTAGGAGAGATCCTGAAATTCCGTAATTGGCATAGCTTGCCATGGGCCAAGGGGGTGTTCCACGAGACAATACTGTCACTGAAGTTAGCTGCTGAAGCATCTTGGTGTCAGTAATAAGTTGATATTCGGCAAGGAAGCTTTCGAGATTGTCCCAGGTCCCCGAGTTTCGTAAACAATTTGACTCGATGGAACTGGAGGCAAGTGGTTTCAAGAGTGGAGAAGCGTAAAGAAACGTAGAGAGGTGCCCGCCCATGTAGTCACTATGAAAGTTAGTCTAGAACAATCGCGAAATAAGCTAATCTCTGAGGTAATTTGCAAGCATTGAAGGAGGGCTTGAAATAAGATCAAGGAAGCCTGAATCGCTCAAGATATGGTGAACAAAGACCCGTCGAAATGGTATATTAAGAGATCAAGGTACTTACGGAACATTGCTCAAATGAATTCGGTCGTACAAGGCTGGGAAATCTTTGCGGCGGATTATGGTCGAAATCGACGTTTCTGATGAAACGGAACTATCTTCGTCGTCGCGGTACAGCTTGAATCTCAATTTTTTCTGCGACATCTACATAATCTCCATGCATTGCCTCCACTTGAAGACGACCTTTCAGGTATTTGATGGATTGGGCAAAATCTATGAAGAATGGAGCAAAGTAGTCGAATAGACGTTCAGGATTCTTAGCCTTCGTAGGTAGAGTTTCAAATTCGGGGCCGAGTGATTCCAGTGCGCTGAAGGCATCTGTACCAATGTCGAACTCACTTTTATCCAACAAAGAATCATACCACTCAACATCGACTAGGGTTGTATTGAAGTTCCAATGTTCTTGGAGGTGTCTTTTAAATTTTGCAGCATTCGTCTTCGGTTTAGCTATATGATCTTGAAGCAATACCAGCATCTGAGGGTCGTATTTTTGAAGAACTCTCTTGGGAGGTATGAGAATAGCTGTAGCTTTGTAAAGTTTGTTCTCGCTCTTACATGAAGTGGGAACCGGCCCTTGCCTAGCGAATGGAGGCAATTCCATCTCTCTTTTATGTAGTTGCCGCGTAACTTCATCTACTGCACTGCAGCTGCAGTGGTAATAATTGTCGAAGCTCTAACTTTCCAGCTTTTCAAGGATTGAATGTACAAGTGAAGATCCTCCTTATGGAGGTACATCCACTTTAGTGGATTCTCACCACTTTGAAGTGCGGAGAGGGCTTTATCGATGGTGCGGTGCAAGTGATCAAAAGCAATGCGAGGAATAATGACGGCGATGAAAACAAAAAACAATGTGGTCAGGATGTTCTCAGCATCTTCGGAGTCTGTTTCAAGGCCAGACAATTCCTCTAGTAACATCAACATGATCAAATCTCTTGTAAGAACGTATTTATTCACATCAATCATGGTGGAGGTGATACTTCTTTTGCTTCAGTTGATGCGCCTTTTCAAGTTCAGCAATACCAATGATGGTCCGGAGCAAGTGACGTGCGTCACCAATACCACCGAATAGAAATGATACACTACTACCGATAGGATCATGTTTATTGATGGTGAGATCGAATAATGAGGTTGGCTGATCATGGCCAATGGTGAAATACTCTTCGCTGGTCATCCTACGGTAAAACCTGGTCAGAGACTTTTTGAAGCATGTATGATGGGTCTTACAATGATGGGCGATAACGGGGCAAGGAATCAAGAATTCTTAATCGCGTTTGCAGCTGCCCCAATTGAGATGCTTCCTGTGAATTTGCCCTCGCCTTGTTTATTCGTTGTCGAAACTTCTCGACCAAGACCTTATTCCCATCATTCTTACTCTCTCCCAAGAGCTCAAGAGCTCTCTCCGCCCTGGTGATGCATTGACTATATTTTCCCACCTCAAAATAAGCTGCAGATAGATTGCCAAGAGGGGCATAACTTTCGGGAACAAGTTTGGCAGATTCTTGATACTTTTTGATAGCTATAACTTGTCAAATACCATACGACTGAGGAGGGAAAGAATTGTTGATTACCTTTGAGAAGATTGCCTGATTTGTAGAGTTCATTTCCTTCTTCTCTCAAGATATTTGCCTGCTCTACATCTGGCGATGAAATGGATGACATCGTTGGAAGCTCTCATGAAAGAGATGGAGCCGAGAAGGAATGGAAGATACAATAACTGTCCACTTATATTAGATTAACAACCATTCCAATGTCTTCTTCGTCACTGTGCGAGGCCTTCGAATGATGAAAAACCCTCTTGCACTAATTTGCTTACTTTTCTTCTTAAAAAAGAGATTTAATTATTGAATAATTCGGCAGAATTATATGAAAAATACTTCCCCTTTACATTTTGACTCTATATTTTTGCTGAATTCCTCGACCAATAGCCTATAGTCTTGTAAAAAGGAAACAATTCAAGAAACCTTGTGATCAATCAATGAATAACTTGGTATAACAAGATTCATCCTGCGCACATCCAGGCAGTGTTCTAGGGTCCACTCATCCAGAGACGGGAACTCACATGATTACGCGCTTTCCCGAAATTATGGCGATGCGGTAGCTTTCATAGAAATCTGTTATACATGGATAAATACCAAGCCAACATGGATCGCTGAAAAGAATGCAACTGACCGTTTTCATCAATTGATTTCATGTGCTCAAAGATGCAAGGGAAATTGGTGTCAACTGTAAAGTTTGCTATCAACCTTTTTTCATTTCACACCTTTGTTTGCACGTTGCAATCCCATGTGCATACAGCCACCCACTGACAAACTGCAATAAAATGCAAGTCTGTCCCAAGCCGTTCCTCCCTCTCTGATTATACATCTGTAATCCCAGGGAATCAACACCTTCCAGGTATGTTGCATGCAGGTGAAATCAGTATTGAATATGTTAAGGCCCGTGGAAGTAAACATTTAATAGGCATTTCCCTCACGTACTTCTTTTCCATTCGTTGGGAATAGGAATAGTACTTCATGATACCCTTCATATCATGGGAAGGTACAGTTCACTTTCATCGGAATGTCCACAATAGTGACGTGGATTCAGTCCCTGCTTCGACCGCATTTCTCCATGCTTCTCTCTGAGCTTGCATAGAGTCTCCACGGCATTCATCTTCGCAGCTGATGCCATATCCATAATATGACATGTCACTGGGAATTCCGATTGTCGAATTGTATGCCATATCTGCTCTACAGGCTGATAAACAGCAAAAACTTCCATCGAAACCTGATAATATCAGCCGTAGGAACAAGAAGACAGCGTCTGACAGACAAAAGTTTAACTAACATTCCCTCAATATGCCATGAAAGAAACAGTAATATGCGAATTCTACCTCAAGGCCAATATTAGTACCCGTCTTTTGCGTATCAAGTCTCGATATGTAACCTCGATCATTTGCTTCGTAAGACTCTCCATATCTTGAGACTTTTGGTCGTTTCTTTCTTTCATATGTAACGAGTGTTATCGAAGAAACAATTCTTCTAGCAATGGAACCTACTAGGTAGTTATGGAACCCTTACACTTAGATTGATACTTGTAGACCTGGGGCTGCGTAAATGACCGAGTCATATCAAGCTGTAGAATCATATCATGTAATATCTAAGCGTAATGAGTCGCATGATCCACTCCCTTTTCTCACTGCCAAGAAAAAAGACCAAGGAGTAACGAAGACTATTTCGATGGCCAGCTTGAATTCATCAATTGCACATAAGCTGTCAAGTTTGTGGGCTTGAACAAAAGGCCTTAAAAGGCCATCCCTCTGGTACTTCTAGTTCGCCATATATGGTATCTTGAAGAGCCATTGCAAAATAATTTTCTGCTCATCCACGGCCTAACATGTCATTCATTCTGTGAAACTGATGGATTTCGCTGGGGAGTGCCTATTATTTGTTGAATTTTGGACACCCTTCAACCTGTCGCGGGACGAGGGATTGACTGCTCGATGCTTTCAAGATGTGGCATGATGGTGCTGACGTCCATGATCGTTCCCCACTCCTTCCAAAAACGAAAACAATCACCATTATCTTCACGCGATATTGAAAAATTACACCTCAAACCAGTTCCAAAAACCCAAAAACGTTTAAGTAATAATTCCCACAATTCACTTCGTGTATCACTAACGTCACGAGCCTCGATCACACCAATTAGATAAAATCACAAACAGGCTTTGAGCCGTGAACGAAAAGATATGCTACCAATGACATGACTTCATGTAGTGGTACATTGAGTAATATTCATAAATTTCTAAATGCAGTTTGGAGACCTAAAATACTACTATCTTGGCTCAGACCAATCTACCTGATCCGTAACTTGTCCAGCACTCGGGTGTGCGTAGGAAATCTTTAACCTTAAGCGTAATGGTGGCTATAATAGTCAGTAAAGTGTCCTGGAAAGTTCTTATAGCAAGGGAACTTACTCCTTTGCTTCCTGTAATTCTCATTGATTGTGTGGCTTCTTCTCCAGGTCCTAAATTCGAGTTTGACATGGCGTTCAATTGAAGCTTTTGTGTTTTAGGTACCGCGGCTTGTAACGCTACTGTAGAGAAAGGTTGATGCATAGAAGAGTTTCTGAATCGAGCCAAGACTTGTACGACACCTTCTGCATTTCGCTGAAGTTGTAACACAATATTAAGATCATTTTTGTTGTAACATGGGTGTGTGGGAATTGAAGGTGCTTGAGGTGGAGGAGAAGATACACCAGAGAAGAAATCATTTGAAGGAGTTGCCGTGGCAGAAGGGGGCTGTTGAGGAGTGCTGCCAAATAAGTCCATAATTGAACTCATGTTTGACTGTTGAGTTTGTGGAGATGTGGGTTGAGATGAGTCGGTACCCCCAAGTATGTCTGCAAGAAGATCTGCATTATTTTGAGACCCACCGTTGGCACCACCAATATTTGTATCAGGAATTCCTCCATCTCCCATTAGGTCGAATAACAAATCTTGTTCTGCTGGCTTGACAGTCTTCGACTTTCTGTTTGACGCTTTATTTGGTTTCTTGCTTGCCTCACCAAGAACGCGTGATTCTTCCTTGATTTGTGGTGGAGGCATCTTCTCCAATACACCTTTTCTGATAGAATCATAGCTAAATAAGTTTCCATATTCCACAGCTCGTTGTTGGACCTCAACGTCAAGATTTGTGGCATTATTTAATATAAAATTCGTCGAATTCGATCAATTTGCGCAGGATCTGATAGACGTGTACTGAGCTTCATCAATGATGTGATAATATACTCGGTTGCAATTTGGGTAGCGTAACTGCTATTAAGGATGGTCGAAAAACAAGTCAACAACTTCGTTTTCCTTGACTTCTTGAACAAGTTCCTCTTCCTCATACTGTCCCCCACGAAGCAAAGTCTCTCCATACTCCCCAATGCACCATGCACCGGCTAAAGTGAGACCTTCTTGAGTGATATCTTTTTTCAAGCTAGTATAAGAGCTTTTGTACCGCGTAAGTTTGCAATTCCGGGGTCGTCGCAATTAATCTAATAAATGAGGACAAAATCTGCTCTTTGACATAGTTTCCTGCTAGAGTTAAACCCTGAGCATAGTGTCCACATGCCATCGTTTATTTGGAGAAAATCTGTCTGCTGCAATACCAATCTGGCTGGTCATGATTGGCTTGAACTCGTTATCGGCAACTTCCAAGAAAGCAAGAAGTTCTCTAATCAATACTCTGACATTGCTCTCATTAATAAGGGTGAAACTCAGGTCCAATGCACGCCGCCTGATACTGATATCGGGATCTCGCAGACATTCCAATATAGTGTTTCTATGTCGTTGAACAGCGTTTGGCTCAATCGCGACCACCTTAATCAGTGTATTCAAAGCGACATATCGAATATTATTGTCCCGATTTGAAAGGAACTTTCCGAGGATATTGACACCAAGTACTCTCAAACCAGAATCGGCTTCAATATCAAGAATAGTGAGGACAGCCTCGTATAAAATGGAGTTTCCAACATTCTTCGAAGAGTCGGTATTTGTCGCAACTTGGGCTAAGATGTCATTGATTTGCTCACTGGTCTCTGGATCTCCACGACCAAGAACTCTTAGCAGCTGTAATATCTTAACTTGTAAGAATGGATCCGTAACTCCTGTAACATCATGCTCAGGGGCATAACCGGAACTAGCCAAGCCCTTCAGTGTTCGGACTAAACCTCCGCTAAATGGCCTGAATTTCTCCACAATTTCCTTCCTCTCCGCCTTCTGCTTCATCCATCTCACAGAGATTTGTAACCAATGTAAGGCCGCACAGCAAAACACCATGATTCCGATCCGACAGCAAGTTTGCAGCCTTTTCGAGGAAATGTTCTTGCAAATCTGGGACTTTTTTGCAAATCCTCATAGCACACAATGCAGCCTTGCGACGGATATAGGGGTTCGCGGTAGAAAGAAGGGTTTCAATTTCGGGGAACAAGTCTCGGGACATTTCGACAGATGCAATATTCCCAAGAGTACATAGAGCCAGGCCAACGATATATTGATTAGAGTGATTGAGATCACTATATTGGAGTCAGCTTCAAAGTACTTTGAGAGAATACCGATTGCGCATACTTCTTCAGAGAGTTGGTAACCAGTGTTAGTACCTCCTGATTCTCGTCCAGTAAAAGCATTGTCCCCAAATATCCTAATCTCTTGTCTGCAAATCTTGGGGATGCAAGTAGTTTGAGACATTCTATCTGACCAAAGTGTGTTCTTTCACCCAATGTGAATAGGTATAATAACTTCGCTACATTGTTTTCGTCTGCCAATTCAACTGTTAGATATATTTCAATCAAACAAGCGGTGACCTTCTTACCTAACATTATGATCACCACTTTCTTCACGAAAGCTTGCTCTTATAGCAGCACTTTCTTTTTGTACGACTGCGCGCTCATCTGCGATTGTTTTTGAAGCTCGCACATTGCGAATGAATTGCTTCACTATATATGATGAGCTTGAAATTCGAGGGGTTTATGGGAGTCTTTGTTTTTATTACTTACATGAACTCATTCTGACACTGTTCAAGGCCACAATGGGCCAAACTTCTAAAACTTACCAGCTTAAGAAGTAGATGGATTTGGTTCAAGAAATGAGCTGAGAAGGTATGAATTGAATCGTTGCTCAGTTCCTGAAGTGCCTAATTGGTGATGCAAAAGGCCACCATATTCGCTTGATGTCTTTCAGCAACAGGATGCAACTCCAGGTTCAGGATTTCGCTAGTCAATATGCGTATTAGCTCCATGTGGCGTTACAAGGCTACGATTCAAAGGGCCGTGGCTGTGGATGGATGGCTCACAAGAGTAGCCATATGGATTGATCTGCGGGGGGTAGATAGGTGAGGTAAGGCTATGGGTGCAAGGGTGGGAATATAAAATAAAATCATGGCTTTAGATACTTCTTAGTAAGTACTAGGTAGTTACCAGTAGGTACCTAGGTAGGTATGTATCATCATCATATCATCATCATCATCATCACTCATGATAAGTAAGAATCAATCAATCTGACCAAAACTATATATTATTCTTTCTTGATGTTTGTATGTGAAAAGGAGAACTTCAAGTACATTTAGTTTAATTTCATTTTATGAAATGATATATTCAACTGAACTCATAAAAGTTTCCAAAACTTTTATAAAATTTAACTCGTTTCAAAAGGGGCACTCTTAAGGAGCTCCGGGCTTCATTCATTATCACACCCAAGTCCAACCACTGCGACAAAGCCTCATTTGTGTTACACAAAAGAAACAATTCAAGTACATACAAAAATGTCTACTTCTGCAGACATATATACCAATGGGAATAATCATGACCATATTCTACGTCCCAGGCCAGGAAATACTTCGAATCCAGCAATCATTCGAACAATAACGGAAGAGGGGTTATTACCAGTCAACGGTCTTAAAGACTTCTCCGAAGATGGCATTTCTACTGGCCCAACTAGGTAGGTTTCTCGGTTTGCTTGTTACTATCTCTAACATTCCACAGTGGGCGTACAACACCTGTTCCTGAAGATGCACCTCCCTCCGTTCAATCAATGTTCTCTGCGAAGAGACAGATCAAAGCAGAGCAAAAACGGCGTATCTTCCCTATAATCGAATATACTTCACGCGTCTCGCACTTGGATCCTCACAGCGATCATCATGACTTTCAAGGGTTCTATGTTCTGTTCTGGATTGGTCTTGCCATTATGGCCATCACAACAATGTTGCGAAATATCAAAGATATACAGGATATCCTATGAGAGTGGAGATTTGGCAGCTATTTACGGTAAAGGTTTGGGAACTCGGGGTCGCAGATGCGCTAATGGTTGCATCTACATCCATTAGTCTCCCTCTTCACAAATTCTTCAGGAGTGAAATAGGAAAAGCATTGGGATTCCAATGGACCAGAGGTGGAATGCTTATACAAAGTTTATATCAAGTCTTCTGGATGGCATTCTGGGTTTCGTAAGTGTAGTTCTTTCGACAGGAGATCGTAATTCTGACAAGCAATATAGTATACCATTCTATCGAGACTGGACATGGACTGCTCAAGTTTTTCTTTTACTTCATATACTATGGTCCTACTTATGAAAATGCATTCATATGCATTTTATAATGGCCACCTTAGCGAAACCGAAAGACGATTGCAGGAGCTCGACTCTCCAGCAACCGCTTCAAAAGCACCAGCATACCAATACCCAAGTGCAACTCCAGGTCATAAACGAACACCTTCAGAGCTCAAAGCTATTGATCAAACCAAAGCTGATGAGGTTGCGATCCTCAGGGAAGATCTAGCGATTGAATTGACCTCTACGATGGGTTCGGTGACGTATCCTCGAAACCTCACGTGGTATAATTATGTCGATTATATATTTTGTCCCACACTCTGTTACGAGCTCGAATACCCTCGCACAGCCGGTATAGTCTGGTCGGAATTAGGTTACAAGACTCTTGCCACATTCGGTGTTATTTTCTTACTCACTATCACATCTGAAGAATTCATTTATCCCGTCATGACGGCATCAGCAACTAGACTTCAAACAGCAACATCATTTTTAGAAAATGCACTCGTAGTTGCTGAATCAATCAGCTTACTTCTCTTTCCTTTTATGATAACTTTCCTTCTTGTATTCCTTGTAATATTCGAATTCGTCCTCGGTGCGTTTGCTGAAATAACTTGTAAGTATAGAATTCGATTCGAACTCTTGATCCACTCGCCCCCCATCTCATCTTGCCTATACCCTACTCCCCTAACTTGAACCAAACTAATAACTCCTGCCCAATCCGTAGGTTTCGCAGATCGTCACTTTTATTCCGACTGGTGGAACAGTACTGACTGGATGCAATTTTCTCGCGAATGGAACATACCCGTTCATCACTTCTTCCACCGACACGTATATCTCGGTTCCCGCTCATACATTGGGAAAGGAGGTGCCACATTTTATAACATTCTTCATCAGTGCCATTGGTCATGAAATAGTAATGGCATGTATTACCAAGAAAATTAGAGGTTATGGAATGGTAGCTCAGATGAGTCAACTCCCTATCATTTGGTTACAGAGTAGGCCATGGGCCAGAGGGAAGAAGGTGTTGAATAATGTATGCTTCTGGTGTAGTATGATTTTGGGACTGAGTGGTATGTGTAGTTTGTATGTCTTGTTGTGAAAGGAGCGGAAGAACTGGGAATTTCTTTTGTATCAGGGAATGGGAAGAGTAGGTATGTATTATATGGGAGGTATAGGTTGATAGCTAACTAGCTGGGCATTTTTAAACTGCATGAATGGATACCATAACATTCATTCTTTGTTATAGTCTTGTTCTTTACTCATTTACAGACAGATATACCACAATCATCATTCATTCTTTTTCCATTCTCCTCAACCCTTGATTAGCTAGATCCTCTGATTGCTCTTCTTGTCCATACTATCTGGACAGTCAACTCTAACCTACCATCCTAGATATACCACACACCTATAAATATACCTATATATTCATACATTTATCCATTCATATATTCATACATTCATACATTCATCCATGTATAAGATTATAACCCTACGCTCCTACACCCCAGAATGCACCCATCTCCATCTCCATCTCCCTCTCCCTCTCCCTCTCCCCCAAAATCCCCATCTCGACCCTCCCCTCCATCCATCCACCCCCCCCCCCCCACAACACTAAAAAATCACCCACCATATATATATATATATGTATATATACATACCCCCATAACCACCCCAACAACCTTAAACCCCACAATCTCACCCAGATAGAATATCTCCTTCCCCCTTCCCCCGGTACCTCCTAATACACACTGCACACACTACATACTACAAGAATACATTTATCTCTGTTTTTGTATACATATACATATACATATACATATACATATACATATACATATACATATACATACACACATATAACTTGGGAAACCTTGGAATATATAGCCGCCCCGAAAAGATCTCCAACTCTCATCAATATACACATACACACCACACTTTCCACATCACGATTCACACTATATCCATCCATCCATCCATCCACAAATACACTTAAGTTTGCACGGGCAAGTATGTATTATGTGGTTTGTTCAACAGAAGCTTAGAATTCTGTCTGGTGAGGCGTTGGTGGAGCAGAGGGGGGTTCTTTAGATACTCGTGGATATATATACATATATATATACATATACATACATACATACATACATACATATATACATTAGCCGCTTAGCACATACCCTCCCTTCCCCTCTTCTTTGTCTTTTCTTATTCACGTAAACATTCGTCATGGATTCATACATCCGTATGGAGACAATCAAGCATGCAAAATTACAGACACCAAGATTTATTTTGCAGAATTCCATTCATTCGTTCAATCATATCTCGTATCCATCATCTGTCAATTGTGCAGCCAGGTATGTAATCCACTGGTCTGCATGCCATCCATCCATCCATTGCAATAGTTCCCTCATCACATCTCAATCTTCGCTATCACACAGCCAAATTTCAACTCCTCCCATGTGAAATTCATTCCATATACCATGCTAAACCCTTCCATTCCAATAATCCCGCGCAAACAAATGCCTCAAAAATAAAAATCAATCATCTCCTTTCATCTCATGCCCATATGTGAATCCTTCAATTTCATCTCTTCTCCCTATGCATCCATTCATCCATGACTCGCGTACCGTGAGATTGCGACGTTATGCTATCATCAATTCCCAATACACCCAACCAATCCATCCCTCCATAAAACTACAACAACGATGAATAACCGGCTCAATCTAATGCAATGACAGATTTCAGGCCCTGCAGCAAATTCGAGAAGTAATTCCAGTGAGAAGCGAAAAGCAACAAGAAACATTGGTGTTATTTTCTCATCTCGTTTTTTCCGCTACATGTAAGAGACAGACAATTCTCTGATATCCTCGACCCGATTAGCTGATTGCCATGGCCTGTCTGCTTGATCGCATAATTCGTCGTGTCCGTGTTATCCCCGTAAAAAAAGTAAGAAAAGATAAACTATCAGCAAAAACTGTAAAAAGAAATGTGGGGAATCAAAATGTGTTGTGCTGTCGTTACTGGTATAAAGTGGTGTATGTTATTTAAAAACTTGGTGTCGGTACAAGAAGTGTAATTTATGTAGCAAATCGTAGAACTGAAAAGAAAAATTGTTGTGGAGCTGATGCCTATCAGTAAATCTCGCGACGTGGATAATCGCGATGATGTCCCGAATCGGTAGTTCTTCTATCAACATATTGGGTCCCGGTGGAATAGACAACCTTTTCCGGTGTGATTGGAGCAGCATAATTTACACTGTATTGTGGTGGCTGGTATCCGCCACGACTTGCCACCCCGAGAAGGTTCTCGAGACTTGGGTTGAGCAGTGAAAACTATAGGCTCAGCGGGCTCAGGAGCGGCTGTCGGGTGATATCCTCGTGATTGAGACCGTGCCTGGCGAGAAGTACTTCCACCACTGCGTGCCAACGGTGGGCGAGAAGTTCGACCATCTGATGGAGTTCGATTTTGCTTTGTGTAAGCATCATCGCGAAGATCAGATCGATAGGAAGAATTTTTCAGTTCGCTTCGCCCGTTGGGATTGATGACGTAGGTCTTGGTAGTACCACTAGGCTCAGGGGCTTCACGCCGGGGTTGTCTGAAATGAGAATATTGTGGAGTTGGTGACGGAGATTCTGAGTCGGATCCAGAATCAGACTCCGACTCAGGTTCCTGAACCACCCTACTTGGCCCACGAGCCCTCTCCCTGATATCTTCCTTCATGCCCATGCCTTGTGTAAATGTAGCTGCTCTAGAAAAACGAAGGTGGTGGAGGTGGCTCTCGGGGATATTCGGTCTTTGATCGACTAGGCTCTCGTCTACCCGATCCGACTCCAACAATTGGTGGCTCCGAATATTGTTTATGAAGAGTTGGTTTTGTAGGTGAAGTTGATGCGGTGTTAACATATGGGGCCTCCCTGGTTGATCGTCTACTCGACTTTGGTGTCTCCTTAGCTTTCGAAGGAGTCTCCGCAGAGCGTCGTGATGGTCGTGCTGCTGAGGATCTTCGTGGCGTTTCATCATCACTGTGATTACCATATGCCGAAGGACGGACCGTCTCGTATCGAATATTATACGATGAGGGTGATGGCGCCGCAAATGTTTCTGCTCTTCGCATCGTAGGCATTACCGGTGGCGCTGGTGCAAATGGCACCTCTGGCTTAATCTCCGAGTCTCGACGTGAGGCCTGGACATAACGTGCCGCATTTGCCATATGATCTTTCCACTTTTCTCCCATCGGCGAATCCTTCACAGCGGGAGGCTCTCGATCTCTCTCGCGTTCCCTTTCCCTCTCCCTGTCACGTAGTTCTCTTTCTCGTTCACGGTCCCAATCTCGTCGTTCCCGATCTCGAGCCTCTCGCTCTTGTTGAGCTCGGGAGGCCATTTCAGCTCGCATTGTCTCCTCTGCCCTTCGTGCCGCGGCTTTTTCGTCGGTACTCTTCCTCACTAGATTCATCCTCAGCATATGTGCTCGGGCGAACCTTCTCCTCCGGGCTTCGTCTCTTCTCCTTCTCGCGAGACTTCTTTCGATCTCCATGATCACGCTTTGCTTCCTTCTCTACCTTGCGTCTGAATTTCTCCCGTTCATCTTCTTCATGATGTTTTCGTCGATCTTTTTCCTCTTTTTCTGTGTCTCTAGCGGAAGTCTTTGATCTCCTAACAGATGGTCTAACAGGTTCGTCATATAAATCCTCATGAGATCTCGGTGGTGGTTTCGAATACACATTTGACTCTTTTGCTGGCTTTTGTGAAGCCTTTGGGTACGAGGCACTATATGTCGTCGTTCTAGGTTCTGCGGTCCTAACATTGTAATCGTAGGTTTTACTAGTCGAAGCGGGAGTGGGATTCGAATTCGACGTTGAAGTCGAAGTCGAAGTTTTACCCAACTCCTCTCTCAATTTCTGCAGCTTGACTGATTGGTCATACTCTGATCTTCTTGATACATCACTAAGTATTTCGTATGCTTCTTGAACTTTTTGGAACTCATCAACCTTTATTGCCTTTAATTTAGGATCTTGAACCTTGTCTGGATGACACTGCAGAATAAGTTTTCGATGTGCTAATCGAATTTGAGGTAATGTCGCGTCTTTATCAACACAAGGATTTTATATGGATCTGGAGGAAGGCGTGGTGAGGTCATGATGAGGAGAGAGTGAAGGTATTAGGTTTCGAATGATAAGAGGAAGATTGCGTGGTTTGTTGCTCGTAAATTGCAAACTTTCGTCACTAATCTATTGCATTGTATTCATGAAGCAAACGAAGCAAAGGAAGAAATGGATGAAGTAGGTTGAGTTTTCGATATCGATCTTGATCTTTGATCTTGATGTGCTGCGAAAATAGAAGATGGAAATCTGTGATTGCAATGCAAAAGTGGTAAGTGGATTGACAATATTCGAAAAGAACGATATGTAGAAAAACGAAGGTCGTTTAAATGATTCAAGAATGATTCAGGATTTGAAAGGAGTTTTTCCAGTTTAAATATCGAAATATGGATCTCTCTCTCGATTCGGTCCAAAGGATTTGAATGTTGTAAAAGTAGAGGAGGAGGATAATAAGTAGAAGTTGAGTAGAAGTTGAGTGGAGTTGATGAAAATAGAGTTGAGGAGAATAGAGTTAATAAGTTTGAGGGAGAAATTAAGATATTTAGAGGATAATCTTGGATCCGATATTCCCCAAATCCCTGAAAATCTCCAGGAAAATCTCCAGCTTTGACAAGTGAATAATGAATAATGATGATGATGATGATGATGATGGTGAGGATAATAATAATAATAACAATAACAACAATAATAATAATGAGGTCACGGACAATCAATCGGACTATCCCGTCAATCGTAATTTACCTATGAGATGGGAAAAAACGGGTTCCAATCAAGGGTATGAAAGGCGAACCACGTAGATAAATCCTAATATAATAATAAATAGTCCAAGGCAAAAAATTGGGAAAGAGTCGAAAGAGGAGCTCGAGGCTGCGATTGATTGGCGATTGATGGAAGATACCAAGACGTTCTTTAGTTCCTTGATTCTTTGGTTCTTTAGTCCTTTACTGTACTTCTTTTCTTTAGTCCTTTATGCTCAAATGCTCAATTTTGGCCGAGATATCTTGACTCAGCAAGGCGCAGAGAAAGCACCGGAAACCAGTGAAAGATGCCGTGAAACCAGCGTAGTAATCAAAAATAGAAGAAAAAAGGAGTCTTTCGTAAGCTTGGGGCGATTGGTAAGATATATTCTATCCAAAGAAAAAGAATTGAGTTGAATTGAATTGAAAAGATAGAAGATGAATGAAGATGAATGAAGAATGTGTTTACAAATTGGTTCTTCGGATCGGATGTATACAGAGAATGGTTCCGTTTGTCGTGGGAAGAGGTGGATTGATGGATTGATGGATTGATAGATTATAGATTGATAGATTGATAGATTGAGAGATTGAAAGATTGAAAGATTGATTTGATAGATTGATAGATTGATAGCGAAGAGATGAAGGATGAAAGTTTGAAGTGAAGGTCTCCCGGTGTCCAGTGGTCCAGGTGTCCAGGTGTCCAGGTGTCCAGGTGTCTAGGTCTCCAGATCCCCAGGTAAAGAAATGATATACTCGTACTGTAACAATGAACCTCTCCTCTTCGTACTGGAATTTTATGTTGATATTGATATTGATATGGATATGGATATGGTTATGGATATGGATATGGATATTGTGAATGAGGAGATTTGGTTTGTTGTGTTTTATGCGAATCCTCAATACACAATGGTAAAAAGTCAACACACCAAAACGAAGGAACCGAACAAAAAAAGGAGGAGAGAGGATTCCAATGCCAATGGATACTCAAGAAGGATATATGGAAATGACGATAATACCAAGGATTCCAAAAGATTCCCAAAGAATGCCTTGGTGGATTGAATTGGATCGATCTAGTCCCCGCCTTATTTACTGGGAATGGTAATGGGAAGAAGTAAATGGTCCTGTAAATTGGTAATACTCCGCTTTCCTGGTCTAACTGCCTCACAGCAGTGTATAAGAAGTTGGGAACAAGAGGACGAATGAACGTAACGTATCGTATCGTATCGTATCGTGTCGTATCCTTTCTGTGAATACTAAATAGTGATAGACCTATCGAACTACCTGGGTACGTATGGCTCGTGTGCTTTCAATGGATCCAAAATCTTGACGTCTCTCACTAGCAAAAGTAAATATTACAGTATTCGCCTCTCACTCACGGTCCCAGGCTCAGCGTGTCGGGGACCCTCAACCGCAGCGGTTTGGGAGTATCAAATAAGGATATGAGGATATACGGAGTAAGGCGATATGGGGGCAATGAGGCGGTGAACTGTCGTCCTGACGATTACCATTTGGCGAAAGAAAAATGGTCCAGCCGGGGCGTCCACTCCCCGAATCTATTCACGAATGAGACAACGAGGTTCCTGTAAAATGTTGTACAGAGTCTGTACAGTGACTACAGTGTAATTGATAAACTTTAGGCGGTTCCAACTGATGCCTGTCGGATTTGCAGACAATTCGATAGCCTTGGATAATTTCTGGTTGATGGGTCGACACTTTTGAAGAGGGTATCCGTTCGATAGTTGATGGAGAGATGGAGAGAATTTAACTTTGTTTGGAACTCCGAAGCATTCAATGTTCCAGAGTGTCAATGTTCATTGGGATTGAGGCAGGACAAATCAGTGAACCTCGCTGGCCTTGGCCTTGACCTTGGTCTTGGTATTGTGAAAGGTACTTATGACGCTGAATGATTTGACTCGAGTCGATCTGCTGGGGATGATATGATGGGGTGATGCAAGAGAGAAGAATTGGAACCATACGATACGACGCTGAGTCCTGTCTGATATGTATGTATGAGACCTGGGACTAACAATGAGGTAAGCTTGGCCTGGGTTGGATGTTAGGTATGGAAAGATAGCCTGGTTCCTTTTGGATCGAATGGCGGAGAGCGATTCACGTCGAGCTGATTCGAGTAGAGTAGAGTAGAGTAGAGTACGGAGTAGAGCCTGACGTGAAAGTATCAGGTTCTCCACAGCGGTTGATATCGAGGACGTCTCAGACTCTCAATAGTGGTGGTAGATTTATCAAACCAACATGCGCCACAATGATACCGATCGATCAAATAGAAGCGGAGCCAAATCGTTGAACGGGCAATGGATGGATGCAGCACAGCACAGCACAGCACAGCTTTGTTTATATCGTAAGGTAGAAAGAAGGTCAAAGGAGGCGAAAGGAGGTCAGAATGCAGTATCAATTCAGCTGGGTTGGTCAAGAGCATACATAACATGTGAGAATCATAGCCATCCGGTACCTGATGATGGCAAAAATGGATGCAACATCTATGTGAACTGCTGGGTAACATTTCCACTTTATTGTGGTTCAAAGTCAAGCATTCAATCCCATCACCAGCTACAAGAATCAGTCCATTACCGCATTCAGAGTCACTCATACAGAACCAAGTAAATAAACAATGATGGGATTCATGGGAACTCCGGGAGGAAAGTAGGACGTGATCGAAAGACATTTCAATCCATTGGTGAGAAGAGGACCAGTAGAAAGCTTCAAACTGAGTCCCATCAAAGACTCCGAGTGCATGAGACCACCACGTTCTGCTGCACGCTTGGGTAACTTGGATGTCACTACTGTACTGTACTGTACTGCAATGGAAAGGTTATTCCAGACTAGGTTATTCCAAGCATCAGAAGCTACGAGTAATCGACGTATAATTCAATCATCCTCTTCACCTCTTCGCCCCTTCTCCTCTTCTCCTTTACCGCTGATATAATCATGCTTGCTTGATCGATAGATAGTGGAGGTACCTAGGTAACCTCAAATAACACATCCCAACTCCAACTCTAACTCTAACTGACTGCAACAGAAAAGATGAAGGGGGAGGAAGGGGGTAAGGGGGGGGGGTAATAGCTAACGTCAGAATATATACCGGATAAAGGCAGGCACCAAAATCACTGTCAGCACACCCTTCTATCACTTTTGCATCCCCCTGAATAGATCAAATGGAACGTCGCCTGCACCAAGACCAATTTTGATTTTTTTAATGATTTTTCTCCCTCTGTGCTACATCTAGCAGCACTGGCATATATCATAATTCATAATCTATCAGTTTTGTATGGTCCATCTTTGCCTCCCTTTCTTGCTAGGTGAGAGAGATACTGTATTGTATTGTCAGCGTTTCCAAATCCAAAGGTACAGAACTGTTCCTGAACCGAGACCTCAGACCTCCAGGTTATAAATTGCATGTAGTGTAAGATTAACTAGTCATCCATCACCTGCAAACCCCCATGCTGTACAGTGTGCATGGTACAGAGGACTCCGTAAAGCACAATAAAAGTATTCAAAGTACAAATTATCTCTCTTCTTCTTCCTCCTTCCATCCATAAAACACTTCTTCTGGAATCTCATGCATATACTTTTAGGTGCCTCAAGCATTATTACGGTAGTTTTGGCAGGTTCTTGACGACAATTGATAATCTTCCTTCCCTCTTGTCTCCACTGATTGATCACTCGTACACTAGGAAACAGAGAAGTATCCGAGAACTTCACCTCGAAAGGCTCAAAGAGACTCAAGACTCAAGAGTCAAGAGAGAGAGTTCAAAGCTAAACCTCTTCACGTTTATCAAATACAGTACACATCCTATCATGATTCACGCCTATCAGGATCTCCCAAGGATTCCACTTTCAAAACAATCAACAATATACGGAGTATGTACCGCCTTTGGCGACAGATCTCCCGCACATCAAAGGCACATACATGGTGAACTAAGCCAGGGCAATCGCGGGTTTAAATTGTCACCAAAATGGGGTCGCAGAACTCATGACCATACTCGAGTATTCAAGGACACTTAGGTCCGCCTATCATGTCGTCCGCTGCAAAACCGAAGTCGCCATCATCCTAGTAGATACATCTCTTCTGCTTACATTATTATGAATTTTGAAAAGTCCGATGGTGCTCTTGCAGTAAGAATGCAGATGCGAAGAACTTCCTTGTCATGTATCGGCTGCTCGCCATCCAATCTGAATGACTTCTCATGGGCTTTTGCTTCGGCCAACGAGTATCATTCGTCTTGACTCTTGACTAAGTTGATTCGCTTTACCCCTCAGTTCAACAATCCCGACGAATGCTCCTTGTGAACGGACCTCTTCATTCATCCTCCGTACATGCCAAAGATATAATTCAGGAAAATGGGGCACTTTATCTTTTGAGATCAAACAATATCTTTGAAACTCATCAAAGTTCCCAATTCAAATACAAAAAGTATGAAGGCCAATCGGACTTGCTAGGCTCTACCTTACTAGGAAATCATGAGATGAAGAAGAGATGATTTGGGTTTCACTCAATTGCCGAGACCATCTGAACTTTTTGTGCAAGCTCTTCCCGCTATGAAGGGAGGGAGAAGGTCATTTTGACAGCGGACATCCCGCCGCTGGTGGAAAGGGTTAAGATCATTTCGGGGATGACGGATAAAAAAGAGGCGATCCATATCTACCAATCCTTCAAAACAATGTAAGGTTACTCCGTACGGAACTTACAGGAAGTATACCTTTCGCCATCGATATCTTCGTAGAATCCTCGAATCCTCGAATCCTCGAATCCTCCAATCCTGGAACATAATGCTAAGCTTGAGCTAACTCCAGATTTCGGCTCCTGTTTTATTTTTTTCATATAACTGTACAAGTAATGGATAATAATGAATACGAAAGGTAACCATTTGGGTCAATCCCTTCCTCTGGCACCACGTATTCAATATTTGCAGCGTTCATGGCCTCTCGTTAGACCACAACAATCGCCTAATCAAGCGAAACTTCGGGTTTTGGGGCCACTATCAGGCCTTTCCGTAGGTGGTGGTAGGTATATCTCATATGTGTACAAGTTTCTCATCCAGTAAGTACAATTTCGATCTATAGCCACTACAGTATTATTACTTCATTTAGACAACACATCAGCATCAATCAGCTCACGAAACTTGGATTCCTTGGATTTTACAATGAGATCCTTCATCACTAATCATCCGAGTAGTCAAGTCACTCCACAGGTCCATCGCTATCATGGAAATCTCTATTGTGTTTATTCTCAACCGCGAATACCAAAATATGACGATTCACGCACTGCTGAGTATCATGAGTTAAGTGTTGAATCTCGATATATCTCTTGGATCGACACCAGCTGGACCGGTCTAATGTTTCATGGACTCATCGTTGATTCGGTAACACTGGTTGGTCTTTGGTTTGATATCCCACCTCACTACTCCTACTCAGATCACGTCCACCTTTTTTTATTCTCCTGGACTCCACTTCCAAGTAGTTAAGAAGACATTTTTCAAGTCTAGGAACCCAAGTATTCGATTGCGTCAAACGCGCAGGAAAAAAGAAATATACTTTCATAACATCCCACTCCCATATCCCCACCCACGTCTATTTCAAGACCCCAGGAGCCCGTCACGAGTCTTTTGAAAATTACCCCTCATGTTCATGATGAAGCAGATTATTCTGTGATCTTTATGTGACTCAGACACAGACACAGACTCAGACTCAGACTCGACCCAGACTCAGACTCAGTACCTGATCATCATCATTAATATCATTTTACTTGAGATTCTCATGTACGTCATTCTCGAGGTCCTTTGTTGAGACGGCAAGTGCATGATCGTCGATTTGTCTAGATGTTGCGGTAAGCTCATTTCCTTGACCTTGCCTGGCTTGCCTAGTCGTGCGGCGGGGGACGTCTAAAAGTTACCCTCGTACCGAGCAACTGATGGCGGGGCAAGACTGTTGAAGCTGAGGGGTTCCAGTTATCTTAATATCTATAGACTTTTTACAATTGATCTCTTAGTAAAGTAAGGATACATACAATCCTACTACAAAGATGTATCTATTCTTGTTCTTTCCAAACCCCTCTTGTCAAATCTTCATTTCGAGAAGGCTGCAGGAAATGACCCCGCCGGTTTGCTTGTTTCATTCTTTTCTGGAACATACATCATGTACGTTCAATAAGCCACTCCGAAGCAGCTGAAAAACAAAACCCCCAGCCCTTGCTTAATCTTGCTCAACGTTTATTACCCCCATCTCACAAGCCGGGCGTAAAGCCAATCTGATCCGTATCCTCATCAAGACAGCGCTTAATATTAGAAGATCAAAACTTATCCCAATGAAAGCCATTCTCACTCAAAATCAACAAATACAATGTTGGTACTCATCGTCGATTAAATCACGAGGCAACAATTGGAATCATATCTTTTCTTCATTATCTCTTCTCTCGAGTCTCTGTTATCATTTCTTTTTTTCATACTTCTCTGCGTTTTTGATGCAAGGGATCTATTGTCTTGATACGAACAATGGCACGATACAAAAGGTATGCTGCAGTGTATCTGACATTCTCCGCGTTTGTGTTGCACAACATCATGAACTATATCTGCCTGCATGTACAACAAGGTTTGGTGTAACGGCTATACCTCCTCCACATTCCAGTCTAAGACGGGGTTATTGTTATCCTTGAGCCTCATCTTTTCATGGACCTCCAATAATACACATTGCGGTATTTTCTGCTGTGAACACAATCACACACATTGTTACACTTTACTTGATGATAATCAACCTCAGCGCTTAGGCAGCCTGATATGAATGTGGCGTCCAGAACACAAGCCTAGCTGCTGTGATGATAGGTTTTGGGGGAAAGCCCATCTTGTGAATCCCAGCCCGAAAGAACTCATTCTCTTGGTATTGATCTCAGCATATGTCTGGCGTGAGATTGTTGGGAATACTATCCGATCGTGTAAAGTTTCTCAAGCTATCACTTGAGCCTTGTGGGATAAAAATGAATGTATCTTGAGAAACATCTCATTGAATTGGAATGGGGAAATATCAAAGTAAGCACATGATGACGCATGATGTTCGTGTGTACGACATATCATCTTAGTCAACACGGCCGAATTTCTTGATAACTTGACAAGAGAGTAGGCTATCAGAGACAGGAAAACACGATTGATAACTTCAGATTCAGTGATCCTCCTAGGGAATCAGGTATCTTTTACATGAAGAAAAACAGCCTTGACCTGAGGCGCTTATGCTCATGTTGAACAACGGCGCAGCACGGGATGAGTTTGACGCGAGCACGCTCAAAAGGTACCAAGAATCCAACTACACAATGTCAGCTCGTGCGGTCACGTGCAATGGCACTTTATCAAGCGTTTGTATAGCCGCGCCGCAAAAATATGATGAAATAACAACTCGCTGCCACAATGTCCAGGCTATCGAATAAGTCATAGCATTTGTATTCTGAGGACATATCGAATTTTACTGGACGTATGACTTGTATTTTGATGTTAGCTCTGTTTGTATTGCCTTGACCTGGTGGACTTACCCTTCCAAGACTAGTGAATCATAGATCAACGTCCAAGATCATTTCATGATTCACAATGGACAAACTTGAAGGAGACATGACTCACATGAGTCGAGGCGGGGGAACCCTTCAAAACGTGCCCCACTTTGGAAAAATCTCTGCAACTTTCCTTTTCGCCTCTCCCCACTTCACTTTATACCAATAATTAATGTCCGCCATTATATCAAAATCATACAACAAAACATCCGGCATGGTGTAGTGGCTAGCATTTCGCCTCTCAGTCGAAGCTTTCAAGCTCACTCAAGTCGCGGGAGACCGGGGTTCAATTCCCCGTACCGGAATCCTTTTTTGCTTTTTTCGGAGGGGGAGGGGTGTGAGCGGTCTGGATTTTTTGATGTCATTTTTGGGTGATCCTGGGGCATATTTTTGGTGGCAATGGTGGGTGGTTGGTCGTCACCACCCGTGCGTATTTCATCGGATCGGAGCGCCTGCTTGGCGGATCTCAATCTGCGACATGCATTTCTGTTTTCTCTTTCCTTTTTTTTCCTCTAAGGCCCAGGGGGTGCAACGTTTTGTGGGGGATGGCGAGGCCCTTGAGGAAAGGGGGTGGGTGGCGACAAGCGATTTCTTGGCGGCAGATCTGGATCCCTCGATGCGTGAGATGATGATGGTACGCCGTAGAGAATGATGTTGGCGTGCGGTGCGTACGAATATTGTGGGTTGGGGTATTCATATCTCTGTTCTCCGCGGGTCTTGGGGGCGAGGAAGCATGTTGAGGATTTGGGGACTGGAGGCTGAGGCGGAGGCGGAGGCTCTGGGATACATGCATATGTTGCTACGTCGGGGGTTGGTAGGTGGGCGCTGGGAGTTTTGGGGACTTTCTTGGGGGGAGGGGATGTACACTGTACAATAAGATTGGTGAGGTGGTTTGAGGGTCAGGAGGGTATGTATGTAGGTAGGTGTTCTTATAGGCACGCAATATAAATAGGGGGATACCTAGATCATCATCATCATCAAAATACCAATCACCTTCGCCGCTCTCATCCAATGTCACGGTGCATTCGAAACATCTATAGATAGAAATGACGGGAACAGCTGGGCACTGCAAATTAAAGCCATTACACAAGGCAACATGAGAGGATCGCAGAGTGCACCTAACGAGTGGAGTTTTCCACGCATGCGGCAGGACCTTGCAACAAAGGGGGATTCTCAGCATCCCACGCTTACATCCAAGTGGACTGGCCACGGGAATACCTTTCTGGCACCAGTGCCATTGCTCGTCGGCACAAGTTTGGGGAACGGCAGGGCAGATCTGGACAGTTTGCGACTATCATCGCGCACATTACCCAGGGCATCTCGATGATGTTTCCATTGTGGGTACACCTTCACTCACAGGTCCATACCAACCACCCTAATCTAACCTGCTCGATGACGAAAGCTCCTCTGCGAACTCCAAACCCCATGGACAGGATGCTCATATGCTTGTGGCGAACGCCCCCGTCCGTCCCAACCCGCAATCATATCCACCCACACCTACACCCAATCATGGTCAACACTCACCATGTTCCGTCTCACCACCCCCCAACACACCACCACAGTTCCCTCCCCTAGTATCCTCCCCGCCGCCGCCGCCCTCCTCACACCCATCTAGAGCTCCCCCAGCCCACATCCATCACATCCATCACATCCCAACACGGCACGTTCCAGCCCAGCTCCACATATACATCTCTCGCATCCAGATCCCCAACTCAAGCACCAAGCACCAAGCACCCCACTCACGAAAACCCATGCAACGCACTTCCACCCTCCACAGCAGCCACCTCTATAGATCCCACCATGGCCAGCGACGCGCCGCGCCGCGAATTCTCGCATGGATACCGACTTGCGCCCGTTACTCTTCAACCCCGACTTTCCCATCCCTGTGGAGTTATCTACCATGCGGCGTCGACGCGGGGGGATGGAGGATATTCTTGGGCTTGGCCTTGGCCTTGGGCTTGGCCATGGATGTGCATTCGCATTCCCATTTCCAACCCCCCGAATCCCGCTCCCGCCCGATTCTCAACGACCCACACTCTAGGAATTTTTTCACAGGCCCGGGGGTGCGGGGATCGCGTTCGTTCGCTCGCTCGCTCGCGAGGTGCGAGGGCGTTGATGCGGGTAGTGTATCCAGGGTGCCGAGTTGATATTTTGCGGGGGGCGGTGTCTGTTCGCGGGGAGAGGGGACGGTATGCGGGGTCGACCCTATTTTGATCTTCACTCGTGGGACAGAACTGCCTTTTCATACTCACGCGGACATTCCAAGTCAACAATTCTCGTAGACGCGGTTGCAAATTTCACCTTTCCATTATTTCTTTCGGCTTTTCAATATTCGATAGCTACAACAAACGGGACCGGCTTCTATTAAAAAGACCTCCATTTCACTGCAAGGCCAACGTCTTTGCCAAAGGTCATACTAGGCAGGCTTTCCAACTCATTCCCAAGAGCTATTGGAGACATGGCAGTATTCAACAGCAGATCGTGGAACTGTTAGCCAATATTGAGAACATGAGCCTTCGCGACAATGTTTGAGACTTAGAACCTTTGAACATTAAAGTGCCAACATGTCCATGTTGCAACAATAGGGCGTGGAACATTGTCGACGCCATTCACCATGCCTTTATCTCTTCACCCTCCATTGAATATGGTTCAATTATTTAGAAATTAAAAGTACATGGCGACCCAGTATAGTAAAAAGTACAAGAAAATAACCCAATCCACTAGGATCAGGGGAGCATTGGTGGAGGTCAAGACTGAGCTCAACATTTCAAAATGGTACAGTACCAAGGAACAACGCAAGCGAACAAGCAATATGACAATTGGAGAGAGTGGTTTATATAGTAGTCCAAGCAATGGAGCTGTAGTTCAAGAATGGCATTGATTCATAATTCCAGCATTCTATCCCGAGGTTGTAACATGTCTTGTTACCCAAATTTTATTGTCTACCAATGGGCTATCATCTGATTCAGCGTATTGGTCATGGCCAAAGTTATGTCCTTCTCTTCCACGATGAATGTATGCTGTTGACAGCTTTTGAAGTTTGAACGAGGGGCCCGGTTTGTTTTTGGGTTGACTTGTTTGCTTTTGGTTACGCAGATGAGCATTTGAGAATTTGCTCGCCGTAGCTGATGCATTGATCGATGAGGATAGCCAATCATTTATAGTTTTTGGAAGCTTGAAATATGTTTTGAGGATGGGCCTGAAAGTCGGAACGCAGGCTCCGAGGATAGCGCTTCCTTCCTCAATCATCAACCATTCGTTCGCTGTAGAAAAACCGGTAACTGTATTGATGTTAGTGGAACGTAGGTAGAAAGAAGGCTGGGTTCCTTACGATGTTCTGGATCATGTGGTTGGTAAGAGTATACTATCCTTAAGATGCATGTCACGATGACGCTATATGCTAGTCAATATGAAGGTAAAGTAGACATTTGGAATAGTCGATTAACTTACAATCCACCGAACCAGAACACCAAAAAGAGTAGAACTTTCTTGCGCACAGGTACATGTAAATCTCTGATGACAAAGAAGGGTAGGGCGAGAATAACGACGTCCAAGAGTGCATTTGGTAGTTCGAAGATGAGAACAATCTCTCCGTATGAAACACAACGTGTAGCGGGTTGGATTCTAAGCGCTATATCATACGCAGCTTTGATAGGTGTACATCCGAATACCGTCAGGCATACAGCAACGATAAACCATGCTATGCACAAAGCCATTGTAATGGTCACACATCGAATGAGATTTGGATTTGTTATGAACAGAGAGTGATACATGCATAGAATCGAGATCTTGACGGCGGTGATAACGAATGGAAAGTGTATAGTGCCAATCCATAATAACTATGGAAGGATCAGCTCAGTATCGCCAGGTAAGAGAAGCAAACATGAAAATACTACCTTGACCATGTTCAATCGACTATGTGGATCCATAACTAGGAATGGCTCTAGTGTGCCTGATATCTTCACAACGTCTGTTCGCAGCATTAGGAAAAATCGTTGGCCTCTACGACGGTATGTACTCACCGCAAATGATCAAAACGCAGTGCGAAGCATACATCAAGTAAGCTGCAAGAATCCACCAATCATCAATGCGGATTAGTCTCCCGGTTATGGTTGTACTTCTTGTTTGAATTCTGGAGACGGCACGCAGAATGAGAGCAATCGTGTCTATGACCAAGAACGAAATGGCCACCACCAAAGTGGTCACTCCATCTGGCAGGAGCGAAACCATGGTTAAAGATAATTGTTGTAAAGACAAGCAAGACTGTAATGGTAAAGGTATAACATATAAACATGGAGGGGCCTACATGGCGTAAATTAAATCATGAAGACTCTGCTCCTGAAAACCCCAAGTGAATATTACAAACCACATGAGCAGTCCAAGGGACAAAAGGGGGACGATAAGTAGTATGATTCAAGGGATCTGAACTACCCCTCATAATCTCGGATGAATCATGATAAGAAGTGTGTTGTTAGATCAATAATGCATATTCGCGGCGCAAGGTCCCAGCAAAACGGTATATCAACAGTCTTCCCCAACAAGACCACTTGAAAGGTCCACGGGTACGCCACATAAAGCTTAAACTCCATTGATAGCAATCTGGAGAGTACCATTCATATCTAGATGTGACTATTCACCAAATGTTGGTGATAGATGCAGGTACAAAAAAAAGCCGAGCGCCCATTGTATGAATGGCATGATTCTACCGGAGGTATCAAGCAAAAATGTGCCTTGCGCATTATTGATTGAAAAGTTGCGTGGCGGATCAGAATCGAGGCATCCCGAGATTAAATCGATTATTAAATTTGCCATCTGGAGTTGCCTCGAGTCTTCAGCCAACATCGATCCAACAGCACAGCATTCAAAGGGGGTTTGGACTCGACCACTCGGCTTCACCCATCCGTAGTCTCATTACCGCAGGAGCGTCTCGTGCCGTGCCGTGCTTACTTGCAACTACACGCTTGAATGTAAGATCTGACCTGGGATATGTGAAGACCGTCTGCGATGGAATGAATATATATATGTATGGATGTACACGTAGTCAGATTCGCAGGATAAAATTGCCCAGGTGATGATAAAAGCTCAGAGTGTAGACGAGAAAAGTGGACGAAAGACCGAAGATCTGTGCGTTAGAACTAATGTGGCTCAAGGGGAAAAGGTATCCAACCAATCCGTCTCGAAGCCACATACAGCCACACTACAATGAAAGGATGACCACCAGTCGCCGAGAGAAGAGACGTTAATATTATTCGAGAGGCGTTCACACCCGCTATCTATGTAACTATGTACCTTCATGAAGATATCAAAAATGCAACCCAACACCCCAATCTCAATGCGTGATACTTTTCCTCAACACCTTCGAAATGCTAATAAACCCCGCGAACTCCTCGCCGCTATGTCGCTAAACCAAGACAAACCAGACTAGATCCTCTCACTCTCAACCCTCTAATTTTCCTTTGGTTTTCTCGCCATCTCTCATAGCATCATCCGACTCGCTCTCCCCTTGAAGATTTAGCCTCCTCGCTTCCCGTTCCTCCATATCCTCCACTCTTTGCTCCGCCTCGTCTTCATTCGTAGAACTTCCCCTCATCTCCGCCAAAACACGTGCTGCTTCTGCCGCAAACTTGCATTTCATCCGGACAGGCTCTCCGTACTTGTAAAAGAGATATGGAAATGGTACGCAGGCCAGTGCGAGAAAAGCCGGGATGGAACTTGCCCAATGGATGCCTAGGCTCTTGTACATGTCTACCCACACCGTTAGCTATGCTTGATGGACCAATCTGAAAGGCGGAAAGATGCAGAGGAGACTGACAAGTAGTGAAGAGGGGAAACGCCGCACCGAACAAGGAGCGAAGCACACTGTTGGCTGCTAAAACGGACGCGGCGTAAAGTACATATGAATCAATAAGATAATTCATGATGCTCAGAAATACCAAGACCATACCAAAGCCAAACGGGGCAGTCGCTATGATACTAACGATCCAATGAACGCTCGGAGAATTGGTCCATGCAAACCAAAAGAGTCCGACTGGTAAGCAGATACTGCCAATGATGGCAGTTGGGAGACGAGCTTCCGGTGGAGCGGCATTGTTGTGCCGGGCGGCTGTAGCGTTATATCGTTTATTGTCCCACAAGGAATAGAGAACCGCGAACATCATTCCCACAGCGACACCGCAGAAAGCCAAGCCTCCAATGCCAGCACTCCATCCGCGTTCAACTTGGTAGACGATGGGGAATGCTCCAAACATCATGTACAAAGTTCCGTATATGATTGCCATGTACAAACTCAACAAAAAGACGATCGGCTCCGTAAATAACAAGATCCAAGGTCTCGAGAGTGCGGTCTTGAACTCGGAAGATAAAGACTTCGAGCCATAGTCAACTTCTATCTTGGACTTGTACACCTTACCGGTCATGGAGGACATCTTGTTGGCTCGTCGACGAAGGATGACTGGGGAATACGTCTCCGGGATAGTGAGGCCACCAATTATCCAGAGTGCTCCAGTAAAAAATGGCCATGAGGCCCCTGTGTACAATATTAAAACCTGACGTGAATGATTAGAAAAGACAGGACAACTTACTCAACCCATCTCCAACCCTCCGTTTCTCCCAGAAACCCTCCCACAATCGGACCAATGGCGGGACCTAAAAATGGCGCTGCAGCAAAAACGCTCATCGCAACTCCTCGGTGCGAAGCAGAGAACATATCCGCAATAACGCCGCCCGCATTGGTAAGCGGTGAACTACCAAACGCCCCAGCAAAAAACCTCATGATCAATAGAGTTTGTATATTTTGTGCCCCAGCGGCCCCCGCATTGAACGCAGTAAGCATAGCATACGTACCGATAAAGAGGACTTGACGACCATACAGCTCGGACAGCGGAGCCCACAGAAGCGGACCGATCGCAAAACCCAAGACGAAAAGCGAGACTCCCAACGTCACGACTTCCGTCCCAACGTTGAACATTTCGAGAATCTCATCCACGCCCCCAGTGTATGCGGACGATACAAACGAGACGGCCAAGGTGGCCTATGCGAACGATTAGTTTGCGGAGAGCTAAGGTGTGTCGTGCCCTCGTTCGAATTCGTCGTTACACAGTCTAAACCTCGGGGAATAATAACCGAAACCTTAATAAAAAAGGGGGACAGCTTACAAAAGCGAGCAGGATGGTGATGGTCCATTTCTTCCACATGGTGAAATTCATCGGATTCCTGCGATCATCGGGAATAAACTCCACCACATAGGGATCCCGTTCTGTGCCCGAGCCCTTGTAAGGGTAATCGAGGACCTCTGGCGTGACGTGTACCTGATCGAAGACCAATTCCCAATGCCTTGCCCTTTTCCTAGCCGTTTTCTGTCCTTCCACATCGCGTTCCATATCCATTGCTGTCGAAGAACCAGAATCCGAAGTTCGAACCATGGTGTGTCGTCGAGGATGGATCCGACTTGGGGTAAATATATCCCTGTCACAGTCGATACTGAACACCGAATGCGTGGTTGAATGTGCTCAACAGGGTGCGGCGCACAGCATAGATTATATATCGCTTGCAATATCACCAAAAGAGGACAGCACCCCAAAAATCATCACACCTTGACTCATCGAGGCCGTTGATTGATCATCCGGCTCAGGGACCTGTCACCATTTATGCGATTTATGCTGGGTAAAATTCGCGTTATGCATCATTATGCACTGCATCTGTCGAACCGATGGCATATTCGGGGTAAACAGCTCCCGGTATGTCACGGGCAACACGCCTTTTTAGTGGACCAGAGGCAGACTAGCGACCTTAGCCTGGATTAATGCAAATGCGGGTGTGAAGAAAACAGCACATTGACCATTGGATTGCAGCTCTGAACGGGCTAAATATCCGGGCTTTGGCTCCAAAATTCCCGCTGAGGGAAGGCTTGTTTTGTAACCCCGTAGACTGATCGATGATGGTCTAAGAGATGCCGACATAACCGGATGGCGCTTGGCATTAACGGATATAATTATTATCGCCATGGCAGCTCCTCCTTGAAGTATCGAATCACGCTTCAATCGATTCCAGTAGTGTATGTCTCTATGATGCATTGCAATCCGAATCTTTCTCTACTCCGCATAAAATCAGGCTTGGAGAGTAGCCATCTCAGCAGCCAAACATGCCTGCGCCACATGAAATCTGGATTCTCTGCATTTCGAATAATTGAAGGTGATTTTCTTTTCTTTTTGCAGGTACTAGTAGTAAATCATCAAGTAGAATAAAAAACAGATTGTCAGTAAACAATTATGCTCTAACAAGTATATATAGTCTAACAAAGCTGAGTAGGTACCAACAAGTTAGTCGTGCCCGGAATCCACAAGCGAGGAGACACTCAACGTTGCCGAAGGGGAAGTTCTAGCCCTGATCTTCTTGAAGGGGACGATAAAATTACCCAAAGCTTAAATAGAATATCTGTGATTCTATTGGTAGGCAAGCTTTGTATGAGTGGTGTTGAAATACCCATTCCCGTTACAATTGGTCGGTCAGTAACTCCAAGGTAGATGATGGAAGTCAAGGTGATGGAGTCGAAAATCCCAAGGGTCAAGTTTCAAATGAATCATCATCTGTCGATCGCATTACCATACAAATCTAGGTACGGGATTGATGCATGATGCGGAGGCTGCCATACCACCTTCACCAATATAGGAAGGTGCGAGAGAGGGTAAGGGAGAAATATGAGGGTCTGCTTCTGATCTCCGTTCTTGCCCTTTCCGTCTCCCCATCTCTATTCTATCTCCACGATATCTCGCATCCTCACTGTCTCTTTTCCGGATACTACTGCTCACTATAGTCCCTCACGCATTACCAGATATCCAGCTCTTGACGTTGAACCACTCTAGCTAAGGCTGCGTGATCCACTCCTCACAAGACCCCTTACTCAAATTCCCCATTCTCCTTGAGCAAAAAGACTTCGATGCAGAGTCCAACACTTCACTCCGCTCCACTCCGTCCTATCCGCACCCCCACCCAAACATCCCAGATATACATCCTCAACATCCACATCTATAAAACCGCACACGGCGGACACCAAAATCCACCACGGCACTCACCATCCACTCAACACACACACACAGACAATACCGCGTCAAAACCACAAAAGCAGACTACAAACCCACACAAAATTTTCAATCATCATCAGTTATTGTCTCCCTACCCTACCTACATTTCCCTTCCGCCCACCTACCCCCTAAATCCATCTACCTACCTACCTACCCACCCACCCACACGAGCGAGCGAGCAAGTAAATAAATCGACATTCAAAATTGTCCTCTCCCCATTCCTTTCCTCCTCCTCCCCCCATGAAATCTACCCAACCCAACCCAATCCACCCAGTCCCAACCCACCGCACCTACTCTACAAGTGCATTCCAGCCCAGCCCAACCCAACAAAACCATCTCCCCCCTCCTCCCTTTTCACCTTCCCTTCCAAACATGCTTTGCTATTCAAAACGAAGATTGAAAAAGTCAAAAGATATCAAAACGCCAAATATACTGGATGCGCTGGCTTCCCTTCCATCCATCCGTCCATCCGTCCATCCGTCCATCCATCCATCCATCCATCCATCCATCCATCATATAACAAGAATATGATATGAGAGACCCCTTAACGCAATGCAATGAAGATTTTCTGAAACTGAGTTTGAAACTGAATGACGATAATGACGATAATGACGATAACGATAACGATAACGATAACGATGATGATGGTACATATTACAAGAGCGTTCCCATATTTGTTCCTCCCCTCCATCGGCATAGGTATTACCCCCGCCCCGCCCCACTCCGCCTGCGGTCCTGTTCTCCCAGATGAATGGCCGAATCGCTATGACTACAGATACACTTCATAAACGGAGTGTGATGATTGATGATTCGACTAATTTCTTGATTCAGCAGCGCCGAAACTGTCAAGTGTCAAAACTTCCACCGCCACTATTCCCAATGATACTCTTCATCGTGTTATTGTCTATCGGCACTCGCGCCATTAACCTTCTGATCAATACCCTCGGTCTCCTTCGATCTTCCATGCGAAATCAGTCTCCATCTCCATTTTCATAGCCTCTTCATTTTCCCTCATTAGATCTTCTTCCTGCATCCTTAACTCTCTTTCCTCTTCTGTTTCTTCCTTTACTTCTACCTCACGTTTACTATCACCATCACCATCACCATCACCATTGCCATTGCCATTGCCATTGCAATTGCCCATCTCGAGATCTCCTGATCCAGACATAGGCATATCTTCAGCAGGCGGCGGCGGAGGAGGCGGCGGCGGTGTAGACGAATCAACTAGATTTTCGCCCTCAGCACCATCTTCCTTCACCCTCTTATTTTCTGACGGACTTTCCTCATCCTCGGCATTATCTCTCTTCCTCTTTAACAATTCCATCTCAAGTTGCCCACTAGGTGAAGCAGTTGGACTGGGTACATCGACCTCCACATCTTCATCATCAACCGCATCTGGACTACTACTTATAGTTGTATTTTCCGGTTTCGATTCCTTGCCGTCTGTCCCGTTCTCATTAGCTTTGGCCTGCCCTTCACGCCTTTTTCTCTCGGCTCTCTTTCTATCCATTTCTTTTTTCTTTTCAACTGCCTTTTCAAAATAATCCCGCACATATTTCCTAACTTTCTTTTCTTGTTTCTCGGATATCTTTGTAGGGTCTTCAACGCGATTGTTTTTGAAATCAGATGCCACAAGCTTTTTACCAACCTCCTTGGCGAATTTCTTCAGGTCATCTTTGGGAAGCTTGGAGGAGAACTTTTGCATGACGTGTTTGATATGAGGGAAGAGCTATAAGGTAGAGATCAGTAAAAGGAGAATGAAAGTATGAGGGAATGGACATCTGTAGGACAAACAATAGTACATACGGTATTTTCATAAAGTTTCATCTGCTTCTCCAAAGGCAATGAACGCCATTTTTCAGTGGGCTTTTTCTTTTCTTTCGGTGTACCCTCGGCGGAATTAGTGGAAACAACTGGAGTTGTAGATGGTTCTTTTGTGATGCTATCAATAATATCCTGAAGGGCTTTTTGTGTCTGCACACTCTTGGGAGCAGCTTTGGGTGGTGGCAGTGGTGGGACCGCTCCCGCAGGCATGAACGGTCTCTCCCACGTTGTTTGTCCAGTCTTACTATAATAATAAGCGTTTCCATTTTGGTCCATCGCCGTAAACCATCCAGGGGGCAATACGTTGAAATTGATGCGCCGAGGTATAGATCGATTGGGTTGAAGTTGGCGTTGCGCTGAGGTATAACACTTCGGGGGCCTGTAGGGGCAACAATAACTGGAGAAGGAGACTGTGTAACTCTCTCTGCTTGTTCTGGACGTCTTTCGAATACTTGTGCAATGAGGGTTGGAGCTCTTCTCGGAATTCGGTAAGCAAACTCCAATTTGCTCCATTCTTCTAATAATCTATTCGCCTCGAAAGCAACATCTTCATGCTCAGAAGATTGGAAGTCTTTCAAAACTGCTTCGATATTGGAATCCACAATCTTGTTTCGAGTCAGTCGTGGAAACTTGTAAAGAATGTCGAATACTTGAAGGACCACATTGTTATCTTCCTTCCAAAGTATTCAACGTAGTACGAAGGATTTGATAGCCGTGCATTTGTATGACTCTATTTCGAACTCTATCATCTTCGCAACGTTGTATTCGACCAAGTAACTTGACGGCAATCCATTTCTCCTTGCATTGCATCAGGGTTGCCATAACCTTCCGTACTCCACTCTCGTCGAGACCCTTTGGTTGAACATTATTAACATATTCTTCATCATCCTCACCCGTCTTCTTCTTCCGAGGTTTTTTAGCGACAGCGGTATCCCAACCATCACCATCATCAATACCAAGAGCTTCAATGGTAGCATGAGAAAGTTTGGTAGCACGCTCTGTTTGAGTCTTGCCTCCGATGAAGCCAGTACAATTCGGTTCTGCGCAGTAACAAGGTTGAGGGTCGGCACCATATCGGTCAACATTATAATTGAAGACCAACTCTTCTCCGGCTTTAATTGCACGCTCGGCAAAAATGCCCATGCGCAACTTTTCTCCGACCACCCACTTATCCACATAACAATTCGGATTACAGGAGTGGTTGCAAAATCGGCCTAGATTTCCTTTTTTCGTTGCATCCACGAATTCATGTTTCGTAAGAGACATGAAATAGAAATGTTTGATTCCTTCCTGATCATATTGAATTGTACGTTTTCGAAAGGTTGGTTCATTGATAACTTCACCGATATACTCGAAAATGAAATCATCCGGATGTAGATCAGTGTTTGCTCGTAACCCGTAACCCTTTTTATCCGTCTTGATCACCGAAACTTGGGCATACTGTCTTCGTTGGAAGCGTTGGTTTTTGACAATCCACACCACAGTTGCAATCTTTGTGACCTCCGCCACATTCCATTTTCGTCAATCGATTAATACAGTCTGAATCCTCTCCGCAGGCATGATTCTTCCCGTCGCCTGATTAAATGTGTCAGCCAAGGTTGCCAGCTTGCGACTGATGGCAGCTGAAATGAAGAAAATCCTTGAAGTGTATTTGTAGACTTACTATATTCCTCGGGCAATCACAATCCAATGCATCGTGATCTGAAGCTCCCATATGCTTAGCTCCATAAATACAATCTTTAATTACCTGAAAAACTGAAGCAGCCTCTTCTGTAGCATCTGGAAGATCGTTGAAGAGAGGAGGTGGCCGAGGAATTACTTTTTGTGATGATTTCCTTGATAGCTTTGGTGCTTTTCCAGGTTCGACAGTGACCGTGATATCACCGCCAATGGTCTCTTCATCCTCTGCATCTTCAGACGTGGGTGTTTGGCTGGTGCTTTGAGTTCTGGATGGAGTTTGAGAAGGAGAGTTTACAGGACCTGGCGTATTGGAGTGAGACCCCCTAATTTCTGTAGGAGTAGAAATATACCCATTTGTGCCGTTGGAAAAAATCTTGCGCCTCCATGCCCTGCTCAAGTTTCATTTCGCCGAGCGCAGCATTTACAGCTTCTGGCTGAACCTCCCGAGTATCGTCCGCCATCATGAATGTGTGGATGTTGTAGAGTTGTGTTGCGATTACTTTATTTTTGTGTGTTGGTGCGAAGGGGAAGCCGAGCTATGGATGTGTTCGATTCCGCCTTTTGTTCCTGTAGTGGCAGACGCGAAGCACCAGCGACTTTGAACAGAACGCACAACGTCGTTTTATCGATAGGAATACTTCTTGAACTTCCGTCACGTTCCAAGCAATTTATTCTTGTTTATTGCGCGCACACTTAAAAGTCAAAAGAGTTGTTGCGCCTGGATGGCAAGTCGCGAACCACTGGAGATGGCGAAATATTAGCTGGCGAGGTCGAAATTGTACCGCAGACTTAGATAAGGTCGAGTGCCTTTCGACAAGAACATAGAGCCGTCCTTTGCCACAGTGAATGGGTGTGGGCCGAAGAAGAGCTGTACGGGAGGATAAAATAGGATGGAAGCAATGTAATGGAAATGCGTCGGCTGAACCTCCAATTTCACCTCTGCAACATATTGCAAAGACCAGACTCTTATATTCCTCGAACCCAATGCTCACATATCACTGCTCACGTATTGAAAACGCTTTCAATCCCCCAAAGTCGTTGGTATTTGCTAATAATTGCTCTATGTAGGAGGACGAAGATACAAAATTGAGACGAGCTATTGCGCCCTCGGCTAACCTTAATTCCGCTACTTCTGAAGAACGCTGAAAAGCAAAATTATACTCTCCTATAACCTCAAACCCTGGCAGACGGTTGATAACTACTACAATCTGCCAGATGATTTCCAAGAATTGATCCCGCGCATTTCAATGCTTCCACGTATGGTTGTTTATACCTTACCAAATGTACACTGCCGCAAGAGCTTATCTGTTACGTTGGATGGCAAGTTGAGATGATGCCAAATCGTCAAAGCTTCCACCGAACTTGCACCAAAGATCGATCCTACACACTGGTTACCAGGAGGTATGTAAATATCGTATTTGCCTCGTATCTTCACCGAGACCTCTTCAAACGATCACCTCATACCACTCTTGCAGTGTTCAGCCTTCCATTGCCACTATCTGTAGTATAATATTGACGGTAGGTATCGTATCAGTCGAGTGCTTGAGTTGGCATGGATGCCCGGAAAGGGATTATTTTGATGATGGTATGTATCCATGACCCAAAGATGGCCGCAGCAGTATAGCATCAAATTGTTTGAATGCATATTTGATCATGCAATTGCGCATGTTCGATTCTTACTTTACCCCACAATGATCTCCGACATGAGGCTTGCAGTCATACCTCGGATGGAAGGAACATTAATTATCGCGGTTTCATGAATCATGGCATAATCGTGCCTGCAATTGTTTGTCAGTGATGTTCAAGAAAAAGAAAAGATATCAAATAACTGGTTGTCTTCATACCTAAGTGACTGAGTATCTAATGAGCTATTGACAGCGCATTCCTGCATGTATACAAGTCAACCCCCACAAAGAAGTCGGAATATATGTAGAGTATTACTTCCCTTGAAGAGATCCCAAAACCATTCCTTCGATGCCAATCGAATACATGATGATTGGAATCTTTGACACTTTTCATCCTAAGTTGAGATGATTCGTTTAAAGCAGGCAAGAGAAGAGAACGAGAGAGATGCACAGTAATCGGGTCGCATTTTTGGCCCGGAAGAATAACCAACCCAACGGCAAAAAGAACCTTGGAAAAGTCACATCAGAAATGATCGACCCCTCCAAAACCAATCAAAATCACACATCTCGAAGATTTCAAAGACAAAATCAAATGATTGTTGAGTTGAGCTGAGTTGAGTTGAGTAGAGAATACCTAGGAGATAGTGATATATTTTGAAGATTTAATAGTATAAGGCTTTGGAAGGTTGTGTATGACATGACATGTTGATGACCTCGGGAGAACGAGGTCGCAGATTTGACAGCCTTATCAAGACATTGTAGTGATAAAATGGTTGGGTTCTGCTTATTTTGATAGTTCCACCAAGTTATCCAAAGTTATAATTGGTGCTTGATAAAGTTCTCGTAAGCCAATCTCAAAGCAGGATTCGATCATTTCCAGGAAAGCTGCAAGGTCAGTTGATTGAACCAGAGTTGGGGGGGTTCCAAGGGTTATCCAGACATCCAATCGTAGGATATCAAAGTTTATTTCCCTTTGAATGTTTTTGATAGAGTCCAGTACACTTGAATGAAGTACGTATGAAACGATAACATCGGATATATACTTGCATTTTTTATGAGTTTTTTGGTTATTTTTTTGGATATTTCGGAAGAATTTCCTAGGGTTGTTGAAGGGGACAAGTTGAAGGGATCATGATAAGGGGAATTAACAAACAAGATATGATATCGGGTTCGGAATTGGAATCGGAATTGGAATCGGAATCGGAATCGGAATCGGAATGAGATGGATGCATTGTGGGAGGAGATGAAGATACAGTCAGTGGAGAGAGAGGAAGGGAGGAAGGAAGGAATGAGTGGATGGATGGATGAAGGCTTCGGAGAAGAAGAAGAAGAAGAAGAAGAAACGAGTATGATGTACCGATATTGTGGGCTGAGGGCTTTTACAATACCTACTAGGTACTAGTACCTAGTCCCTACCACCTGCATCTCCATCTCCATCTCCATCTCCCTACTCGAGTAGGTTGGTACGAATACAGACAGTCGGTACCGGCAGAACACACCTGGAGAGCAAAAGAGATAAATAGAGAGCTTCAAGAGATTTGACCGTCAGGTACTTCTAAGCAATAAGATTTCTTACTGTACTTAGTAATCTCCGAAGCTTCATTTATTACCCCCGTGGACCTTCTTACTCTTTTTGTTTTATTTATTGAACTTTTCGTTGTTATAAGAAAGAGCGAGCATACCCGTGGACCCGTGGACATCCATGGATACATTGATGGTTTGTTTATATTGATATGATTGTTTGTATATTAATATGTTTATTTATATGTTTATTTATATGTTTATTTACATATTTATTTATATGTTTATTTAATGTTTATTGATATGTTTATTTAATGTTTATTGATATATTTATTGATACGTTTATCTATACTCGAGTATGTTTGTTTACATATCTATATATTTATGCATAAATACACACATCCATGGATATGCTCATTCTTTCATTCATCTCTACTACCACTCACTACCTCCTCCCACTTCCTCCTCGCACTTCCTCCAACTCCTCCCATCCAGATAGATCACTTCCACCTTCCACCTTCCCCCTTCCACCTTCCACCTTCCACCTTCCACCTTCCACTATCTCGTCTATCTATCCATCTCGACCTACCTGCTACTCTGTACATCCATATCAAACTACTGTATTCCACCATCCCAACATCTCTTGCATTACACGGCGCATTAGCTGGTATCAACATCTCCAATTAAAGCTTCTCATTCTCCTCAAGACTTGCATGCCAGGTATATTGGATATAACCTTAATGCACAACATAATTCTTTCCCATGTTGTTTATTTTGATTCCTAAAATAGCCTTGGAACCTTGAAACCTTGGAACCTTGACAAAGCTACAAAAACGGGAAAAGGTAGGAAAGCAAGATAAAAACAAAACCAAACAAAAACAAAGGGAATGAAGGGCATCTGATATCATCCATCCATCCATCCATCCATCCATCCATCCATCCATCCATCCATCCATGGATCTTGTTTATCTCCTTTCTCACTGGGCTTACTTACGTTGTGACTACCTAGGCATACAGATTACCTACTCGACTTGAATTCCTTTGAATGAAAATCCAAATCAAGCCCTCCTTACCTTACCTTGCCTTACCTTACCTTAGCTACCCTTCTACGACGTATCTACCTATCTACGACCTGTCTGCCATCTGCCTATCTACTCACCTACTCACCTACTCGCCTACTCGCCTTCTCGCCTGCTCACTCACCTACTCCGTCCCTATCTGCGGGTGGGTAACGGCGTTCACTACACTCTCATGCCAAAGGTGCAGACAGCGAGAGACATTTAAATCCTATTGAATGTGTGAAGAGTACTTATTCCCATACTTATCCTACTATACCTACGCGGCCCACGGGTCTCGTTGATGGCTGTCCTTATTGTTGCAAGCCAAAACCAAAACCAAACCCAATATCAAACCCAAAATCAAAAGTCAAACCCATTTTATCCTTTTCTTCCTTGCCTCTCTCTATCTGCACGCGCTTCCTTCGATGACCACCAACCTGCTCCTCCTTCCCTCCCCCTCGTCAAGGTTCTTTCGAAAACACGCGGGTCATTTGGCCATTTCGTCGCCATCATCACTTCTCTACCTTTCATTTCTTAAACTTCATCATTCCTTGCTACACGATCCATAAAGTATTCACCACCTCCTCCCTCCCTACTTGCTACCATACCTATCACTTCCAAGGTCGTCACCTATTATCCATTCAACACTTTCTTATCTCGCCTTTGCTTTCTTATAAAGGTGAATCCATTGATAGGATTTGTTCCTTCCAAATACCGATGACCTACTCCAAGGTTCAATGTTGAATACTTATTAAATGTCGTCTTGATTTGATTTGATTTGTCAATTTCCTTTCATATATTCACTCGTTCACTACACATCTTCTTCTATTTATTTACTTATTTATCTATCCATCAATCTGTCGGTCTCTGAAATTCCTGGATTGAACATAAAACAAACATACACCACTTCAACTATTGTATACTACACCTCATTACAATTGTCAAATCCACCTCCACCTCCACTTCCACCTCCACCTCAACCTCAATCATGGAGATGCCCTTTACGGAACAAGAGCAGGTATGTTTGCGCAAGAAATTGCATCATGATAGCGATCAGTTGAGATCAACGCGCAATCCCCATCATCATCTTCAGCATCTTTCCTTCATCATCATCATCATCATCATCATCGATCTCATTGCCGAAAGCGCCCAAGACTGACCTTTGATTGCTTTTTTAACAGCGCTTCCTTCTTGCAGAGGTGATCAAGACAAGTTCTATTCCGCCAGAGAAGTTGTTGGTCATTCTGAATGAAAGTAACGTCAACCCAAATTGGATGATGATGCAAGTTCCTCAAGGTAAGCGCGTTACCCCAGCTTGATCTCCAACTCTCAGTACCCCATGACCCCGCGCCCGAAACATCCAAGACAAGTCAAGCGCCGACAAACATTGATCGAATAAAATGTGTTGATTGGAGATTTTAGGACGAAACTTGGCATCCTGTATCAACACCTTCGAAAGTCTCGCTGGTCGAAACCCAAATAATTTGACACCGCAACTACCTGGGCCTACGCACGCTCCATTCTTTCCCGTTAACTCTCCTGGTTTGCAGAATAAGCGCAAGTCTATTTCGGAACTTGAATTGACGGGTGTTGATTCTTCTCGAAAGCGCCGAACTCCAGGTCAAGATGTCATTTCTGCTCAGCGCAATATTCAACCCAAGCCAGCCGCAAATGGCTCCCCTCGAGCTATCTCTTTTGCCTCGCCATTCATTGGTCAAACACCAAGAAAGCGTGGTCGACCTTCCAAGATTGATCTCAAGAATCGACAGGCTGAAGAAATCGCGCGCGGGGAGATTTTAAGTTCAATTGATACACCCAAGGCTCCCGTCAACTCTACCCTTGCCAGTGGTGGAGATGTCAGTTTGGAAAATCTTCTGACCACCACAATCAAAGATACCTTTGATCACGGTTCTGAGCCAAGTCTAATTGCCTCTTCTGGTAATCAAACAGACATGAGCAAAAAGAAGCGTGGCCGACCCAGCTCCATGTCATCTGATGTATGTTAATATGACGATATTTATAAACTATCGATTGCTGACTTCTGTGAAGGTCCCCAAAACAGGCGAAGGTAGTTTGCCCGTTCCCCCTCCTCAATTTTTACAACAGATACAACCTCAACAGCAATTTGGTACTCATCAGACCTTCGATCAATCAATGCGAGCTCAATTCCAACCTGAGTCTCATGAAGCCCATTTGCGTAGAGATAACCACGGCCATGCTATGCAGTTTAATGCTCAAAGCAATGTTGAAGCACGTCAAATGCATGTCAGTGGCGAGGCACATAAGGAGCAGCAGGAAATGCAGTACAAAGGCACAACTGCGGAGGGCAAGCCGATGGAACACAAAGATGTGCAATGATTGATCTCACATCTAAGTTGATCTTCATTACGCCTTTTGGCCATCTCAAGACATCTCCAGATTCTCTTATCGAAATCTACCATTTCCTTTCTATGCATGGAAATTTACGTCAACATCCCTTCGCCCAAAATTTCAATTCCATAATGAATAGTTTTGATTTTTTCATTCGACAAATCACGACATAATTTTCCGATTCTACTGTTTCATATGAACGGCCTCTTTTAGAGATTATGACCTTTGATGAAGTCATACTTCCGCGACATCACGTCTTTCGATGCGTTACGAATGCCACTCATACCTCAACGGTGAAATTTCTTTCTTCTCTTTATACTACGATACCACGTTGATGAATTCTTTGAAGCGACAGCAGCGTTGAAATTTCGTTACTTCTCCTTCGTTCTTGATTTGGACAATGATACCTTTAGCGGTGATATACCATGCTTGTTTTTTACCCTTCTAGCCCTTTGCGTTACTGTGGACTGGCAGATGAGGGAGGTTAGGGATATGCATTGGAATAAGAAAGTTCTGGATGATTTTGAGGAATGGAGGGGATAGATACATGGCATAGGAGAACGTGGATGGAAGATGGAGGAAATGGACGACCTTGCAATGCGAACAATGAACAACGAACAAACGACATTTCATGTGTAAGATAGTTAATGAATAAATGTACTATACTTCTGATCCTTCCAACACTTGTTATTGAGCTCTCCTTGAATATGTATATCTTCAAGCATCCAGCTCTACCCTCCTCGATTTTCCCTATCAAACTACCCCCGCACCCCCCCTCAAAATATCCTAATGGCATAATTACGGAAGTAGTTTCTACATTATATATTCCGTTTACTTGGGTATATTCACTTCATTCACTTCACCTGCACTCCATCCTCATAAATACCTACCTACCTGGGTGGCTGGAGCTTCAAGATCCATGGATCCGATTCCAACGTTCAGATTGCGTTGGTTGGCTTTTCGTTATAATTAGACTCCTGTTTTTTATTTCTCGTCTCCTGAGTCTCCTTTCTTTGTGTAGTGAGTGGTATGTGTGTGTGTGTATTTTGTGTGTATTGTGTGTGTGGTGTTGTGTGTGTGTGTGTGTGTGTGTGTGTGTGTAGTGTATTGTGGATTGTGTGGATTGTGTGTATTGTGTGTATTGTGTGTAATTATTGTGTGTATATTGTATATTGTATATATAGTACTCAGCGTTCTTTGAGGTCCATGCCAGGCTAAAAATTAATTAAAAAGGGAATTTTATTTTAAAAAATAATAATAAATCAACGAATCGATTAAAAATTATAGATAATGTTTTATAATATTATTAAGTTAAGAAATAAACATTTCGTATATTTAAATTCCTAAAAATAGAAGTTTTATAATATATAAAAAAGAATTTAAAAGATATATACTATTTTGTAGATTTTTACTCTGGTATAGGCTTAAAACAATATTAAGTATAGTATAGTATAGTGTAGTATAGTATAGTATAGTATAGTATAGTATATATTCTATAAATAATCAAATAATCAAATAATCAAATAATCAAATAATCAAATAATTAAATAATTAAATAATTAAATAATTAAATAATCAAATAATTAAATAATCAAATATTAATTATTATTTAAATAGCTTAGGTTTATTTATTAAATAATTAATTAGTAATGATAAATAATAAGAGTTAACCCTGAAGTAGTAAGTAATAGTAGATAGTAAGTAGTAAGTAGACTTATATATATATCCAAGTACTTGAAAATTGAATTATATAGTTATGTTTGGGGATTTGGTTTATTTGATTATGAATCTATCTATGGATCTCTAGATGGGATAGGGTAAGATAGGATACCTAGGTAGGTGCTGTATATGGATGGTACTGGTTTGGTGGAGAGGATTTTACTTGATTGATATATACTCAAGTATCCATCCCTCTAGTATTAGATCCAATACATATACACACATATACACATATACATTTCACTTCATTTCACTTCACTTCACATATATAACATCTAACCAATCACTCATAATTTAAACGTGGGCGAAATTTCGCCCTCGCAATCTCTGTATTTATACTACCTAAATACCTCCCATCAAATTCTATCTCATGATATCAAATAAATATGCAATGCAAACCTGCGTGCTCATTTCATCTCATCTTCACCGCGCGATTAACGCAAGTGGTGATCCAACCTGAAAACTCCAAGCACATTTACCCAGGCTAAATTACATTTCATTCCGTATCCATATGCGAAACCAATATCATAAAAAAAGATCAAAAAATCAAAAGTGTAAAAATCAAAATCAAAAAGTGTGTCGTGAGAAAATAAATCCCTTTTTCGTATCGCATACGTAGCTCAACTCCTAGGGGATGAAGTGAGACAGCGGACCTAGGGAAGACCTAGGATTTGAAGATCTTCTCAAGACCTTCCAACAAAATGTCGGCGTGATGCTCTTGGAAGATCAACATTGGTCTGAGACGGACAGCTCGCTCGCCAGAACCGCCAATGTTGATACCAACACTCTTAGCCTTCTTGAGGACCTCATCTCTGCGGTTGCTATCAAAGGCAAGGAAAGTCCCCTGTCCTTTACCTCTCAAGTTTTGAATCTCTCCTGGATATTGCTTGGCGAGACGTTCGAGTTCTCCGTAGAGGTAGTTTTCCAACCTTAGCTGTGTTGTTGACCAAATCCAAACGTTCAATTTCCTCAATGATGGCACGGAAGAGGATAGCACGAGCTGGGATCTCCCATCCAAGTGTTGAATTGGCGGTACGGTTTGTTGGGACGGAGTTCAGGGTTTCCAAAATAGTAACCAGCTGTTTGGGCTTTCTTGGAGAAAGTTACCATGTCGGGTGGAGTTTCAAGGTTCCAATGTTCGTGGGCCCAGAATTTACCAGTGGCACCTACACCAGTTTGGACTTCATCGACAATGAGTAGGACGTTGTGTTTCTTGGTGAGGGCTCGAAGACCGCGGAAGAAGGCTGGTGAAGCGTGGTTGTCTCCTCCTTCGGATTGGATTGGTTCGACTACGACTGCGCAGGGTGGTAGATGGTGGGTGGTGATGATGCGTTCAACATCGGCAAGAGCTTCCTCTTCGGCCTTTCTGTTCTCCTCAACGTGGTCCTCGAGTGGGTATTTGAGCAGAGGGAAAGTAGCTTGTGGCCAATCGAAAGCAGGAATATCTAGCTTGTGAATTGGCTTGCTGCGAGTGGTAGAAAGAGAACCGAATAGACGTCCATGGAAAGCAGTCTTGAAAGACAGGATAGATAATTGAGGAGCACCTGGTGCTTGGTTAAGCATAGATGAAGCAATATCTTCCTCGGAGAATTCCACATGTGCACCGCCACGTTCTTGTTGTCGACGATACATAAATGCGGCTTTGTATGCAGTTTCATTGGCATCTGAGCCTGCCATAGCAGTGAACACCTGATCAAGTCCCTTTGGTGCTACCTTCAGGATACCAGTCTTAATGATATCGGCCCAATCGTGAGAGGGGAAATTGCCGAGAGCTGGACGGTTGATGATAGCAGATGCCATTTGCTCGGATTGTGCGGCCTTCAGAAGATGGGGATTGCTGTATCCGACTGGAATTGAAGCAAATTTGTGCGTAACTATTATTTTCATTAGCATGCCATGATATCTGCAACAATAAGGATTTGCAAGGCGTACACATCCAACAATACATTTCCATCTGGGTCTGAAATGTAGTTACCAAAACTCTTTTGGTAATTGGCAAGCATGTTCAAACTTCTAGTATCAAACACTTTATCCAATTCCGCAATAGCCTTTTGGGATTCCGGACCTGGGATTGCAGTCTTAACATGTGGTCTTTCCGGTTCACCAGTGAAGAATGGTTTGACACTCGTAGTGGCGTATGTTCGTACTGTTCGTGGTAAGACTCTTGAAGTCATTGGACGCAATTGCGCCGCAACTCTTAGAGAAGCCATGATTTGGGAGATATGGAATTGACGTGGAGAGAGGAGATTTGCGAGGAGAGAGAGGAGAGAAGAAAGAGAAGAAAAGAAAAAGAAAAGAGGAGGAGGAAGAAAGAGAAATGGAAGAGAGAAGATGGGAAAATGAGAGGTAAAAGAAGGAATCGTGGCCGTTTGGAGTCTTTTGGGTCTTTTTGTACCGTTTAACTTCCCCTCTCCTGCAATCTGAAGTGGGGTCCAAAATGCAAATGCAATAAGAACTGATAATAATACCGAATGGTTTATCTTATCGAAGTTATCGTGACCCAAAACTTTTAACTAAAACCGGGGATCCTATCTATAATGAGAGATTGAAGTTACCTAATATGAGACGATTGGATGATCCATGGATATCTAGGATCATGACGGAGGAGATTTTTGTAAAGGGTTCAGGTACTGTATGATGATTACCTAGGTCTGTAAGATTTATATTGTATTGTATTGTATTGTATTACAGTAACCTGGAAGGTTATACTCGAGTAACTTGGAATACTGTAATACTGAAGATCCGTAGAAGATCTAAACGCGCCACTCACGCTACAATTAGCCATTACCGACCTAGGAGAGAGTATTTGTTGCGCTAAAGCGATATATTTCTTATATTAGTTCTAATTAATAACTCTTCGATTATTTGAGAACGAAATCGATAACATCACTACTAATAATATTTCCCAAGGGATTTTAGTATAGTATAATGAACAATAGTAATGATATAAATCAAAAACCTATTAGAGCTTCCTCTCCATTCTAAGGAATGCTTTCTATAATTATATAACCCTTTTTTCTAAGAAGGGACAAATCGCCTCCGTAAAGCTAATAGACCCAAGCTAGCTAGCATACTTAGAAATCTCGGGGCCTCCCTCCCTGGCGTCCTTTGGCCCTAGAGGAATGTAAGGCACGTATTACTTACTACATGCCGCGGACGAAGACTAGAAACAAACTATTAGTATCATCACGGGGTAATGTGGTAATGTAATGCGAAGTCAATACAATATCTTATATAATAATATTTTTATTACTTATATTACTAGAAGGATTATAACACGACTAATATATATACTGCCGTGGCGTTAGCGCAGAGTCTAGTGTGTCACGTGATTCATCATGGTAATCATATTACCTTTTAGTAAAATATTTTATATATAAAAGTAGTTATATTAGAATTATTTGATATAATAATAGATAATAATAGTATTATTATTATTTATTTTTATAACTAATATACTACTACTAATAATAAGATTTCGTATATTCTTCTTTCTTATATTAAAGTATTTTTTAAATATTCTATACTCTTTTTAATTTTATAAGTTAATTATTATTTTTTCTTTCTTTAATTTACTCTAGTTTCTACTTTTTTTTAAAAAAAAAGAAAAAGCTAAAAATCTTTCTTCTTAATAGTTCTAGTGTCGACCACTAGCAAGAAGCCTTCTTAAGGTGTAGATTTCGGTAAACTACTCCTCAGTCCTCGAGAAATATCGTAAGCTTCATAGTCACCCAAGTAAAAGCCCTAATGAGTTAGCCCAAGTATATAAGAAGTCGTTGCTAATGCTTTGTAGCTTAAACATTCACAAACTATAAACCAAGCAATCTATCTCATCTTGATATTCCTTTCAGCTTTCTAAGCCTCGGTTTTCTTCAAGCCGATCTGTCCCTCCAAGCTCTACATTCCCGAGCCTCTTTATCTTTCCAAGCCTCTCAAGTATTTAGAGTTTGCAGCCAATAAAGCCAGTTAACTCAAAATCATCGGTTGCTCTTGTATCACCTACTTCGTTTCCTTCCTGGACCTGCTAGGCCTTTGCTGCGGCTGCTAAACTTTATCGCATGGATTTTTCGCACGCCTGCGGAGATGCACTAATCTCAAAAAAGCTTCTTTGTCTGAGGAAGCATAAACGTCTGTTGCATTCGAGGAGAGCAGCAAAGATCTCTCTCTCATCTCCGCGCTGAATTGGACGCCAAGAACAATGCAAAGCGAGAGCGTCTCTATGCTGAAATGTTCCCTGTGGTAGAGTAGGTACAGGGGTCGGAGCTTGTCGAGGGCGGTTTGAACGTCGGAGTGGTTGTGCTCGTTATGATATCATGAGGCTATAAAAACAAGTTATAGTAATTATATCAGAAAAGATTGACTACCATCTTAGCTGAAGGGTACTGGAAAACAACCCTAATATGGTATTATTCCTCCGCGCTTGCTGGATGACCTTTTTTGTGTGTTTGGAGGGCTAGTAACCTATTTTGAGTCTAGCTTCTTGTAAGCCCTAGAATAATATAACATTGAGAGCGGATAGTGTGGGAGCGTCTCAAATTCGCAGTGTAGGAGCATTCTGGATAGAATCACAGCTTCCTTTTTGGCCTGCTCTGCATCGCATTGTAACCCCCCTTTACTCCCTTCCCAAGTGATGCCTTGTATATTCGCATCTCCGTTATCATCGTTGCTTGGTTTCGGAACAATATGAAGTATGCAGCATTCCTGCTGTGCCCAGCATCGAATGATGTGAAGAGATATGTTACCGTTTTCGTCAGGATCTTCGATTAGAATGTTCCATTTTTCGTCCATGTTGCGAGATCGAGACCCAACTTTGATCTTTTTCATATCTGTATCGCTGATCGGTAGACCCCAAGATGCTGTAAGAGGTTCCTTCATAGGTTTTATCGAGCCGCGTTTGTACGCATTCTTATACCACATATCTATCTCCTCCTCGTCCATCTCGCTGCCTGTATAGTCGGATCCGCTGTCCACCTCCGGAATCTCCGTTATAAACTCCACATGTTCCACGTGCCTGTGCAATACCATTCTGTAATTTGCGTCGCAGGTTGTATTGGCTGTTATGGAAATTGAAACATTAAACACCGCGGATTGTAATTGGGAATCGTACGTGCCTGTTGTTAGAAAGTCACGGTAGTTAGTGGTGAATGTGTTGATCTACTTGGGTGGAGGATCTAGGAGGTATTGAAATGAGGTTGTGGTTGCGCGAAGGAGAAAGATATCGAGGGCTACCTAGCGTTACCTAGGTAGCGATAGATGAACACGGTAAGAGATCTAGATGAGAACAAATGATCTCACGACTCACAACCTTGGAAGTATAAGCCCCAAATGTATTACTCTTTCAGTAAAACGACAATTTGGGGATCTTCTAGAATCCACTAACCACATCTATAACGCTTTCTACTGGTATAAAGCTTTTCGAGCAATACAATATAGAAAGTTATTGTTATACTGTATTAGTGTATTACTGTATGTTCGTTCCAAGGTTGTGAATGATTACCCCGGATAAATTGCTGAATCAGCGCTCCCAAGTGGAGATGTGGGGATATCCATACGGACAGGGATACTTGATGACCATACCGCATATGGATATGTGAGGACGTCCGCGATATTGCTGACGTTGCCGATATCGGCTATACTCACCTTGGAAATAGTAAAAGTAACCTGGAATATAGCTCTCTAGGGCTATATAAATAATGAATTAGTTAACTTATTATAAAAAGCAGCTCGTATTATATAATTTTAATAATATCGCTATTATATATAAAATGCTTATATTATATTTAATTAATATAAATAATATTTTAATTAAAATTTATAAAGGAAAATAAATAAAATAAAACTATTATTATAAATTATATTAAATACTAACTTAAAATAGCCCTAGAGATATTAGAGGACATTTAGAAAACTATTAAAAGTTTCGAATAAGGGAATTATATAATAGTGATTAATTCATTATTAAAATAAATCCTAAAAGGGTAATTATAAAATTCTTAGATTTATTTTATATTTATTAATTTTAATAAATATAAAGTAGAGCTTTATTTTTATTAAATTAATAAAAAGAAAAGCTAATTATATAATTAACGAACGAATATATACTCTAATGTCTTAAAAAATTATTATATATTATATTATTTATAAATATATTATATTACTTTATATAATATATTATTTTATTTATATATATATTAATTTAAAAAGTATTAAATTAACTAAAATATTATAACGAATATCACGCGTCTAAAGCACGTGATATACTTCATCACGCTAAGAGATACCATATATAAAAGAGATCTTTAAGCCTTTTAAAGATCTCTTCTCTCCTTAGCTTTCTTATTCTCATTAAACTAACCTCTATTAATTCGCTCTAGTATATAATCGTAATATATACCTTTTAATAAAAATACTATATTCATAGACTATACCTATTATATAAACTATAAAAATGAAAATAAAAACTAGCTAAATCTCTCTATTATTTTATTCTTGTTTTAAGAATTAAGAAATCGGTTAATATTAATTAATGATGTTCTATAGTAAGGTTATCGTTACTAAATCCAATTCGGAAGGTACATCCAAATCATCTATAGGAGCCCTGGAGCCAATTAATTCCATCCATACCACCGATATCACATCATTGCATCTCAACAACATCCATCTGTCTCTCGTTCAATCCTCTGAACTCACCGACTTCTCATAATCCATATGGCTGCTACTCGAAATGCTTCCTTCTTGTATCGTTGCCACCTCCACTTCCATACAATCCTCCAATCTTCTCTTCTCTTCTCTTCTCTTATCTGTCTGGCTCGACATTCGGGACTTACTAAGGAAGGTTATCAGTGATCACCTATCTTTACGCTTAGAGTCGGATTTTGACGGTCCATCATCCCATTCTTCAAAAATTCAAAATAGTTTCTTGTCAGGTGTCGAAGAAGGTATACATGACGACAATGAGGACGTGAAAGTTGAAGAAGAAAAGGTGAGAGAGAGAATGCCTCTTCACTTACTGCAAGTGCAAAATCAAATAATCATTCACGGCACTTGAATTCGAAACATGCTGTTAAAAAAGCTTTTTGATTTTCCTTTTTCTTTCTTGGTGATGGATAGATACTCTTTTATTAAATTACACGTTTAAGATAATTCCATGAATGGAACTCTTTGAGTCACATTTGAAAGAACCCTTCTCCTTTCCAAATGTCATTAATACCAGTATCCACTCATCTACTTCACTTGTCCACTCAGCCAAACCAAATTCTTTTTGTATTACTAGTCTTGTAGTTAACATAGTCCAGTGCTTCATCGTAAAATGTCTGTTCGGTACGCTCGGAGGCAGGAGCAACGGGAATAATGGTGAAGAGACCAGTTGAGGGGATGCTGTCTGATCCAAGCATACCACCCAATGTAGGGCCCCAAGGCTTGGCGCGTGCCAAACATCTTGCGGTTCTTTTGGCATTCTTAGATTCGTTGGAAGTCCAACTACATACCTTCTCAACTGCAGCAGTAGATTTTGGAGCTACTGGTACAGCTAGGTAAGCCTGAGCAGAGGGTGAGGTAAGAAAGGATCTCGTTGCAGTCGTAAGGATTGATATGAGATCTGGTGAGGATCTTCAAGAGCAGTGTTGGTGATTATCAGAAAAATGTGGCATAAAATTCAGTAGCATAAATATACTTACGAGAGCAGAGTTCTTTTCACGGACGGTTGGGCCGGCGTTGAATCTTGCCCGGGTGGAGCTGCTGAAGCAAATTCTACCCATCTTGAATGGATGCTATTGTTTCAAGTTAGCTTCTTGACCAGAAGATCAAAGAGAAGTATAGATGTCACAGAATGAAAGGGGAAGGGGGTAGATGAAGAATGAATCAAAGGCGGAGATGGCAATGACGAGAAATACAACGAAGACGGCAAGGTCAAACAGGCAAACAACAAATCAAACGTACCTTTGAATGGACAAGAGATTGGGGCGTGTTGTGCTTATATATCAAAAACTGACAACGTTGAAGTAACTCAGAGGGTAATTATCTCAAATTGTTGATGGTGTTTTTCTTCTGAAGTCTACAGAGAAATTTTGAGAAAGATTCAAGCTATATATCGAGATTCTTTGTGGGGAATGTATGGCATTCAGATGAGGGAGTTTCAATTCATGTGTTGGAATCATGTGATTTGATATAGTCACAGTGCTGCAATGGTTGATAATAATGTACTAGCAATGCTGGTAACGCTAGTAGCGCTAGTTAAGATAATTTGACATGTAAGGAAGCTTTGGATGGGATTATTTCATGATTCGATCCAAGAGTTTACCAATTTTCCAGAAAAGGGTGAGTCTACTCTCGGGGGGTCGGAGGGAGAGGATATTTTCATGATCTTTCTCTGTAACTTTTTCACTTGGCTTTTGTCAGTGTTTTTTTTTAATTTGTTCTCTCTTTTGAACACTTTGGATACTGGAATATCCGGCAGTGGTTGGAATGATTCGGCATTTGATTTCTTTATAGTCTGGCCAGATTGTTAGTATGGTGCTAGAGAGTCGTTAGTAGGGCTGTTTTGTGGTTGGCTTGGTGAGTCATGAGATAGATGTGACTGAGTAGGAAAGTACGTCAGAACAAGTGAGATGACTTTGAGTTTGCATCGTAAATTCCTAGCGCGTCAAATTTCGAACAACGATATGCAGGATATGAGAAAGGGGACATCAAATTTGTAACTCAAATTAGGGTAGCATGTTGAATATAGAATCATGTATGGCACGGAAAGAAATCGACCTTTGAGAGCCATCGGTCAGCCAGTCAATCAACCAATCACCCACCATCATTGTCTCAAGGAGTCGATCAAAAAATCCCGAATCCCGTGAATAACAACAGCAGCCCTCTCTTACACCAAAATAATCATGAAAATCCCAAAAACCCAACATCTCGTCGCAGCGACTCCACCCTCGTTTCTCTGCCACGGTACAACCACAGCCCCAATCAGCCTATCATACCCTTTCCCTTCCCTTCCTGCAAGAGTGATTTGCTCGATCTCTCTATAGCCAGGTATCTAAAACACCAAGCCCATAGTTCACCTCGCACGCTTCACAGTCGATATCGATAATCTAATTTAGTTTTTATCGCAAAATTATATTATTATAATTGCTTAAGTGAAATAGGTGAATTCTGGTGTAAAACGGCCTGTCGCTTAATATAAGTTGACGGTTACTATACCTAGAAAGCACGGCAAAGGTCATGATAGCTTGTGAGTTTCAAATTGCCATCATTGGAGGTTCACACGATAGCCCTTGGAAGGGGGTAAATTGCAGTATCCTTATCCGAGACCAATGATCCTGTTTCTTTAGTTACTTCCCACCATTGCACCCTCCCCCCGACTCTCTCCCCCCAATTCACTAATAAAAGCCGGCTGGGCTTGTTTTCCTATTACATCCCCCGGAGGTGCCAAGCTGGCGGTGCGTGAACCCCTTCTCCCACCCCTTCCGCTTGAACAATCTGGTTGTATACCAATATGTCTTGCTTCGTAACCATAGGAAGGCGGTTTCTCACGAACAATAGCGGCGGGAACCAAGCTGGTATGTGGATTTGTTAGTGGAGACACAGGAGATGCGTATGAAGCGATTTGAATTTCCGCGTTCGATGGTGGGCGTGGTGGCATGTTAGTCGTTGATGAATGGCGTCGCCAGAGTAGGATTCCGATGACGATGATTGCCACGCCCGAGCAGTGTTGCACCAACTGCTATTCCGATGACTGCGCTTGTGGGAAGCGCTCGATGCGTCGCTATTGAGGTTGCTGTTGGTGTGGGTGGAAAGGTGGACGGAGGTGACGCGATACTCGTAGATGTAGATGCAGCTCCACTCGTTTGTGGTGGGAGTACGTTTATGAAAGACACGACAGTTTTGTAATCTGTAGCAGTAAGTGGTGCGGGGATCTGAGTCGTGGTTCTGAGCAGGTCTGTCCAGTCGTATACCCCGGTCAAGATGACTTGGTTATTGGCCGTCGATGTATCGTCGCAATAGATCACTTCAAGGCCACTATAAGCACCAAAGATATATGTAATACAATATGGATACTCTGAAATACTGCTAAGTTTGCTTGTCTTAGTAAAGTAGCTTGGGCATTGATATATGTTAGAGCTTACCAATATGCTCCACCAGCATCCGTTGACATATTCGAACTCAAGTCAAGTGAAGAGTAGGACTGAATCTCAGTGTATGGATAGCAAGTTGTAATCAAACTGCAATCCTCTCCACTACAGTAATTTTAGTTCGTTCGTATCTTATCTATCTCGACGGTTTAACTCACGGTTCGCAGCATACTGCAATGTTGCCTACAGGTCCAAAGCAAGTTGCAGGCGAATAGCAGATATCGTTATTGCATGTAATGGCGTCGCGCTTCAAGGCACGATTGAGATCATGTGGAGAGACCGGCGCTGTAATCGTGGAGGGGCCTCGTCTGTAGGCATTGGGTTGGAAAGCCAGCCAAATAGCAATATTGAGCAAATCGTACTTTTAAAAGGAAACATTGTATTCAGGGTTGTTTGGTTCCACTAGATAAAAATCAAGTAAGAATGTAAGGGAAAAAAAAGCAGGAGATTGGGTGCTATAAAGCAGAGAATCGAAAAAGCATGATACAAGGCTGCATAGAACTCTCATTGTGCCACAACATAACAGCGAGAGTTAATAGACATGTTTTCTGCACTTGGCCGTTGAACCAATATTTTTCAAGAATTGACTGGATGGGAGCACATAGACTGGAGAAACTGTGCTCAAACCATTAGGCACAACCTCCGAGAAACCATTTTTGGCTACAACAATATGCGGCAAATGTGTCACTGTCCATATTTTTGTTTGGCGACTGAAAGTATTGCTCTCCTCAAAAATTGCATGCAGAGCCCCGAAAGTTATTCCTGTAGTAGGGAGGGAATGATTCGATATGCTTCTAGGCATGTGTACTTCCATCGCCAAACAAGAAAAACTCCTTTCGCATATTCCGAAAATCGACGCAAAGCATATCATCAGAGAATGAAATCCCAAAAATCTCAAGACAACTACAAACCATCCTTCAATATCCCCAATAACACGATGAATAGCACAAATTTTGGAGCGGCCAAAGTCACCATCTTCCGATCTGATCCCATCTAATCATTGATATCTCTCAAAACTTCATCAGTATTGTTTGTGCTGCCAACTCAGAGCATCCCATTCTGCAAACTTTTGCATATATTTCCCACCATCGATCAATCAACACCAAGCAAACAAATTAAGAATCCAGCCTTGCCTCGTACCACCGTCCTGCATTTGACCCCAAAATCTTTCCCACGATTCATGTACACTCCCCAAGCACGCACACGCATGCATGCAGACACGTGAACCCAGGCACGATACTCCTGCGACCTTGACCTTCAAGTTACGTTACTTGATAGAATACCTCGCATCAACGAGTTATTGACTAGAGCGGACAAACCGCAGACGTAAGGAGGTAGAACAAATGAAGCGAGGCCAGCAGGTTTCCTGCGATATAAAGAATTCGTTGAGGAGAAACTAATAAAGGAGAGGAAGAAGAGAAGGTGATTTAGATTACCTACTTTATCTACCGGCACTAGCGTTGTGTCAAACCGGTTACACGACGCATTTGGCAGGTCTCGTGGAACATTCTCGATAACGATTTCCTTCCACTCGTTCGATTTGGGATTACCATGCAGAGTTTCAGGGTCCACTACCTACCTAGTCATCTCGATCTCAAGTGGTACTGTATATGGGGGTACCGTTGAAAGGTGAGGGGGTACAGAAATCATGACGATGTAGGATGCCGACGTGTGAAATTAACTGGTGCATATTTTAGATCATCTGAATTGCGCTTGGTATGTATGGATTTGATGGTGCTTTTGGGGTGGTAGGCGCCGGTAGATGAACGGGTGATTTTCCTCCTATCAAATACGCGCCATGCGTCTTGTTCTGTGGTACTACCATGGGTAATCACACACGCATCGACTTGATATCTATCTATCTATTTATCTATCTATATAGATAGTTCCCATGTCAGTTGTAGAGAAACTGCCGGAACCGGATTCGGGTACAGAGCACATTTAAGTAATCTCAGCCAAGGTAGAGGCGCGAGTTGAAGGGAGTCCTTTAGATACTTTGGAATACGACAAACCCATTCAACAACCAGACGGCTCCCATTCCAGCCTACTATCTCTGCCGCGTCTTGATCAATACCGATGTGCAATTTTGGATCCTAGTCAATAGTCCACCGAGAGAAAGACGACGATTAAATAGCTTCGATCAGCAGATCTGTATATTGAAAGCAATGCGAGTTGGGTGTTTGATTTTCAACTTTTAACATTTAAGTGCTTCTGTACATCATCTTGTGCTTTATATACTAGAATATAGAAATGGAAATGGGGAAATAGGCTTTCATATTTCAAATCATCACTACATGGGCAGTGATACTGTCTTGTATCTTTGCGCCATGATGGAAGGAAACAAAAATCAGAAACGTACAATCCCCACCACTAATCTCTATACCTCCATCCAAATATCCTCAGTACTCGCAGTTTTCAGTCTCCAGTCGCCAGTCTACAATCTTGAATCTTTAGCCTTTAACAGCCCACATACCAAGATCTCCATAGGATATTTACTGCCCATATTATCGCTACAGTAGCAAGTACCCCCACCATCGTATACCAATCCTCAATACATCACTAACCCGGGATTTTTACAGTCATTTCATGGCTATATCCTGCCACGTAAACTCAGATTTAATTTTTGTTACATCCCTCCCTCCCTATTTCAACAACTCCTCGTATAACTAACTATATACATTCGTTCTCCCCGTCTGCTCTGGGATTCACCAGACTTAACCGGAATCTTCACTCCTACTTAGTATTCAAAGATCATATATCCCGCGTATCTCCTCTAGCTCGTCTTGCTATACATGTACCTCGCCACACTTAGCGAGAGTTTCGCCATACGAAACTAAGGAGTCGAAGATCAAAGCCCACATATTACAAGGTAGTCAAGACATATAAAAGAAGCAAGGTCATTTGAGATAACACCGAGAGCAGAGAATTCATGTTCTTCTGCATATCGGAGGTTGTATTGAGCGAGGGGCATGCAGCACGATGGGGAAGATTGGTAGAGCGGGTTGAAACTGGGAGAGTATGGATCTGAGGTAGAGTATAGGAGGGGGGCACAGACGAATATGAAAGATCTTACATACACACAAAAAATGCAACGGATAATAAAGCCAGCACAAGGCACAGAAACAGCAGCGGATAAGCAACACAGACATCATGATGTCTATCTGGGATGAGAACACAGTTCGCAGACCAACGTGGGAACGCAGCTATGCCGTCCACCGCCAATCTCCGATTCGAATTCATCTCCCTGCAGTGATGACGAGACGGTGGTTCCCACCCACCAGGACGAGACCCAGGATCCTGATACTCGTCGCAAATACCATCGACGAAAGAGATCTCCCCGCGCTCGAGAGGCCGCCCGGTAGAGGAAAACACGCGTGTCTTTCGACGGAGGTGCGGACGACTATCCACACCCGCCACCGTAACCAGACTCACCTCGCAAAACAAACAAAACAAACAAAACAAAAAAAACAAACCTCTATCCACATCCCCGAAACCCACGCCACCACGCCACCAAACAGCCCCAAGCCCAGCCACCAGCCCAGAATCCAAAAATAGATCCCCGGATCCCACACAGACGTCTATCCGCCAAATTCGCAAGCACCCTTCGTCTCATCCCATCCCGTCCCATCCCCATCCCATCCCATCACCGCAGCTGAAAGTCGACCCCGAAATATCCTAATCGCGTAGGCCTTATGAACCCCTCCTTGATAATTTAAGGGTTGATAATTAAAGGGTTGATATTTCAAGGGTTGATATTCCACGGGCTGATATCTCCAAAGTCAATACGTCAAGAATCCTACTATACATCAAGCCCCGAGTAGCCAAACATCACGAACCTACCCCGTCCCTCCCCCCCCAAAAGTAAGCAAACACACACACACGCACACACAGGCATAGGATAAGAAAACAAACCGCGCCCGAGCGCTCCTAAAGACAGACATAAAGACAGACAGACAGATCACAGGACCCTGAAAGCCAAAAGCAAAAAGGGAATAGGAAAAAGGAAAAACGCAAACACCGCTCCTGCAGAGATGGCACCGTCTGTTTTGGAACGTTCGGGGCGCGCGTGCGGATGGTGCGGTTTTGTTTTGGTGCGTGGGATGATTTTGGGATGGGCGTTGGGGTGGTGGGGAGGAAAGATGCGGGTGTGTGATGCGCACCTGGGCTAAGGTGTGGTGTGGTGTGTGGCCGTGTGTGGGCGGTGGGATGGGATGTCCGTGGAGATGTCTGGTTAGGGTAGCTGGGCTATAGATAGATAGATAGATAGCTCTATAGCATTATGCTAGGTAGTTAGTATGTTTGAGGGTTTGATGGAAAAGGGGAGGGTATGGCTATGGATATGGACATGAACGTGAAGAAGACCAAGAGGAGGCAAAAGGAGAGCCAAGAAGAAAGGGTTACTGGTAAAAGGAGTGCGGCCATGGGAGGGGAAACCAAAAAAAAAAGGTCACGCGCAATTGACAGCTCGAGGTTAACCTTACCTACCTACCTACCTAGCGTTCGAAGAAGTGAGGATGCGAATGCGAATGCGAATGAGAATGAGAACGAGATTAGACTCGATAGTACAGCACAGCAAGCACAGCACAGCACAGCACAGCGATGAGAATCCTGACCGCCAGCCCGAGCGAGCCTGAGCAAGCTTAAGCCGGAGCGGAGCCGCAAGGTTAATTTTAAGGTTATGCCATAGAACTAAGCATAATCCGACGTTTTTTGGCTATTTAATTATCTACTGTACTGTACAGTACGGTGTTTATTTCATGACGGAGGTACAGTAGGGAGGGAGGAAGGGACCCGGGGATCTCGTGTGGCATAATGGTGTGGGCCTTGTAATACAATACAATACAATACAATACAATACAATACAATACAATACAATACAATACAATACACAATACAATACAGCACAGCACAGCACAGCACAATCAAGATGGAGATAGAATCACGGTATGGGTGCCGTGAGTGCACTCTGTCATGATGCAGGAAATGAAAGATGTTTCCTTTCTGTAGTCTACGTACTGTATGTAGTACAGGAGTGGGTAAGACGTACAGGACCAAGATACTAACCATCCTCGCAACACCCTATTGGAGCGTCCATCCCTTCGACGCCAAAGAGTGAGAGAGCACGGGAGTTCCCCTTAAACCCCTGCCATAGCTTCGCACCTAGCCACCGTCCCTGTTTCACCTTGGTCGTCCATTATTGGAGGAGGCATCCAGTAATTACCTATGCAACGCCCAGGCCTGAGCTACTGACTGTACTGTACTGTACTGTACTGTAAGCCCAATGCCAAAGATACAGCACAGCACTAGAGAGCGTTCACCGCTCCAGATGGATTGCGGAGACCGAGACAGTACGGCAAGGTTCCTTCCTGATTGACTTTTCGTTCGTTCGACTGTACTGGCACTGTCTGCGAGAGTTTCCAGAAGCATCACACGGCCAGATCTCCCATCGTACCGTAGACTGAACCTTACCCGGGCGAGCGTTTAGGGCTCGGGGATTTTCGCTCTGGCGACTGTGCAGTAGGTACCGATTTGCGATCGATTGACAAGCCATCCATTCATAGCCCGAGGCTCGCCCTGCCTTGTCTTGGCTGCTCGTTTGGGATGCGGCGATCCTGGGCCGGCCAAGGTGTGGTAAGGTTGGTAGGGGTGGGATCCCCGGGACCCGTACAGAACCGTAGTAATCTTTGGCAGGCAGGCAGGCACGTCGGTATCGTTACAACGTTACTGTAATGTATGTAGCTTTCCGTTGGGGGAGAAGGGTTGGAGCCTGGGAGGTCCCAGGGCTGAAATGTACGGTATGGATGGTATGCAGTCATGGATGTCATTGTGTGGAAGGATTTCGGGCTGGCCTTCTCTATGGGGACGTTCGCCGACGTTACAGTACGATGGGGTTTGTCATATTTGTTATTTTTGCTATACCCAGGGGCCAGGTCCTGGGTCAATATTGAAGATATTGCATCACATCACGTACAGATATTGAAAATGTTCGGAAGGTTCGGCGAAGGTCTGTCTGTTATTGTCTGACAGCTCACAGCTGGAGGTACAGTAGACGGTCGGATATGAGTGAAGAAAATTAAAGAGATCCGATACAGGGCAGGGAAATACAAAGTCGTGTACAAATAAGAATGTTCGAATGGATAGGGATGAGCTCCACTTTCTACCAGGTCATCACGTTGCCAAGTAGGTAATGTCACTAATGTGCCGTCTCCCTCGTCCATTTTCAGGCCGAAAGAAAGATGAAGGAGAGCCGTAAACAACTTTTGAAGAAGCGAACAGTCTAGAATTATAGGTGCAGAGTAGGGAATCTCCTTGTAATGTAAGATCTCTACCACGTTACAAATGAAACTCTTAATTCACGGAAGAAGACGATGGAATTCTGGAACTTTTGATGAGCGGTACTGTACTGCATTGGAAAGGAGAATGATGATGACAATGACGATGATACAATAGTGTAATATGTTAATTAGAAAGTTTGGAGTCGTACCAACGTGCCAAGTATACTCCGTAGAGGAGAGAGGAAAGTCAACTTCGTCAAGGAATATGATTGATGATGGATTGAGTTGCGGAAGATGCATGGCAGAGTTTTCCTTGTCGATTAACCCTCACAATTCTTCTTAGTAATAACAATCATAACCTTGGAATGAGTTGATGGAAATGGGTATTACGAGTAGTACTACTGTCCAACGTGGATGGATTGGATTGATCTTGATCAATTATTAATAGGTACCCAGTAGATAGATATGGGATGAGATGATGATACCCAGGTATGTAAAAGTAATATATGTGTATACTACTAGGTATATATTCATCTGCAGTTGTAAAAGTAATATATTCAGTCATCTGCAGTTGAACGGCAAAGTAATATATTCAAGCTTACACGAATGATGACGATCGCATCAGCAATCAGACCATAAAGTAAGTTACTTTGTCCCTTATTCTTTGAGTCGATGATAAAACAGCTCGGAGTACTTGTAGTGCTGTACTGTAGATAATGATGTTACCTAGATGAACTCACGCAACGAAGGAATCTGATTAGATTGGCTGATGTGTGCGAGTTGAGATTCGACAGATGTGATTACCAAGCTTCAGAGAACAGAACTCCTTTTTCATTTGAAGCATAATTTTCGTGGTTAATTAGATGATAAAGTTGATATCTATTGCATCTAGGTGCTTGGATACTTGGATACGATACTTACTTAGCTACTTAGATATTTAGATATTTAGATACTTAGCTACTTAGATACTTAGCTACTTAGCTATCTAGCTACTCTACTTAGCTACTAATACTAAGTATCTAATAGTTAAAGAGCTCCTGGGGCATTGATGTTTTATTTTGTCGATCAATCAACTGTTCGATGAATTTGTTTCAAACTTGCTTGATGTTTATGAAGATAGTCGTCAGTCTTACAATCTATTGTTTCAATACCTTCTACTCCTATTCTAAACTTTAGCCGATGTTGTAGTTTCGAAGTTTCAGAGTCGTAAAGATGGTTAAGATTCTTAGATATGATCATGATATATATATATGATACATGATGTTTATTATCTGATACTTACAACAATCATCCTCAAGTTCAATAAAAAGCATCTGTGTCTACTCCGTACTCCTTCTGTCCTTCAAGTCCAAATCCCTGCTTGGTGTTCATAGCTGCTGCAGTGTAAATGCAGGTACAGGATAATGAAGCCATACGAAATAAAAGGCCCTTACATACCTAGTCCACGGTACTTCAACCTACCTATTAGTACGTACAGTATGTATTATCTATCTACTGTATCCATCTATCGATCTAACCCACCCCGTAAGCAAAATGTTAATACAGTACAAAGTAGTTGTTGTTCGGTAATTTGTAACCCTTTCCAAATAACCCAAGCTAACCTTATTAAACAGGCTTATTTATTATATATACTCCGTATACACTCCGTATATACTCCGTACATACAGTATATTGTACTCGAGTATCCATACCAAAACAATCTACCGAGGTAAGTATGACTTTTCTAGTTATAAATAGATAGATGCTGAAGTTTCAAAAGTCTTTTTCCCTTTTTAGGGTTTTTTTCACTCTCTTATAATGTTGAAACCAATAATATCGTAAAGAATTCCGGAATTGCTAATGAACGGACTTTTCCGCACAGACTTTGCTATAGTTAAGAGTTTAATAGATGATAAATGATAAATGGTAAATGGTAAGTGGTAAGTGACAAATGATAGATGACAGATACCTCCTCCGTACATACTTTGATAGATGACCATTTTGAAATGCTTTTCTTTTCCAATAATATCTGCATCTATGGATCTACTCATCGTTTTATATTTCCTATTTCGGAATTAGGATGATTCTATCTTTTCCAGGTTACTTTAAGAAGCACAATGTATTATTTCATATAAAGGAAACCCAAATTCAAAAGTATTTGAAGTACTCGAGTAATGAGATGATATCCAATAAATAACAAACTCCGCATTAATCATGTCTATCATCTTGTATAATCGTATTATCTAATACGACATTATGGCATTTCATTTCAAGATTATATCAAAAACACTTCTTGTATGCACTCTTCTTCTAGTTTTCGAACCAATATCTCATAGGAATCCCTTCTTATATGCATTCATCTTCTAGTGTTGAAACCAATATCTCATCTCGATACCCCATTATGCCTCCATCGCTTAGTCTTCAAAACAATATTTCACCAACATTGGATACCCCATATGTGCCTTTTAAGCACAAGATCGTCTACTACCTTAGTCTACCTACTGCCTACTACCGACCTGGGTAATTGAAGATCAGGGAATGTCTCACCAGATCCAAGAGCTAAACCTCATCATAACAAATCATCATCATAAATGCAGTACACTAAAGTAAGTGAGTTTACTGTACTACCATAAGACCTAACTCCGTACGTATTTGGACCTCATTGAAAAGGATCAAAAGTAAATAACGGAAAGGTTTAAGAGTAAATACACACCGCCAGCACAGATGAAATGCAAAAATGAAGATGAAAACAGAATGGAATGAAATGGGTGAATAGAATGGAAATAACGATAAATGATGGTGTTCAATAAAGTCTATAAATTTATATCCATTCCGTTCGTTACCTTCTTCCTCTGACTGCCTTGTTGAATCTTTCTTCCTAACCGAAGGGAGGGAGAGATATTATTGTATCTGTCTGTACACTTAATATATCACATATACATTTGGACCGACTTACATACACATTTACCTACATACATAATATTGAATAAACTCAGAAAGAAGTCTTGGAAATATCAACGAGATCCATATCGCCGCCACCATCATCTCCAAATTTCGATTAGCTACCTGTGATATCCTTGGTATCCTTGGTATCATGTGGAAATCTGGGAATTCTACATAATTAGATTACCGTTCGATAGATACATACATACACATTGGAAGTCGTCAATTCAACTCAACTCATCATTCAACTGGCACCAAAACTTTTACCCCTCCATCATCCATCATCCATCATCCCTCATCCCTCATCCTTCAGCAAAAGTACTTCTCTGCATGGTCGAAAAACGATTATTTCATCCGATAGAGCTCCTTGAGTATTATTATATCACATCTTACCCACCACAACACTCGGGGCACTGAGGGCAGAGCTCATTATCCTTCCTCCCCAACATCCCTCCCATCATCCACGGATCCTCCATCGCAATCGCAATCGTAATCCCAATGCCCCTATTGGCCATCCACCCACCGCCCACATAATCTCCCCAAAATCGAAAATATATCCCCGCATCATTATTACTTCAAGACCTGCATCTGGAAGGAACGCCCGCATCTGCATCGTCGCATAAACATAACAGTTTGGTTTACGAGCACCTCCACCAGTGACCATAAGAGGCAACTTGCCCTTGCCCTTGCACTTGCACTTGCATTTGCATTTGCATTTGCTTCTTCCCGTTCGCAACTCTCGCTCTTTTAGAGCCCTGGCCAGTAGCCATACTTTATTTCTTTCCTCATTTGGCCGCCTCTTCATCGTCATCATCATCCAATTCCCCTCCATTCACAAATTCGATCCTGGTCCCAGTAGGCCAGCTAGAACACGCATCGATGCTTCAAGAATAAACGCGCCGAATCATCCAACGCACTCGCCAATCGACGCGTGAGAAAATCAACAACAAACACCGAATCCATCCATTGCTTTTTCCACTCAACTATATCGTTTTCAACTGGCCCTCTTCTTCACAATCCCTCGTACCCTCTTCCAACCTCTTTGAATTTCCGTGCGAAAGTCCCTGGATTCCAAGTCAGAGGATTCCTCCAATCCGATCCCGGGGCGCGGAAATTTCAATTTCAGTTGCAAATTTCAAATAGCGAGAATTACCGGTGTGATCACCAAACAGAGGTTGATATTTACTCATATATACATAGCAACGGCGCTACGCAAAGTCAAACCAAAACACACAGACACAAATCACACGGCAACCATCAACCTTCAACCATCATCCATCCATTGGGCTAAGAAACTATCCAGGAATACCTTTCGAAAAAATCAAAAAATGAAATAGTCAAAGCTTCATTATTCATCATCACCATCATCATCAATTTATCAAATTTCCACACCCTCATCTCATCTCACCCATCCATCCAAAACCAATAAGCTTTACAACGTTCAACGGTCGGTCAAACTTCCATACCTTCAAACCTTCGTCTCGCCCTAGAAGATCACCCCTTCATCTAGACCCTCGCCTGGCCTCGCCAAACCCCCCAACTGCCAACTTTAAGTAAAATCCCCCTCCGAAAGTATAAAAAAAGAAATCCCTGAGATCTCTCAAGAGAAAGATTAAAGATTCCATTCATCCAAACCAAACCAAACCCAACCTTCGCCCCACTAATAGGCCCCGCCCGCCCTACGAAGGAAAAGGGAAAAGCAAAAAAAAGGAAAAAGTTACGAAACATTCCATCGTCTCGACTCTTCATCGTCCCCCCCGGTCTCATCCAAAAGGACCCAGCAGTTGCGAGAAAAAGCGGGAAAAAAACTCTACTCGGCATCATCCCAGTGCAATCCCGCAAGGTTCCTTGGGAACCCTGGTTCTGGCTCCGCGTGGGAAAGATCACGACTGCTCGGTGCCATGCCGTAGAATAATTAAGTGCATTAACCCGGTCAATCTACATCAATATCAAAGATTGAAATATAATCTTGCAATTAAATCCACTTGCATTTACACTGACACTTACCCTTATTACCACCATCCCATCTCGTCCCATCCGTCATCAACACAAACGCCCCGCGAACGACTTTCCGAATTTCTTCCTTTCCTTAAGCTATCATCCTTCCCTCCTCTCCCTAACAACGACCACGAGACGATTATAACAACAACAATAATAATAATAACAACAACAACAACAAAAAGTCACAAGTTTCCCGTGCAACCATTTCTCATCCTTCCCCCTTCAAAAAAATTCGACATCGAGAATAGTTCCCACGTTTTAGTTCTCTATCTCTCTGCAGAGGTTGTTACGACACCGCACCACTTGACTTCAAAAAGCATCCAAAATTAAATTCTACGAGGAGGGTGGCACCGCATTGCTTGCTGCACATACCGGCTTACCCACCTGCATATCATATCATCAATCTGCAAGTTACCGAAGCTCACCCAATCCATGTTTACGGATTCCTTCAATACTACACTACTGCACTGCAATATTTCCACCACCCAAGTGATTCGTCCAAGCATAGCTTAGCAAACAGATCAGATACAGATACATCGTACATAGTACATAGTACCTTTCACCTTTCACCACCTTTCCCGACATTCTTTCAAAGTAACTCACATTACATATCTACATACATAACGATTCCGTCCTGCGTACTGCGTGGAACTTTCGATACATTATCTTCCCTTCCAGTTTTATCTCTCACTTCCATCATATCAGATCAGATCATTCGGAAGGAACAGATTGGGTGCGAGGAAACGAGGAAGCGAAAGCACGCAAGCAAAGTAATACCTTGTGTAGCATCGGAACCATCAGTTTGAGACAAGGTTTGGATACACAACATATAATCCATTCACTCCTTTTGGGTAATACGCCCGTCATACGGACAACCTAGTCAAAAGATTGGATGAACAGTACGTGAAGAAGAGGAAGAAATAGAAGGGAGCCTCTTAATTCCGACTTCGACTCCTTCATTGTCCAACTATCCAGCCAGCCATTCTTTAACGCTTCTCGTTCGTGTGTATTGAGAGTACTCAAATTTGTGAAAGCTGTTTGCGTTCTTATCTTTCGTTTATCTCATCGATTTCGACCTCGCGTTCCGAACGCCGGTATTGATAGCTACCTTTTCGAAGGACTTATATTCCTCGTCGCCGCACTTGAAACCGGTCATACCACGTATGCCATCATTCACGTAAGGCCACGGCTTCACTCGTTCAGCGATCGATATCATGACGGCCTCGAAAGTATTGCCGTTGAGTTTGGGCTTTTTGGCACTGGCAAGTGAAACTGTCATGCTGACATTGAACATCATCTTCTCAGCAACCATTTCAAAACATGATATATCAAAAAAGGCATGTGTGTCATCTTATGTCGCGTCTAGTCTTGGAGCCGTCACAGAAGCACTACTTGTGCTACTGGTGATAAGACAGATCAAGTACCAAAACCACATTCAAGACCGCGGAAACGGACGATTGCGAATATATCTTTTCGCCGGACTCACCTCGATCTTGACAGTATTGTCAGCTATCGCTACGGCAACATCACTGTGCTTAATGAGACAAAATTTACCTCTACTTCCCAAGATGATTATTTCATCCCCAACATCATCTATAACGATGGGCGGATTCGTTATCTGGGCAATAACGTTGGCTTCGCAAGCCGTATTTCTCGTTTGTTTGGTTGTACTTCAGAGAAAGGACTTTCACCAACAGATTCGACCATATATTACCGAATCGGAACCCCATGCTTCGTCGGAAATGCAGCAAAGATCACAACCTCAAAGCCTACATGACGAGTATGAATATGAAAGGAATTTCTCAATGGAGTCAAAGACTCAATGGTCAACTGGTGGAAGATCTCGGTCAGGGTCAGATCCCAAACGCTCGATGGGATCGTCATTACGGTCGTCAATTTCTCAAGTCGTGCGCCCGATCACATCGAAGACTCGACTCATTCACTCCAACAGCCAACGCAGTAACAACTTCCGAGGACCTTCCATTGATTCAGCTTATCCCGACACTGTCGTATCGATTGAGGACGACTTCGACTCATGGAATACTTCGGGTGTAGACGCACAATCTCGACAAGTTATTGAATCAGCTTCACCCAATCCTCCAAGGTTTCTTGAAACAATTCCAGCAAGTCCCACTGGTAGTAGGAGTCCTAGTCCAGGGTTCCCATTAGACCTTGAGCCACCAAGACCTACAAGAAGTCGAAGCTACAGCCCAGCTGCAAGTATCAAGAGTGAGAGGTCTGTCTATCGAGCAAGAGCGGGGGCGATGAGCCCTGAGAGTACCAACGAAGAAAACATCCACCCTTTATTTAGATCCGATTCTCCTGGGCCTGCACCCGCTGCAACTGCTGAAACCATCATCACAGCAGCTCCAGGAGCTGGATCGATTACCTTGTCGGATGTTCATAGCATTCGTTCAATAAAGCGATTGAGAAGCGAGAGTCTGCCTCCTCTCATGCATAATCCCAGTTTGGATAGTATCCGACGAGCGATAGCACAGGAGGATCTGGGGAAATTCGAAGAGGAAGAGGGCGAGCGTACCATGACGCCACCCATACCTGAATGGATATTGGGAGCTGGGCCACGCTCCAGTATGTCCGAGTACAATCGCAAGAAGGCGACGTCATTGAGTAAAGTGGTGTAGGAAAGGTAGATACGAAAGAGTGTTGAGCATTGAAAATCAGGAGGAGGTGGGTGCTCAAATAATGTTTGATGAAAGACTCCAAAGGGAGGGGGAAATGGCCAGATGCCGAACGAATTTCTTTGCTCAACAAGGCAGGAATGGAATGTTATGACGAAAGGGATACCATTTGATATTAGCGCGGCGTTTGTTTTGAATTTTACATATACCTTAAATCTTAACGAAATAGATGAAACGATTTTGAAAGAAAGAATTTAAGTTTGAGATAGAGATGGAATTTGATCTTGATCTTGTATGGTGAATGTTGTGAGGAGTGAGTGCAGCGAGGTAACCCTAAGTCTTTTGATGATGCAGGTGATGTGTGGGATGAGTAGATGAGTGATGGGAGTTGGGAGTAATGATGTGATGATGATGATGATTTTCAAACTTCCAATATTGACTGATCTATCAACGACTCAATGATGAGTATTTTCTATGTGTACGAAAACATAAGTATCGATATGGATTGCTTCAAAAGGACCTGCTCGAACAGTTGAGTTGAATGATTGAGGCAAGGCAAGACAAGGCAAGGCTGAGAAGATCTCGACCCAGACCATGACCCTGACCTGACCTGACCTGACCTGACCCCGCAGATACTAGATACATACCTAGACACCTCCCTTCCTCCATACCCACCTACCCTCACGATGTTGGTATCTGGTATCTTCTGCCACATCACCTGTCTGTCTGTTGTTTAATTGTACATTGGATGGATGGATGGGTGGATGGATGGATCTGCTTTTGCCTGAATTTGATGGGTGATTTGGGTTATTGGTGGTGGTATGGGATGGATGGATGGATGATGGTAGGTATATGATGAATCATGGATTGGATCGTTGGGTGAGTGAAGGAATGAGTTGATGTAAATGATATCGTTGGATATAATTAAATCATAGAAGACATCAATAACGTTGGGTCTTGCACTCGCACTCGTGTCTGTGTGAAGAATTGAGAAGATGAAGGATTGCTTTGTGTTGTATGTATCTGTTGTATGTATCTGTTGTATGGATGGATGGATGGATGGATGGATGGATGGATGAATGGATGAATGGATGTTAGATAACCTTGGAAATACACAGAGTATGGATACTAGGTACTTTTGGATGGTCATCATTTATCCCACTAATAAATAAATACAGCCTTGAGCTGAACCAAACCAAACCAATCCCATCCCAATTCCATCCCAATTCCAAATCCAGACCAGAATTCCTTCGACGGTAAAGAAAATCCGAATTAATGATGTCCACGGGTACGACTGACAGTGCAGCCTGGCGCTAATCCCACGCCACTAACTTGGTCCGTGCAATCGAAGAACTAAACCAAGTAGGTAACTAATAATCTATCCATCCATCGGATTCTCACATTCTTTTATTAATTATTACACCTTCAACTCAATCCCATTTGCAACAACCACCACAACAACAGCCACTTCAATATTCCTTCTTACTGAAAGCCTTCATTGAGACTTTCAATATCTTACATATTTGATACCCCCTTTCCTCAAACCCATCATCTCCTTCAACGTCGTTGGACTCCCCACTTCCCTGCAAATCGTCATCACATTCACACCTTTAAATTCGTCAATATGAAGTTGACTTTCAAGGTATGTTACTAATTACCTACCCACCATCCAACCTCAAAGTATTGGTATACTAATCAAGTTCGTGAGCATCTAGGATTTGAAGCAGCAGAAGTTCATCATTGAGGCTGAACCTACTGAGCTGGTATGTACCGGACTTGCTCAAACCTCTCTCTTGCCCCAACGCCATCACTGCGTCATACCATTTGGTCGGATCATAGCTGACACAAACAACACAGATCTCTGATGTTAAGGAAAAGATCTACAAGGAGAAGGGATGGGAGGTAGCACTACAGAAGTTGATCTATTCGGGTATGATTTAAATTCGAGCGCAGATGTTCATGCCGAGTGGAATGCTGTCGGCGCAACTCTGACTAACAAATATTTAGGTAAGATTCTACAGGATGCGAACACAGTAGACTCTTATCATATCGAGGAGAAGGGATTCATCGTCTGCATGGTCTCAAAGGTGAACTACTACTCTTGATTCCAATAACATCTTCTCATTCTCCTAACACTCGTTATAGCCCAAGGCTGCTCCAGCTGCGTCCTCATCTGCGCCTAAAGCTCCATCTACCCCTGCTCCAGCTCCAGCTACCACTGCTACCCCTGCACCACCTGCTGCCCCTGCACATCTCGCGAGTCTTACAAACAACATTGCTGTTCCAGCTACACCCTCCCCCGCCAGTGCCACGACCGCCACACCATCAAATGAAACTACCGGTCTTGCCATGGGAGCTGAGCGCTCTGCACAAATCGCCGAAATGGAGGCTATGGGTTTCGAGAGATCACAGATCGATTTGGCTATGCGTGCCGCTTTTTACAACTCTGAGCGTGCCATTGAATACTTGTTGACCGTAGGTTAAGGTCAGTCGGGAAAATATTGGCCATCACTAATAACTTCATAGGGCATCCCAGACAACCTTCTCCAAGAAGAACGACAAGCCGCGCCTGCTGCACCTGCCGCCGGTCAAGCTTCGGCCCCCCCTGCTGCTGGTGGTGAAGATGAGCCCGTCGACCTTTTCGCTGCTGCTGCAGCTAACGCTGGTAATCGTGGAGGAGCTGCTGCAGGAGCTGGAGCCGGAGCTGCTGCTGGTGGACTCGGTAACCTCGATTTCCTCCGAAATAATCCTCAATTCCAACAACTTCGCCAAGTCGTTCAACAACAACCTCAGATGCTTGAGCCAATCCTTCAACAAGTTGGCGCCGGTAACCCACAATTGGCCACGATGATCAGTCAATACCCAGAGCAGTTCTTACAACTTTTGAGTGAGAACGCCGATGATGATGCGCCACTTCCACCGGGAGCTCAAGCTATTGAGGTTTCACCAGAGGAGCGTGAAGCCATTGAGAGAGTAAGAGTTTTCTGCCCCTCCATGAATTTGTTCGTCACTAACGATTTATAGTTATGTCGTCTTGGTTTCAGCAGAGATCAAGCAATCCAAGCTTATTTCGCATGCGATAAGAATGAAGAATTGGCAGCCAACTACCTTTTCGATCAACCAGAGGATGAGGAATAGACTTTCATGACTTCTATGATTCCGATTTCTCCAAATTCTACTTTTTTTTAACTTTTTATTCCCTTGTCATTGAGCGAATGAATAACGACTGAACTTCCCAATTTGCGTACGGTAATACCGGAGGATGGAGGAAGGGAAGGGGTGGGACGGAAGTGGGAAGTGAGAAGTGAGTGGGAAGTAGGAAGGCAAGCAATCTTTTTGCATGAAGGTTGTAAGGGGAAGAATTGCGACGGACGTATGACTACGTTGCATATTTTCTCCCATACCATATCAAAACTGAATGTAACCTGGTTTATCACACAAACCACTATCGCAATTAAGAGACTAGCGAAAGGACAAAGTGAATGAGGCTTCGATGTGTAAAGGTGAGTTGAGCCAGCTGGATTCTTTGGCAATGCGTGTGTGAGGTGTAGAGGCTTTGGGCTATATAGTTCTGAGTGTACATTGCCATTTCAAGTATCTTTCGTAGGGGTGGGTTTTCCTCATTACCCCCTTTTGATATTTATTACAGATGCAATTACGAGCCACTGCCTTGAAGACTGACCAACTATCATGCCATGACTGAGATATGTTTGCAAGGGGGATGAATACATGAGTAATGGGTAACGTCTCCTTTAATGGCAAAAGTATGATGGATATAATAATATTCTTACATTTGAAGGTCAAGGTACCGGGTTGGTTATAGATATAAGAGTGAATTATACTTACTTTTTACATTTGGGTATTGAGTATCAAGTATCAAGTATCAAGTATCAAGTATCAAGTATCTTGTATCTTGTATCTTGTATCGAGATTCTGAAATTTTGTATTTTTTATATATTTATTTATTTATTTATTAATTTATCTGGATACCTATCTACATTAGACTGAGGTTATGGTTTTGTATTGATAACTATGCTTTGTAAAGACTGGGGTCAAGTTTAGCAGAGCTTAATTTTATTAGTAATAAAGGGTAATATTAAGAACATCCATGGATGAATTAGATTGTAAGACTAATAAGCTATCTATTCTGGGAGATCTAAACCCATCCATTCGTGTATATCCACGGATATGTATACATATATATATATATATATATCCGTGGACACATATATCACTTCATCTCTCAAATATCCATCTTATATATCCTATATCTGTCCATCCCTCCTTCACTTTCATCTTCTTCAAGCGCTTGCTTTGCCGCTGCAGTCATTTGCCGCATCCTTCGAGGTGCGATGATGGTTAGTGTACGGTAGCCCGTCGCAATCAACCAATCACATGATAGGGAAAAGAATGATATTGCACTTAAATACTCGGCTACTCGCATTGCATTTTTCAATGATCACCGTTAATCGTTAATCCATGCCCTTTTTGGGAAGAAAAGGGTGGGTGTGACAATAATAATAATACTAGTGAGACTTTATAAATTTGTATCTGGTGGTGTGTATTAACGACTATATTTTTTTATAATACAATCAATACCCGGAATACCTACCTACCTCTGCATTTGATCAAAACTTTCAATTCGTCTTATTCTTTACTTTTGATTTATAGATTACACATTATAACCTCATTCATTCATACAATAATACCACCTGGCCATGCGTTGGAAATCAATTTGTGTCTTCCAAGATAACTGATACCTCGAGAACAAGAAAAACGCACTAAAGTATTAATCCCAGACATCGTAACCTTACTCCGACTTTTCCCAGCTCCATCATAATAAATACTTTACAAAAACCAGCAATCTCAAGACTCAACATGGAACCCCCTACATATTCTACGCGCTCTAAGCGTAAATCCAATGAATTTGAACCCGGTTCGCCTCCTTCCAAAAAATTACGAACGTCGCTTGACCCTCCAGACCTTCCAGCGTCTTCTCCATTATCATCACCATCTTCCACGTCAGCTGACGCCGTCTTGGCTCAAAGTCCGATGGACTCTGAAAATCTCGAGATCGACACCGGAATTCCCCATCGAGGGGGTTTTCGCGGTCGAGGTCGTGGACGGGGAAGAATTCGTGGGGGAGGGAGAGCAACCAAAAATGGCAATACAAAAATGGCCATTCCGAAGACGGGCCTGGAGATGAGTGCCGGGCCTGTGGCCGGAGGAAAGACGTCTCGGGGGCGAGGTGGCCATCGGGTCAAAAAATCTAGTAATGCGAGGATACAGAGTTTGTATCATCGGAAACAATTGCTGAAGAGTCAGTATAAGCAGGTGGCTTTGCTGCAGCGAGTGGCCCTGGATGCCATTTCCGATAAGTCTCTGCAGGGGATGAGCGAGAATCCCAAGTATCATGAGTCGTTGCCCGAATTTCAGATTGTGAGTGAACAATTGGCTGCGAGGCATGCGGACAGAGTTGCGCTGTTGGAGGCTCAGCGGGCGGCTCAATTGCAGTATGTGGAGAAGCAGAGGGTGTTGGGCGAGGAATATACTAGGGGGGTATATGAGGTATGTTTTTTTTTCCCCAAAGATATTTCGATGAAATTGCTAACTGGCTACAGACTCAAGTGGAATTGATTCAGGAGAAGTATGATTTGATGATCAAGAGAAGACTGATTGAAGAACATCAGCAAATGGAAATTCGGTCTGGTGCTGATAGTCCATCTCAGCATGATGTAAGTCGAGGAATTTGTGTCATTATTAGTTCCTACTAATATCTACCAGTTGGATCAAGCACATGTCAAGAGAATCCCCGAAGAAGTTTTTATCCATCCCGCTGATGCGTGGCTTAATGGTGGTCGTGCTGCACATCTTGCTGCCGAAGCTGAGAAGGAGAAGAGCAAAAAAAGAGGTGGCCGTGGAAAAAAGTCTACGAAACTGCCTGCCTCGCCATACAAGCCTCTAGACATTATGGTGCCAGATGAGACTGAGGTGGCACCCAAGAAGACATCTTTGTATCAACCTGCGACCTCGTTGTCGCTTGCAACTCCCGTGGATGGAGATTCAGCCGCTCCTACTCCAGCCGAATTGACCGAACAAGAAGATGCCGATGAGCTTGAAACCGATAAATTCGGAGTTTACATACCAAATAAAGCAAGACCTAGAAATGGCGATCCACCAAATAATCGCATAGTCGTCGAACCTCCTTTTACTTTTGATGAAGATGAGATTGGTATTCGTCATCATCATTACAAAAAGTACAACAAGAATGATCTTCCTACATTTATCGGAATGGATCCTTCTCCACAGCCGAAAACCTTTCATTATGATCCTTGGGTGAGAAATCATCACTCTACGAATAATAGACCGGAAGATTTGGATCAAACGATTGTGGAAACTCACAAATTACATCCTACGTTGGGTTTGCCCATTAAAGGCTCTATCAATCCTACCCTTACCACAAGAAGTGACTGGAGCAAACCTGTGGCAGAGACCAAACCTATCGTCTTCGTTGTTGAAACTCAAGATGAAGAATCCCTCAAGCCAAGATTTGAGACTTCTCGTTCGGCGTGGATGGCGCGTACAGAAAGAGAATTTGCTGATCTTGGTGATCAACTTAAGATGGCTGAATCGTTAGAGGCGATTGGTCTTCGTGATCCTATCCTTCGTCCTATTGAAGAGAAGGTCGAACCCCAAATTATTGGCAAGATTAGTGATGCTTTGTTACAAGCTGTATCAGAGGCAACGAATCCTATACCAAAGCTACCCCCACCATCCTCAATCAGGGCTGCTTCAACGGCTCCTCCTACTTCAATACCTGGGACTCCTGCACCTCCTCAACGAAGTCAAGGTTATGATCCGGTCCGCGATACTGGATATTCTCCACACATACGTCGATCCCCAGTCAAAACATTCAACCATGTCGGAAACCTAGGTATTCTCGCCGACGCAGCCGAATTGCACGTAGTGCCCCTACCACGTGGAGGACTTCCTCATCCTATCATTCCAGCCCCAAGACCAATCCAACAAATTCAATACACTTTTTCCCAACCAGAATTCTATAGACCAGCTCCGGCATACGTACCTCCACCCCCACATATGAATCTTCCACCTCCTTTACCTATGACTCTTCCACCTCCTCCTCAGCCACCTCAACAACAGACTCAATTCTTTCAATATGCCGGTCCGCCACAAGGTCAAGGTGGTGCTCATAATAGGTATAAGGAAATCCTGCCAGCACCCCCACAGAGAAGGGTGCAGCCAACTCCATTACCGGTTCCGGGGACTGGTGGCTTCAACCCATTCTTGAACAGTAATGGTTTCGGTGGTAATTCTGGGCGAGGTGCTTAATTGGGCAAAATAAACCCATACAATCGAAAGATGCCGAAGACGTGAGGGGATTCCGGAAGTTGCAGTACACTTGTACATGCACGTCACAACTTTATGGTTTCCACTCACGCATACCCAATACGGCTATCAGATTCACCATATGCTAAATGCAGTTACGGACCTCATCGTTGAGTTTACAATCGTCGCCCCCCAGCGTCATTTTACTTATTTTCTCTTTCCTTGATTCTCTGTACCATCAAAAAATGATACGCGTAATGAGGCGCTGGATTTGGTTTCAATATATTCATTGATTCGTTCGTTGATTCTTCCATCAGATAAATTGAAACAAGAAGCGAATTGAACCCACTCTTTGGTATTGAAAGGCGTTATGTAACGTAACGCAGTGGTAAAAGCTTTTACTTGGAGATTTTTTTTTGGCTCCGCAGATGGTTTCGTGTTGGGATGGGATGGGATGGGACGGAATGGAATGGAATGGGAAGAAGGGGAGGGTAAGAAGGGTTGAGGAGTCCGAGATGGATGGTGAGAGGGATGGGTGGCTGGGTGGGTGAAGGGGATACGGGAAATGCTAATTCATTGAGTATGCAGCGTTCTTGAACTTATCATATTATCATAGTATTACAGTGTACTCTATGTTTTGCGGTGATCTGTATTGTATCTTGTCTCTTGTGTCGTGCATCTTTACGTTGAGGCTTGGTACAAGGGGTTTGTGTGATTTTTTTCGTTTGATTCATTCATTCATTCACTCCTTCACTCCTTCACTCCTTCACTCCTTCATAAATCTAAATTCCAAATTCCAAATTCCACACCCAGTTAACCAAAGAAATAAAGGAAGAAAAAAAGGTCTCATCGCTGTAACTTTAACTATAACTATCATGGATCTTTCACATATATCGTGAGATATCCCTCTTGCTGTGAGTGGGATCAGGATGAGGATGAGGATGAGGATGAGAATGAGGACGATTTTGAAGTTTCCAGGTAAGAGGAAATAAATACCCTGGTTTGGGCGTTTGGGCGTTTGCGTGAGATTTGCTGAGATTTGGCTGGAATGGAATGGAATGGAATGGAAGGTGTTTTGAGTGGTAGGTTGGTAGGTCGTGGGTAGACGGATGCATGAAGAAGAGAAAGTATCTCTATACGTAATCTCCTGCACGAGAACAGCAAAGCTCCATCTCCGCATCCTCTACTGCTCTTTTGAGTGTTCGATCTCTGGTTCCTGATTTCTATTTCGCGCGTCGGGTTCCTTGTACTATACCTCTCTCCTTGGCTTGCGGGATGAGATGGTTGGTTGGTTGGTTGGTTGGTTGTCTTTTCAGCTGTGCTATTTGTTTATGGGGTATGTGTGGATGGATGGATGGATGTGTGTGGGTGTGTGGAGAGAGAGAGAGAGAGGGAAAGAGAGACTTAGCACGGCGAAATCTAGAGTTATATAATCTCATGTGAAATTATGATGGGTTTTTTTTGTGGGAGGATGTGGGGATGGTGAATGATATATGTATGTATGTATGTATGTATGTATGTATGTATGTATGTATGTATGTATGTATGTATGTATGTATGTATTATATGTATGTATGTATGTATGTATGTATGTATGTATGTATGTATGTATGTATGTATGTATGTATGTATATTATATCCCGAAACCCAAACTCAAGACTTCACATCGCCAACATAATGAGCATGCGAATTTTCGAACGGTGATTCAGCGCTGCCATTTTCATGCGGCTGCTTTTTTTCGGGCGGGGAGGTGTTTTCTTGGGGGAGGGGATTGGGAGATGGGGGGTTGGGGGTTGGGAGAGCGGGGTAGCGGAGGGTTGGGAATTGTAGGTAGAGGGTTTGTTTGGGGTGGGGGAAGGGGGTTATGGATGTGGTGAGGGGGACTGGGGGGAGATCTTTGGAGAGGAGGAGGGGAAGGAGGGGAAGAAGCGGAAGGAGCGGAAGGAGAGGAAGGAGGGGAAGAAGGTAAAATACCTTGCTTTAGATTCATGTTAACCCTTATAGTATCTTTAAGCTTCAACCCATCATGAATCTCACCTCGAATCAATACTATAATGTATGTCTGACTCAACACACTCTTGATGCTTCTTTTATTTCCAAGATGCCTTGAACTGTCAGAGGAGTAAAGATTATTGATGGGATGAATAATCAAGAAATTTTCCTTGATATGTTTCGTCATAGATGGGATGATGGATGATTTTGTCAAGGTGAGCAATATTCATAAATGCTCTTATGACTAAAGTATAGCTATGCTCTGAGTATTTTCTTGTAGAATACCCGGAAAGAAAGCTATGGTTCATGAATCACTGGATCCAGAAGAGACTTTTGTGAGTAGAAGAAAAGAAAAGAAAAGGTCTGCGAGTTATGAGTCCCTGACATGGAATCTGAGTGATGAGGGTGTTGGTATAAACTTGGTCAGTTAAAGTGTAAGTACTTAATCCTTTTGGTATATCATCGTTGTTATTCTCTATGTAATCTATGGAATGGAGGACGACTTTATAGACGTCCTCGAGGTGCTTGTACGCCCAATACGGTTAGACGTATTATTCGTACAGCAACCCAATGTCACATGATCCATTTCCCGACAGAAAAGGTCTGCGAGTTATGAGTCCCTGGCATGGAATCTGAGTGATGAGGGGCTTGGATTGGAAGTTTCTGACTGGATTTTCAAATCTTCAAGGGCACTCAAATGTGTATTTTATATTGTGTGGGAATCCCTTTTTGGGGGGGAGTAGTTTCTTGATCACTTCATCATCTTCGAACAGAGATACGCAGGACATTAACCCCATTTCCAATCCTTGAACCCGTTGAGACGACTCTCAACTTCATCATACCACACTTATCCCTCATTCTTACGTTTAGATCAGCCTTCTCATACGCAATATGAAGAGATCCGAGTGTCAACACCAAGATAGAGATCGAGGCTCAAGCTCGACAAATCCTGAGCCTCCTTCGGCAGATTCTGAGCCTCTCCCCCACGAGACTATAGATCCCAGTGCCATTCCCGAACATTGGGCTTTCCCACTTAACCCTGAACCACCAAAATCTGTGCCCGCAAACTCTCATCCACCTCTTGAGGGTGGCTTTCCATGCATCTACAATGTGATATCATGGAGAAAATGTCGGGCCTCCGCTAAACATAAAGGCATTTGCGTCACTTTCCAAGAAGATTTTTTGTTCAAATTACAGTCCGTACGAAAGTCCACATGCCTGCTGTGGTGATCATGCTATTTATATAATAGTCGAGGAGAGGCAAGGCTTTTGTTACGGTCCTTACTGTCCAGGGTTTAGAGAGTTGAACGGGAGACCGAGACCTGTTGCGGATCCCCCTTATCGGTTTAATACACAGTTCTATCTGGGTGAGCCTATAGAGGAAAGATGGGAGGGGATAACGTGGGAAGATTAGAATCAAGTGGGCGATGGTGGAGATACCGCCAGGGTGTATCATTCTGGGACTATTGTGGGAAGTATGGATAATATGGGGGTATGAATGATATGGGTGATATGGAGCAAGGTGATGCTGGGGAGAGACTTTTTGGGGAATCGTTGATGAATGGGGACTTATGCCTCGCATGTTGCAGTATTGAATGGAGGCAGTACGAAATAAAAATGATCTACTATGCTCACGAAACTTCCTCGACTGTAGAAATGTATCCAAGGCTCTAATACAGTACCCATCAACATCAACTTATATTAAGCGAAAGGCCTTTTATACCAAGAACATATCCATTTCGCTTAAAATATTTACATACTACTCGAGTATGAATAAATCTATAATAGATCTTTTTTGATATATTAAAGATTCTTATTAAAAGAATAAAAAACTTAAGCTTTTATAAGCTAAGAATTTTATTCATGGAGTTATACAAATTTAAAAATAGTTATTTTTAATTTTATATACTTTAATTATGACAAAAATAAATATAAAAATATAATACTTTGACTTGTCTATTTAATATAGTAACTAAGAAAAATATCGAAAAAAAATATACAAATCTTTAATCATTATCGAGTACTCAAATACTTATTATTCAATATATTTATAATACTTTTATTATTATAGGAAATCTTATGATTTATTAGAGTAGATGAGTTTTGGTGTGAAAATGGGGTGGGCAAAATATAAGTTGACTAGTACTGTATTTGATATATCGAAACAAGCTTATGCTGAAAGCGTGCAATCATTTTTAGGGCAAGCCGAAGGAGCAAATAATGGTACATCCATGTCCTAGCAAGTTAGATTTAGAGAGTAATCTTCAAATACCATTTGAAATTGAGTGAATGGGATTGGAGTCGTGTTGAACAGGTCATTTCCATGAATCACTGCCTCTAAAATGGGGGTTGTAGCAGGGGATTCATGGTAGAGATTGTTCTCCAAAAGCAAATGATTTCTTGAAATTATGACTGGTTTTGCCATTTATGAGTCTAGAATACCCTTGAATTGTGTATGTATAGTTTTGGGTATTTTTTTGTCGTTTTCTCACAACCAAAGCACAACCAAAGCAAAACCTCCAGGAAATAAAAAGTCCTATTATTATCAACTTTGACCCCATCGTAAGTAATGTACTTCACAGCCTGCGAGACTTCCTTTTTAGCTAACTCCTTCAGTAAAGAATATGTCTAACAGTCAATATCAAACATTCAGCCTTGGTGGATATGACGAGAGATGCGCGTTTTGGTCGAGTTCTCACCAGCCTGTTGATCGAAAATGGTCATTCCCGTCGTTCTCTCGGTTCCTTGAAAATCGTACACCCCTTCGAGATCCAGTTAGAACGAGGTGTGTCTACGGAATAATAACGTGGGAGAATTGTTCCACATCATCTCCGATGGACAATACAAAATCACGAACACATGGGAGTTTGCGTTATCAAACAGTTGGTGAGATGTGATGATGACCGTTATCAACAACTGGGACCACGCGCTTGTTGCTCCGAAAAAGAATTCAAGGTGCTTGAAAAGCGGAAAAGGTTTTGTTTTGGAGAGAACTGCCCAGAGCTTGTAAAATATACGCCGCTAGCTCTTCCGGTTGTTGACTATGAAATCGAATTTTATCATCCTCCTCAAGACCATGGACAGGAGAAGAGCCGGGTACGTATCTTGAATACATATTGTTTGGAGCCAATGGAAAAAACCGGGAAGGATCCGCATTTCGATTACAAGAATGCGGATGGACCAGGTTATGAGTCCTTTGAGACTGATATTAAAACTTTTCGAGGAGGTGTGGACAAGAGGATGCCACACACAAGAGGGATCATGAGCCATATTCCATGAAATTAAGTCATGGCGGCCCTAGTCAACTGGATCGAATCTGGGTTTGAGGTTTATGGACAGAGGCACTTGCTTATTCTCTTTGTGCATGCGGTGATCCTATACAGATGAGCAGGTGGATGAATGGATTTGTATGGTGTTTTATGGATAGGTTCGGAAACATGAATGGGCTACTGCTACAAGTCCATGAGTATGGGAAAATAATTGGGGAATTTTGGTCGGGTTTATTAGGCTTTCTAAGAACAGTGAAAGATAAAAAAGGTATGGAGTTTGACTTAAGGCTACCTGGGTACCTGGGAAAGCTCCAGCTATTCTCGTGCTCGTTCTTCTTAAAATGTCATTCAATAAAAAAAGCCCAAGTTTCGTACGTCTAGAGGCATCCATTCAAGTCTCAAAGACATAGGACCCTTTGACTGTCATTCAGTGTCCATTATGACTCTAACATAATTGAGCCACCCATGTAGCGCTTTGAGCACGTGAGGCTCCATGAATGAACCCGCTTGATGTTCATATCTTTCAGATCTCAATCGAGGAAGAAAATCATGAGCCGCTTGACTGTGGATTATCCTAATTTTGTACCAAGACCAAGTGGTTCTATTGATCACGTTGGGCATAAGATAGATGCGGCTACATCTTGCCTTGCAAGACATTAAGCAAACTATATCAACAGATGATAGAAACGTGGATAGTAAAGAGTACATAGTACATAGTACATACCTAGTAGTCCATAACCAAATCACAAAGCGCATGTAGCACGCAGTACTCTGTATGCAACATAGTAGAACCTTACCGTGGACATAAAATGAAGCACCGCCACCTTCATTCTGAGCAAAGATGAGTCGAAAAAGCTTACTCTGTCTGCACTAAACCAATTACAGTAGCTGGAGATGTCTAATCAATCCAATCCATCCTCCAGCTGTTGTTGTAACAAGACATTAACCGTAAGAGTCATCCCACAATAAAATCCCTGCTAGCGTCGAATTGCTATCAAGAAGGCGAAATAAATCCAAGTGCAGAGAACTTCGAAAATCTTCAAGCAAAACGATAAGATAATCTACAACTACAACAATCGCGCATTTCTTTCATCCTTTTCGAACAGACTTTCACCAGAGACAATTATACACACTCAAGAACAGTTCTTCCATAAATCATTAATAATGGCGGTTCGTGCCCAGTTTGAGAATTCAAATGAGTACGTTTTTGTCTTACCCCTCCTCGTTGCCGATGATATGATGGATTGGAGAGAAGATGGTTACCCTGCGGTACAATTGATGATATTTGTGGTGGGGTTGCGGACTGGGAATCAGAATCTGTGGAAAGATATGAGAGGAATCGAAGAAAGTTCTTGAATATTGGATGAGATGCTGACGAAATCATTTAACTAGAGTCGGTGTCTTCTCTACATTGACAAATTCATATGCTCTGGTGGCCGTAGGCGCAAGCGAAAATTTCTACAGGTGTGTATATCTTCGAACTCCTGTGCCGGTGATTCCAGGCGCACTTTGTTTTCCTCTTGGTAGATGAACAAACAACTAATGAGGCAAACAGTGTATTCGAAGCAGAACTCCAAGATGTTATCCCAATTTGCCATGCGACAATCGCAGGAACTCGTATTATTGGACGTTTGACGGCAGGTAACAAGAAGGGACTTTTGGTACCAACGAGTACGACGGATCAGGAATTGCAACACTTGAGAAATAGTTTGCCGGATAGTGTTAAGATACAGGTGGGTTTTCAGTTTTTGGCCTATTTGAAGATTGAATGGCCATTTCTCGCAGTTTTGATACTTGCGATACTTATGGATGGTTCTTTCGGAGCTTTGATTTACTTCTCTAAATGTCTGCCTTGTTCCGCCAATACTAACGAATAGTCAAACAGAGAATAGAAGAGAGACTTTCAGCTCTCGGAAACGTTATAGTCTCTAATGACCATGTCGCCCTTGTTCACCCAGATCTCGAGCGCGAAACTGAAGAAATTATCGCCGATGTCCTCGGAGTCGAAGTATTCCGTCAAACCATCGCTGACAACGTCCTTGTGGGATCTTACATGGCACTTTCAAATCAAGGTGGCATTGTTCACCCTAAAACTAGTATCCAAGACCAGGATGAATTATCTTCATTATTACAAGTTCCATTGGTTGCGGGTAGTGTGAACAGAGGCAGCAGTGTTGTAGGTGCGGGTATGGTTGTTAATGATTGGATGGCGGTTACTGGATTGGATACCACAGCTACTGAATTGAGTGTTGTGGAGAGTGTGTTTAGGTTGGGTGAGGGACAAGGTCCAAGTGATATTGCGGGAAAGAACAAGGATACTATGGTGGAGAGTTTCTATTAAGTGTTTGGTGAGGAAGATTATATGGGAGATTGTGGGGGATTGAAGACTTTAGTCTTATGGCCTCGGCCTCAGTGTTCATTATGCACTGGTTATCAAGAGGCATTTGCTAGCAGGGGCTTTGTCTCTCACTTCTGAGATATGATACATACAGCAAGCGAGTCGTATAATGACCCTTGAATGGAAACCTTTCCCTCCCATGATAAATTTCTAAATCGCAAATGTGGCGTCTATGATTCCCATACGGTGGAATTAGAGCATCAGGAATCTCAAAGAGGTACCTAGGTATACATTATACATCACCCCAAAGTAAACCATGTGAAGGGTGAAGGTATCTGGGTGCTTCGTGTTTCAATTTCGCTTGAGAATCGCCGACCTCTTTCAAGAACAACATTTCAACTGTTACCCTCACTACAGTGGGTACGCATAGATCTTACCAATCATCTCATTTTGTAAGTAGCCTCGGCACAAAATAAGAGCTGTGCCTCTAAGCTAGGATCCGATTAACAAGAGCAGAATTCACAACGAGGACTTGAACATTGAGCACGTGACTAGCCCGCCTTCTTCGTGTTTGTGTGTCCGTGCGCGGTGCATGATAAGGTTGTCGCGTTTGTTCTTTTTTGGGATTTCCATTTTGAAGAGAATATCTATCATCCATTCACTTTTACTTTTGTATTTTCTTTTTTTTTTGAAAGTTTGATTTCTTCTGTAAAGCTGAAAGATTCTTATAGATAATAGGGGCACTTGAAAGTTTGAGATTTGAGATTGCCTTTCTTCTTATTATGGAAGAATTGAAGGATTGATTGAACGAAACGTTCGATTGATGGTTAAGCTTGGGTGAGAAAGGGAAGACGAGGTATTTTGTCGGAGACGTAAAAAGGGAGATTGAAGAGGAATATAGGAATTGAGGATTGAAAATTGAGAAATTTGACAAAATGGATGAGGGCTCGCTGGAGAGAGATTTGGGGGGATGGATTTTATGAGCAGTGGGATTGGATTGGCAGAGGTTTAGGGAGGCGGAGAGCATGGAGTTAGAGGATGAAGAGCTGGAGGAGGAAGGTATGGTGCAGTCGGAGATGAACGTGGGTGGAGAATGGTGAGGGGAGGGGGAGGAATCATGGGGAAAGCTTTTTGCCACCGTATGATGGAAGAATTGGGGAGGTGGACGACAAGAAATCAAAGCGGATTGGCCTGTCGCAATATGATGGTACAGCTGAGGAGGATGAAGGAAATGCATGCATATCGAAAATGGGAAGTGAAAGTATTAATGCGGGGTCGCACCGAGTGGTTTTGCCGCAATATGGTGGCCCATCTGAGGAGACTACATCTATGTTGGAAACTGCGGTTAAAGATGTCGATCTGAGTTCCTATCATGATGATACTATCTTCACTTCTTTACCCGGCGAGGCATTTGGCAAGAATAATTCCGAGGTTCAAGAGCAAAGTGCAGTGTTGGAAGCGGCAGAGTCAAATAAAGAAGAAAGTCATCTAGACAGCCTTGTCGATAAAGGCCGCGAGATACTTGAGACTTATGATAACGGCAGTGATCATTTCCCAGAAGACACAACATCTAAGCGAAAAGCTTTGATGGACGAGAAAACGGCCCTCAAGATGGTTGAGGATAAGGACGGAGAAATTTCGGAAAGACACGATGGCGATACAGAGCAGAAAGGATATCGAGATGTGACTATAGCTGGTGATCAAAGTATTCCTAATTTTCCTGGGGACGAGACAGGGCATGGAGATGTGTTCAAACTTAGTAGAGGCTCAATTTCCCAGGAAACCCTCGAAAAGACTTCAAATTTCAAATCGGTCACTTTCGAGACAGTATCAAATCCTGTCCCTGTCACAGATGTTGATAATCTTGAAGAAAACGGCCTTGTTGGAGATCGAATTACTGATACGATCGACATTCCGGATCTAGGTGGCGAAGATCCTGTATTGGAGAAAAGTCAGGGCTATACCTCTGGCCTAAGAGAGATTGCCACTGACATGGAGGCGAAGGTAGCAGTCGAGGAAGACGCAAATGAAATGAGCAATGGAGCAGAGGATGCCCATGACAATAGGTCGACTTTGATGACTGCACATTCTGACATCATCGAAGAGATCCAGAACAACGGCAATACAGACACTTCATCCGAAATCGATCGGCTCGTGGTTGAAAGTCATACCAGTGATTTTCCTTTGAATAGTAACTACGATTTGAGAAACCTCGAAGGCAAACCCAGCTCTATATCTACTCACAATCAATCGCCAGTCAAATTTACCACTGAAGGCAGAATTGACCAGAGAATTCTAATGGCCATGAAAGACACCACAAGCGAAAGTACTCCAGGTTCTGCAGAAATTGATAACGTGCCAGCTCTTACGCACGCACAGAGTCAAGTTTCGAGCATCACCGATCAAGATCCACTGAATGATAATGACAGGCAAGATGATGGCTTGCCTTATCTATCTAAAGCAGAACCCCCAAACCCCTCAATACAAAGAAGAGAACAAGAGATTCCGGACAGTGATGCAATCACAGAATCAAGTCAGCAATCTCCGCAGAAACTGGGTCGTATTGAGAAACAAGTCGATAGAGGAATGTCAAATATTCAGATTGCGCAAATACCCATAACAGATGGTGCGACTGAAGGAGATAATGAGAATGAAGAGACGGAGGACCTTGTAAGCTCGTTTGGAAGAGAATGTGCTACAAGCTCTATCGACCCAAAGAAACAACCTAATGAGCCAAAATCTATGGAAGCGGAGACTCTTCAGAATATATCAGATAATGCTACTGGAGAATTTGAAGCTTCTATTATGGTTGGACTCGTTGATTCTGCCCAGAAAGTCATGGAAGATTCGAGAGCCAATATTAAAGATGATATAGAAGCCAGGTCCTCTTCCGCTCAGCATTCACCACAAAAGATGGCGAATAAAGGACGTCAGCCATCACGAAGAAAGATATCTGGGATCGTAATCAACAAGATTGATGACGAGGAGCCTATTGAGAAAAAGACAACATCTATTGAGTCAGATTTAGATGAGCCTATGAGGATGGATACCAAAGACAGTTCGAATACAGGAAGCCCTGTGTTGGAGAAGAAAAAGCGAGGCAGGCCATCTGGTAGAAAGATCTCTGCATTACCCGTTGAAGAGTCGGCCACCAAACAGGGTGAAGTAGTTTCGAGTGCCTCAGAGAGTCACGGAGTCACTGATATTGACAAAACAATCGAGCCAACCACGAAAACACCTGGCAAAGAACCCCTGGCGAACGAGCTATCTACAAGTAGCCCTGAACCGGAGAAGAGAAAGCCGGGTAGGCCAGTTGGAAGAAAGATCTCCACACTATCTAAAGTTACGGATGATGTTGATACTGATAATTCTCGGAGAGAGACAGCTCCTATGGATGAAGTGAGCACATATTCGATTATTGATTCGAAATCGACCGATGGGCCGGATGAAAGCTCTCTGGTTCATTCCAGACAAGAGAAGAAGAGAAGAGGAAGACCGCCTGGTCGTAAGTCTTCAAATCTGAATCCCGAGAAGACAGATTTCGACGAAGTTCTGTATGTGCCAAATGGCGTAACGAAGACAGCTCCTAGCGAAGAGTCCACAATCAACGACCCTGCGGAAGATACGATTACTAACTCATCTTCACCTATTAAAAGAAGGAGAGGAAGACCAAGTAACCAAAAGCCATCCGAGTCAAGTCCAAAAGAAGCAGACACTGAGGAAGTTGACAAAGAAGCCTTCGGCAATTTTCTAGCGATGGCGCCCAAAGATGTTGAGATTGAAGAGGCTACAGTTGATCACAAATCAACCATGGAGCCCTTCATCATCTCATCCTCGCCAGTCAAGAAGAAGAGGGGGGAAGACCTTCACTCAAAGCTTCGGCTATTCTATCCGATGAAGCAGAAGTTGGGCAATTGCACAAGGAGACTTCATCAGCACCGCAAAATGATGTTTATACCCAAGAAGCCAAAACAAATGGAAGATCAAATGATGATATGGCAGATAGCTCTTCTGAGCGACCGAGAAAGAGAGGTAGGCCTTCTAACCGAAAGGCCTCTGAATTGAAATTTCAAGCCATGGCTGTCGAGGCAGTTGCCGAGGAAATGTCTGAAGATAATACAACGGAAAAAACTGCAAACACCATTTTGAGTGATTTGGGTGATTTTCAATCCACTAATGAATTAGCTGATGCTGATTCATCACCGGTGAAGAGAAAAAGGGGTAGGCCCACCAGCCGAGCAGCCTCTGAACTGAATCCTAAAAAGACCATCGTTAACGGAGCCTTAAAAGAAACTCGGGATATGACAACGAGAAATTCTGCGGGCTCCGGTATCATTGAGCCTGTGGCTGATTTGAAATCAGCTGATGAGTCACCACTTTCTGCCAGTTCATTGCCCGAGATGACAAAGAAAGGTAAACCTGGTAGTAGAAAAGTCTCTGAATTGAATTCTAATAAATCCGCAGAAGAGGAAGCCCAGGGTATGATGGCGCAAAATTCTATAGCTACGCTTAAAAATGAGCCACTAGTTGTCAATCCTTCGCCAAAGAGAAAAAGAGGCAGGCCTGCAAGTCGCAAGCCCTCTGGTACAAGCCTTGAAAGACAGGATATTGTAGCGCCTGTCAAAGAAATTTTAAGCGACGCTACTAAAGTTGTTTCTGAGACACTTGTGAATGCGGATATCAATGACTCTGACGCTAGCTTATCTGCCACTTCTTCGCCGGAGAAGAGAAGGAGAGGCCGACCTGCTCGCAAGGCTTCAAGCTTGAATATCGAAAGTGCTACCAATGAGAGAATACTGGCTGGTACCGATGTTGATGCCGCTGGCAAGAATATGCCTACAGAGATTGTAGATTCGGATGAGGAGCGAGATGAGCTACAAGAAGAGTCACCACCTCCAAAAAAGGTCAAACCAGAGCCAAGAAAGCGAGGTCGGCCATCTGGGACCAAAACACTTGAATCTGACTACTGAAAACACGAAGGCTAGCGAAGAACACTTGAGCGAGTTAGAGAGAAATACGACCACGGATAATGAAAAGGTGACGGTGGATATAGAGGCTCATAAGGAACTAATCTCGTCAGAGAAAAAGAGGTGCGGCCGACCTTCAGCAGCCAAAGCTCGACGCATCAGTATCAGCGAGTCTGAAGTTATGGAGGAAGAAAAGCAAATACCTGAGAAGATCAAATTTTCTGACGCCGAAAATGAGGAGCCTGTCGAGGTAGATGATGAGCAAGAAGAACCGATCATCGAGAAGAAGAAGAGAGGAAGACCAGCCCTACCTAAAAGCAAGGGAGAACAGACTGAGAAAATCTCTGAACCTGCAGATGAAGAACATGTTGCCGTGAAAAATGCAATTTCTACCATTGGTAGTTCTAAAGAAAGTCTAGTACCTAATTCATCAAGCTCCTCATTTTCTTCACAACGCCAAGATGCTTTCTTCGCCGAGATGAAAGCTATGAAAATCGTAAGCCCCTTTCCATACCCTTTTCTGATCCGCTCAAGAGTAACATCCACTCCCAGTCATCAATTCAAACCCGCAGTGCACAACTTAGATCCGAAATCACACAAAAACGCGAGAAAGTTCTTGAAATTTCGCAAGGATTGGAACAACCTGCTAGGGAAACGGTCAAGAAACACATCAAGTTACTGCATGATTATAACGATATCAAGGACGTGGGTCAAGGCTTGCTGGACCTGATTGCCCAAAATAGAGGAGTGAGGGCAGGAGAGTTGTATGAAGAGTTTGGAGTCGCAACTACCGATTAGGTTCGTGGAAAAGGAAGATAGGAAGAGAGGTATGGGCGGGAATAGTAAACGGTAAGAAGGGCACGGCAACGCAACATGCAAAGGAGTGTGGTGCATTTGATTTGATTTCATTCTATATTCCATGATACCATTTTGCTTTTAATTTACGTGCAGCTATCGATCACATCTAGCGGAGAAACCAGCACGATCTATAGAGCTCAAAAATATGCTTCATAGAAACGCCGATTCACGAGTTTGCGTACCTACCTACCTCTTTATATTACACAATATAATATAACATAGATCGCTGCAGTAGCTTATCCTCAATCCCAGATAATGTCACAAAACTCATGATTTGATATCCATGGATTCCAAAATCACCGGATCTCAGACTCGAAATGTGGCGTGGTATGATCTGACATCAAATGAAAGAAACCACCTACAACACAAGGAAAAGAAGAGAAACGAATTTCCCCACCGGTCACAACTTCACCTACTCCTTCTAGTTTCAAACCCCAAACTACACTCCATGTAAAAGCCTACCTACTGTGTATCAAATCTTCAGATGTGACATCTCAATTTCCGACTTGCAAGTCGCAGTTTGATATTCAATCCCCCCCCCTCACCCCCAACCTCAAAGCAAGGTCATCTCAACTCACCTCACCTCACCTCACCGGTCGTAAAATTGAAGAAATCAATACAGAGAGCCTTTAACGAGATGGTAGATTTTTTCCTCCTATTTACATGTTTTTGATTTTTGTGAGGTGTGTGACCTCATATGGGACATTTATTTATATATTCTATTGACGTCCATCCATCCATCCATCCATTCATCCATTCATTCATTCATATCGTCATAATATTCGTATCGTCTCATCGTCGTTGTTGAAATCGTAAGTGCGCGTCAGCAAGCAGCTAGCTGGAGATGAAAAGCAAGAATGCGACGCCTTTGCTGATCCTACCGCGCGTGCAGACCCTTCACATTCAATGAAGGAGATGATCAATGGGCGGGGAGATGCGGGCTCCAAACTCCAGGTGTATACGTGCTGAGTCCCCTGCCCGTCCGCATTCCATGCGCGGCACGCATCCGATCATTCCATTTTCTTGCCTAGCTTCTCTCCGATGCCCTGGACCTTTTCCCCAATCGCATGCACGTGCCCGCCAGAAATCCCGCCGTTGCCCATCGGTGGGTTTTTCCTATCCCACGTGCTCGCCTTGCTCATTGTCCTTTTCCTCATCGTTGCCATGATCTCCTTTTCCATATCGTCACTTCCTTTTTCCAGATCAATGTCCTCCAGGTTATACCTTCTCTCCCTCTTCTTCTCCCACACGTACCACCACCCTACAATGATCATCGTGCAAGGAATCGTCACCGCCCAATATACCCAGAAACTCTCGCTCACAGCGGGTGTACCGTCGTCTTGGAAGTTGAAAAAGGTCATCGAGAACACGGAGGCGAGGTAGACGCCGGGGAAGAAGATGGCACTGAGGAGGGATATCGTTTTCATGGTGCTCGAGTCGCGTTTTGCGGCGTGGGCCAGTTGTCGCTGTTCCTTGGCCATTTGAAAGTTGAGTTTGGATTCTTTTTGCGCGATGATGTTGTAGAGCTGGGATCGGGATTAGTTCTGCTGGTGGCTCAAGAAAGGGTAATACGAACTGCGCTTCTCTGGATATTCCAATCGCTGTAATGTTGTATATGCGTAACTCTCGATGCCCTGAAGTTTTACCCGGTAGAAGTCATATCTTGCCAACATGCTAGCTTGTAGAGCTCTCATTGTTTCGTCTTTCCTCTCTTTCGGGTAATCTCTCATCAAACATCACCATTGCTTTCTCAAGCTGTTGTAAAATCTGCAGATAAGCTTTCGGTCTCTTCCATAGAACCTGGGAATGACATTCAACCAAATCTCTATTGATAGCATCGAGATCTATAACACCTTCTCTCACATATCCTTCTTTCTCTTCGATTTCCGAACGCATCGATACAGCATGCTCTAATCTTCGTAACCAATCACGTGCATCTCGTTGCTTGAGATCGGTCTTGAACGATATGTCGTGGGAGAATATGATGGCTGGTAGGAGCATCGGGTGTCCTATTTGAAGGATGCATGCTTTGAGATGTTTAATCGATTCATTCATGTCGGAGCTTTCTGTGCCTTTGGCATATCCAGTGGTGATACCATGATTGATATCATGAGAGAGAGTGAGTTCCCAACCACGAGTCAGACCCTTTTTCCGGACATCACTTTTACGGTTCACAATTTCTCTAGCGCTACGTTAGTCCCGGTAAGTAGAAGGGGATAGTGGAAACTTACGTAGATGGGGATTCTTTTCATCCTGATCATAAGCAGCCCAAAAATATTGGACCAACAGCACTTCCGGACTCGATGGATCTATATGGCAAATTCATAGTCTTCACCATGGAAATATATGTGGCAGATGGGAAACTAAGAACATTGGGAGCGAAGGTATCGGGGTGCTTAGCATTCAATTGAAGACTGTAAGAATGTCAGCACTTGATCAAACAAATCGGACAGTGATGTACTCACATCAATCGGATGCAAGCTAACTGAACCACTCCCTCTGGTAATTCTGGGGGAGCAAAAGCGCCCTAGAGAGAATGAGCGTGAGCAAGATCTCATGATATTGGGTCCGGATTCAACTAACTCTTCGATTGAGAAAATTTTTCAAACTCATCGGGGGTCAGAGGATGCTCTTCTATCGAATTGAAAGAAGGATCCTAAGATTCATCAGCCATTGAACTTTCCATCATTAATAATGATCATTTACCGAATATGATACCATTTCCAGGTATGAAGTATTTTCATGAACATTTCTGCAACGAGCGACATTTGTGCTACGGGATATCAGATTAGCACATTTCACCAGAGCAGATATGATTTTATATTACTCACGTAAACATATAATCATCCATCTTTGCTGATCTTCAAGATTTCCGTATATCACTTCCAGTTATATTATAAGATTCCTTCCTTCCTAAGAACGACAATGTTTGAGATGAAAGATTTTGAAAATCATTCATTTACCATATCCAAATGACACTTCTCAAATAGATATTATTGTGTTAATTAGGAGTAGTCGAAACGATTGTACTTGGATACCAGTACACCCCTTCGATTATTGATTATCGATTAGAACCCGCAGAAAAACAAAGAGACGATTGAAATGTATTGCGAAGCAAAGTGAAGGAAAGCAAATCAACACACAAGATTGAAGAAAAGAGCAAGTTTCATATTCCAGAACATGAAAGCCCGGTACTTGAAGCGACTATGAGTATGGCGTTGAACCCCGCGCAAAACTCGTGTTGATGGGGACAGGGTAGTTAGTCTGAAGGTTTGACAGACTGACTGACAGATAATGGCAGTGGGTATTGTACTACTAGTCTACTACTGTACTGTGTAGGATTGTGGTACTGTGTGGAGAACTTTCAAGGTCAAAAAGCTAAGCCCGTCTTGTCTGATAAGCTTTGAACTTCTTGCGGTGTGAATTGCAGGTATTGCAGGTATTGCAGGTATTGCAGGTATTGCAGGTCTAGGCTTATTAATATGAGGCTTCTTGAACTATCCATGGATGATCATTGTGCCAATGAGGGAGTGAGCAATGAGTGAGTGGTATTATTCTTTTTCTTGGTGAATAAAAAAATAATATAAAAAAAGAGGCTGGAATGGTGGAGGATAGATGGATGATAGAGTTTTGGAGAAGCGAGGTGATTGGTGTGATGTACGATCTAGGGTTCACCGAGTGTAGAACGGACTAGAAATCTCATTGAGAATTTGAGAGGTTGTTGTTGTGTCAAGATGATTAAAGAACCGTTTTTTGTCTTTTGATCATCATTTCATATAATTAACATCAGCTTTCGTATGGAATTTATTTAATCGTCTATTCACTAATCTAATGCACCGTTGAATTCCCTTGTGCGAATCAAACCTAGAAGTCATTGAGGGGTACGAGTACCTACTAGGTAGTATAATAAAAGATATTACGATAGTTAATTTTTCTTATCATTGCAGCTGATTATTCCATGAATTCAAAGCGTGTCTAATAAGGGAACCTGCCTTTCCAACTCTTATAAAAACTCCGTCCGCTATGCCTTGAAAAATGTACAAATGGTACAGTATAGTACCTGGGTATTTCTTACAATCTTACTCTTCCTTCTTGATTACCACCCCCGAACCAGCGAGTAAAGTCGCTTCCGCTTGGCTGTCCATCATTTCTCATCATCCCCTCCCATCCATTTCGGTTTCTTGATTCCTTCTAGGAACCGTGGTGGCTCAAATGTGTCCATGGTATTCTTCATTCGATGCCCTAAATGCTTCGAAAAAGTTCTCTTCTTCGGGCTCAACACGACGCTGTTGTGGGAGCAGCACTCGGCCGTGAAGTGGATGCTGTGCCAAGCGCTCGATGCCTCTCGGCTCGGGGTATGGTCAAAATAGGAGCAGCGCGGTTATTTGGGTTGTTCGGAACTGAACGACGATCGACAGAAACTTCTCCAAGTCCGCCAAGCGAAGAATGACCATTCAGCTCACGCTCGATTAAATCACGACCTTCACGCCATGATCCTGTTCCGTAACCATTCTCATTCTCATCATCCTCATCTTCGATTACTCCTCCGTATCCCACACAGTCTTTCACTTTCCCATATAGGTTGAAGAGTGTTGCGCAGACGGGAACCAAGATAAATATCGGGAAAAACCAATCAAACCAATCCCCCAAAGGCGTGAATACAATGAGCTTTCCAAGAAATTTGTAAAACATTGTCTTCTTGTATACATCCGGTGGAAGAAAGGTAATAAAATTAAAAGAAAGGGGCACAGAAAGTTTGGCTACTTGCATCGCAAACCACATAGCAGCTTCTCCATGGGTATTCCTTCTGACAAGTGCACGTCCTCTCCAGACCTTGACTTCAGACAAGGAGCTCAAAGCTGCTGCACACATATATAAAATCCAGAAAGATGCAATCACCTGGCCTGCAAAACCCAATTTCTCCTTTTTTCGCTATCACGATGATGCACTACCGTGACAGCAATGATGGAAAAAATGGGATTGATGGACTTGATGAATTCAGACCAAATAATGCATATAGAGGCCAGAGTCAAAACAAATCCCAATGCAATTTTTGAGTACGGCAAGAAGAAATATTGGAAAAGGTACCGAGTATAAGGCGTGAAAATAGTGATTCGATCAAATATTGAAGAATGAGGAGAGGTTCGACCGATTTCAATCTTCTTTGACCGCCGCTGAAATCCAATACAGCCTGTGTTTCTACTGCATCTTTAAGTAGTCGGTCCCATTCATCGAGGTATCGGGCACGGCTGTGTCTAGCTCTTGTCAGTTGGCGACTTAGGTCTGCTAAGTATCGCTCCGTGATGACGTTTGGAATAGTTGCATTTGGCTCGGACATTCGGATTCGGCGTGTCAAAGTTCGTGGTCGAGATTCGGGTAAGTGTGTCTCTTCCGCAAGTTCCTCGATCCAGTCCTTAAAATCTCTTGCAGTGCCAGTCTTACGTTGACTCAACTGGGCAACTTGTGCCTCCAGATCCTCCAATTTCTGAATTGCTTCCTCCATATTTTCGTGAACCTTTGGTGCCCGTGTTTGAATCCTTCTCAACTTCCCACTAATGCTTGCATTTCTAAATAGGTTTCGAGGTATTGCGACGAGCCCATGACCCATTAAATAAATAGCCAAAACTAATCCCCAACAGTATGCGAGAGCCATAACCACACTCTTCAGTGACTCGGGAGATACTCCCTCTTTGATGAAGATATATAACATTGTGACAAGGCCGGCTCCAAGAATGATGGCTTGGTACTGGGCATTTGCGCGCAAAGAAAATAGAAGACGTCCTTTTGGGTCACGATATCCGGCATCAGCGTATTCGGCGAGGATTGGTAGAATGAACCTATACACAAATCAGTATGATCATAGGTGAATGCATGAGGCATTTCCAACCAAGTCAAGGCAAATGTAAGCCAGTACGTGATGCGCCATGCAACCAGGAGCACTCGATCGTAAAGCCATATTCCTCGACTTCCAGCATCCTCCGTCCTTGCACTTGAGGCAAGATCAATAGGCACAAGTAATACGATACTTGCCGGTAACCAGAGGGCAAAGAATATAGGAACAAGGAGGTATGCGGGCGTTGTGCGGATAGGGAGATAATGTCGTAATATAAGGAGCACAACCAAACTGATAACCAGTAAAGCGATCAGAGCGAATATCTCTGAGCCTAGTGGTGATGAAGTTGCCAGAGTTTCTATCATGTCGATTTAATTCACACAAACAATGGGGATTATTTCCATTGAGAAAGGGTGGTTAGTTAATTGCTCTTTCAGTTTCGTGGTGCTTGAAGTGAATGGTAAATTGGACAAAGTAGAAAGGTCTTACAAATGAATCATGATGAATTCGTACTCCGTACAAAAGAAGAAGCATTTGGTACGACCCACCAAAGGAAGGGGCCACTTTAAAGTCTCTCATCGGCTTTGTTTGTACTGTACTTGGCGTTGTTTTGGGTCAATGCCGGGCTAAAAATTAACTGAAAAACGGAATTTATTTTAAAAAATTCATAATAAATTCAACGAATCTCATTAAAAATTATAAATAAAGCTTTATAGTATTATTAAATTAAAAAATAAACGTTTAGTATATTTAAATTTCTTAAAAATAAAAGTTTTATAATATATAAAAAAGAATTTAAAAGATATACTATTTTGTAGATTTTTAGCCCGGCATAGACCCAAAACAACACCAAGTACAGTAATGGATCCATAAACATACATCACACTAGTCCGTTTTCCGACAAGCGAGAATTGATAGGCCCACCTGGGCAGACAAGAATCTACTGTACTGCTGTGTATCACGTGTGCATGTAGCCTTGTCATTAAGGAAAAGAAAAGAAAAAAATTGATTCCGATTCTCCGACTTTTATTATTGCAGTACGGTACAATGCCTCCTACCTAGGTACAGTACTAATCAATCAATCACACATTTCAATCAACCCACCAATCCACCAACCCACCAAAATATATTTTGATCAAAGAGCAAACAGGACAAAATGGAGTACCCGCAGTCATCATCACCACCAACTGCTGCGCACATCATGGCTGACCAAACACAATTGCATACAACTCAAAATGCAGCATCTTTGATTGAAACCCCAGGAATAACTGGAAATCTTCATGGAAATGAAATTGGAATTGAAAATGGAAATCATAATGGAGGTTTGGGCAATTATCAATCTGGTAAATATTGAACTCAAGTCTCAAGTCTCATGTCGCATTTTTATTCTGACTCCATATCAGGCAGGCGCGATTTGACCGTCAACGATATTGCAGACATAGACGATCCTATACTTTTGTTGGAAACTCTTACCAAATGGGATTCTCGCAGTGATAATAATTTTACGTCTACCCATACCAATGCACAATTTGCCAGCCTCTTACAAGCCGCCGAAACAGCTGGAGGAGTAAATGATATGCGATCGAGTACCCCATCGAGTAATAATGGTAACGGACAATCCACTCGAGGTTCACCAACAAAGACATCCTCAAAACATCGCAGAGACGAATCAGAAGAAGCTGCAGAGGAAGAAGGGGAAATGTTTGGTTTCATAAATGCCAAATCTAAACCAAGGAAAGTACGCAAACTCACAGCGGAGGAAGAAGAGGAGGCTGCGAGAGAGCGAGAAATATGGGGATCAGAACCTTCCGATCTTGAGGACGAGGAAGAGGGCGAGGGCGAGGATTCCAACTCCAAATACTCGACAATTCCTAATCTCAACCCAAGGGCATATGGTGTTCATGGAGCTGCAGCAATTTTCCGAAAAACATCTGCAGCTGGTAGAAAATACACCAGTGAGCCTTCCCAATATTATTATTTTACAAGAATGAAATTGACCAGACTGTAGGGCCAGCGATGTCATCGGTATTCACAAAATTGGAATTAGCTCCAGAAGATTTCATCACCCTTCAAGCTGCAGCCAAGGACTATATGCTAGATCCGAGACACCCAGATCGAAGCGCTTGTGTTGGTAGTAAAGGAAAGAGGGATAGTGATATGACGAAGCTGAAGCTTTACGCTTGCGTCAGAAACTTTTTGTCAGATGAAGGAGAGGGGTGGGGCGAGAAACTTTTTGGTAAAAATTCTCCAAGTGGTGCTACAAGAAAATGGATGTGGCCTCAGATGCCGAACAGGTGAGTGTTTTGATTTCCAATCTTAAATACTGCTTTTGCTGACAATCGTCTCAAGAATAATCTCTCGTGTAACTCCTTTGCTACGCCGCATGGTTTACCAACGAGAGGCAGCGATTATATGCTCTTAACCAAAGAGTTCAGAGGAGGAAAGAGGAAGAGCTCTTCCAGCTACAAGCCGCATCATCCAATGCTGTTCCAGCATCTAAGTCTTTGTCAATTGACCCCAAACTGAATCTCTTACCCAATCGAAATGTTAGCAATGCAACCACAACTGTGGCAGCCCAGACGCAAACAGCCAATACACCAGAAGTTAGTGTCAAGCAGCCGGCACCACTTGAGTACCATATTAATATCCTTCACAATGGCAAGCGTATCAAGGACATGTTTACCTTGAACCCCACAAACTGCGTAGGTTTCGTAAGCTTTACTGCACATGTTGACGCAGCAGTGAAGGCACCTTACAAGAAGACAGTTATGAAGGTTTTGGGTCCTAATGGCTTGGTTGAGGTTAAATCAGAAGCTACATATGCCATGGCTTTAGTATCAGTGAGGAAGGCGGAGTGGATGGATGGAGACGTCAAAATAATTGTTGAGACGGAAAAGATGCAATGAGTCAGGGTACATTTTAAGGCGCGTGGGTATGAGACAGTGGACAGCGTACTAAATAGATGCAAGCGGTTGCTCGTATTGGTGGGGCTTCTACTTTCACGGGCGCTTTTGCCAGTTTTCATTTCATAGAAGCAAAGGATATTTTCCTCGGCATTCTTTTGATGGTCTGCCATTTATTGGTGTGAACCTCTATGTATTGTAACAACAGCTGTCTATAGATATCTAGCTCCGAGCTAATATGCATCTCTTGCAAAATACGAAAAGAAAATATTTCTGCGCTTGCTTCATCATTATGGACTTGATGTAATTCACGATATTATGCACAGTTGTGGACGTTGTGCAAGTTGCTTCATCGTCTCTTCAGCACGGCAATTACTAACCATCGCTTTCTAGCCGTTGCATCTCGATCCTCTGCTCCCCTATCCGTAACCCATTCTCTCTCGACACCGTTAGCATCTCTCTCGTAGATAGTTTCTATCTCCAATCCAGCTGCTACCAGCTTTTCCTCTTCAAAGAATCCACGCATCAGCTCCCGACCTGTGTGGAAACCTGCGCAAATCCATGCCCTATATATCCATTGAATCAGTATTTCTGCCAATGGGGATATTTCATCTAACCCATCTGTGCCCAGCTCAACAGCGGCTGTTACTCTAGGTAGGACAGACGAACTCTATAAAACAAAACAACTCCGCCCACTTACCGCCCATTTTCCTTCAGAAACCACCTAATCGACTTCAGAAGGTTTTCATGCTGCCACGGCATCCACAAACAATCCGATGCGATCACCCTACTAAAACTTTCCTTATTCTTAACCGAAAACTCGTCGTCCACAACTCCCCACTCATGGCCCTGTACCGTAACGTCTCCAAACCCATTCGATTCGATGTTCTTCGCGACATTGGTCCGCAAATTCGCCAAGACGCCTTCGTCAGGATAATCACTAAGAACCACCTCTTCCGCGCCCATCAACGCAGTTATGATGCCCGCCAGCCCCGTTCCGCTCCCTACCTCTAAGACTCTTTCGCCGGTCACTTCCCATCGCTCTCTCCCCCCTCGCTTTCCATCCCCCTCCTCAAAAAACTCTGCAAGTTGCAACGACGCATTCCACAGGTAATGTGCGAATAACAGTCTGCCCTTCTCCCCGGCCGGCGAAGACAACTCTAGTACGATCTCGCCAAGGGTTGGGGACGTGTAAACAATATGCTGATCTTTATCGCCGTGCTGGTTTTGGATATCGTCGGGGAAGAGGACGGAAAGGGAGCTCTGCAGGTAGTCTTCGGGTTCGGTGTACTCGGGCTCGATGCGGATTCTATCAGTTAGGACGCGAGACATTTTGGCGGCGGGTTTGGTATGTACAGATAGAATTTGGTGAGGTAGGGATTTGCTTCCTTTTCTTGGCCTGGGTGTCTTGGCTGGAAGGTGGGGCATAAGGTTATAGGGCGCAGGGACTAGCGTTTCGGGAGGACCCCTCACACGTGATATTTTTTCCTACTTACCTAGGTAGGTTACGTACGATGTGCTGGACGCGAACGAGGTGCAGGGAAATTATTCATCTTGTCTCTGTTGCGCTACAACTTCACTGTGGTTCAATAATATATCCGCAGAAATGCATACCAAGTACCCTACCAGCTGAGAATGCAGGCAGGAATATCGATCGGAAGACCAATGAAGTTTTCCTTTGAGGGTATCTATTGTGGTTACAACTGGACGCTCTCCTCCGAAGTATATGAAATCTACAACCCAACACTTTCGAATGATCGGATTGAGCCCCATTATTCATAGTATCATATAGGTTACAGAATTTTCACTACAAAATCGAAGGCATTATGCAGGTCATAAATGCATCTATCTATATGTGACAAGCGTATACAGGTGTTATCGCCGTTGCCCCAAAACATGACGTTCTACCAGTTCAGTGGTTCTGCCACTGAGAAACAAACATCAGATGGTATACATTCGCACAACAAATTAGTACATCTTTGAAGCCCTTTTGAGGAAAATCATGCGTAGTAATACTGGAATAACGTACCACACACTCAAACTTTGAAACGGATTATCATCATAACGTCGTAATTGGCCTACGGTGCACCCGAAACACCTCCTTTTCCTACTCCCGGGTTCTCTCGCCATATGGGCTCGCTAATCGCTTCCAGCTCCCAGATATATAATCAACATCGTATGGTGAGAGAGAATTTCATTTTTTGACCACTGCCTGCTGATATTGTAGCACTCTACACATCTAAGTGGATCTCCAATGACCCAATAACTTTATAGAAAGCCCAGATCCACATGATGATACTACCCTTTACAGTACGTATGATGGCGGTACACCTATTTCATTGCTGGTGGAGAGTAGACGTTTATTCGAGATATAACAGGGTGGGAATTGTAGGCGGGAATGAGGTCCGACATGAAATGATTGCGATTTGACTTGAGTTCTGATTGTGAGTTCAATTGAGATCGTTGAAAATCTGATAAATCATTGTGCCCCAGATTCGACGTTATGCGGACTGATTCAAATCCAACTACTCTGTGCGACAAATAGTGCCGTTCCATTCTATATTAGAATGCTGTGATAATGAACACAGCCAGCACAATAGACCATGTTCATAAATGGGATAGGTGTTCTCTTAACTAGTGACGAGAATGATAGTCGGACGCAAAAATATTGTCAGGACATGTTCATGCTTTCGGTAGCGACAAAAATTGAGGGAATATAGGAGGCTTGAGATGAGGAGGTGCCGGAGAAAAATGTTGGGTGGTATGCAAAAGCTATTTCAAATAATCCCCTTATTACCAATGCTAATACATTTTCCAATGTCGCTTATACCCTATTCTATAGCCGATGGAATGATAGCAGAGAGAGAATAGTCATTGTAACCTGAATCTTTACCACTAGTCAAACACGGGTTGGAAAGTACCAGTCTCCTGCCATGTAGATTCTTTCAGCTATCGAGGAAATATATCCAACAAAGTGATACAACAATAAGACATTCAGAAGAACGTAAAAATGGCCACATTTCTGATGTCCATCATGCTTCTACCAATTTGGTCTTGTAAATCCGTAGTTGCGTCGTGAACTGGGTCCTTTATCACGTATTTATTCTCCTGGTCATCTGCTGGATTGTGATAGGAAGTGGAGTGTTGAAGAGGACGGTGATTTTATGAGAGGGCCTTCACTCTCAACACCCATTTCCGAATCAATTTTTGGGCCGAAGGGGTATGTCAGTTTACAGTGAAAGATAAAAGGTATAAAGCTGGTTTGGAGATGTGCTGAGTTTCACAAGGGAACATCAATTGGCCCTTGATCTCAACATGAGATGCATCATAGAAGAAACGCGCCAAATGCTACCTTATGGATGGGATAACTTTCTTTATGAATTCGAAGGAGCATAACTGGGGAACAGAATTCCTCCATCTCACTAGCTGGTATTCATCCATGATTGCCGTAGCTAGTATCTGTTCTTCGAGAACTTCCAATCAGCACATCAGAAACTCTCTGAACCGGAGTTGTTTCCCATTACTACACAAATGCAGACTGCTGCTTGATTATCTGAAGCAAAATAAGGTATTCGAGGATGTTAAGCGAATTTCATTGAACGGCAAAACAATATAGTAGTAAGTAGTCATGAAATTTCACCAGAAAACATTTGATAAACGGGTATCGTAATACAGCCCAACTCCATATGATTACCATTACTCCTCGAAAGAAGCCTCCATCACTAACATTACCATCTTGAGCCTCGTCTGCTCTTGCTCCCTCCACGGCTCCAAAAGCTTGGTTCTTAGAAAAGCCTGTAGATTTATTCTTTGCGAGTTTTATGGCCCTCGTGTCTTTGACACCACGCTGTGCTCTTCTCTGGCGTCGATTCATTCCTGTCGTATCGATCGACGGGGCCTGCTCCTGCTCTTGAGGTTTTGGTTTTGGCATTGGCTTGGGTTTCACAAGCTTCCTCTCTGGAAGTTTGATAGGCTTTTTAGTCAAGATGGTTGTATCGGGTTTTCTATTACGTAGCCGATCGAGGGTTCCCTCTTCCATGCACTTCTCGACCTCCTTTCCACATTGGGGGTTTCGTCTTATTGATTTTCGCCTCTCCATCCTCTTCAGAACCTTTTGGCGGATAAAGACTGATATAAGTTTCACTTAAGGGATGGTATTGAGTATAATTGAGATCAACTTCAAGGATGTGCATCTCCTCCTTCAATTGCTCAACTTCATCGGTAGATTGGGTTTCCAGAAGACGTTTTCGAAGTTTCTTGAGTTGTCTGGTAGCCTTTTGACGCTCTGCAATACCAAATTAGTATAAGTTGTAAAGACCTCTTTGAGAGTTCATCATACCGAAGAATCGGACCATGTGATATTTCTTGATCATTTTCTGTCTAATCTTCTCTGCTTCAGCAGAAGCAATTCCTGCTGATATGCAGCAAGAGCCCGTTCGTCCTCTAAACGCACATTGGCAGGAAGATCCTGTGCCCTTTCAAGCTTCCTCGTTACATCTCTTATCTTCTTCTTTATAGTGGTTTACGCTCGAAGTATGTACCTGTTTTTTGTTAAACGCTGGTTCTGACTTGCGTTTCTTTGCTGGTTTGGGTTCATCCCCATAGACTTGAACTTGTCTAGATGGATGTACCACTTCTGGAGCATCTGAATCAGAAAGTTTTCGTTTTGGGGCCATGATGTTGTTGAATTGATAAAAAAGCTGGGCTGATGTGAAATAATTGTGGTTGTTCAGCCTTGTCAAATTTATTTTATTTTAGCTTGCCTAACCTTATATCAAGGAGGGGATGCCGCACATCACGAGATAAGATTAGTCAGCTAGACTCACAGCACCCATGCATGCTTGTTTTCTCCACACTACCATCAACAACGGAATAATATAGGGCCGATGAAGCACGGATCATTCAAACAATATGGCAGATCAGTTGTAAGTATTGATATTTCTTCCTGTTAATCCTCTCTACTTTATGGTTTCTGTCACTCACATTCAAAAATTGAAAATATCGATTTCAGTTTCTTTGATTGAGCAGATTTTCTTCTTTCCTTAATGGAGAGAAAATTCACAGAATCAATCTTCAAGCAATGCATGGCCTCTAGAGCTATTCAAACTAACAATTAATTCATAGATCGGTCAACCCAGAGCAGTCTGCTGCTCAAAGTCCCAGACCTAACTCATTTGGTCCAAAAAACGTTAGAACCAACAAGTCTCTCAAATTCATCACTGCTTCTTCTGGTGCAGATTACGACTTTAAAGTTGGATCTATCAAACCTCCAAATCATCCCCTTGAAAGCTCGAATAGCGAAGACTGCCAAGGCTTCAAATTCGAGACAGACTCAGAGCTAAATAGTGCTAATTATGAAATTGTGAACGAAACAATTTTCGATTTTAGATCTTTTCGGTTTCGTCCAAAACCTTGTCCTATCTCCAACTCAACATTTGGAGAGTAAGTTCTACCGAGTCATCCCTTGACTGCAGACAGATCAGCTGATAGCTACTTTCTAGGTTGGCGCAAGACTCAGTTAGGAACTTGGCAATATATCCAGCCTGATAGAAGCCAAAGAGTTGACAAGGTTAAGCTCTTAGATTGGACTGAAGTACCAGACTGGCACTTTCCAGCAAAGATGAATAAGACCGAGGGGATCATCAGATGGTCGCCAAACTCGGCTCGTTCGCAGTTTGTCGCCTTCAATCTGAACTATCGAATCCTTCAAGTCTATGCGGCCAAGGGCTTCGCGCAGCCAGGAAACTTCGAGTATGAACCCCTTTCTCGTTACATTGATATCCCCTCCTTAAACACTTTCGACTGGTCGCCAGTTATCGAAGGACTGGTTGCTGTTGGTACTTCTAGCGGCGAACTTCAATTACTACGAGTTGATGACAATTCGAATGCTGTCTTGTCTCTTTCCGTCAAACAGCCGAGGGCTTGTCAAGCTGTCGCTTTTAACACTACTGGATTACTGGCAATTGGTCTCGAAAGGGTTAGAAATGACGGATCTCTGCAGATTTGGGATGTTAATCAACGTCTAGCTGGTTGGGATACTTCTCAGCCAGGATGGAAAGTACCAAATAATGCGGTCGAGCCTAGAAAGTTTGAGTCGGCCACCGTGAGTGGACGTAAGAAGAGCATCCTTGGCGGCGCTACTAACGATATACAGGTAACTAGCATTAAATTCTTCGAAGATCAGCCCCAAACTCTTGCTATTGGTATCAAGAACTCTTGCGTACGAATTCATGATCTCAGAGGTGAGTTTGATTGCACCTCGCTGGCAACACATACTAACATGAAACAGATCCTAATAGCGGAGTAATCACGTTTCAAACCAAATGCAACAACAATCTCACCATAGACTACTCGGATCCCAACTACTTTGCATCCTCTTCTTTAGATCAGCCTGGTCTTATGGTCTGGGACCGTCGTGCCAGCACTCGAGCCACTGCCTCTCCAATGTACCTGGACGCTTTCGACAATGATGGATATGCCTGGGGCGCTGCGCTCCAATTAAAGAAGGTTATTTCTACAGACAAACAGGCTCATACATCAAATCCTTGCGCTACTGCCGAGAGCAGCGTGGAACTTTGGGTGTTCTCTCTAATGCAGGCCAACTTCAAATCTTGAAGATTAACAAGGAATATTACGATGCTGGTTCCGAAGATGATGTCAAAGGAAGCCCAGAAACTACTACAGGTCAAGAAATCATTTGATCTCGAATACCCATATTTTGACCCAGATCGTGGACGCAAGCAGGAAGATAGGGTTGTTTCTTTCGACTGGTTAACACTTGGCACTACAGATCTACAACCTCGTGTTGTTGCATTGAGAGCTTCTGGATCGTTCGAAATCATGCAGACACCACCTAATACCGGTGGCCAGATGATGGAGTTTATGCCTTGGAAAGGACCACACAATCACGATAAAGTCCCATATCATACTTTGATGGATTTCGCAGACCCCGATGAGCGTAGAGCGAATCTTGGTCCCCTTTACGCAGATCAATTGAAATCTCAAACACCTGTATTTGGACCAAATGGATACAATACCCCACATATTCAAAGCTCCCTGGCAACTGCTCTTGACAAAGCTCTCGAGCGTCCCGAAGCTCCGAAATCAGACGTTAATACAGAAATACCAGGCAGTCAGATCCGTAGAGCAGCTTTCACGAAGTCAACTTTTGCAGAAGCTATTGACCGACAGCTTTCGATCGTCAATGACCCAGTATCGGAAACCTTCGTTAAGAAAGGTGGTCTTGGCGATGACAATGACACTGCTTTCTTAAACAGTAAGCTGGCTGCTATGGACCTCACAAATAGGACCAATATGCAGATTCAGAATTCGTCGACAACCAATATTTACTCAAGTAGGGAGATGCACGAGGCATTACTTGCATCTCGCATACCAACTTCCAAAGCTGAGGCCATGCTGATCGATAATTTATTCATTCATCGTGCTCTCAATGGTTACTTGTTTGATTGTAATAAAAACAAATCAGTAGTAACAGAAGATCCATGGCTCAAAGATGTATGGTTCTGGATTTCAGGTATGTTACTTTCCCTTGTTGTTTTTGGTACTTGCTGACATATCTAGTCGCCGAGAAAGCTGCCAAGGATAACGGTATGCTATCTTCAACCCTTGACCTTAGCTACTTGGGAGTTTATACTTTATGGAACAATGATCTTGGTGGAAAGGCCGAATCAAGACTCGTCGACAGCATCATTGTCCCAGACCGCACACAGTGGGAACGACTCATTGCCGTCATCAACAAACGCGTCGGCTACGAAGAATATACCGGTGTACCAACCATGAAACCACAACACCGACAATTATGCCTTGCTCAATGCGGCTTTGCAAAACCTGCAGCAGAACTTAAAGAGATTCTTGCGCGTCTAGAAGAAAGAGGAGAATATACCAAAAGCAGCTGCACGGGCACTTTTTGAGGGAGAACCTGAACATGCGGTCGATATTCTCCGACGTGGAGGCAAGGAGCTGGTGTTTGTTGCTGTAGCACTCGACGTTACTACCAAGAGTCCCTCCAACGTCGATCTCTCCAACTGGGACAAGACACTCCAGGATCAACCCCATATGTCTGGAGATCCCTATCTACGTGCTATATTGGCTATGTCACAACTCGGGATTGGGAAGTCATCGCAAATGATGCATCTCTTCCATTGAGGTACCGTGCGGGAGTGGCTTTAAGATACCTTAGTGACCTCCAACTTACAGAGTGGCTTGACAAGGAAATGGAAGAAGCTATCAAACATGGAGATATCGAAGGTATTGTACTTGCCGGAATCACCAACTATATGGTCGATATCCTTGCAAAATACGTCGCAAAGTTCTTTGATTATCAAACCGCTATCCTAATAATGTCTTTCTGCTACCCTCGTTACCTCGCCGATATCCGCTGCGATGCTTGGCGTCGAGAGTATCAAGCTTATTTGAACCGCCACCAGCAGTTCATCCTACGTGTCCAATTTGACCAAGGCACAGCGAAGAAGTCTCGCCAACGAGACGGTGTTCCCGTTCTCAAACCCCCCACGCGCCAAGTCACTGTTCGCTGTCTCTATTGCGATACCCGTTCCGCAAAACGACCGTCATAATGCAACTGGCGGCGCTCCCGTACCTCCCAATTCATCCGCAGGTCCTTCTTCTACCACTGATGAGCGCAATCCTCTGATGTCTAGCGGTATCAATGCCGGCCTCAGCTGTCCTCGCTGCGGCTCGCATCTCCCTCGCTGTGCAATCTGTCTTGAGATTTGCGGTTGCGCCTAAATCAGATCGGCCCGAACTCTCGGATGATCCAATGGTGAAGAGAATGGGCAATCAAATTGACTTTCTGCATGAAATGCAAACATGCCGCTCATATGGATCACGCGGTCGCTTGGTTTAATAGACACGTGGAGTGTCCGGTCGCGGAGTGCAAGTGCAGATGTAATTTCAGGCCAAACGTCGATATCGCTTGAGTTTAGGACGGAAGAAAGGCAATGAGACCGATTTTTTTTTCAGTGGCGTTCTGAATTTTAAGGTTGCATATGGGTGGAAAATACCCCATTCTAGTATGAAACTAGAAGATCTGTTATGAGAATAAGATACCGAGATCAAATAAATGTTACTATTGATGATGCATATAATGAAGATTTATGAAATGTGAGGTTCCATGTCATGTGCGTGTTTTTGTCTTCTTTTTCTTTTTCAACGAACCCGAATAAAGACTCTCAAAAGGATCCATGGATATGATTTCAACAACCTAATCCCGTAGATGTGATGATATATGCATCAACTGCCCAGATGAGCTCAATTTGGATCCGCAAATGAACATTTAAATAATATCTAACCCAAAAGAATTCTATTCGGGCAAGAAGTCTCTAATCATATGAAAGACATGGGGCCCCGCATCGGTTCCTCATCATATCCAATAATCTCATGTCAAGGAGCCTCTCATCCCATAATTCAGGCCGACGTTCCTAACCGAACCCAAGGTTACATTAGATTGCATCTTATCCAGCCAGATCTCTTACCTACCATACCAATTTCTAATCGACTGCAACCTCCAGGCGTGATCTTCAATGCGTGACTCTGGCTTCCGCCGTGGAGCCTCTCATTGCATGAAAATGGATACTTCCATGCTATCGGTATCGTATCCGGCGAAATCGCCACATTACTTACCTATGTACCAAAGTTACCATTCCCACGAGCTCTCTCAAAAGACGAGCCGAAGGAGAAGTGAGGGCGACATCATCATTTTTCTGTCCTCCAAATTTGCGAATTGAAAGAGGCCCTGTCGATCAAATGGATGGATGATGCTGTCGCTCATCACTTCCCAGGTTGCTTCCAAGGAATCACAGGATTGGGCGCGTGTATCGTCACATCTGTCGTGAATGCCGAGCGGGTTCACCAATGGGAATGGAGCCCAAAGCGTTACCCCCCTTCGACCAAACTTCAGTCACGTTTCAGATTTCAACAAACGAGATTTAGACTTTGGAACAGGATCAATTCATTTCAATCTTTCTTATCAACCGACCGTTTTTCTTTCATGTTTATTTTTATTTTCTTGGGTCGTGATGATGATGATGATGATGATGATTATGATGATGATGTGACTCGGCGGCGTATTCTTAACGTCCCGAATCCTTGAGGGTAATTTTGGTTCCCGCCTCGGAAGACTGCCGAATTATGACTGGTACAGTACAGTACAGCACTGTGCTGTACTGTACTGTATGACAACTCCGGATAACCCGAATTGATTATAGATGAACCAGGTCTGGATAAAAGTAGCAAGGCTGAGATAGGTGTAAAAATGGATACTCCGCCATCGGATAATCCAATGATTGGATATTGATTGGGTGGAGGTGGAAGATGAAGGGGTATGCGAATGTTGGGGGCTGGGGACTTGGTTTTATTGTATAATACAGTACTGGTGGTGTTCGCACAGATGCACTCGTGGAAAAGGATAGAGTTTTCAGCGAAGAAGAGGTGAAGGAGAGGTGAAGGAGAGGTGAAGAGGGGAGGTGAAGAGGGGAGGTGAAGTGAAGAAGAGGTGAAAGAGAGGTGAAGAAGAGAGAAGCGAAGAAGAGGTAAAGAGGTGAAGAGGTGAAGAGGTAAAGAGGTAAAGAGGTGACCTCGGGAAGGGGATGTGAAAGTATAATCCAAAGAGGAAAGTACTCTGTACGTATCTACTCGAGCAGTAACCTATTAGAGCTCCCCACCTACCTAGGTCCTTGGTAGACGACAGGAAAGTTACCTACACACTCTGGAGTCTGTACAAGTACAGTGTACAGACTCCAGAGTGCAGAGTGCAGAGTACATAAATAATAAGAAGCTACATAATTATCAATAGTCTTCTCCTTCAGCTGTTCACAAGCCATTCCCATTATCACATCACACTCCACTTAGGACGAAGCGTGATAGGTAGTTCTACTGTAATTACGAAAACCTTACCTCACATTGACTTTACAGAGTGCATAAGATGCTCAGTATCTACCTTGCCGTCGGACGGACACCGCTGTCGGTACTTGACGCCAAAAACGTGCTGTTTATTAGATATACGCAGGTCACACCAGCATGCGAAGCTTCTAGAAACAGGCCATGCAATACTCCCCTCCGACAGGTAAGCTTGCGATGTCATTGGGAGGGAAATGTAAACAAATGCAGCCAAAATGCAAGTACAATGTAACCCCAGACCGTTTGTTTTCCTTGAGCTGGAGCTCTCAGAGAATTAACATTGATGGATGGCTGAGCAACGGTCTAAAAGAGAATGGGGATCAATGAATGAATGGATGGATGGATGGATGAAGGGTTGGATGGATATTCGGACACAGCAGCACAGCGGCCAGCAGAAAGTTTACTTTCGTTCCGTATATGCTCAATACAGTAAATAGTCTGTTCGTCTGTCCGTCTGTCCGTCTGTCCATCTGTCTGTCTGTCTGTCTGTCTGTCTGTCTATACGGTTACCGTTAGTAAATCCGTAAGTACTAGGTAGGTATTAGGTACCTATCATCCACCATCCACCATCCATATCCATATCCATATCCATATCCATATCCATACCTACCAGGTACCTAGTAGAAGGGAAAGTAGCACGGACGAATAGATTGAAGAGCTCCCCAGGGGCCACAAAAAATGTATTGGAAGGTGATGGCCTGCCAAAAATGAGAAACGGATCTAGATAGATATCATTGCAAGTAAAAGAAGGAAGAAGGAAGAAGGAAGAATGAATGAATGAATGAATGAATGAATGAATGAATGGAAGGATGAAAGATAGGAAAGAGATAATGTACATAAGAGGCAATAGGTTAATGAGAAACAATTGTAGATGATAAACAACTTTTGATGATCCATGGATCTACTAGTATTTCCAAGGTTGATATGGTTTGATATGATTGGATTCAATGAAGGATATCGATATTATCTACTGCCCAGGTGTATTATATTATACAAAACCAATCAATCAATTATAGATATTAATTATCATATGCCTAGTAGACGAGTAGACGAGCAGTCGAGTAGTCGAGTACTCACTTACTTTTATCTTCCTATCAAATTTATCAGATTCGATTCTCCCTACGAGGCATTTTATGAAATATCCAAAAGGGTTGCAATTGTATTTATCTTCATCGCGGGCGTCCAGCGATTCCATCATATCCATCCCATCCCCTCCCCTCCCTCCCTCATATATCTGCCCATCCCCCCATCTTCATTTCCAATCTCGATCAACTTCTTCATCTTGGAATATTCATATCCATCCATATCCATATCCCTTGTCTGTTGCGCTCCTCTCCATATCACTCTATTTCTCGCTCACTTAACTCACGCATTCACATACATACACATACATATACATATCCAATACACATACACATACACATACACTTACACTTACACTTACACTTACATATACACACACATTCTCTCACTCACTCACTCACTCACTCACTCACACAAATACATACTCTCTCACTCTTGCTTCACTCTTCATATACTCCTTTTTCCATTAATGAACCATATATCAAAGACCCGACTTTGCATTTGATCGAATATTAATTAATTGTTTGCTCGAAATCAATCAGATATATTAAAAGAAGGACCACTCACATACGCAAGAGAGAGAAAAAGGCTGGCTAATCATATCATAAGGATAAAAGATAAGAAAGAGAAAGAGAAAGAGAAAGAGGGCAAGAGCAAGAGCAAGAGCAAGAAGGAGCAAGAGCAAGAAACAGCATTGCTACCTTCATTGGGAGAGAGAAGAATAAACATCGCAAAAACACAGCAATCAAAGACAAAATACCAAAAGCAGAGAAAAGAGAAAAAAGTAAATAAATTCTTTCCATTTCCTTAAATAATCCAATTTCCCCCTCTCTCTTCCTCGGGCTCTACTCATTAGCGATCCATCTATCTATCGTATGGGATTATATGGGATTTTACCCTGTTTTACGTCGTTTTACCTTATTTTCTCTTGTTTTTCTCTATATCTTCCATATATCTCCTTCTTTCCTTAATTTCGAATCCAAATCGGATCGAGTTGGTTATGGTGTCGCAAGAAGTTGGTCGCTCATATTAAAATATATTTCTAAGAGGTTCCATCAGATTCTAGTTGATTGAAGAGAAGAAGAAAAAAAAAACTTATATTCACCACCACAACAGGGCGGTTGTCACTATAAGCCATCTACAACCACTGTTATATTTTCAGTGTGTCCAACCACACAACCGCTCGCCAGTCCGGCTACACGCACCAACGGTCATCCCAGTGGGAATTATTATCTATTCTCAATGTCCTTTAACCTCTTCTCGAAACAACCAAGAAAACCGAAGAAAACGTCAGAAAACGAGGAGGGGCTGCAAACTGATTCGCCTCGGTCCAAATCTCCACTAAAGAAATCTTACTCAAGATCGAGCAAAAGTAGAGAAGAAGAAAATATTAAATCGGAAGACAAGCAACAATCGGGGTCAACCAAATCCAGCCGCATTCGCACAAAATCGGGTGCTTATCCGTCGCGAAATTCTTTCGATCCAAACACGACTCATCCTTTAAATCTTCCCCCCGAACAATTGCGCAGATTATCAACTCAGGTCAGGATGTCGGAACCTATGGATATTGATGTCGAGGCTACTGCGAGCGCTCGCAATCCTTCCCCACCACCTGCACCATCCTCACAATCAAACCCTCAGCCAAACACGTCAAAACCCACGGAGCCTGTGCCCAAGTCGGCTTCAAAGTCTGCTCCTAAGCCTGCACCGCAACCAAGTGCCACCAACGGACAGAATGTACCAGTCGATGGAGATGGACCACCTCCTCCCCCACCAGCTCACAAATCCAATCCAACGAGTCCTCAAGCTGTAGCGCCACCAACGCCAGAAGAAGCAGAAGCATTCAAAGATTCTGGAAACAGATACTACAAGGCTAAGCAGTACAAGAAGGCCATTGAAGAATACACCAAGGGTTCGTGCCTTCGAAGGACTTTAATAACAAGTGACAACCGCTGATTTATATACTATTTGTAGCCGTCGAAGCGATGCCATCATCATCCACATATATCAACAACCGTGCTGCTGCGTACATGGCTGCTGGCCAGTATTACCAGGCCTTGGAAGATTCTAAGCGAGCTGATCAACTGGATCCTAACAACCACAAAGTGCTTCTCCGATTAGCTCGAATCTATATCAGCATGGGACTGCCACAAGAGGCTATGGATACCTTTGGCCGCATTCAACCACCTCCATCGGCGAAAGATATGGCACCCGCCAAGGCCATGTTGCAACACCTTGCTTCCGCCGCAGACGCCCTTAGGAACGGAACTGGATCAATGGCGATACACTCCATCGAGCAGGCAGAAAGATTGCTTGGTATGGGTGTCCCCAAGCCACGCAAATGGCAGTTGATGCGTGGTGAGGCTTATTTGAAGATGGGTAACGTCAACGCTTTGGGAGACGCACAAAATGTCGCCATGTCTCTACTGCGCAGCAATAGCCAGGATCCTGAGGCGCTTGTCTTGAGGGGCAGAGCTTTGTACTCTCAAGGTGAAAATGAAAAGGCTATCCAGCATTTCAGACAAGCGTTGACCTGCGATCCTGATTATAGAGACGCAGTCAAGTATTTGAAGTTGGTCAGGAAGGTTGATCAGCTCAAAACCGAAGGAAATGCAGAGTTCAAGGCTGGGCGATACCCAGAGGCCATTGCAAAGTACAGTGAGGCCCTCAAACTCGACCCTACAAACCGAGGAACAAACTCCAAGTTACTTCAGAATCGTGCTTTGTGCAAGTCTCGCCTCAAGGATTATGCGGCTGCCATTGAGGATTGCGACCAAGCTCTTCAACTTGACCCTTCATACACCAAGGCCAAGAAGACCAAGGCCACCGCTCTTGGCGAGTCGGGCCAGTGGGAGGATGCCGTCCGTGAACTCAAGCAGTTGCAAGAACAAGAGCCACAGGATGCTGGTATTGCCAAGGAGGTGCGACGAGCTGAGTTGGAATTGAAGAAGAGCAAGAGAAAGGACTACTACAAGATTCTTGGCGTGGAGAAGGATGCCGACGATAACCAGATCAAGAAGGCCTACAGAAAAGCTGCCATCATCCATCATCCAGATAAGAATAGGGATGATCCACATGCTGAGGAGCGATTCAAGGACATTGGAGAAGCTTATGAAACTTTGAGCGATTCCGAGTAAGTTTGTTCTCTCATGTGTCACTGCCTGCCCAATCTAACACACAACAGGAAACGTGCACGATATGACAGTGGCGTCGATCTGGAAGATCCAATGGATGGCTTTGGAGGTGGCATGGGAGGTGGAGGAGGCATGAAACATTGATCCAGGTTAGTCTCAATCCTCGGCATCTCAACATCAAATCGCTAACACCCCCAATAGAAATCCTCATGCAGATGTTTGGAGCCCAGATGGGTGGTGGCATGGGTGGTGGCCGTGGAGGTGGGGGTGGTTTCCATAGTTTTGGGGGAGGTATGCCTCAGGGAGGCCGCACTCGAGGGGCCCCTCAAGGCTTCCCCGGTGGATTTTCATTTCAGTGACCAGATGAAGAACAGAAACAGGATATTAAACAGGCTCAACCCAGCACTTACGACAGTCCAAGGAGTTCGCGTCAAAGTTCTGATTTCACAAAAGCTCCTTATGATACCGCTAGGACCTGGTGGCTGCGTAAAGCATGGATGGGTTTCCTATTGGCGGGCGTTCTATTTCCTCTTGATCTCTTGGCCCTTCTAGCTCTTTCAACGGCCGGAGTGTACATTTGCATCAGAATTACCATGTACGTGCGTCGTAAACGCGACGTCTCATAGAATTTGGGGGACTAGATCTCATTGCAGGCGTTTTGTTGTCGTGGCTCTCATTTTTGTTCCTCGCTTCGAAGCACGATGAAAGGGTAACCACATACATACGGGCCAGATTTTGAAACAGTATCAAAAAATTGAAGAGGGTAATATGGTCTACGAGGAATGGATGTACATGTCTGATGGTATTTATCATGGACGACATAGGGTTTCTTTTATTACCTGACCTAAGTAGACTATTAATGAACATAGTTTGAATCAATTTTCTTTGTGTGCCGTGTGAATGAACTTGGACTTGATATCGATCTTGATCAGCTTTCTAGATATTCCATCGTATATAACAGAAACAGAAACAACAGTCTTCCGTGGTGGCACAAGAGTAGCGACTGAACGAAGGCCAAATGCGGATAAAATAGGGGCCGAATCTCACGTGTCGCTCACTTTCCACCAAGCGAAAGGCTGAAGTTAAACCTTGCCTTTCAGATTTGCGTGGTGGGGCAGAATAATTCCCAAGAACGGCTTTCACTAGAACTTTTCCAACATCATATCATATTGCAAAAACACTGGCAACTAAAGTACTTCCAGAACTCACGATACAAGCCCTAAGAACCAGATAAGACTCACCACATAGGTTTATCGTGTATCAAGTCTTCTCTCTTGCCAACCTTTGTCTCGTCCCCAACCATCCAACCAATAAATCTAATCTAATAAATATTATGACTCGATAGCGCCGTGCCGAAGAATGCTACGGATGTACATGCGATTTACTTTACGATAACTGTGGATCATTTTAACTTGATATAACCTTCGGTCTGCTGTAACCTCAAGCTTCAGTTCTTGAGAATACAGCAGTCATGGACGCCCAGGTATGTTTGGACACACCGCTTCCCGGAAGCTTTGCGCTGGCAGGGGTATTGCTCGAGAATGGAAGGTCTGATACGTATGATGAAAGTATGGTGCTAACCTGCCATCCATCCTCTAGATTGAGAAAGCCATCGAAATCGCATGGGACCCTCGATCCGACCAAACACTGAAAGGGCAAGCGGTCGAGTATCTCACTCAAGTACGAGGCGACACCTCGAGTCTACAAGCATGCCTTAACCTATTTACCAGAGCCCCCAAAGCCGCCGAAGTCGTACGTTTGGTGTCGTTGGATATAGTCAATAACGCCATTCAGACTCAACACATAGACGATCAGAGCTTGCGTGGCCTCAAGGAACAACTGCATGACTATGTGAGGAGAACATACGCCTCTGGAAATGAAGTCGACCCGCCCGCTTTGCAGAATAAGCTCACGCAAACCTTGACATTCCTGTTTTCAACTTTATACAAGGAGGGCTGGGAAAGTTTCATACGGGATTTCTTGAGCTTCACGGGCCATCAAAGTGGATCTGTGGACAACCTTTCCGGTGTCGTTTTGTATTTGCGACTGTTGAGCTCTATCCATGACGAGATTGCCGATTTGATGATCGTTAGAGCGGGTGGGGAGACGAAGCGAAATGTTGAGTTGAAGGACCTTGTGCGTGCGCGGGATGTTCAAACTGTCGCAGCTTCCTTCAAGCAAATCCTCACATACTGGCAAGGCAACAATGATTCGATTATTGAGATGACGTTGAAAGTTATTGGAAAATGGGTTTCTTGGATCGATATTTCTTTGGTCGTGAACCAGGATATCTTGAACTTATTGTTCCCCCTCGTTGGACGAAACCCAAATGGGGGTGAGGATAAAGTCAAGGATGCTGCCATAGACTGCTTCACGGAGATTGTGGCCAAAAAGATGAAACCTTCGGACAAAATAGGAATGATTCTCTTCTTAAACCTCGGAGAAGTTGTCTCCCAACTTATTGCCAGTCCGGCTCTACACGACTTGCGGAACACCTCTAACTATGATACCGATCTTGCAGAAGCGGTTGCAAAACTAGTCAACAATGTCGTCTCCGATCTGGTCAAAATCCTCGAAGATGGTAAAGTCGAAGCAGAAGTGCGAGCACAAGCAGAGCAATTATTGCAAACATTTCTTCCGCTCTTGCTTCGGTTCTTCTCAGATGAGTATGACGAGATATGCGCAACGGTTATCCCATCTCTTACGGAGCTCAACACATTTTTACGTAAAGCACAACCACTACCACCTGCATATTCAGCCATGTTGACCCCTATTCTCAATGCCATAATCCAAAAGATGAGATATGATGACACCTCTTCATATGCCGATGAGGATGAATTGACAGACGAAGCGGAGTTTCAAGAGCTTCGAAAACGACTACAGGTGCTTCAAAAGACGGTCGCTGCGATTGATGAAGCTCTATATGTTGAAGTGTTGAGTAATGTGATTGGAAGTACATTCCAGAGACTTGATCAGCAAAGTGGCCAGATGGACTGGCGCGATTTGGACCTTGCATTACACGAGATGTACCTTTTTGGAGAACTCACACTCGTCAATGGCGGTCTATATGCTAAGAGTCAGCCATCTAGTATAGCAGCCGAACGTCTGATTGTCATGATGTCCAAAATGGTTGAATCTGGTAAGCTTTGCAAGGCCTCTCAATAAGAAAACCAACTAATATTATACAGGTATTGCCTCTTTCAATCACCCTGCCATTTCACTTCAGTATATGGAAATCTGCGTTCGATACTGTTCATTCTTCGAGAACCAAACCCAATATATCCCTCAAGTTCTCGAGCATTTCGTTAGCTTTGTGCATCATAGTCATTCCCGAGTCAGGCTACGTTCGTGGTATCTATTTCACCGATTCGTAAGACACTTGAGAGGTCAAGTTGGTAACGTTGCGGAGACTATTATCCAATCGATCAGTGATCTTCTTCCGTTGAAGGCAGAAGTTCCAACGGAGAATGATGACGATATGTCATCAGAAGATGGTACCCACGACGCGGCGGATATTGCGTTTAATGCCCAACTTAACCTTTATGAAGCAGTTGGTTGTATTTCATCCACAGCTTCGACTCCCATAGAGAAGCAGGCTATCTACGCAAGAACGATCATGGATCCTCTCTTCTCGGATATTGAGCGACATTTAGAGCAAGCTAAGTCAGGTAACGCACAGGCTATTCTACAAATCCATCATATCATCTTTGCTCTGGGATCATTAGCCCACGGATTCTCCGACTGGTCTCCTGGGGAGGGGAAAAGGGCTGGACAAGCACCCGTCAAGGAAATAACTATCGAATTTAGCCGTGCTGCAGAAGCAATTTTGTTTGCACTTGAGGCACTCAAAACTTCTTTTGATATCCGTGCTGCGGCAAGATCCTCATTCTCTAGACTCATGGGAGTCATGGGAGTTGCAATGCTGCCTTTACTCCCAAGATGGATTGATGGCTTGCTATCTCAAAGTTCATCCAAAGAAGAAATAGGCATGTTCTTGCGATTATTAGATCAAGTGGTATTTGGATTTAAGAAGGACATCCATGAGGTCTTGAACTCCCTACTTACGCCACTTTTCCAAAGAGTTTTCGCTAGTTTAAGCGAGCCAGTGACGGGAACTGATGATGGAATTCAACTTGCCGAACTACGAAAAGAATATTTGTCATTCGTAACGGTTATCTTGAACAATGACCTCGGTTCAGTACTCGTTAGTGAACAGAATCAAGCTTTCTTCGACCCGCTTATCCAATCAGTCACAACATTGGCGAAAACCGTCACAAATGAGACTGGCAATCTCGCAGCCAGTAAAATCGCCTTTTCCGTAATGTCAAAAATGGCAGAGCTCTGGGGTGGCCCAACAATCGCTACTCCAGGCCAACCCATCTCTTCTGTACCACCTCAACCCACATTTCCCGGTTTTGATACCTTTCTCATTGAACGCTTCCACCCAGTTTGTTGGGAGGTCCTCCGCGAACCATCATTTAGAGACCAATGGTTGATGCTCAATCCAAGGGCGTATTGAATGAATTGGCAGGGCTGGAACAAGTGATTTATATGAAGACGGGAAATATGTTTGTGGAGCATCTGCAGGGAAGCTTCTTTCCAAGCATGGGAGTGGATGGAAGTGGATTTATTAAGAGTATGGTGGAGAGTCCGGAGAGAAAGGGGTTGGCGGTATTTTTAACAGTCGTGGTTAAAAGGGAGGTGATGGGAGCAACAAGGGCAAGGGCAAGGGAAGAGCTCGATGAGATGATGAGGTCAGTTGATATGAAGGCCGAAGAGCTGTTTGTGGCATTATTGATGACTGGTCGGAAAGGTGGAGAGGAATCATTGTTGCATATTCGAATGGCGTTGGAATGGATGATGGATCACTATATCATTGTGGGCTGGTGATTGAAACGAAATTTAAACTATACCACAAATGGTTTCTGCAGGTATTTAGGATGGGGGGATAAATTCATGATCCGTTCGGCTGAGCTTCAGGTTGAAAGGACGCACTGGAAGAGATTGTGGCTTGGTGTGAAGTTGTCGCTCTGATTCAAATCTGGTGGAGCCGGCTGTGAAAAGGTGCTGGCCGGGAAGAGATACAATGGGCAATATTTAGAAGAAGAAAACCAAAATCATTTATGTTCGTATGCAGGCATGTTCCATGCAAGGTTTCGGGGAATGGGATGAGGATGATATGGTGCAGAGTTGTATGTTTTGAGAAGATGCATAGAGCAACACGGTGGTGAATCAAGGGATGAGTTGGAAAATAAGCGAGAGTCAGCGTGTATGTATGTATGTATGTATGCATGTATGTTAAAGTTACATTTAAAGTCTGAATAAAATCAAATCAATTAGACCAAATCAAAATCAGATAAATCACTCACCCACTTACTTACTTACTTACCTGCGCTACTCCACCGACAGACTAACTTCTTCTTCTTCTTCTTTTTCTTCTTCTTCTTCTTCTTCCTCCTCATGTCCTCTTCATATCCTCTCCCCATCAACGAGCCTTACCTCTTCTGATCAATCGATCGATCAATCGATCCTCCTCCTCGAATAGCTAAGTCCCTTGCTCATTCGCTTTAGAGGGATCAGACTCGTGATTGTGATTGTGATTGTGATTGTGATTGGTGGTTTGATTTTAGGAGGGTTCGGGGGTTGGAGTAGTATCTGATGGTGGATTAATCAGGGGTTTCTGCGCGTCTGTTTTGTTCTATGTGTTAGGGAGGGAGGTATGTGTCGAGCTGGTGGGCGTATGGTTGGGTTTTAATGAGTGGTTAGGGGGGGGGGGGGGTGGTGAGGTTTGGTGGGGGGGTTGGAGGTGGGGGGGGAGATGGTGGTTTGGTTGTCTGTCTGGGTGAATTAGTGAGTGGGTGAGTGGGTGAGTGGGTGAGTGAGTGAGTGAGTGAGTGACTGAGTGACTGAGTGAATTAGTGCTAGGCCATAGCAAGTAACCATGTAGTGCGGGTATTCAGTGTCTGGTATGTAGAGCTATGCTGAAAAAGCCCGGCAATGGATGACGGTAGTCGGTTTTGATGGGGAATCGCCATTCAAGATCACGGACGGTGCATCGAGACGACGCACTCCTCGAGCTCCACCCGCGGACGATAGTCTATCATGCATGGTCTGTGGCACATCTGCCGACGTGGACCGAGAGCGCCGCTCCCCTGGATGCGAGGGACGGCAGAAGCGAGATTTCCCGCGGCGGGCGTTTTGCCGAGGGGGCAAATCCTATGGCGCGTGGAAGGTTAACGTTCCGCATGTGGATCGCGGGCGTTGATGCAGATTATCGGTCGGCATTGCTCTTCCTTGCTCTCGACTAGGTATGCGTCTTCGGACTGTGAGTGCGGTGCATCGTTCATGTGCCGACCCGAATGCTGCAGCGTATTCTTGGTGCACGGCTGTTCCTGACCGCGGATCGTGGTCGCGCCGATGTCTTCTTGACGCTGGACGCTGGACGCTGGATGCAGGGAGCAGGGAGAGAGCTTGTGGTCGTGGCATTCTGCTCGCTGGATGGGCTTGTAGAGGTATCATAGGTTCTCTGGCGGTTCTAGGTGTAGATGGAATGGAACGCTTGTCTTGGAGGAAAAGTGCAATCAATGCTCGGAAGATGGATAGGGGCTTATGGCATGATGCTCTTGCAGATGTGAGGACTGATCGTGTATTCGCACACAACCATGATCTTTCTGGCGTCAGAGAGAGTGTGGCGGATAAGAGACTCCTTCCAGCGGCGTCCTGATCCTGTGAAGCCCGTACATGTGGAGGTGTTATGGTATGGGTGGAGAGATGAGATTATCATGTTATTTGACGACGAGGAGTCTACCCACGCTCCACTGGAGTTGTCGATACAAGGCCGTGGGGCATTTATTACTTTTCGATAAATTGGCTGTTGGAAGTAGGAGGGTCCACGCGAGTCGTCTGTTGGAACTCTACCTGTATGTTCAAGATGATGAGAAGACTCTGATTGAAATTTTGTGCTTGGCTTTCGTGTTGAGGAGGCTGATACTTTGCTCTCGAGTCGCGTTCGTACCCTCGTGTCACATAATGTCGTTGCTGATAGACTCTTTTCGCGTGCTGGGAAGGGGACTATGGTACGAATGCTCACGGGACAATCTTTCACAGAAGATATTGATGTCCTGTGCAGTGAGGCCGAGCTGCCACTTGAAGAAAAATCGCATCCCTCAAAGATGTATTTGAGCACCACAAAAACCTATACTTGATTCGCGACATTGTCATTTCTTGCTTTACAGCAGCAGCTATCTAAGTCACAGAAGATGAATACTCAATTTCTCACAATCTAGACTCGCTTAAGATCACAGAGTCACAGTCGTCACGATTTCGAGCGAGATTTAGCATTGCGGACTCCTTCGACTCATCCCATACCCCATGAATACCAGCCGAAACAATACATCTAAATCCAAACATTGACCAACAAGCCATCGCATTCTAAGATTTGTTCAAAATTCCGCAAAGTCCACAGTGGTCGTGACGTCACCCCCCATCACGGATCTCGAACATGGGAAATCGGATTCCCGAACATATCTGTGATCTTCCAGCACGCTAGCGCTACAGATACCATCCGATTTCCCTCCCCCCACCAGCTGCCGCTATGTGCGTCGCGATGACAGGAGCGACCGAAACATTGGAAGCCGCCATCTCACCCACCATCTTGAACCACGGGAATACATTTCCCATAAACCATCTCGCGATCGACCGTGACCCCAAGGCCCAACAGTGACAATCAAACCTCCCCGTCTGTCATGGAACGAACCCCAGTACCTCCCAAGCATCCATATTGCGGCCCCAAAGCCGGGACTCATCATCGAAGATTGTGATGTCCTCGTTTGGATATCCATTGTGCGGGCATGATACATGGAATTTGAAAGTCGATAGCAAGCAACCTCTTGCTTCTTTAGTACCAGACACCATACCTTGAGCTGTGCATGGAAAACAAAGCAAAGCAAAGTAAGGATTGCGGAGTACGGAGAGCGCGAGACTTTGCTGTTCTTCCCTTTACTTCTCCCTTTTTTTTCAATTTCGGCCGTGATACACTCGAGGGCTTTGATTGGGGAGATGCTGCGGTAATCGAGATGCTACACTGTCAAATCCCCGTTCGCTGAGCCGTGGTGTTTCCTCCGCGTGGATATGGTGCGCGCATGCATGTGTCCATATACATGTGGCGCTCTCCGTCCATCCATCTGCCCGCGCACCCCCCTTTCTATGCGTCCCACTCCTCGCTTAGCCTAGCCTAGCCTCAACTCCCCTCTACCCAACCCCCCTTCCATCCACAACCCAGACAAGCGTCCCCACGAGTCCCTCTGGGCATCCTCCGAATATATATCGATCGCGATCAAGAGACCATTCGACTATGCGCCCAGCCCCCGAGCCACCCAACATGAGAATCGTGACATCCGAATCTGAATCCGAATCGCCACGCATCCCAGCGTCCAGGTCTCAAGGTCGATGTCCCGCACGGCTGGAGCTTGCGTCGGTTCATGGGGTGCCGATTGGCCAGGTTGCGTTTGGAGATTTCCATGTGATATCCGGCGGTTTGCGCGATGGGTGTTATCTGAAGCTCTAGCTAGCAGCCTAGCACTGACGAGGGCCCGACACTTCGGTGGTGGGAAAGGAGAGGGGTTGGGGACCCGGGTGAAAGGGGTCGAGGGGGATGGGGTTTAGTTTGTGAGATTCGTGAGGGGTTCGTTATGCGTATTGGTGTTTGGAATCTAGGGGGCGTCTTGGTGTCATATATAGTACTATATATATAGTACGAGTATCCAGACCCTGGTAACAATGTAATGCAATGCACTCCAAAAGCTACCTACTTCGAGTCCCTCACTTCCAGATGAACCTCCCGATACCCTGTTGACGAATGTCCAAATAAGAGTCAGTCAGCCATCTCATCAAATCAAACATCCCACCTCATGTTCAACGTTGAAGGGAAGGGAACGCCATCCCAGATCTCCAGACCACAAGAAACCTTAGCTATTCTACTTTGCTTCCAGCGATTGAGTGAGCAGCCTTTCATGCCAAAGCTCCAGATGAGAAAATGAACACGAGAGATGTTTTTGATCAAATTGAAAGCAATTTATCTTAGAGAGTAGAGCCGTCGCATTGCACAAATCGTCATTTTCAGCTCTGGAGCTCTGGCATTCTCTGAACATCTGAATCATATTGGTGTCATAAAACCTTGAGATTATGACAAAATGCGTTTCATCTGACCTCTTTGTCTCCCCCTCCTATTGCGAGTTTTCTATTCCGATGCTTAGAAGAACTCATGCTTGCCCAGGTGGTTCAAGCAATCCAAGCTTGACGCCTATCCACATGTCCACATAAAGTTCAACTCATTGTTTTTCTTTTTCTGGCGATTCATTTTCATTCCCTCCTCTGCGAGCATCACTCGAAGTCTCCATCTCTACCTGTGTTTGTATGTATACAGAACAAAAATAAAGCATCAATTACAATTGAATCCATAACTTTCCTCCCAATCTGGCCTTTTTCGATTACCATGACCGACCAACCAATGACAATTACACACAGAAACGCCTCAAAAAGTCACCACCATTCCCAGTCCCAACCCCAAGCCAAGCCTGCCCGTTCTACCTCGTACATATATATATATCCATAATGAAACATTACGCATCACCGTCGTCATTAGCATCTTCTCCTTTTCCGTCCGGTCCAGATCCTCCAGCAACATTTGCAACAAACTCCTGATATTTGAATACATCCTGCCTTCTAGCTCCACCCATTGCTCCCATATGTTTTGATAACGCCTTTCGTGATGTGAATCCACCCATAATTCTATCGACTTCTCGATCTGTCAAAGGTTTCACCCCTGGATCGGGAGCTGTGTGTATTAACGCATCTCGTAATTCGGCGTAATCCGCTTGTCCACTATCATCCTCGTCGAAGGCAGAAAATGCATCTAGCAGTTCTGCCGTTGGAGAAAGGGTAGATAAAAGGGTCGCTAGCGAATTGAGAAACGTTGGGAGTGTGACGGTTTGTGGAGTTGGTGGTGGAAAGTAACTAGCTAATTCTGAAGCATTGGAAGAGAGACCTAGAAAGTATTAATAATTTCATACCTTCTGCGACTTCATAAAGGGGAAAATACCCAATTGAGTTAACATATCAGCTACATCCTCCCTACCCACTTGCCCATCGCTATCTCTATCCAGGATCTGAAATGCTTCTCTCATTTCTCTTACTTGCGCCTGTGATAATTTCGAAAGCGCATTATCATCACTACCATAGCTAGCACTCCTCAAGGGGCCACCAAACCCTGGACTTGTTTTTTTGCGCCTTTTGTAGGCGAGGGTTCTGGCTCTCGAAAGGCAGGAGGAATACCTCTAGGGGTCCATCTATTTGGAGTCGTCTCAATTGTTGAATTTGAGGTACCAACGTTACCAAGTCTACTTGGCGTCAACATATTTTTGGCAGATGAAGGTGTTAAAACAGGAGTTGACTGTCTGAGAGGAGAAGGTGAAGCGGGAATAGGAGATTGTGACTGAGATTCAGGTCTTCGAAAGGGTGAAGCTCGCGGTGACCCGAAGGAAAGCGGTGATGGTTTGTAAGAGGCAGACATTGACTACCAGAAAGCAATATGCGTTAGTCTTGCATTATTTTTTTCTGGAACCCAATTCATCATATGAAAGCATTGGAAGGCACGATTTGGTGAAAAGTGGACCGGTGACAATTGATGTACAGTACTGGTACTTACTTACCATGGTTTGTTGCGGAGATCAAGATTCCCCAGCGATCAAGTATCCAGAAAGGATGTTTTTAATTATGTTGTTTACTTGTAATGAATTTAGTGAGAGCAGCACCGAGGAGAGTTTGGATAATCGTCGATGGACAGGTTCAAGCACGTATGCGGAGGGAATTAATTATTCATTAAAAAGTCGAACAAATGATGGATGAGCGATTGTTTGGATTGAAATCACCAATTGGGATAATATTTGTGTGAATATAATGTAGACGTCCAGAAATGCAACTGTGATGAAGATGAAGATGAAGATGAAGATGAAGACGCAGATGAAGACGGCGGATCTTACAGTAATAATTAGATGAAGGGTGGAGAGGCTGAATGTTTTGGTTTGGTTGCTGGTGTAAACAAATCCAATTGGGAGCGGGAGGTTTGTGTACTCCTGTAATAAGGTTGGCTGATCGGTGAATTTATTATTAGATGTGAGATATTACAGTACAATACAAATACAGATACAGATACAGATACAGTAGATAAAAACATGGTAATACAGTATAGACGCATTAGCGCGAGGCTGTATATATATATACTGTATAAGAACATGTGACTAACCTAACCGGGAGCTCTTAGGTGGGCAGTATAAGTACTAGGGAATAGATAGTACTGTACTTATAGAGATCTTGAGATCTTAAGATCTTTAGATGATTAATAGAATTTAAAAGCATATAGAAGTCCTAGGGTAGTATCTATTTAGGTAATTAAATTATTAGTATAATTATAATAATAAGAGTAAATTTATCTATTAACTTATTTAAGTATTATTTATTATTTATTATTTATTATTTATTATTTATTATTTATTATTTATTATTTATTATTATTTATTTATTTATTATTTATTATTTATTATTTATTATTTATTATTTATTATTTATTATTTATTATTTATTATTTATTATTTATTATTTATTATTTATTATTTATTATTTATTATTTATTATTTATTATTTATTATTTATTATTTATTATTTATTATTATTTATTATTTATTATTTATTATTTATTTATTTATTATTATTTTACTATTTACTATTTACTATTTACTATTTACTATTTACTATTTACTATTTATATTTATATTTACTATTTACTATTTACTATTTACTATTTATTATTTACTATTATTTACTATTTATTATTATTTACTATTTATTATTTATTATTTACTATTTACTATTTACAATTTACTATTTACTATTTACTATTTACATCTCTATATTTACCATCTCCACCTATAATCTACTAGGTACCTCCAGGGCTAGGTAAATAACCCGTTAACGTTGGAATTCAGCGATTTTCTTAATTTAGAGAATAAGGTTACCGTTTAAGCCAATCATTCAAGCATATTAATAAGTAGGCTACGGTAGCCTCAGGTACAGGTTGAGCTTTATGCAGGATAGACGCAGCCTCATTTGATAGCCTCACATACTCAGCCTCGTATCATATTGATACCTACATAGGTACGGAGAGATAGATTACCTAGGTAGGTACCTAGGTAGTTATTACATCTCATAATCCTAGCCACCTGGGCAATTTTGAAAGAACCTGGAATGAACCATTTTGGAACTTTACCCCTGAAGAAGAAGCATAAAAGCATAAACGTATAAGAACATAAAAGATTATAAACATACCTGGTAAATCCATGATACGTACCTAGGTATCTACCCTGCAGGTGTCTACCTAGCAGTACAGAGAGTACTTGATACATCCATCTATACCCGACAGAGTAGATGCTCATAAATATACTTATTACAAATCCATCCCATAATTCTAAACCTTAAATGAAAAATGCCTAGGTACTAATTAGATAACAAAAAACGTACTCTACTACCCGTGGACCTAGGTATTATAATCCAATACAAAAGTTTACAATTCACTTATCATTTATTATCTATTATATACTTGTATACATCATTGGAATCCATGGATAGATATACCTACCTAGCCAGTCGCTATTAACATAATATAACATAAATCCTTTGATCTTATTAAGCTTCTCCTTTTCTTATGATTTCACTTTAATCCCATTTATGGCCAGTTACCTACGAGATACCTAGGTAGGTACTTCAATTCGATCTTTTCAGAATCTATTTAATCCTTCAATCCTTCTATGATTATCGCCATTATGATTTATTAATTTATTTATTTATTTATTCATATTTCTTATGTCGCAATAAAGACTCCTAAGCTCTCTTCTTCTCTCCCCTCATCTCTCTCTCTCTCTCTCCCTCTCCCTCTCGCTCTCCCTTTCCTACTCTACTCTTCCATGAATTCCATTCACAGCGGCGACACCGATGCATTATACCCTTGAGGTTCAAAAATCCTTCTGTACGTACTTGTACTCTGTCCTGTTAGTTGATCTGCGCACGGATTGAATAAAGGCCTCATCTTTCACCAAAGTCTCACAAGTGGGACTGTTACTACCCAGGTATTATTACTAGCTTAAACCTAGTAATGATATCTTGGACGACTCCTGGAGACTCCAGTATGGCATCGGCTCTTTCGTATGCGCCTTCAATTCGCAAAGTCAATTCTACCAACATGTCGCAACCACTTCGTCCCACAACGCGGGGTACAATAGGGAGTTCAACGACGAGTTCAAACGGGAGTAATCAAAGAAGAACATCGTTATCTTCATTTCCATCCTCACGTTCTCCCTCAGTCATGTCACAACGTCGGCCTTCACGAAGTCCGAACCCCCCACCAATAGATACAGATCGCAGGTCTGATCCAAGTACCTCCAATTCAAAAACTCCCACGAGTGGTGTATCATCACAACACTCATCATTATCTGCTCCAAACAAATCCCACCCAGGCGCGCACCCTGCGAGAAAGTTAAAGTCACAATATCCACGAGGAGATAGCGAGAACCATGTCGAATATATATTGGTGGCATCATTTGATATTGACAAGGGACCAATTATGGAACATCAATACCCGGTCGCGATAACAGGAGATGAACATATGTTAGCAGAATTGATGTTACCAGATCAAGCCCATGTTCGAAACCAAGATTGGACAATCTTCTTCTTACATAAAGATACGAGTCAGGATGAACAAGACGCAGAGGAGAAAGCAGAAAGAAAGAGGTTACGAAAGGCGAAGAAAGAAGCCAAGGCGGCACTCTTTGAAAGTGGGAATGTTGATCCTCTGGAAGAGATGAACCATAGTGACGAGGAGGAATCGGAAGATGATGAACCAGCAGGTGGCGAAGGTCCGCCTTTGATATATGTATTGAATCTGGTCAATACCAAACAAGATAAAACTGCCAAGAGAGGAGCTGTGGTGAAAGCTATGGCTATATGTACTCGACATCCATTTCTTCACATATATAAGGTGTGTCATTTTAACGATGGAGCGGAATCCACTGATTACTAATACTTAGCAGCCACTTCTACTCTTAGCTTTGGAAGAGTATTTTAAAACGCCTCAACCATCTACGCTGGCCGAGTTATATGAGGCAGTGAATACAATGGATCTATCATTAATGCCCAAGTTAAGCATACTGGAACGACATCTTCTACAAGCCAGCGACAATAAAGATTTGTTTGTGGAAAAATTTGAGCAAATGATTCAAATGCGTATGGCAGAGGACAAAGGTGAAGCCCTGGATGATATGAGAGTCATGTCCGAAAAGCCCAGAAAGGAGACCAGGTCTAGTCCGAAATGGTACGAAAGCACATGTCCAACAGCTCACACACTCGACCTATTCAGTACCTCGGGACACACATGAATTTGAGACCAAAGTCATGTATAATGGAATCCCGATACCCATCAAAGTTCCCGTTGCAGTATCTCCCGAGACTGTTGGGGATTTCTCCCTCGTAAAACTGATACAAACGTATAACGAGCCTCACGTCAAATCTCCTGTCCCATTTGCGCTACATCCTCACCTCACAACAGGAGGGGTTCATACTCATCCTATCATTGTATTGGTAAATGCAATGTTAACCCAAAAGCGTGTTATCTTCCTTGGCCATAATCGCCCATCGGGTGAAGTCGCTGAAGCTGTCCTTGCAGCCTGCGCGTTGGCATCAGGAGGGATCCTACGTGGATTTACTCGGCATGCATTCCCATATACCGATCTGAGCAAGATAGATGACCTTTTGAAAGTGCCAGGGTTCATAGCAGGCGTAACAAATCCAACCTTCGAAAACCATCCAGAATGGTGGGACGTGCTATGTGATATACCCTCTGGCCGAATGAAGATCAGTAGTCGAATTGATCCAGCTCCACTCACAGAAGGACTTGCGAACTTTCAACAACAAAATCCCGCTTATGCAAGTGCCACAAATGTTGCAACATCAACTAGTCAAGCCGCCAGTGATCCAACGGGCGATGCTGCATTTATGAACGATGTGATTCGCAGTATTGCAGCTCGACATGGTGAAGCTGTAATTCGTGCTAAGTGGCGAGATTGGGTGGTAAAGTTCACCAGAATTTCGGCTCAATTCGAAGAGACTGTTTATGGCGCGAGTGCTTTGTACATTGGGGTAGAAAAAGCAGAGCCTGGCAACGAGAACGTCAGCGGCCATGGATATGTTTGGCCTGATGAAAACGCAAAGTTACGTGAGCTCGCCAGTAATGTAAATCGAATCGAGGGTTGGAGAAATACTCGAAGCTATTATAGCTTTAAACAGGTATGTCTTATGCTCAAGTCTTGATTGCATTGAGAACTTACAATACTTAGGATCTTGCGCAACTTTACAACTTTCGACCTCTCAAAGCCCTTGATCTCCATCATCTGCACGATCGTCTTCGTATGACAAAACTCACGACCAGTACAAGCCGTGATATATATTTTGCCATGGAGAAATATACGCATTCTTATGATGAGATATGCCAACTCCTAGCAGTAGCACCCGAGTCACACGCAGGTCTTTTCTATATTGCTCTAGGACTTTTTCACAAAGACCGTGATATTCGAATCCGTGTTGTTGATTTGCTGGAGAGAATCAGCGAGCATGAAGCTGGACGACATTGGTGGAAAGCTTTGAGTCGATTTGAGAAGTTGGCTTTCATCCGAATTAAGAGAGAAGCTGAAGCGGAGATGAGAGCCAAGTTGGGAGGTGCGGAGAGAGATGTTTCGGCTGACAGTGATGCGATGATTATGGCCAGAAGGGTCAGTTGATATTGAAGGAGAAAGATTTGATTGCATATTGGTGTTGGCTTCTTCTTATGATTTTATGAGATCATGATCACCGCGATATTTGATGAGGTTTACTTGCGGTGCTTGGTGCAATGTTTGGGATGCATTACTGGGCAGAGAAATGACAGAGCCAGGAAAGGACAAAAGGAATTTCAAGAGATAGATACCCCATGAAGACGGAGAACCGACCTGCAGAGGAAATGAATGATATTAATAATACCAACTGATCAATCTGATACGTCAAACATATTACATGTGGACATTAGGCTTGGCTAACGTCTTCTGTGAACCTAGATCTCTAGTGAGCCAATGCGATACAATCTTTCTTTAGATCTATGGGAACAACCCCCCCACTGGATCCAACTTCCTATTCCAGCCCAACACCTTTCGACCCGGGAAAGGAAGCTCGACCCAGGACCTCAAAACCCAAGATTCCGATTAATTCCCGAGTAAGGTGGGGTAACATCAAGCTTCGAATGAGGGGCCGGATAAGCTATGAACGTCATAAACAATCCTCTCTTCCCTTCTTCCGATCACTCCTATCACCATACATTTTTCTCTTTATCTTCAACTACTCCTCAACCCAATCCTGTCTACAAGACAATCAAAATACCAAAATGACCTTCAAAACTACAGCAACGATTGCCTCTTTTGGCGGCAAGCTCTTAAAGCTCACCCATAATGCCAGCACTGTAGGCTGTGAAATGGCATTGAATCTCTATCTACCACCCAAAGCTTCTGTGGAAAAGAAGGTCCCGGTTATTTTTTATCTGGCGGGTCTTACGTGTACAGGGGACAATGGGGCAGAGAAGGGATTCTTTCAGAGTGCGGCGAGTGAGAGGGGAATTGCGGTTGTTTATCCGGATACGAGTCCGAGTAAGTTTTTCTTGCTGCAAGGGGAGAAAGATAGAGGAAGGCCTTTGGGAGGGAGGGGGTTGAGAGTGATCAGATGAGGAGGGAAGATTTAATGTTATAGAATCTATCGACCGCTGGAAAAATTCACAAGCTAATCCGCCCGTCACCCACAGGAGGTCTCAACATAACCGGCGAAAATGACTCTTGGGATTTCGGCACCGGTGCCGGTTTCTACGTCGATGCTACACTTCCTCCCTACTCTGCCAACTACAAAATGTACAGCTATATCACCTCCGAGCTCCCCTCTTCCCTCTTTTCCTCTTTTCCAGAACTCGACGACTCGAGGAAGAGCATCATGGGTCATTCGATGGGTGGTCATGGCGCTCTTACTTTATTTTTGAAGAATCCAGGGTTGTATAAGAGTGTTAGTGCTTTTGCGCCGATTGCCAATCCGGTCAAGTGTCCATGGGGAGAGAAAGCTTTTAAGGGGTATTTCGGGGAGGAGAAGAAAGAGGAGTGGGGAAGACATGATGCTACGGAGTTGATTAAGGGATTCAAGGGTGATTTCCCGGCTCTGATTGATGTGGTGAGTTATTGATCTGCTATTGAGGCAATGAGAAAGGGGGATAGGATGAATTGTTGACGAGAATGGGATTGCACAGGGAACGGGAGACAATTTCTATAAGCAGGGTCAATTGTTGCCGGAGAATTTTGCAGCGGCAGCGAAGGAGTCGGGGAATGATAAGAACTTGACGTTGAGATATCAGGAGGTACGTTTATGACCCGATCCCATGCCATGTGTTGGCCAACCTTGGAGAGGGGAGAGAGAGACTAATATTTTTGCGTAGGGATATGATCACTCCTACTTTTTCATCTCGACATTTGGAAGAGATCATATCGAACATGCCGCTAAATACCTATTCGCATAGTATGTTTTTGGCTTTTGTTTTCTATCTTTTGCTCGAGGGGCAAGATACTGATTGTTATAGAAGCAGGAATGATCATGTAAATTGGCATAAGCTATAGAGAATATACGACTATCTTTCCTATGTAACAAAAGCTTAGGGCTGAAGGTCACATAACTCCGAGACAATTGAGGTAGCCTCTCCTATCCATGGATTCCCTTGATAATCATTCCAAGGTCCATAGACCCATTGCAGAAAAAATGGGGGAACAATGAAGAAGTCTGAAGGAATTTCACTGACCCCATAAACTTGCATGCTGAGCCGGAGCTTCCATTATATTTTGTTTTGGTCCCACTTTCCCTTCTTACATACATTTGATATCCAAGCAGTGAAAAGTAGTGTATGCACTGCTCGAACATAATGTAGAAGCTTGGAAAGCTAGAATGAAGCGCTGAATGACCAGCTAGAGAGGAAACCCAACACTTCGACGTCAAGTAAAGCTGGCTTCTCATAATTTCGAAAGGGGGGCCGCGCAAAAGAATCGTATAAAACAACCCAGATGATGCATCGGAGTAAACACACTGACGAGATCAAAATTTTTATGTATTTCTCGAAGTAAATCCTCTCAAATTACTTATAAGTGAACGCCTTTCATACTCCAATCGCCCCATCCATGAGTCTTGGTAGGTATTACCACAAAATGCAAGAAAATGATCACCATCACCTCTCACTGCAGCAATTCCTCGCAAGTCCAATCTTCATACCTGCCAAAGATATCAGTAAAAGCCACAACAACTCATAAAATAAACCTACCATCCATCAGGCATGTAACGTCTAACAATCAAAGGAATCTTCTTATCCCTCAACTCTTTAATCGCAATCTGTAATGGATCCGTCTCGCCCTCTTGATCAACCAAAATTGGCGCATTCATACTAATTTGCAACGCTCTCGTTCCCAAGATTCGAGCACGCTCATATTTGGTCATGTATGGTGTGGTGGTTCTTTGATCTTTGGGGATTTTCTTGTCTTTAGGTGCAATGTTGCTCTTGGCTCGTGCAGCAGCATGCAGATCACCAGATGCCACAACGCCGCGTTCGCCCGTGGTGAGTAGCTGATCGGGATTTTGGGTCGAGACGGCTACGTCGTCTACTTCGCCGGTAGAGACGTTGTTAAAGTCTTCGTTTCCTTCGGGATCATAGTCGGGCTCTTCAGGCTCATCGGGGTCGTAGGTTGGGGAGAAACTGGGCGTGGTGGTTAGTCGGGATTGGGGGAAAGGGTTTGCGGATCGCCAGTTTTTTCTTCATTTCTTCATGATAAGGCAAATGGAACTCACCCGCCATCATAATCTCCTTCGTCGTCAGACATTTTGATGTGTGGTAATCAAAGTGATGGAGGTGTTGTTGGGGGGATCTCTTTGTTGTCTGGATGGAGACTTTGTCGATGAAGAATCTCGAAAATAATTTTGGCGCGGCCGATTTCTTTGCGCCGTGATTATTCTGATTCGAGCCCCATACTAATTAAGGTTTGGGTTTAGCGCGCTTCTCTGCCATTAGCGTGCCAAGATTTAGACCTCTGCGATAGCCACAATAATTTCGAAACATTTCTGATAAGATGATGGAAATTTAGGTTGAATATTTTCGAGTTCAACTCAGCAACCTACAGAGTCGGCAATGGCTACGAATAGTAGAAAGAGAAAGGGGGATACTTCATTGGAGCTCTCTACGAAGAAATTATGTATTGATGCCTCGAGTTCTCTGCCAGGTTAGTGAAAATAGTGCCTGGTCTAGACTTCAGTTCGGGCTTTCAATGAATTGACGATCCAGTAGTGGCAGACGCACTCGATGATGGTAATGATGATGGATACAAGTACCGTCCAGAGCAAGATGAGCCCTCGGAAGATGATACCATGGAAGCAGCAGATACACCGTTGACACCATTTTCTCCCGCACCTGGAAAAAAATTCCCATCGGAATATAAGACGATAAAATGTACTTATGAAGGATGTACAAAAACATTCAATCGACCTGCAAGATTAGCAGCACATCTACGATCACATGCGAATGAACGGCCATTTATTTGTAGTTATGAGGGATGTGACAAGGCATACATTGAGGAAAAACATTTGAAGCAACATATCAAGGGATCTCATACTCATGAGCGAGAATATACATGCGATTGGGAAGGATGTAGTAAGAGTTTTTTAACAGCTACACGGCTGAGACGGCACAAGGACGCCCACCAAGGTCATGAGAGATTCAGATGCACATCTTATCCTCCTTGCAACCAGACATTTCGAAAACATCAAACCCTTCAACGACATATTCGCTCTGATCATCTCGACCTGGCCCCATTTCCATGCACGTATATTGATCCGATTACAAACGAACTTTGCAAAGCAGGATTTGATGCTTCAGGTGGTCTTAAAAAGCATATGGAAAGAGCTCATGGTGCGGCGACATTTTTATGCGAAGAATGCACCGTGCCAGGAAAGTTTCACCAAGACGGCTCACCCGTACCTCTAGCTTTCACAACCAATGCGAAATTACAAGCGCACATCAAAAAAGAACATGCCAATTGCATGTTTTGTGATCGAAAATGTTCTAGTCAACAGCTACTGCAAAAACACATCGAAACTCAACACTCGGGGAGTACACTGGAAGAACGTAAGAATATACCATGTGAATATCCTGGTTGCCCAAAAACTTTCACCAAGAGAGCAAATTTACAAGTTCACATACGTACCGTACATGATGGCCAACGTTTTATCTGTGGAACGTTCGATGTCTCTCAAACAGCTGACCTTGTCTCTTGGGATGGAAGTGATGCATGTGGTAAGGATTTCGTCTCGAAAGTTAATCTAGAAGATCATGTTCGAACTCTTCATCTCGGCTTACCCAGTCTTTTAAATGCAAAAGGTCGACGTAAGAATACTTCACAATCAAGACGTTCTTCAAGAAGGGATCCCGAGCAAACTGAGATCGAGGAATTAGCAGGTTTTGATTCCAGAAGAAATATCGATTGTGTGGTTCAAGGGTGTCCTCATAAGTTTATGAGGGAATATGATTTTCATATCCACATGAGGATCAATCATCAAGATGTCAATGTTATGGATGGTCAGGATGGCATGAATATGGATATGAACATGAACCTGAACATGAGTATGAACATGAATATGACGGGGGATTTCGATTTTACGACCACGAACTCCGGAGAATTACCAAGTTTAGATTTCCTGAATGATGGTACGGGTGTGGATATGAATCATCTGGATATTGGAATGAACATGATCGATCCAGCCTTGCAGTTCAACCCTCAAGATGTATCAGCACCAGCACCAGGATCAGGTGTACCCTCGGTAGCTCCTTCAATGAGTGGATGGGATAACCCAGATGTGGAAGCGGCAGTAGGAGCAGATATGGATCTTGATTGGGAAATTCAACGACAGGCTTTGGAAGGAGGGGAATTTTGGATTGGAGGAGAGGAACAGCAGTGTCCGGAGGGGATTGAGGAGTGGCAGAGGGACCAAGTGGAGATGAGGAGATTAATTGATGGGGCAGCGCTGTGATTCTTCTGGGCAATGCAACGGTGAATCCTTGAACCACGAACGCTACCTAGGAAAACTCCAGCGCACTAAAGTTCACCCGTAAGAGAAATCGACCTTTTTGAAGCAAGGGGATGTAAAAGAGAATTATGATAAATGATGGGGAAATAGGGTTAAAAAGTTCAAAAACAAAAGCGGTAGAGATAGCAAGCGCTGCATATATCTCTAGATGATGGTTGGACTTTACATTCATATGTTTTACTCATTGTATTGCATCATACTGTATTATTTATCATGTTGAGCGAAAAAAAGTTTTTGGAAGCATATCGGAGCTTAGCAGAGCTAGAAGAGAAGTAAAAGGGTAGTGGAAAGATCCTACCCTTCTTACAATAGACAATCAAATCATATCCATCCATGAATTCATCCTCGTACTCATAGTTTTCACCTCAATATACATCCACCCTTACACGTACCCACCCATACATGCATGCCCACCATCTTTATCCATATATACATACATACATACATACATACATACATACATACATACATACACAAATTATATATCACATCCCCCACTCCACTCCACTCCACTCCACTCCATACTACAATATATCAATCAAATGAACCACCACCAACACGCTGCAAATGCATGCTCATAAAACTTGCGCATCACCTTATCTCACCGAATAAATACTACTTTGCCATATGGGTATACAAACCATTTGAAATTCTTTTGAATATCAATATCAATCGCAAAGCCAATCACGTCCATCCATCCATCCATCCATTCATTCATTAAATTCGACCGACCGACCGACCAATCGACCAATCGTGCGTCCACCGCACGCCGCACGCCGCACGCCCCACACCCCTTTTCTAACCGACAATGCAAATCAGATGACTGGCTGGCTGACCAGTGACTGCCTGCCTACCTTCCTACCGAACGTAGGAACGCGCGCGGGTCGTCTGTTAAAGTCTGGTCTGGTCATTCTGCTGTACGGTGTGAGTGTTGGGTATTTTATTGCATTTTACTTTATTCCATCATTCCATCACTCCATCATCCCATACATTCTATCCATCATCTAATCGAACGCTATTACTCTAATCCATATCCATATCTATATCCATATCCATATCCATATCCATCCATTTTATCCATGCATCTATTCATCTCTATTTTAATCCCATGCCCATGCCCATGCCCATTTTCACATCTGGGAAAGAAAAAGTGCGCACTGGAGGAAGTGCCTGCATGCATGCTCACCCAAGCCCCAGACCCGCGTATCTCCACTCTTGCATCAAGAAAAGAAACCCTGTCCTCATAGACCATCACCTCATCCACACCCACGCCCATATCCATACCCATTCTCATCCCCCTTGCTCCCCCTGTAAAATCTACCTCAGTAAACTCAACCGAAGCAACCCATCCGCCGCCTTCCTCGAGAGCTCCGGACTTCTCCCCCGGTCACTCCTCTCCGGCCCCGAATCCGGCTGCGCAAACATCATCGGCGGATGAAGAATGCCCAATTTCTGCCTCTCCAAAATCGGTTTCCTCGCGGCAAGATTTGCCGCTTCCCGTCCCCGCATCATGTCCTGTTTTCTCCTCGCCACCTCCCTTTCCACATTGATTTCGAGATCTCGATGCGTCTCATCATCGCGGGCGCTAAGTGGATGCGCGTGGCCCGCGGCCGGACCCGAGTTTGAACCCAGAGACGTGCAAGAAATTGCAGAGTCTCTTCGGGATAGAGAGTCGCTTCTTGATGATGGGGGACTGGATGGGATGTCTGCATCTTGATTCCTACCTTTTTCTCTGTCGCCGTTGAAAACACGGACACGTCCCCTTGAAGGACTGGGACGTTGTAGATTGATAGCTGGGATTACTGCGCTTCTGTCATTGGAGGTGGGAGCGCCAGGAAGTGGTGTCCTGCTCCCCATGCTCGCGCCATAAGAAGGGTTTGTGCGAAGACGTGCTAGTGGGGGTGTAGGTGATGTGGAGCGGACTTCTAGACGAGAGAGAGGAAGATCGATTTGATTTGTTTTGACTTTGTAATTAGCGAGAGAGAGACGAAGACGTAGAGCTTGAGATTTCTAGAGATATGAGGTTAGCATGTGATTGGTCCAGAAAGGCAGGGGAAGATGAACTTGACGGATTTCTTCTCGGGAGAGAGATTTAGATTTTGATGTACGGAAGCTTCTTGTGGTAGAGACGGTCGTGGGAATAAGACGTGAATCTTCTGGCATGGCCGTTTCGCTCGCTTGGGGGCTGTTGGGGACGGTCGCAATTTCCTCTGTCTTTTCTACGGAGGAAGAAGGTGAAGTTGCGGAAACTAGGGAGACGGTGGAGGGCATGATCTGAGCCTTAGGCTGAAGGGCTGCAAGAGGAGCCTACAGACACAAGTCAGCAAATGGAATCATGAATGCCAACTATCAATACATACAATGGATGCATAGTCACATCCTGGAGCATGCTCTTGTGCGCGCGAGCAAGTCTCTCTCCATTCCTGTTCACCTTGAATCATATCATTGCATGGTGGAAAGTTGTCTGTTGATGGAGCATTGACCGATGATTGCTGAATTTCCGTCTTTTGCTTCTTGCCAGATCCAGGCCGAATATGAGTTTCTGAAAACTCAGGAACGTCACCGCTTGCAGATAAAACCCCTCTTTCGACCAGCCAATTGAGCCGATCCAGCATTCGACGAACAGACCGCGGTAGAGATCCTGGCATCTTTAGATTCTTTTTCAGATCCTTTGGATGATATTTCTTCCTCCACTTCTCCTTCAATACTTCCAACTTGTAATTTTTTGTCCTTCTCACGATTCTCCTGCTGGACTTCGCTTGACGAATTTCCCACCCATTTTGACAAGTCAGGACTATTCCTCAACGGCCTTCCACTCTCTGATACTTTGGGTATCTTGGCAATTGAGAGCGCATGATCAATGTCAAAAGCGGATGTACTAATATTGATGTTAATATCCCCCAAGACGCGACGCGTCCTTGATGTATTTGGGGAAGCCATTGTGAAAGGTGAGAGGAATGATTCCAAAAGTAAAGGATAGAATTGAGTGAAGAATGAATGGTGGAAGTTTGTATGTTGGAAAGCGCGTTCGTTGTTGTATGGTAATAGTTTCCTGAGCGTGTATGTTAACCTACCATTCATTCATCGTTGCGGCAACCTTAGCATACCTTCGAACTAACTTACAGACAAACCCCCTCTGAATCCTCAAGAAGAACGAATACAACTAAAGCCAAACTTCCAATTGCACTTCCAACCTGATAGCCAAGAAGATAAAACTCTCTTAATAATTCTTCCTCACAAAGATTTCCAACCTTCTCAAAAGTTTCGCGTCCAACCTGGAATATGAAATAGTGGGATCCTCGAGACGCGATTTATTATAATTCTGCCACCGCCACGCAGACCGCCTTGCACAAAAAAGAGGGGCAGATAACCGAACTGTGTGTGTCAGTGAAGCAGTGACCGACTTAAAACCTAGATCCTCCACATATCTACTGGTGTCCAGCTTTACAGGGTACCTGATGATTAATCCATCCAGTCACGGTTGAAATCTCACAGGGCGCCATGCAATCAATTATAAGCCAATCTTAAAGCCAGGGACCCCTTCAACATCTGAGAACCGGTATACACCCTAGAGTTTAGAGAGTAGGTATCGACAAAACTAAATCGACGGCGGCCCGCTAACCTTAAAATCCCATCCGTACCCGTTGCAACTGCATGCATGATAGGGATGACTTGAAGATCAAGCAGGGGCTGGTGGTGCAGGGAGTAAATGAGGAAAAAAAGACGACTTTCTTTCATGATGACATTCACTTGAAAGAGGATTTTATGGGATACCTGATAGCTTGAACTCTGGCAGTGGATTCGTTGAACAATTAGCCTTGCAGTATATCAAATCTCATTCCTATAAATTTTGATCAAGGTAGATACTTCAATATTAATGTAATATGCATTCATGGGCATCCTGCCAAACTTGAAGTTTATGCTATACAGCAGATACAAAAAATACTGCAATCAAAACATTACATACAATCCAATCAGATTTAAAAACGAAATGTACCTATACTTCGCTTTTCACTGCCCTACCACCTAACCCAAATGTAAAGAGAAAAAATTAAAAATCAGAGCCATCCGGGCAACCCAAAAAGTGTAATATATACTTTGTTCAAGAAGACCATCTTATCATGGCATGTAGTAGTAACCAAAAGCATATCCTCATGATAGGAAACTCTTCACTCCGTGAATAACGCCATGCTAAATCCAAAAAGTACTAAGCGAATATCCTACCTATCCTTCCCTCGTAATAGCCTTGTCCCAAGACGCCGCGCTTTTTGTTGGTATATCATGTCGACTTCCTAATATACCCCTGTATTTCCTTCCCATCATAGAAACGCCTTTGAAAATCCTTGATTAAAACCCTTATGCTCTATGACAAATCCATAGAATATTGTTCGTCCACTTTGAATTGAAATGGCTGATCAAAATTTAATTTACCATCCAAATCATCCCATGTCTGCAGAGGCTGGTTGAACTCTAAATCATCAAACATGGTCAAATCTCCTCCGAGGGTTACGTCGTAGTTGCTCATCCTGCTGTCCACAAGGGCTTCGGTATCGCTTACTCCAAAAGGAGCCCACGCGTCATCAACAAACTCCAAACCAATGTCCAAAGTTACTCCTTCAGATATGTCACTGGTGGGCTCTGACAAGCCATCTTTACTCGACTCTGGTGTGTCATTGGGGGTGATGGACCGATAAATATTTACATCCGAGATAGCTCCACCCGCTCCCCCCTCAAATTGTTGGAAAGTTCGGACGAGCTCATTGGGATCGATAGTAGCATTCGCCCAAGCATCTGAAGTAACTTCTGGGGCTGGTTGGCTTGATTCTTGTTTGTTAACATCTTTCTGGGACTTGGAAGCATCTGTACCAGAATCCGGTCGAGCTTTCGCTTTGCCCTGGGTCGTGCTACCCTGTCTATTCATAGGCGTAGCAGCAGAGGCGGATGGAGTCGTGGTCTCAATCTTCGGTGTTCGCTCTTGGTTGGAGCCAGCAGTAACCATTTTTGTACCAGTAGATGATGTCGCTGCATCGACAGTCGTGGCGGTTGCTTTATCTGGTTGGTCTTGGGGATCCAGGCCAAGTACTGGTCGAAGATAATCCTCGACGAATTTCTGTGGATTCTGCAGTGGCATTTGGTGCTCCAAGTAAGTGTGACGATTGAGATCCTCTTGCTTTTCGAACCCGATGTTTTGACGTTCGCATACCTCATCATTACACGGCCAAGTAGGTTTGGGCTCAATTTTCGGTTCAGGGATTTGCTGACGCGTAACCTCCGGCGAGGGGACTTTGGTGACTTGTGGCGACGAGGTGGATCCTGGAGTTCCTTGGCCGCCTTGAACTGGTGTTCCATTTTGCTTCTGCTTCTTGCGCGCAGGAATATGAAGGTTGTCTTGGGTGACAGCAGGTGGCTTGCCAATGTATCTAGGCTGGCCATGAGGAGATGAAGCTCCAAACGGAAACGGTGGCTGAGTTGACGTAGGGGCTGCTGGTGGATGAGAGCCGCGACTGTTTGATCTTTGGTGCATCTTGTTGAGCTGCTGTTGCTGCTGCTGTAAGTTGGCAGCATTCAGAGGCACTGCTTCCGATGCTTGACTAGTTGATGCAGCAGATGCTTTGGCCGATGTACCTTGGGTATTTGACGATCCACCATTCTTCGTCAATACTGAATTTCGACCGGTAATATCGAAAATGATTCCCGTTAGGAACAACCTAGCTTGCTCTACATCAGCAGGTCTCATTGAGAAGGTTTCTTTCAGCTCCTTCATTTCGGAGTCTTTAAATTGCTTCACCAAGCGAGCACGCTGAGACATGTTAGCGGTGTTCACCAAGTATATTCTTGAGTGGTGTCAAAAACTTACTGTGCGGAAAAATTGTCGAGCTCGGGTATCATCACGAGTCTGAAGCCACCACTTAAATCCAGCCCGTGATATATTTGTGAGGGGGCCTGCAAGGGCGGTTAAGAGCCGAGCCGTGACTGTCTTCGTCTCCGCGTCCATGGGTATGTCGGGGAGGACACTTTCCGTAGCAGCTTTCTCCTCCTCAGCCCCCATTTCGTTGTACTTCTTCTGTAACGTTTCCATCTCCGGGTTCCCTGGGCCGCCTTGGGGCCTGTTAAATGCTTGGCGTACCATAGCCTCATAAGCTTTTCGCTTCTCTGGGTCAAGTTTCGCTATTTGATCTGGGGTGAGCCGGGGTGGAACTCTCTGTTGTGTTGCTGGCGGTGGACGCTGTTGCCCATTAGGGTTAGGGACTTCCACAACATCATCGCTACTAGCACGTTTCAAATTGTTCTTGGGTGGTTGGGCAGGGGACGAGTTCTGTGCCGCTGCTGGCTTGTTATTTGGTGGAGGGCGAGGGCGGTTTACCGGTGTGGGCATAGATGGACCTGCTGGTGGTTCTGGTGCCGGAGCTGCTGGCTTTTGCTGTGGTGTTTGCCCAGGTGGTTGCTGAGGGGTAGCCACTTGGTTCGCGTTTGGTAATCCTGGTGGCGCATTTTGCGGTACCTGCTGGCCATTCATCTGCGTCATATTTGCCAATTGAGCTTGACGTTGGGCAGCGTGGAAACTGGAAATTTGCCTCTGCATCAAGAAGCTTCGAAGCTGTTCATCACTTCCGTTGGCAAATTTACCACTGGGGTGGTTACGCAGATTCAAAATATCCTGGGGAGTGACTACTCGCATCGCTCCAGGGCCCATATTCGTTCCATTGGGCATTGGAATTGGATTCTGACCCATAGGGGCAACAGGAGCCGACATTCTCGGAGGGACCACGGGCATTGGATTCGGGCCACCGACCGGAGCACCTGTGCTCATTGGGTTGAGCTGTTGTGCGTTCAGTCTTTGTTTGTTCAGCTGCACGAAGTGCGCTCTCTGCATGGCTTTCACAGCCTCGAGTGAGTGCGGCGGTAAGCTGGGAGTCGAGCTAACCCATTGTTTCAGTTGGCTCCACTTCTTGACTTCGGGAGGAACTCCTTGAAGTACGCTTTGCTGAAGAAGGTAGTTTGGAGGGATGTCCATGTTATCCAATTGTTGAATGATTCTCGGATCTAAAAATGCATTTACAGGTCGCGACTGCATGGCATTCTGTGCCATCTGCTGTTGTAGGATCATTTGCTGTTGCGGCGTCAAGCCAGCCAGCAGCGCTGGAGGAGGTCGTTGTCCAGGATTACTCATCATCCATCTACTTATGGCATTTTGCTGTTGAGCAAATTGTGCAGACTGTGGTCCAGTTTGTCCTGGGCGAAATTGGTTATTGCTCCCTTGCATCGGCATCTGTGGTCCTTGTTGCATTTGATTAGGTTGCTGAGCTTGCCAGTTTTTGACATATTCATTCATCTTGTCAGGCGGTAGAGAGGCAAACTGCTGTCGTTGATCTGGACCCATATCTCGTAACATTGCAGGGTTGAATCCGTGCATAGCGTTAGCAAACATTTGCCTTTGATTGTTTGGCGGGAAACGTGGGTCAAGTGGCTGGCCAAACTGTGTGTTGTGATTCATTACACCGGCTTCAGGGTGGCCCATCTGTTGGGATGGTGTCCTCAGAGGAGCATTGAGAGTATTCATGGCTGGGCTCTGTTGTGATGACATTGGACCAGGTCCCATTCCACCAGGCTGCCCTTGGAGTCCCATCTGTGCCTTGACGGCCGCGTTTGCACGAGCTTGAGCTTGAGCTTGCTGCAGCTGTTGCTGCTGCTGCTGTTGCTGCTGTTGCTGCTGCTGTTGCTGCATTCTTTGTGACTGTTGTGCGTTGAACAGTTGGGCTTGTTGAGCCTGTGTTCTCGCCATTGGATTCGAGGCCGAGCGTTGTTCATTCATATTCATCGCTTGGCCCGGCATGGTAACATTAGGTTGAGGTGTGTTATTCCTCGGCCCACTGACAGGGACAACTATTTGACCTGCTTCCTGGGCCAACACCCCAGCTGCCTGCTGCTGACCGATAAGGTTTTCCATGTTACCCAAAAAGGCATTGAAATCTGGACCACCACCCATGGTTGTCGGGGGTTGCGATTGACCGTTCATAGGGCTCGGGTTCATGGATCTCTGTTGCTGCATAATTGGAGCTGCTGCAGATCCATTCTGTGGAAGCGGAGGAAGTGGAGGCTGTTGTCCTTGAGTCGTACCCTGTCCTTGCGCCATCTGAGCTTGACGCACACGCCACCTCATTAGAGCTTGTTGGCGATACCATAAATAGGCGATGTCTGCCTGAGTGTTTTCATGCTGTTGAAGTTGCACCTGAGTCATCTTTGCCCGTAGGTTCGCCCTTAAGTTAGCCTTTTCATGATCTGATGCTTCACTCAACGATTTCACTGCCTCGCGATGAATTTCTGCCGCGTCATTTCCCGTCGGCTGTAATTGTGGTTGGCCATTCAGAGGCCTACCAGGTCCGTGCTGGAGTTGATGTGGCATGCCGTTCGGTTGCAACTGTCCGTTCTGAGGTATATTCTGCGAAAGACCATCGTTCGGCATGGCTTGTGACTGCTGGGGGGCTAACGATGACGCTTGCATCGGGTGTTGGAGGTGCTGAAACCCTTGTTGGGGAGGTTGCTGGGGTAGATTTCTAGGCATCTGGCCTGGCATTCCATTTTGACTCATCATCATCATATGCTGCTGGGCTTGCGCTTGTTGCTGAGCTTGCGCTTGCGAGTTGACTTGTTGTTGCATGGTTTGTTGAGATTGCGCTCGAATTGCTTGTAACTCACGTTGCTTCTCAAGCAATTTATTTTTGTAGGAAACCTGAAATAGTTAGCTGAGCACGGGTTCCCCTCAATATCATTCACTAAATACCTTATCGGGCGCGTTTAAAAAAGCCTTCAACTCGAATTCCAAGGCAACATCGAGCAGTTTCGACAGTCCTCCTGTTTGGGTTTGATTTTGAGCGACAAGCCGTAAAGCACCAAAACTAGATAGGAGTTAACGTCAGTTCTCCGTCATTTTGTACTACAAATGAGAACCGGATATTTATTCATCACAACAACCATACGGTTCAATATCACCAATGTTGAAAATGACTTACAGATTGAAAACGTTTCCCATGCGTTCTTGAGCCTGTACTGCCGATTGCCAGCCTGATGGTGGCGGTCCTTGCGATTGAATTTTTGCAAATATCGCTTGATTTATTTGCTGACCCATTCCTCGAGACTGCATATGCATTTGTTGCTGCATTTGTTGCTGCTGCTGTTGTTGTTGTTGCTGCTGCTGCTGCTGTTGCTGCTGTTGTTGCTGCTGTTGCTGTTGCTGCTGCTGTTGGTGATGTTGCTGCTGCTGCTGCTGCTGTGGCATCATCGGGCCCGCACCACCCATTTGTGGAAAATTTGAGGCCATCTTAACGTTCGGTGTGGCAAGGCCACTCTCCTACGCAGAGGAGGACCGACTTGGATGTTATTCAGGCGGTCAACCTAAGATTGACTGATGAAATAAATATGATACGTATTTACCCAAGTACGTGGATGATACGCGGTACTAGTTGAGGAACGATGTAAAATAGAATCTTTTTGCTTTTGCACCAGGCGGGGGAAGGTTGAAAGTCCTATGGATTGCTGACAATAGGCGGCGAGCCGTAAAATGGCTGCAGGCTGCCACAGTTACATTCGAATGGAGCTAGACCTTGTGTTCCATGAAATGTCCCTATTGGAAATAGTGTCTTCGTTTGCGATGCACTCTGAAGTGTACGAGAATCGAAGAATTACGACCGGGATGTGAATTGGCGAAAGGGTTGACGAAGGAATGACGGAGAACTTTCCTGACGTCGAAGGATGAGGCTGTAACAAAAAAAGGGATAGGTGAGGAAGTAAGAGAGAGAGAGAGAGAGAGAGTGTGTGTGTGTGTGTGTGTTGAGTGAAGGTAAGAGCGAGTCAGTAGATGAGGAGAATTAATTCGATCGAGGTTGACTGTCTTCGGGTTCCCTAGAAAGCCAGCACATTCGGTGAATCAAATGGATAATGGATGGTTGATTGCTGGATTGATTGATTGATTTGATTTGATCTGATTCGATTGTTCTATAGGTTGATTTGAATCAATACCTAATGGTAGTAGTAGGAGTGGTGGTGGTGGTAGTACCTGGGATGCGATAATCGATATTGTATGGAAACTTCTGTTCCTCTTCCTAGTTCTCGTCTCTTCTTTCCAGAAGTGGTCAAAAGGTTCATGTATATGAATGCGAATGTGAATGGGGATGGGGACGGGGATGGGGATGGGGATGGGGATGGGAATGTGAAAATGAATATGAATATGAACGATCAGATAAAGTTGTGGTTATGATTCTCAGCGATTCACATGAGAATTTTCGGATCATGAACAAGGGGAGTGGTCGAAATGTCTCTGAGTTAAGTAAAGTGTATGAAGTGTGTAGAGCGTATGAAGTGTATGGAGTGTATGAAAGTGTATGAAAGTGTATGATGATTGTGTGGGCAAAAGTAAAATGCAAGTGAAATGGCAAGGGCAAGTGAAGGTAAGACCAAGTTGGACTAGAGATGATTTACCTAGTACGCTAGATTCAAGATCGCAGGGTTGTGATTTATTAGTACCTTTTTAATATGCTTGAATGCTTGTTTAGGTTATTTAGCTTCTTTAGGTTACTGGAGGTGTGAATAATATAAGTGGATCCTGTGAACAACCGTCCGAATTCAAGGGAAGAAAGGGAAAGAGTCGATTGATTGATGGTAAGGAAGTGTTTACCTAGGACAAGTATTGTTCTATTTAAGATCGATGAGATTATATGTATGTGTGTGTGTGTGTGTGTGGGTGTGTGTGTATTATATGAATAACCGGGAAGAGAGAATAAGAGTTTAGATGAGGATGTTAAGATGTTCTATATATATATATATATATATACTTAGGCAAATATATATATACATACCTAGGTAAATATATAGATATAATTATGCAAATATATACATCCATATATACATATATACATGTCATCCAAAACCACCAAATCATAAAGAAAAGGAAAGGAAAAAGAAAGGAAACAATCAAATAATCAAACAATCAAACAATCAAACAACCGTTTACTCCTCACCTACTAAAAGACATCCAGGTATGTATCTCCAGGGCTACTAGGCACTCTATCTATCTTTTACCAGGTAGGTGAATATGTACCGGTCGGTTGTGCTTGATATCCTTTTAAGTTGATAAGTGGAGAAGAGGTTCATCTGCCATTGGATTAATAGTTGGTGTGAAGGTGTTGGGTGTTGGTCCTCCGTAGTTCGTAGTTCGTAGTTCGTACGGCTTTATTTCTTCTACATAAGATTTGAGTTGCGATGAGATTTGTCGAACAAGGGAGGGTAGGTTGGGTATTCCGAGTTTGAAAGCTTTCTCGTTGTATTTGGAAGCATGCTTTGTATTATTGTCTTTTGATATTACAGTTTAGTCCATTTGTGAGAAGAGATGGATTTCCCGTTAAGCGCAGATGGATATATATATATATATGTGTGTGTGTGTGTGTGTGTGTGTGTATTAGGTAGATATATACTTGGTAGATACTAAATAGATAGATACATCGATACGCACTCTGTATATACATACATACTCTGTACATACATACATACTCTATACATACATACTCCTCTGTGCATACATACATACCACGCATACATCCTGCAAGAACAAAATCAAATGAATCCTACAGAATGAAGCCAGTCCGGCCCCTCTCGAAAGATACACGAATGAACTACGGAGTATGATCAAGTACGAACGAACATCCATCCCTAGATACCGCCTCTCTATCCACGGAGCAAAACACGCTCGATGGTCTCTCATCGCACACTACCTAGGTACCTCCCGATTCCTTAAGCGTCTCTCCTAAATATCAACCCTCCCTCTGAATGAGGTGCACACCTTTCCTGGTACATGGATTGGAAAACACCAAGACGATCACTGACATTAGTCTTGGTGTTGGTATGTGGAAATGTCATTACTTGGGGATTGTATCGACACTAAAGTATTTGCTAGTAGTACCCAACTTAACCCGGTACCACCTTCTCTGATTAATAACAAGAGCAAAGTTGGATATCCGGTATCGATAGCTGGATGAATACCGGTCTTGAGATTGTGAGGTACAAGAAAGAAGGGAAGAAAGAAAAACCTTGGAAGGGATTTGTAAGTATGTAAGTCAGTCGCTAACCTAATCAATTAATTAAAAAAGAAAGAAATAAAAATATAAATATTATAAACAAACAAATAGATAAAAATATAAATAAAGGTATGACTCTTCTCTTCCTCTCTTCATCTCGTCATCTCTGCAATTTCCAGTCTCCTTTATATTATCGCATACATCTTCTTCGCTTTGTCCTCTCCATAAACAAGTCTACTACTCTCTCTGTGTGTAATAATATCTCCAAGATGAAACTGGATGAACCTTTTCTGGCCTTTCCTTTCCTTCCCTCTCCTTTGCATCTCCAATCATGAAAACCAACCAATCACCGCCCATCGATTAATTAAACTTCACCTGTTGAAGCAACACCGGCCAAAGACTCTCAGCCCTAGTTGAACACATCGAGTCCCAATGCGGTAAGCATTTACGAGATCACTTTCTCGAGAAGGGCACTTGATGAAACGGATGCTATTGTATGTCCCGAGTAGGAGAAGGTACCTAGTCATGGGGTCCTTCGATTGGATGCGTAGAAATTGAGGCTGTCTGACTCTGACCTTTGGTCTAATGATGATCGGTGACGGGTTAAAGTGGTAAGTAAGTAAGTGAGTGAGCGAGTGAGCGAGTGAGCGAGTAAACAAGCAATTAAGTATAAAGTATACTTTTGATGGGGGGCGAATGACTATCTAGCGTTTCTCTTTTGAGCATTTGGGGTCTTGAATGAAGCAAATGTCATTGATTGACTTGATTGACTTGATTGACTTGACGATTGATAGACTTGTACCCGTGGACCAACCTACTATATTCATACTAGAGAGGTCGATGTCATACCAATTGGGAAACCTTGGAAAAAGGATGATGTTCTTGTTGCTGCATTCATTTGAGGGGTAGGCAAGTTGGGACTTTAGGTGATATCAAAGAATTCATCTGTGGATTCATCAATCCATCAATCTATAGAACTTATAACAGAACTACTAGGTACATACCTGGGTACTCTACTCCGTGGTGCTCCGTACAGACAAACGACGGTAAGGTTCCAAGGTTATAGCAAATATTAACTTTCACCCTTTTCTGTTTTTGATAAACAAAACATGTAAAGCACTGGGTAAGTACATCTTTCATACATCATACATCATACATTGTACATTCTGCATAATACATGATATCTACCCAATACAATACAATATACAATACAGTACAATGCCTTTCTCTCTACACTCTTCCTCAGCTGATGCATCTTCCCATCGAGATATGCAATCCTTCAACCCATCCCATATCCTTGTCTAGCGAGCTCTTCGTAAATGTATACAGAGTAAAGTAAAGCACATTGAAAAGCATTGACATGGGCTGAGCTAGGGGGGGGAGGAAGTTGTGATGATCGTCAGACTACCCAGTAAGGCAATCCATTGTACAACCCATACATCCGAATTCGTTTCATCTCATCCAATCAATACATGTCACGACTTCCAACTGAATTTGCGCCCAAGTCCCCAGATGAATGAATGAATGAATGAATGAATGGATGGATGGATGAATAGATGAATACTACCTAGGTAAATCGAGGATACAGAGGATTCCAAAAGGAAGGAAAATCATCACACAACATTACTTTCCATCTTCTTTTTCTTCGACGTCTTCTTCATCTTGCTGTCCTCTCTTTCTTTTGGTTTGCGTGATGTGTGTCTGCGTCTAGTTTGATCGTTCGTGACTGCCAATGAATGGATGCTCTTTGCTTTAATCCATACTTGCAATCGTGGAATGTTCATACTGTAATGATATGATTACTACTCTATTCTGTATGTACAACCAAGCTCATCCATCCTTTCCCTCTTGATCCAAAGTCATCCATCACAAGATACAATGGTCATAATACAATAATAATAATGACAATGACAATGACAATAACAATAACAAAGGCAATACTCGAGTACATTAACAATAACAATAACAACAACAATGCCCCAATGCCCCAATCCTTCCTTTGACAAACCTTATTTCCCTTCTTCCTTCACCAAGTGTACACTGTACAGTATGGAATCATTCTCAAACCGAATGTCGAGATGGCTGCATTTATGGCGCTTCCCGAGGTCTTTAGTGTCGCCATCAATGCCGGGAAGTATTAAGTTTGTGATGATATCTGCCATCGAATGAGGATCTGGGATTCGGTGGTGTCTGCAGGAACAGGGGGAACGATTGACTGGGTAGCCCTCGCTCTCGCCCTCTTCCCCGTTCCCGCTCCATTTTAATACGGAGGGAGGACAATGGGTAGGTGGGTGGATGGGTAGTAAGTAGCTGGGTAGGTAGGAAGGATTGTATGGTATGGTATGGTACTGTGTACTGTGATAATGTAGTAATGTAGTAATATGATAATAGTAATGTATTCTGTATAGAGTAGCAACTGAGTGGTAGGAGTATAATAAATAACAATAACAGTCTTGGTATCGAAGATGTTCTTATGGAATGCATGTCCTTATACGATATCTCTACTCGAGTATGGTGAGTTGTCTAAATCCATATAGATAGAACAAAGTCACTCTAGAGTCTCGACTTGACTTGACTTCACTTGTTGACTTCATTTGACTGAACTTCATATGACTTGACTTGATTGCATTCATCCAAAGATGCCCACCTACTGTACAAGTAGTATTTATATACTCCGTCGAAATGACTATAGACATGATCCTATCCATGGATATTATACTTCTGCATCCATTTATTATACTTCTCCATCCACACTTCAAATGATTAATCAAGCACAAAACATCAAACTGTTGCACCCGACTTCTCACCCACCAACAAACACAAATCCATCCTATACCATCCTCCTCATCATCCAAGAACACAACAGAAAAGCAGATCTGATATACAAGTAAGTATAACTTACCTAGTAACCACCTAGGGAACAAATGCTGAAGTAGAAAAGGAAGCCGCTCCAGCTAACCAAGGATCTCGAGTAACCTTGGAAGGATCAACCTTGTTGGATGTCTCCGATTTTTTTAATTGACCACGCAGTTCGTTCTTCATCCATTTTTCTTGTTGCCTCCCTCACCTGGGGAAATTTCTTCAATGATACGGTTACGGTACTTGGTAGGTCTGATCATCTGTGTTGCTGATATATAAGGCATCGACTTGATTGTCCCGAGTACCTACCTAGGTACTGTAGTATGTACGGAGTCACGGCCACTGTGGCTGATTTACAACCAGCCACCTTGCTTCGTTACTTGATTAAGAAAGTACCTGCGTGGCTAATAATAAGGCTACCTACCCAGGTAGGTGGTGGAGGTAGCTGGAGGTAATTATCCCTTCAACTTCTCATTTGATACTCCATACATACCCGTGGACCCCCGTGGACACACATATGTACATACATACTGTATGAGGCTGGTAACATGGGAGGTGCAAGCAGATAACTTATACATAACTCATTCATAACTCATTCATAACTTATGCATCCAATACCTCGGGCAATAATAAGCTCAACAGCCCCACCTCTCCAAACGTTACATAAGATATCTATCTATTTGATCTCTTGCAGATAACCTGGAATCCAAAGAATTATTCCCATCGTATTGTACCCATCTAATGTTGAGAATACCCTCAATAAGAACCTCCTTTTCAATAACTTCTCTGTCTCCAAAGGAAAAAACAAGAGTTTCTACACTATTTTGTAAATCGTACATATCATCCACTTACAGAATGTCGAATCAAAATCTATCAACCGCGGAAGCAAAAGCACACGATTTTCTCGATTTTCTCAATGCTTCACCTGGTCGTAAGTAGCTCAAGCTATCATGATCATTCCATCCTTATCTCTGCACTTGCATCTAACATCTATTTAGCCTACCATGCAGTACACTCTGCCATTCAACGACTTTCCAAAGCCGGATTCACAGAGATCAAGGAACGAGATAACTGGTCGACAAGTCTCCAACCCGGAGGAAAGTATTATCTCACCCGAAATGCTTCTTCCATCGTTGCTTTTGCCATAGGCAAGAAATGGAAGGCTGGCAATCCAATTGCGATGATTGGTGCTCATACGGATTCACCTACCTTACGCATCAAGCCGGTATCCAAAAAACAAGCTTCTGGATTTATACAAGTGGGCGTGGAGACATACGGGGGTGGTATTTGGACTTCGTGGTTCGACAGAGATTTGAGCATAGCTGGTAGGGTCATGGTTAAAGATGGAGATGGTAATTTCGTACAAAAGCTGGTGAAGATCGACCGACCAATCCTCCGCATCCCCACTTTGGCCATACATCTGAACCGTGCTACAAGCTTCGACCCGAATAAAGAGACCGAGTTATTCCCTATTGCCGGTCTCGTGGCTGCTGAGTTGAATCGTACAGGAGTCAGTGAGAATGGGCCGAATCCGATCGAGGAGAAGAAGGACGACGCGGATGAGTATCGACCGTTGCAAGCGATGACGGCTCGACATCATCCATATATTGTGGAACTGATCGCAAAAAATGCTGGAGTTGGTATTGATGATGTCGTTGACTTTGAGATGATCTTATACGATACACAAAAAGCTTGTTTGGGTGGTTTGAACAATGAACTTATCTACTCGGGCAGATTGGACAATTTGGGTATGACCTACTGTAGCGTCGAGGGACTTATTGAATCCGTCAAGGATTCTGCGGCTTTAGATGATGAATCATCAATCAGATTGATTACTTGTTTCGACCACGAAGAAATCGGCAGTACATCCGCTCATGGCGCTGCTTCTAACCTCCTCCCCGCCGTCCTCCGTCGGTTATCCGTCATTCCGGCCTCCACTACAGCTCCGGGCTCAGCATCTTCTTATGACATGGTACACCGTGAATCGGATGTTGAAATTGCAACGGCCTATGAACAAACTCTCGCATCATCTTTCCTCATTTCCGCAGATATGGCCCATTCAATCCATCCCAACTACTCACAAAAATACGAACAAGACCACCGTCCCGAGATGAACAAAGGAACGGTTATCAAGATCAATGCAAATCAACGATATGCCACAAACTCTCCAGGTATTGTCTTATTACAAGAGGTAGCTCGCAAAGCCAAACCAAGCGCAGATTCAAAGGATGGAAAGAATGGAGTACCACTTCAGTTATTCGTCGTTAGAAATGATAGTAGCTGTGGAAGTACAATCGGACCAATGTTGAGTGCAGCATTAGGAACGAGGACATTGGATCTGGGGAATCCGATGTTGAGTATGCATAGCATTAGAGAGTGTGGGGGAGCGTTTGATGTAGAGCATGGGATTAGATTGTTTGAAAGTTTCTTTAATCATTTTTCCGGATTGGAGGGAAAGATTTTAGTTGATTAGGTGGTTGCGTGGTTGCATGGGAATCGAACTGACGGTGGTTGAAAGGATTGGGTGAATTAGTTGAGTGATGGCTGAGCTGGGGATGTCAGGAGATTCTCGGAAGGGAGATTCTCGGAGGAGATTCTCGGTTGTGCATTTATGGGATAAGGGGTTGATAATGATATCAGCGTCAGCGTCAGCGTCAGCGTTAGCGTGTATAGAAATGAATCATGAGATGAATGAGATGAACGAGATAAGAAGTCAACAAATAAACAACAAATACCAAACGTCTACAAGAACCAAGAACCGAATAAACATCAATCCCGCCTCATCCATTCATCTATCCATTCATCCAATGGACCTCGGGAATCTCAAACATCACACTGCACGTACATGCATCTTCAACACAATCGCCGAGCTCCCTCCCTGTATCATGCACGCCCCTATCTATCTACATCTTGCACGTTTTGACATTTTTCGGAAACAAAACCGTTGTGCTACTGTAGATTGAGGGGGATAGTGTGGAGAATCTTGGGTTTGGTATGATGGTGGGTTAAAATGTATGGATTGTGATTATGTGATTGTGATTATAAAATGAACTTTGTATCTTGATGAATTGTGTATTTTATATTTTATATTTCATATTATGGAATGTTATAAAATATTATAAAATATTATAGAATGTTATAAAATATTATAAAATATTATAAAATATTATAAAATATTATAAAATATTATTATATATATTTATAATCTCGAAAAACAAATTTTTAAATTTGATTGAAATAACTTTTTAAAAAGTTTAATTATTTAAAAGTTATAATAAGATTATAAGTTAATGATATAATTATAGATTATATTATATAAAAATAATATATATAGATTATTATATAAACTAATACTATATAAGTTTCTTTTACGTAAAAAATTAATAAAATCTTATGTATAATGATTTAATATCTTAAATTATTAATTTTTAATAAAGAGTATTGTATTAAATATTATATTTATAAAATATCATTACGTATAAAATAACGCACTACGATACAACGTGGCTTAATTAGGTATATATAGTATAATCCTATAACTTTCCTATGATTTCTCTATAATAAATATAAAGATAATAAGATTTTTATTTAATCTTTAATTCCTTTATATAAATATTAATATAATATCTTTTATTATTATTAAACACTTCTTAAACTTTAATTTTAATTGATTAGTTTTAATAAATCTTTAGATTTTTTTTAAAAAGTATAAGTTTTATAGAATATTTAAGGTTTAATATTAATAAAAAACATTATTAATAGATGTAAAGAATCTAACCTTATAGAATTATAGAGTTCTATAACTAATATTATATAATTATTATACTTATACTATAAAAGGTTTAAAATAAAAAAATATAAATATTAAATCTTAAAGGTCTTTTATAATTAATTCTAAATAAATAGCGAAAATTTTAATTAGTTAATTATTAATAAGTAGAAAAGCTTCGATTTTTTAATATTAACTTTTCGTTTTGCTTTTAAAACTTAATTATATCGGTTATTGCGAAGGGTAATTAACTTTTTGATTATTTCGAAGATAGTTAATTATTTTAACTATTTTGATTATTTTAAAAGTGATTATGTCACGGAGGACGAGTCATACGAGAGCATACGAGGATCACTAATAGGAGCAAGTATAAATATAGAATATAGTATATATGAGTAAGTTATTAATTTTGCTTTTATTATAGAGTAGTAAAAAGAATATATATAACTAAAAAAGCAGTGTATAATCTTCGATTGGGGAGTATAGAGTGCTTTATGTATTCGAAATTAATGTTAAAGGATCGGAATAGATTTTTAGTTTATTCCTTATTAATAATATGGTAGGATTATATAATTATTTTTGTATAATATACTTTTTAAATTAAATAAGATTTTTAGTTAATTCGTTAGTAAGCATTTGATTTGTTAATAGGTATAATACAACGAAATTATTTTTTAAATATTTTTGTTTTAATTATATATTTTATATATTAATATATTTAAACTTAATAAAGATTCTTTTGTTTTTATTAACTATTAAATAAATTGTTTAAATATTATTATAATATATGGTGGTAAACTTTTTAATTGTAAGATTTTTTTTTTAAGAATTTAAGAGTGGTTATGGTTTTTTTTAAGGAATGTTTTATTTTAAAAAGCTTTGTTTTAATAATAAAAATGATTATGGTATTTTATTATATTGCTTTTTATATAATAAGATTATCAAAAAGTGATATTATATACTTTTGGGATGATTTTTATGTTTTAGGATTATCCGCAAATGATGTGTTGGAGAATATCAAAAATTGTAGAATATAGTTTGCAAAATATTTTGTTTTTAGAAATTTTGTATTTTATAAATATTGAATATAATGATCTATTATGTTTATATAATTTTAAGAAAGGTTAATTAAATAGTAATTGAGTTGAAAAGCTGTAAAAGTAATGTTTGCTTGAATTGTTATTGTAGTATATAAGATTGATTCGATTTTCTTTTGATATACTTTTTTGAATATTATAGAAGTATTTTTTTTATTCTTTTTAAATATTATAATTGAAAAAGAAGTATATATATTTTTATTAATTAAATTAAACTTTTGGTAATTTTTTCAATATAAATATTATAAACAAATAAAAGCTTATTTTAAGATTGATTTTTAAGTATACGAATATTTAAAAACCATTTTGTATTATTTAATTTTTAGAACTTATATATTTTTTCAAATTATTTAATAAATTTTTAAACGTTTTGTTTATACTTTTTGTAGTATATAATCTAAATATTGTTTATAAAAAACAATATTATAAATTTGTAATCTTTATTAAAATATATGTAAAGCTTTTTTTTATAGATTTTTAATTTTAAATATACAAATATAAATATAAGCTTTTTAAATTATATTGTAGGTGAGTTTTTTAATCTGTAAAGCGTATAATTTAAGATTATAATCTTTTTAGGGATTTTATATTTATTTCGTAATTAATAATATATTAATACTTTATTAAAATTACGGATTATATTAATAAAAACGTTGATTATATTATATTATTTAATTTTAAAATTGTATTTTATAATTATTACTATAATTATTCGAAAAAAGCAAGAAATAAAAGTAGTAATATAAATAGTTTTAATTATAGCTTTCTTTTAAAAATTACTATATATTATTAATTTTAATCTTTATTTATTTATAAATTTTTGCTTATCGTTTTTATAATTAAATATTTATTGAAAAAAGATTAAATATATTATTGTTTAATTCGAATTTACTATTTTTTATATATTTCTCTTTTAAAAATTATTAATTTTTTTCTTACAATTTTACTTAAATTCCTTTTTAAAAAGGTATTCCTTTAATTAATTTCAATTTTTAAATGATGAAGGAATATTTAAGCAATAAATTAATTTAATAGTTGATTGCTTTTTAGCAATTTGAGAAATATTAAATTTATTTAAAATTGTAGTAACTATTATATTATAAATTGTTATAAAATCTTTTTTAATTTCCGATTTCTTTATATTAGGTTAATTAGACTAGAATATTAAATGGAATTCGTTGAGTTTTTCAATATCCTTTTGTTTAATTTTTTATGTAATCATTATTCTGATATATAATCTTATATTCTTATGATTATTGGTAAGAAACATGTATCGTGATAAAAGCTGATCTGTATTAAACTATTTAATGCTATCTACTTATAGCTAAGCCTATGCTATCCGCTTTTATTAATAACGTTAATAACGCTAACTGTGTTGTCCTTGCCGATACGCTAAGGGTGTTGGCTTTAAGGCCGATTCCTTTTGTATCGGTTGTGACACGACCGTTACAATTATTATATTGTTGATTATAATATATATATTTACAAATGATTGGAAGAGTATATATTAGTAATTAATCAAATAATTTAATCTTTTTATTTATAAATAATTGATATTTTTACGGATTAAATATTATTTGCGGAAATTTAATAGTTAATATTTAAGGTTTTTTTGTAATATAATTATTAATTAATTTAATTACAAAAATACATTTGTTAGATTGTAATAAAGTAATCTTTTTTTCGTTTAAAAAGTATTTTTTAACTAAGTATTCTATACTAGAATATTGTATACGATTCTAAATAATATTTAAAATCACTATTAACTATTATAAGTAATGCTTTTATTAGATTTTAATATTTTTTAATTGATTTTCTTTAATATTAAATATAAGATTAGATTAATCTATATAATTAATATTTATTAAATCAAGATTATTTGTATTAATATTATTTAAATTTATTACAATATTATTCCCTATATTATTTAATAAAAATAACATTTGATCAATTAATAATTCTATTAATAAATTAATATTATTAAATTGTTCTCCCAAAACTTTTCCACCTTTTTAATCTTTTAATAGGTATATTAAGTAGATTAATATAGAATTGTTATTTAAGAGATTTTTTTTATCCTTAAAATCTAAATCCATCCCCGAGAATAACTTATTAATATTGCTTTTCCTTTTGATGTATATAATAATTAAGATTTCGATTTTAATATTTATCTAAATGTTTGTTTAATTACTTATAGTATTATTCTCTTTCAAAATCGATTTATCAAGTTCTATTTTATTTAATATATTTAATGCAAAAATAACTTCTTTAAATATTGCTTTTAAATAAAAATAAATTTGTTAATTAATAAAATCGTTTTTATATACGTGATTTTCATTAAAAATCACATTTCGAATAATAATAATATAATTAAGCTGTAGAATTTAAATATAGTAGATATTTAATCCTATAATATATTCTACCAAATATTCTATATAAGCTTAAGAATTAGTTTTATATTATTTTTTATATATATTAGTTTTTTAATCTTTATTTAAAGGGTATACTTTATAATTATATCGAAAAATATTATTTTAATTAAATTATAAATTGATTAAAATTTAAATAACAAAAACAAAATTGTTTTTTTAATAATAATCTTTAAACTATATATTAAAAACCTTATTAAATAATCTAAAAGATTAATTTTGCAATAAATTGATATTATATAGATAAATAATTATAAAAATAGTCTTTATCTATATTTTATTTAATAATCCTAAAAATTAATGTATTTTGATTTATTTTATAATGATCTTTTGTTTTACTTATTTTACCCCTTCATTAAATTAATAAGTATATAATAGTAAAAGCTTTAATTCAATGTCTTTAAAAATAATTCATTTTTTGAATTCTATTAATTCTAAAATCGTAATAATAAATATATTATAATTTTGTTTAATTATTACTATTAATAATTCATATTTTTTATTAATCCAAAATAAGAAATTCTTGATTGTTAAAGATATCTCTACAAATGATTTGTTAATAAATATAAAAAAATAAAGTATTTTATTGAATATTTCTTTAATTATTAATAATCAGCTTGATTTATTATAATCTTATAGAAAATAAAAAAGATTCTATTATATTTTATAAAAAGATCAAAAAAGTTATTTTTTAAATACTTTTAATATAATTTATAAAATATAAGTAAAAAAGCATTTTATATACTTCTTTCTAAGAATACTAATAATTTTTATTTTTTAAATTAATATAATTAAATATTTTAATGTTTGTTTTCCAAAATATTCTATACATTTATATTACATTTTTTTTAAATCTAATCTTTTAGATTAAGGATCCTTTAAGCATTTAAATAAGCAATATTAATTATTTAAGATTATAGGATATATTATATAATAATTGTTTACTAGAATAAATAAAAGATTAAAATAAAAACATAAGGGTTTGTATTTTAAAAGCAAAAGATTATCTTTTCTAATTAGTTAAATAAAAACAATGCTTTTTTTTATAGTATTTATATAAAAAGTATTATTATAATTATATATTTATGCTTTTAACTTTGTAAGAATAATCTCTGAAACGATATTTATATAAAAATCTAGAACAAAAATAATATTTAAAAGAATAAGATTTATTAATCAAGAATTATTATTATTATTTAAAATGTTAGTTATAATACGTAATTCTCTACTAATTATCTAATAGAAGGTTGTACTAGCTTCGATTATATTATTAAAATTAAATAAAGTGTATTTAAAATTGTTAAATAGCGAAATGTTATTAATTAAATAAATTAATCTATAATTATTAAAAAGAATAAAATAAGCAAAATAATAAAAATTAATAATTAAAGTAATTAAATAAATTTTAAAATTGAATTGTTAAAAGATTATATAAGTAAAAAATGCTTTTTTGCTTTTTTAATTATTTAATAACCTTTTTTTTTTTACAAATCTTAGGATTAAATATTTGAATTATTAATTATATACTTTTAATTTAATTTTCTTAATAATTTTTTTAAATAGTTTTTTGTTTAATTAATTAATACATTTGCTTATAAAAGCAAATTTAATATTTTTATATTTTTTTAATTTTTATTTGTAATATAATTAACCTTAATAATTCTTTAATTAATAAAAGCATTTGCGTTTGAATTTGTTTTTTATAAAAGTATTTTGATTAAAATTGTTTTTGTTATTATTTTTTAAATAGTATATACTTTTATTCTTTAGATTTTATATATTCTTATTAAGCTTTAAATATATTATATTGTTATAATTATTAAAGCTTAATATAAGTAATCCTATATAAAGATTTGTTTTGATAATATTAAATTGTATTTAAACGTATACAAACAAGAATTTTAATCTTATAATATTAAAAAAGTTAATAATCGCTTGAATTTTTCTAACTTCGTTAAAATTATATACAATTACTCTTAAATATACGTATAATCATTTTTTATACCATTTAAGAAAATTATCTTTATCTAATATTATATCTATAAATATTTGTTTATATATCAATTAAGCTTATATTATTATAATAACATTAATAAAAATAAATCTTTTCTTAAAATAAAGGATTATAAACGAAAGTAATCCATTATCATTTAATAAATAAATAGTTTTTTATAAAAAGTTAAGAATTAATAATAATATTAATCCAATTATATACTTTATAATATAAAATCCTTTTAATAAAATATATACTTTTAATTGCTTTTTAGAATTGCTTTTTTGATTATATTCTTCTTAAAAATTCTTTATTATTAATATCTTTAGTTTTTGTAATTTTATAAGTTTAATAACTATAGGAATGCTTATATTATTAAAAAATAAAAGTATCAATTATTATACTTTAATCTATATTAATCATTACAATATTATATTCGCTTTTTTTATAATAATATTCCTTTAATCGCTTTCAATTTGTTTAATCTATTAATTTTTTAATTGTAACAAAAATAAATAAAATAACGTTTAATTAATTAATTTATTAAATTCTTACAATATAAGAAGTATTAAGGTTAATTTCATTTTATATACTCTTTACATTATATTATTTTTTAAGAATATAATATTATTTAACTTATTTATTTTAATTAATGAATTATAATTCATTGTTGAATAATATAATAATTATAAATAAACAAAAAAAAAGTTTTTTAATAATGATTTATATAAATGTATTGAAAAAACAATAAAAGATTAAATACTATACTAAACTTATAATTATCACAAAGAATAAATTATATAAAAATATATAAGGATTATTAATAAAAATAAATATAAATATAGAATATAATATATATAATAGATTATTATTAATTTTATTCCTACTATAAAACAAAAAAAAAGTATATATAACTAAAAGAGTAATATATAATCTTCAATCGAAAAGTATAAAGTATTCCACGTATCCAAGATCAATATTGGAAGATCGGAATAGACCTTTGGTCTATTCCCTACCAATGATATAGTAGGATCATATAATCACTTTTGCGTAACAGATTAACTATTTTGGGTTATTCTATTTCAAGCTATTTTATTCTAGTCATTCTATTTCAATTATTCTATTCCGATTATCTCATTTCAATTATTTTATATAGGTTTATATTAAGAATAAATAATAAATAATAAATAATAAATAATAAATAATAAATAATAAATAATAAATAATAAATAATAAATAATAAATAATAAATAATAAATAATAAATAATAAATAATAAATAATAATAATAAATAATAAATAATAAATAATAAATAATAAATAATAAATAATAAATAATAAATAATAAATAATAAATAATAATAATAAATAATAAATAATAAATAATAAATAATAAATAATAAATAATAAATAATAAATAATAAATAATAAATAATAAATAATAAGTAATAAATAATAAATAATAAATAATAAATAATAAATAATAAATAATAAATAATAAATAATAAATAATAAATAATAAATATAGAAAAAAGATTTATTATTATAGTTATTATAATATTTTATATATTTTAAGTCGCCTACCCTACTTCTCATCACCCCCCCCCCCATTTAGTCAACATTTCACATCAAAAACGGCCATTTTAACGTATTTATAACTCTACGAAAAATAAATATATATAGAAGCTTTAGTTAAAATTTAAAATATATATAATTATTAATAAATTCTGAAAATCTTAAATTTTTTGCGATTTTTTTATAAAGAGTTATAAAAGATTATAGAAAATCAAAATTCCAATTTTCGATTTGTATGTAAATCCTATACAAAATTAAAATCTGTAAAAAAAAGTTATATTTATTTAATAAAAATAGCTAAAAATAATTTAAATTTTTTCAAAGAAACTTAAAGCTAATTTCAATTGAATTTATTATTTTAATAATATATTATTATTTATAATAAATGTTTAATATAGATTTTTAGATTTTAATAATAAAATTTTAAGTAAAAAATTTACAATTTCAATTTACTCAATAATTTTAAATTATTATATATATTTTAAATAACTTATTTACTTTATATTGATTAATAAATTTTTATAAAATTTATAGATTATTTTTAATTATTTTTGTTCAAAAATTATAAATATCTTTTTTACAGTTTCAATTTTGTATATGATTTCCATACAAATCCAAAACCGAAAATTTTGATTTTCCATAATCTTTTATAACTCTTTATATAAAAAATCGTAAAAATTTAAGATTTTCAGAATTTATTAATAATTATATATAAAAGCTTTAGTTAAAATTTAAAAAATATATATCTATTTTTCGTAGAGTTATAAATACATCAAAATGGCCGTTTTTGGTGTGAAATGTTGGCCAAATGGGGGGGGGGGTGGCGAGAAGTAGGGTAGGCGACTTATAATTATAAATACAAATATACTACTTACCTACGTACTACCACTCATCACTACAATTATCCATCATTGTAGGATTCCATCCTACGTCTATTAACTCATCTATCCATCTACTCATAATATATATCCATCAATTCCAATGTCCTTGCCTATGGAAAATCCGACACTTCAATCATCTTCCTTTGTTGCATCTAATATATAAAAATAAAATCTTTCAATGTCACTCACAATCATATCATATCATACTATATTATCCACCAAATAAAGCAAATGGCATAACATTAAATAGGGTAGGGTATCAGAACAGAAAGACTATCATCAATCATCCATCATATTCTCATCAAATTTGTGCACCCCATCTACATCATCCATCCATCCCCGTCAAATGCAGCATCCTCTATTCACAAGCACCTTCTCAACATCATAACCCCTTTTCTCCCCATTTGTCTCCCAGCAAAACCAATTAGCTCCCAAGCAATCATCCACCCCATGACAAAAAATTGATATATGAACTTGAAAACTTCCTATTTACAAGTAAATGCAAGAGAAAGCTAACCACATAAAGTAATTGTAAGCTGAAAATGCCAAGAGCACAAAAGCGATTATAAACTGAAGATGCTAGGAGCAAAATACTTTTTGCAAATGCTTGATGAGAATTGAAATCAGATATAGCAGAATATAAAAGGCAAAAACGCATGATGCAACGACGAAGAAACATCAAATGTACATGGATACATAATGTGCAAATTTTATTAAAACCTGTTTCTCTCTAAGTCTCCAAGATATCTTTCTCCTCTTCACTTGGAAGTAAAGGTGTCTCCTTTGTGGCATAATTTTCATTCTTCTCCCACGCAGCTCCTGGTCCATGGTAAGAAGGTTCTTCAACCGCTCCACCTGATCCTTGGTTTACGGGTTCGGATCCATAAGGCAGTGGTCTCGAGGGCATATCGCGGGTTGGTAGGTCCAATTTACTGGCTAGAAACATCCGATTGACGCCTAGCAAGCATATCAAGTTGAGCTGCTGGGTCCTGTCCGGGTGTTAGTGACAATCTTCCAAGGTCATCCAAGAGTCTATTGATGAAATCCAAAAGCTTTTTGAGATCGTAAAACAGGGTGCTGGAAGCAAGTGGTAGTCTCTTGGGATGTTCAAAGAGACTTCTGAAGGCATCAAAAGTTCCGTTGAATTCATCAAAGAGGCTTACCCAATCTTGTTGTGCTGGCACTCCTTCTGCAGGAGGTAATGCACCTTCTCCCTCTCTCTCTTCACCCCAGAAACTAGGTTGGCTTCTAATTGGTGCTGGCGTCACGGGTAAACTAGGCCGTTCAAGCTCTGTTGGAAAGTCTGTGAGCTTCATACTACGCCTACGTTCTCCCGGGTTGGAAATCTGTGATATACCTGAGCCGTATCCTTGTAAAACTTGGATGTTGCCTTTGCGATTCTTTGTCATGTTTCCAATATATCTCTCAATCTCAGGAACTTCATCCCATGCATTCCCTCGAGCATAAGTTTGCCATGGATCGGCCGAGGCTGAGGTGGTGGGAGTGGTCGGGGTAGGCGGCATGCTTCTCTCATCCTCAGTCGTTGCGACGACCGAACCGGCGACGGGAGTTTCTGGTGCTTCTGGTACTTCTGGTACTGCTGTGTCATCAAAATTATCTTCAGGGAATACTCTTGAGGGTTTTGGTGGGTTAGCCTCCCATGGGAATATAGGTGGAGGTCTTTGATATTTTGGGGCCTTTGGTACTTCGTAGTACATGTTGTTGGGAGGATCGGGGTAACGGTTCGGCGCTTGGAATGGAGTTGCATCGCTGGACATCTCATAATGGGTTCTGGGGAAATTCGAGGCTTCTGGTCCGGAATCTTGTGGTGGTGGTGCCCTGTAAAATGTTAGGTGGTCCTTATTTCTTTCAATAATAACAATAATCAAACTTACTTGCTGGCATCCCATGGTGCGTATGAGACTGCCCGATTCCGAGATTGGTCCAATTTTGCCTGTACTGGGGGGTCATAAGCTTCTGTCAAAGTTTCTTTTGTGGTTTCATGGATTGGTTCCTCTGCTGTGGCAGTAGTATCATCATGGATGGCAGTAATATGTTGAAATCTCTCACACTGGGCTCCTTGGGATTGGTCCTCCTGGTTCTTGGGTTGGAATTCTCCAAACACTAGGTATTGTACAATGAGGGGTGCTCCACCATTGTTGTTTCCGCTACCCGACTGGAGAATGTTAGCTTCCGTGGTGGGCTCCTCCATGGCCGAAGGGATCGAGCTTACAGTCTGCTTGTAATGTTTATCATAAACTGCCCACCATCTTCCGGTCATTTGGTGATAGGGAGTGGCTCCAATACTGGCTTGTCTTCCAACCTTCCATGGCTTATCCGTTCCGATGAAGTGTGCGGCACTGATACTAGATTGGAAATGGTGAAATGCTGGTAGATACTGATAATGAGCAGAGGGAGTGACGTTGTAAGTAAAGCTCAAACGGTTAAAGGTATTCTTGAAATGCATGTTAAGTAAACCTTGATCTGCCCCATCGAAAGAAATTCCTCTGCGTGCCATTGCTTCCAAAGCATAGTAATCACCCAAATTTGGATTGAGAACCATGAGACCTGTGTTGAAGATGTCTGGCCATCCAATATCGGGTGCGGCAGAAAATGGGTCTGGTAGAGCGAACAATTCATCTGGTGCACGAAGAGCCACCATATCTGCATCCATATAAACTATTCTTCGAAATTGTGTTTGTTTCCATAGTGTAATCTTGGTAAAGGTAGAGTGAAGGTCTGGTCGACCCATGAGGTCAAGGTTGGCTGGTGACTGATTGACAACACGATCGACAGGAATGACATAGTCAAAGTTTCTCTGGGAACATGAATTAGAATGATTTGGGAACATGTCAAGGGGAGAAAACTAACCTCAAGTTCAGCCAAACTCTCCGAGGTCACTGAATCAGTCGTGACAAGCACTGCGATTTTCTTGGTGGTTCCAGCATCTCTTAAAGAATGCGCCAATACAAGAGCACCTACCAAGAATGATTAGTTTGTGAATTCGAATAAGTTTTTGGTTCTAGAATATACCTGGCAGGTAGGTATCGGTCAAAAGAAGCTATCATCAAACTGTCAGTTCATCCCATTTTGATCGGATTGAGTAGGGCACGTTCACTCACCGTTGCATAAACATCTTCGCCTTGGGAAGCCATTATTTGAAATATCAAAAGACTTTATTGCTGTATAAAGAAAAGGAGTCTCAGATACTTCAACAAGCTACAAAACTTCTATCAGGTTTATGAAGTAATGTAATATGAGAAAGAGGTGTAGAGATGAGGGAGGGGATGGGGAGATTTTGGGAAAGTTGTGATAAGAGGTGGCCAGAAATTCAAGAAATCACAAGGGAAGGCAAGCAAGCTATCAAGGTTAGTGGAGGTATGACGGTGCAAACTAGTATAAAGCGAGTAGTACAGCCGGTATTCGGTTAAAAAAGAGAGAGTAGCGTGTAGTAGATGGAGGAAATGCTGGGGGAGGGGATAAGAATGATTTGGATGAAGTGGTGGGAAATGAATTTGCAGGGAATTTGCTGGCGGGAAGGAGAAGGGAGACAGTGGAAGGGTGTATGTGTATGTATGTATATATATACGTATGTATGAATTAGATTGATTATAAAAAGAGTTATAACAAATAAATACATATATATATATATATATACACCTAGGTAGATATATAGAGGTAAGATAATGAGGTTTTCTATTGATTTTTTTCTTAATCATTCCACACAAATTGAGGTGTAAAACAAGAAATACATCTAAATACTTGTATAATGCTTAGTTTTTTATTAGTCATACCCCTCTTTTATCTTCTCTCAACCCCTCCATCATCTCAAGAGGCAAGAGACATTCAAAGGTGGAAGAAATACTTGGTAGATAAAGCTCCGGTGATAGACAAAGATGGAGAGTATTTATTATTTATTACTTTTAGGTCGAGACATTTAAAGATAAGATAAACAGACAGATTAAAACCAAATAATAAACAGATACCCAAGTAAATAGAAAGACATTAATAAATAATAGACATTATAATAATAACGTTGATGCTCTTTGATTCCAACTAATATATACATGTACGGAGGCTACTACCAATATAATATTAATATTGATAATAACATCATAATGATAACCATTCATGATCCATTACGAACACTCAACTGCCACGTACACAATCTCATACATCCAATACCTAGAGACCTCGAGACCTAGAGACCTAGAGACGGGTGGTCTTTGAAATATGGACGTCCAATATGAATGTCCAATATCCAATGTCCAATATGAATGTCCGTATATAATTCCATAGCTGGATATCTAGATGGTCATGAATGGATGACTAAGTAGTTACTACGGAGGATGAATGTGTTGGAGGGAAACCAGACTAAGATGAGTCGATAAGATTAAAGATGAGTTGAAAGAACCTCCAGGGCTAACCTAGAATGGGGATAAATGAACAAGAATGGATATAGATCAAGCTGGAATAATGATGGATGCATCATAAATGAGAGAAGAAGAAGAGAATATTTGAATGAAGCAGTGGGAGGTAAAGGTAGAGGCAATAGAGGCAATCCATACTCCATAGTTCTACAGTAGATGCAAAATCACCGGCAATACTGAGTAGATACAACAGGATTAATCCATCACCCGCATTTGTTGTACCCTTGTCTCTTTATGGCCACCCGGGCACTCTCTTGTTTTCTGTACTGTACAGTATTGTACTGTACAGCTGGAGAGTACAACTCCCCACTCTCCACTCTCCACCTCCACTCTCCAGTGAATTTCCACTCTCCACTCTTCCTCTCTTCTTCTTCTTCTTCTCCACGTCCACTTTTGAATTTCCCATCAATGCTTTGATCCTTTGAGCCTTTTTCCCTTTCCACCCCACTACTGTAAGGTCAATATCCATCCATCCATTCATCGACTTGTCGTATCCATAAATGGCTTTGTTTATCAGTTTCCTCTTTCCTCTTTCCTCTCTTCACATGATATAATGGATGATGCTATACTGTAGATGATGCAATATATAATAATATACATAATAATATAGATGATACCATAGAAACCCGTACAACATATACTCATTATACTCACAATCAACCAAATACAAATAAATCAATCAGTTTTATTAATCTTCCATCTAACCTAAGGTTACAACAAAACATCAATATCAATATCAACATCACCATCACCATCACCATCACCATCACCATCACCACCAATCAAAATAAAGAAAACATCATCCCCTACTGTATCACCCATCAATCTCGTTCATGCACTCATCCATGCATACATACGCATACATACGCATACATACACAAACATACAGTACATACATACATTTACCCGTACATCTATCTATCTGCATGTCTCAAGCCTCCCAACGCCTCATCTGCACATTAAACAAAGCACCAACTAATTATAAACAAACACACAAACAAATCAAACAACAATAATCATCTAATTATCTACCTATCTACCTACTTACCTACTATCCCCTCGCCTACCAACTATCTATCTACACAACAACACAACAACACAACAACACAACTAACATTCCACCTTCCTCATCTTCAACCTAAATTCATGCCCAACACCAGGATTGATCTTCTTGCTTCCTTTCTTTCTTTCTCCCTTCCTTCCTCCCCCCCTTTCTTTCTTCCTTCCTGACAATAATATGATAACACTACTCGTATACCAACACTACGTATAGATCTAATCAAGACCAAACAAACTAACCACCCATGCTCAACCCTCATCTATCTATACCTTTCAAATGGAAAATTGCACATAACGGTACATTGCACCGCACCACCGCACCACCTCGCTAATCATCTCACAGCACAGTACAGTACAACATAATACATAACCATCCATAACAACCCAACAAACAAGAATCCCCTCCCTCCCTCCCCCACAATGAACCTCTACAGAGCAAAGTACTGTACAGACAGACAGACAGACAGACAGAGTCCGCGCGAAATCCATACCCACCCCGGCCCGGCCGTCTCGCTCCCAAGCTGCCCAACCTGATTCTGGAATCCTGATTCAGGCATCGGGATGGGTGCTAGGTAGGTGGGTGGGTCGCTGGGACTACACTTGGTAGGTAAATCGCCAAGTACTGTACGGTAAATAGGTAGGAGACTGGGAGTCCGAGTCTCGCTTGATTGATTGATTGATTGATTGATTGATTGATTGATTGATTGATTGATTGATTGATTGATTGATTGATTGCTACATGTACTGTACTGTATGCGATCCACTGGGAAGTGAAAACGCATAGCGCTAAAGGTAGTGTCTGGTGGGGTGGGGTGGATCGGGTGGGATGGGAATCATGGGATGGAGTTTGTCTATCTGTCTATCTGTCTATCTATCTATCCGTTTAGAATGTGGATGAATGGAGATGATCATTTAACTCATCTCTACTTGTTGCATCTTACTGGACTCTGGAGTAGGAGTAGCCCTAGGCAAGGTCAAGGGAAGCGAGGGATATAATCCTCCCTGTTGCGCTGAGTTGGTGGTTTTGGGATGGATGGATGGATGGATGGGGATGAAGGGTGGTAGTTAGTTTGTATTGTGACATGTATTGTTCTGGTGTTTGTAGATTGTAATGAACAGGAGGGGTATATGCCGTATGGGTTGGGTTGGGTCCGTTGGGTTGGATTGGGTTGGGTTTGGGGGCTCACCAGTTTACGGGTGGATGGATGAGGTTATGCTTGTACTCGGTAGACGAATAATAAGAGAATGGATATCATCTTTGATATAATTATACATACTCGGGCGGGTTTTAAAAGAGGTATATGCAAAAATATAACTTATAATTATTCAACATAACCTTAGTATAATTTATAAGATTTATAGGTATTATAAATTTAGTATTTTTATATTTACTATCAAAATTTTGTATTATAAAACCCAATATTAAATGAATAATAGTATAAATAAAATGTATAAATATTGAAAATTTAATAAAAAATTAAAGATTTATATTGATATTAAATAGTTTAATAAATATCATAATTAAATTTATAAAACTTTATTTAATAATAAAATAAAAGCTAAATTTTATATATCTTATTTTAGAATTTTAATATCTTTATTAATATCTAAATTATATATTAATAAAATTGAAAATATAGGAAAATTTATAAGTTTTAAAGGGGTAAATTTGCTTATTTTAATTATATAAAGTATATTTTTTTATTAAAAATTTAAATTTTTTCTACTTTTTGTATTATATATATATTAATATAATAAATAATATTAAATTCTAAAAATATTTAATAAAACTTTTAAAGCTTATATTATTTTTCTATAATTTTAATTTTTAATATTTATACAATCTTAAAATTTAAAATTAATAAATTAATAAATTTTAAAATTTTCTAAAATCATTAACTTTTATAATATTAGTATTCTTTTAAAAATAATTTTTATAATATAAAAACTTTATAAGAAGATCTTAAAATACTAAATCTAATATATATATAAATTATATAAAATTTTATCAAAATTTCGTTGAATAATTATAAGTTTTATATTCGCCTATGCCTCTTTTAAAACGCGCCCGAGTATTTTAATACATACTATAGAACTATGTAAGAGTTCCGGCCAGAGCGTGCCGCACATCTCGCGTTTCATTATATCCACTCAAAGAAACACATCCATCGAGTTGATTATAAAGTTTCCAAATAACGTAGATGAGTATATAGACCTATAATAAAAGATGCCCAGTATCAATAACACAATGACTATAGCCGGGTCCCGTTTGAAATTCTTAAAGATAACCTTATAGTTTATCCTCAAGCAAGTTTTAAAAGAGGTATACGCATGTATAAAAATTATCACTATTCAACGAAAGCCTTGATATAATTTCATAATCACAACTTATAAATATCACAAGTATAAATCTAGTATTTTGACACTTCCAGGTTGCGATAAGAATTCTATATTGTCCCAATCAATTTTAAATAAATAATAGTACAATGAAATCTACAAATATAGAAAAAGTAAATATATATAATACTATTATATAATTCGATGAATATTATAATTAAAATTATAAAACTATATTAAATAATAGAATAGGAGCTGGATTTTATATACTATATTTAAGAATCTTAGCATCTTAATAAATACTTAAGAAAGATAAATTTAAAATTAGAAATATAAGGAAATCAATTAATTTCCATAGAGTAAATTCGCTTATTTAAATTATTTAAGGATATTTTTTCTTTAGAATTTTAATTCCTTTTTTCTTTATACTAATATATATACTATTGTAATAAACATTATAAAATTTAAAAGATTGTTAATAAAAGTCTAAAGCTTATATTATTTTTCTATAATTTTAGTTTTTAATATTTATATATTATTAAAACGTAAATTGATATATTAATAAATTACTAGATTTTTTTAAAATTACTAATTTTATAATACTAGTATTCTTTTAAAACTTGTTTTTATAATCTAGAAATTTTATAAAAAAGATATTAAAATACTAAATCTATATTATATACTAGCACTTGCGGAAAATAAATTTCAGACTATGGATTCTTCGAATTTTATTATTTAATAGGGGCTAGCCCCTAAACCCCTAATTCTCACTTCGTTCGAGGCTAATAAAATTCTACGAATCTATAATCTAAAAATTTATTTTCCGCGAGTGCTAGTAATAATAATAATAATAATAATAATAATAATAATAATAATAATAATAATAATAATAATAATAATAATAATAATAATAATAATAATAAAACTTAAGAAATAAATCATTTTTAAAATCCTTTATTATTATATATTTATTTTCTACTTTCTTAATTTAGTATAAGTACTTTTATATATAAAGAAATATTTAATATAATTATATTTTATATTAAGTATATTAATAATAATATTCTTTTTTTCTATATCTTTTTTTATATTTTATAATATATTTTTAAATAATATTTTTAAATAAATATTAGTTTATATAATTTTCTTATTAATAATTCTATTTTATTCTTTTTATTCTTTTTATTTTCTTTATTTTTTTTATTTCTTTTATTCTATTTATTCTATTTATTCTATTTATTCTATTTATTTTAAAATTTAAAATTTATAAAAAAGCTTTATAGTTTTTATATATTTCTTAATATATTTTTAATTATATATAAGATATATAAAGTATTTATTACAATTATAATAATAAACCTCTTTATTTATTATTTATTATTTATTATTTATTATTTATTACTTTTATTATTTATTATTTATTATTATATTATTATTTATTATTTATTATTTATTATTTATTATTTATTATATTATTTATTATTATTTATTATTTATTATTTATTATTTATATATTATTATTATTATTATTTTATTATTTTATTATTTATTATTTATTATTATTATTTATTATTTTTATTTTTATTTATTATTTATTATTTATTATTTATATAGGTCTATATATAATAGCTGAAATGGAATAGCCGGAATGGAATGGGCCGAAATGATTGATCACCTTCGAAATGACCGGAATGGAATGGCTGAAATAATTAAGCTCCGAAGGTAGAACGGAAAGTCGGCATTAAAAATTAAGGTTTTTTGCTTATTAATATTCGACCAATTAAAATTTTCGCGGAATACTTATGACCAATCACACAAGTCGCTAAGGATTTAAGGTTTATGTTTTTGCATTTTGAACCTCCTATAGTATAAGTATAATATCACATAATATAACAAATTGATGAACTAATATTCTTTGAATCCATAAGAGTTACAGCTATAGCTTATCGTACACCTTATGTTTTTATACTAAAACCCTCTATTTCTTAACTTTTAATATCCTTAATAAAATATTAAATATTATAAAAATCATATAATATTATAATAAATATATAAAGACTTATATAAAATTATATAAAATGATGCTATTTTATTTTTTATAATTTCTTCTAATAGATTATTAATTTTATACAATTTTATAATATAATTTTTTTTTAAAAAATTTAAAATTTAAAAGGATACAACTTTTTAAATAAAATGAATAAAAATAAATGCTTTTTATCTTTTAAATTTTATTAATCTTAAAATATAATTATTAAAATTTATACATAAAGATATAAATAATTAAACTATTGGTATTAATAAGTAACTTTTTACGATTACGTACTTTAAAAACAATAACGAAGGCGATAAGATTCTAATTATTATTAAAATTATAAAAATCGATATTATAAGTATTTATATATTTAGAAGCGATATAGAGAGTAGTTTATATTACTTTTTTATAATTAATAAGAATATAAAAGAAATTAATATATTAATCTTGAGAGGAATAAGATTATATATATTAAATTAAGAAACTTTATTTTAATAATAATATATATATATATTTATTACGATTATATATTAAAGCGAGTTAATAAAGGTTAGTTAATTAAAATAAAAAAGCTAAAGAAGGAAGAGATCTTTAAGAGACTTAAAGATCTCTTTTATATATAGTATCGCTTAGCGTAATAAGATATTATATGCTTAAGGCACGTGATATTCGTTATAATAGTTGTTATATATATAAATATGTTTTAAAATAAACTTAATAATAAGATTTTATATATATATAATATAATTATCTCTCTCTAAATAATCAATAGACTAAAAGCGAATAAGAACTTGATTATAAATGTTTTTCTTTTTAAAATCTATTTTAAAAGTCTATTTAAAAATAATAGAAATAATAAAAACAATAAAAAATAATAATAATAATAAAAATAATAGATAATAATAATATAATAATATAAAAATAAAAATAAAAATATAAATAATATAATAATAAATAATAAAATAATAAAATAATAAAATAAAAATAAAAAAATAATAAAATAATAAAAATAATAATAATAAAAATAATAAAAAATAAAAATATAAAAATAATAAAAATAATAAAAATAATAAAAATAATAAAAATAATAAAAATAAAAAAATAAAATAATAAAAATAATAAAAATAATAAAATAATAAAAATAATAAAAATAATAAAAATAATAAAAATAATAAAAATAATAAAAATAATAAAAATAATAAAAATAATAAAAATAATAAAAATAATAAAAATAGATATAAATAAAAAATAATATATAATATAGAGAAATAATAATAAATAGATATAAATAAAAGAAATAAATAAAATTTTAAATATAAATAATATATAAATAACCTATTTATAAAGAGAAAGGAATAAAATATAACTTTATATAAGGAATTATAAATATTAAATATAATAAAAGATCTAAATTAATAAATATAAATTCTATACTATTAATAAAAGCTATTAAATTAGATATAAATAATTATATATAATAAATAATTAAAATAATAAAAATATATAAATTATAAATTTATAGATTAAATAAAAGTAAAAAAGGAATAATAAAATATATATTAATTTAAATAATAAGATAAAGATTATATTAAAATATATTATTTTTATTTTTATAATAGTTATAGGCTATAAATATAAATTATTAAGAATTTTTTTTATAAATTACTTAAAAATCTTTTAAAGAATTATAGATTTTTTAAAAAAAATTTAGTAAAACTTTATACTATATATAATAATAGGTATAATATATAATTTATATAGCTTAACTATAATTAAATTAAATTAATTAAGAATTTACTACTACTACTTTATAAATAATTATAAAGGTTATTAAAAATTTTAATTTATATAAAAAATATACATTTTATAGGGATTTTATTATAAAAACGTAAGGTGTGCGATAAGCTATAGCTGCAACTTTTTATATTATATAAAATTATATTAAGGTTCTATTAAACAATTACAAGTTTTATATTCGCCTACGCCTCTTTCAAAACCCGCCCGAGTACTAGGTTACAGATCCAAATATAAAAAATCCCACACCCCTAAAATTTTCCAAGTCACGATAAAAACAAAACCCAGAAATCCGAATCCGAATTCGAATCCAATAACCTCCAACCTAATCATTTCAGGATAGTAAGGCTGCGATTAAGCGGCATACCATACCTAATAATTCCCATGTTGGGCACTGGTGGCATAATATATAATGTTAACTACCCGCCGATGCGAGCATACATACATACAACGTATGCGCACAACGAACATACCCTTATAGCAAATGGATTTACCGTTCGGGGATTTTTGACGATGCGATGGAGGAATGGACGGTGATGGCATGGATAGATGGGAGGTGGTATGCACTGTGAGAGTTGCTATGTAGATATAGATGTGTATATATATAGCTACTAAGTAGCATAGCTGAAATAAGTCTTGTTCATATTCATCGAGGAACGAATAACCATGGTCTCGAATCGCAGCATTCCAGACTCTGGAAGTAGTGATGTACTGGTAATCAATGATTTGGATTGTTTGATCGCTGTATGCTGTAGGTATTATATCTCCCTCCCTCATCTTCAGCAACCCAAAGTCCTGTCCTGTTGTCCTATGTCCACGCCTATGTCCCACGGTGATCCCTTTGCTTTACTCCGTATCATCACATGCTTTACCAACTATCAGAATCATTCTCCATCAGCTAGCTACCTACTCTGTACGGAGTACGTACATATACAGCACGGCATCAGAATCAGCCTGGAGATACTCCACCTCGGATTCGGATCTTGATTCCGCTCCACCGGCTCGGTAGTCTGTCTACCCACTCCACTCCGTCTCATCGAGCTTGGAACCTTATTTTTCTCTCCGCTGTCTGTTGGATGGGGAAGGCCGGTGGGGGATCTAGGGTCCGTTGCTCGCTCTTCCACTTTATGGGATGATGAATACAGTACAGTGATGAATGATCAATGATAAATGATAAATGAATAACCAACGATAAGAAAAAAAATGATAACAGATAAGGTTAATCATTAGCTTAAGAACAAAAAAAAAACAGAAATAAAAACAACCGCGCCCCCTTAAATCTCCCATCCTTTCCTTCTATCTCACGCTCGCTTCCCCTTTTTTTTTGATTATATCACACTTCCCATGAGTCTTGTTTGATCTTTAATCCTAATACCACTTTGAATTGCAATTGTTTATATCTTTGAACTAGCTTTGAACCACTGGAGTAGCTTTGTATAGAGATTGTAATTGTACTTCTCAACCTTAGCTTAGCTTATGTGATTAGATATTCTTTAAACATTTATTGATTTATCTCTTTAGTTAACCTTATGATTAATTGACATCGTTATCCCTCTAGCAAATAAGACAACTCAATTGCCTCTCTAATTATATACAAGCATACTCGTACATATACACACTTAAATATATTGTACATACACACTTCAACACCCTCACATACCACCACCAACGAACCAACGAACCCAAATCCTCCCACCAGAACCCTCACCGCCATAAATTCCCTAGCTCTAGATGTCCAGCCATCATGTCTATTCCATACCCGAGAAATCCAGAGGAGACGGCGCTCGAAGACTCGGATTCGGGTTCGGATTTGGAAAGTCTTCGTGCAGACGTAAGGTTATTGTCTCTTTTCAGATTGTTTGTTTGTTTGTTTTCGTGATAAAGAACCGATTCATCGTGATATATCTGTGGACCTTTACAGATGGAGAAAGAGAGGAAGGAAGGAAGGACGAAAGTCGAGGTATCGATGATATGGTGTAATTCAAATGTTAGACGCTTTTTCTTCCCGCGTGCGTCATTTTCCCTGTTGCAAGGTAAGGTTAAGCTTAAGGCGGATGTATGTTGATGGCGGTATGTTGGTATATCAATATGCTCATATGGAAATATGCTAACATGGGAATAGAGTGGGTGAATTGTTCGTCTCTGGTGAGATATAGACTAGTGTGTACTGGCTGTTAATGATTGATAGTACGGGCTTGCGATTGTTGTGGTTTTTTGGTGTTGGAATATGGGGAGACGGGGAGATATGGAGATGGGTTGTGTTTCTTATTTTTGTGTGGAGTTCCTGGGGAGAGTTGGGGTGAGTTTTGGGTGGGATGGGGGCGAGATGGGATTGGATATTTGGGGATTTGGGAAGTGGAGTGGGAGGGGAGGGGAGGGGAGGGGAGGGGAGGTAAAGGAGTGCTGGGTAAAGGGAGAAAAAGGGGGGAGGGATTGATTGGAAGTCGATAGCCGAAAGTTCGCTTAAAGTGTAAAATTTACGTTTTAGTTGTTGGGTTGTGGTGCGTTGTGAATGTATGGGTGTGGTGGATTTATATGTTTGGAGATTGGGAGATGGCGAAAAAGGAGGAAGAAAAAGGAAGAAAAAAGAGGGAAGAGAGAGGATGGAGGATGGGAGAAGAAACGGAAAAGAGAAAATGGAGAGGAAAAGAAAGAGGTACTGTTCCTAATGATAGTTAATCTTATGAGGTTTGGTTTCTGTTGGTATAAACTTGGTTAGTTAAAGTGCAAGTACTTAATCCTTTTGTTGGTATATATTATTATTATTATTATTCTTTATATAATCTATGGAATAAAGAACGACTTTATAGATCCATGGATGTTCTCGAGGTGCTAATACGCCTAATATGGTGAGACGCATTATTCGTACAGCAACTCAATATCACATGATCCATTTCCCGACAGTTTCCAATTTGTATTTCCGTAGTTCTAATCAAGTTGTGCGTAGAAATTCCATTTTCCTTTCTTACAATTGAATTTCCAAATATCTGATGATTGATTCTATAATGACGAAAATATTGGTCCACTGGGAAATAAGATTCATATATATACTATACTGTACGTTCAAAACTTTACGTTTGACTCGTTGATTGCAAATATGATAAAGAGTATACAATACGTTAAAACTTAACTTTACAAAGGAAAGTATATAAATAAATACATTTACCAAATTAACAAATCAATCATCCACTCACCCATTTTCAAATGTTTCCCTCAACCATCCTTCAGCTCTAAACCGCTCTAAATTCCCCTTCAATCTCTACAATCTTCTCAACAGCCCTCTTATATCCCTCCTCGCCCTCTAACCTCTGCACATACTCAAACAGCTCCGGATACGATTCCTTCGTCAACCCCGCACGTTGTTTCGCAGCTACGAGCGGAAATGACATCAGGATATCTGCGCCCGTGAGGTGTTCCCCACAGAGATATTTTCCACCACCGGGCGAGGTTTGAAGTTGCGCATTGAGGAATGTAAAGTGAGTGGTGAAGTTTGGGGTGAGGAATGTGTCGTGAACTTTGGAGGTTATTAAGCTGGTTACGGGGCGGATGAAGAAGGGGAGGTTGGGGGAGTTGATCACTGGGTTGGTTAGTGGGGATTTCGATATTGGAAGGGGAATAGGTAATTTACGTACTGGACATGATGAGTGCAATGACTAGTAGTGGCATAAGAGATCCCTCGGCATAATGCATATAATAGCGGAAACGAGACCATTCGTCGGTTTCGCCACCAACTGTGTTTTCTTGTCCTGGCTTCCAGCGGGTGGGGAGGAGAGTGCTGGAGCCGGGATTTGTGAAGTGATCAAGAAGGTATCTTTAAGGAGGTTGTTAGAGAGCTTCTGATGATTATGATGACGGATGGGATTTTTTTTGTGGATTTGGGACTTTCGAGATATCTCATCCCATGTCATCCTTTTGGATGATATCAATATCCAAGTACTACTCGAACACAATATTTTTCACTTTATCCTCCGCTACAATATCCTCCTTTCTCCCCTCCTCCCATCCCCAAATCACTCTGAGGCACAATTCTAGTAAGCAAAACAAACCCAGAAAAATAACTTACTCGGTAATAAACGCACTCTCAGCCAAAACTACAGGTTCCGTCGCTCCATGAGGAAGAATAGTAAGAACAGGTGATTTCCCTAATGCGTGAACTTTCTTTAATTCAGGAGGTGCATGCTTGGAGGGAAGTCGGTGGACGATTTCTAGCTCGTAGTCTAGTTTTAGTTCCTCGAGGAGCCAGAGAATTCTTTGGGAGCGGGATTGGTTGAGCCTGTAAAGGAGGAGAGGGGTTAGTTTGTAAAGGCTTGGAGCTGGATGGACGAATGGATGGATGGAGATAAGGTAAGACTGATGAAGATATGGAGTATCAATGTGAATGAGGGGGTGGATAGATGGATAGATGGATAGAAGGTAGAGAATGTGAGGTTATCTACCAGTAAAGTTTGATCTTTGGTTGATCTGATGAAGGGGTTATGGAAGCCATGACTACAATAGTATATTATGTAGTAGGTATGTTGCGATTGAAGTCAATTCACGATTGATATAACAGGATAAACTATGAGAAGATATTCAAAATGCAAAGATACAAAGATGCAAAGGAAAGGATTTCAAACTTCCTCAATTCATTCCACCATCGAAACTAAATATCCCATAAGCAAGCTAACTAGCTCCTCCCAGCCCACCTCGGCACAATCGATAACCTGTAAGAAAACTGGAGATAGCAAATTCATTCAGGATTTCCCTGCATCAGATGTAAATCTCACTTTGTATGACTTCGGATCGGCAAAACGTCTCGCCGACACATCTTAGCTCAACATCGCGAACCTCAATTTACAGCTAGATAGTATCAAAAGGCAGAGAAAGTTAACAGCACAAGTGCTCTATACTCACAAAACTTCATTCACAATGGCGGGACATAATCACTGTTTGTATATCACGATTGTATATAGATTGAATGGAAAACTGACGAGAAATAGCACTCGCGATGGACCCCGCGTTGGTCAAATACAATAGTACGTTTTGTCTTACAACTGTGACATGCCATTCGCAGCGCATACCATACTCGGAATAGCAGAGACAGAACGTGAAATAATTGGAGAGACTGATCTGAGATAGATATGATCACAAATCGTCACAAGTACTTTCGCTGGACGGGCCGAACTGCTGCAATCACATTTGTTTTTGGAGCCGTGATTCCGGGTATCTTTGGCTATATGGCTTATGCCACTGATGTAAGATTTTATATGCAATCTAGGACGGATGAGCTTAGAGTATGGTGATGAAGAGCTAACCTCGAATAGGGAAAATGGGATATGAGGGGAAAGCGTAGGGGGGATGTTATTGCAGAACGTTAAAGAGCAGAGATGTGAATGAAGAGTGGAGGAATTGGACCGAAACGAATGGGTAGAAGCTGTACATATGTCGAGAAGAGATATCATGAGAGCCGTTATGGGACAATCAAAGTCTATGGAATTGAGTTTGCGATATCATCAAGGTTTAAGGCATGTCTGTTGGGTCTTGGTATTGATAACTTTTAGGGGCTTTTTGCTACCGATATAACTTTTGTAGGACTGATCCAATAGCCTTCCAAACTGCGAATCAGCGATTTCTTCACCTATTCAGATCATTGCGGTAAATTTGAGATGAGATTGAACGAAGGAAAATACTCGCGCTCCAGTACATGACTGTAAATTGAGGAAAATATCATATTTAGTGGTTCAAGGAAATAACAACGTCGTCATTCGTTATAGCGTGATAATTGGTATCATTGATCTCACTCCTCAATATCGGCCCCTCCCACCTCCAAATCCACCTCCACCTCCATACCCACGACCTCTTCCCCCAGATGGACCATCTGGTATTCTCTCTCCTCTCCTCCATTCTCCACTAGGTACACCACCTGCTCCGAGGCCCGGACCTATTCCCTGTCCAAATCCTCCTCCTCTTGAACTGCCTCTCCCTCTATATCCACCCCCAAATCCATTCTCTCTTGGCCCCATACCTCTTCCCCCAAACCCTCCCCTCGATGGACCACTAGGTGGTGGTGCAACTCCGCCATCTGCCATGGGTGGTAATATAGCACACGAAACATAATCTCCTATAACAAACCTCGCATCCTGTAATGTCTTCTCCGGTTCTCCCATTAATTCCCCAGCCATAATTCCTCCCGAAACAATCGCGCTTTCTTCCTCATCTGGCAAAATTCCAGGTCCACCATCCCCAATTACCACGCTACCCAAATCTTTAGTCGTGTATCTTCCAGGGCCACTAGCAGAAGGTCGTGTATCGGGAAATATAAGACGGTATGAAAGACGGGTGCCAATCGCAGGATCGGGGAGAAGATCTGGCAGCGCTGTCGCTAGTAAATGTGATAATTCGCGTAATGTACATGATTGCCATGTAGATATATTGACATGGAGAGGTAATTCCCCATGTGGACTAAATTCCTCCAGTCTACATTCACAAGTTAAACAAAAACTACGATTTCAAGGAGAAGGCTGAGCTTTATTTCTTTACCTATGAAATGATCCACTTTTGTAGAAAAGCTTAAGATGGAATGGAACGGTTGTGTTGCGATCAATTTTCGTTAGAGTTGTCATTGCCATCTTTATATTATTCACTACGATAATTATGGCTCATGAGAGGGAGGTATGAAAGTCGTGGGATGGAACTGGAGGTGAAGAAGTTCTCGAGGCAGAATCTAGGCCTTGTCAAAAAATGTTCAGCCTTGGGCTTTGTACTCTTTCTGCAATCTGACGGCAACATCATCTTCCAATTATACAACAATTCAACGCGGCAAATAGTTTATCCATCAAATCGAGGGAAGATATAGAGACAAATCATAGACACATTTGAATTCCAAATCACCAATACAAATAACATAAATTTAATCTTATCCGGCGCAAACATCCAAACTGCCATCATGGATTTCGCATCTCTTATGGCCAAAGAGATATCTAAGAAGAGCGAAGCCTCTGCCGATACGTCGAAGAAGTATATGAAACGTTCCGAAATAGAAGCTGAACGTCAGGCCAAATATCTTGCTGAGCAGCGAGCCATCGAAGCCGACCGCGAAGCCAAATTGGCACAAAAGCGCAAACGCGAGGATGAAGAAGCAGAGGCCAATAAAGCACGCGAAGAGAAGCGTAGAAGATTAGCTGAAGAGTCGAAGAAACAAAGGGAGGAGAGAGAAGCGGAGGAAGAAAGGAAGAGGAGGAAGAGATTAGGGTTACCGGAATTGGTGAAGGAGGAGAGTGTGGAGGTTGAGGAGGATGATATCCCAGATGAGGAGTTGGTAGAGAAGTTAAGAGAGATGGGACATCCTGCGAAGTTGTTTGCGGAGAGTCATAAACAGAGGTTGAGGAGGTACAAGAAATTGGGCGTTGTGATGACCACGGGCCCGATTCCTACGACGTTGGCCTTGGTCGAGGAGAAGGACATGAAGGTTGAAACTGTACCGAAGGATGAGGAGGGGAGAAAATACCTGTTTAGACAGTTGGCGAGTTATTTTACGATGGTGCTTGGGGAGTGGGAGCATGCTTTGGAAAAGGAAAAGAGAGATACTTTTGCTAGTAAGGCGGCTTATAATGCTATGGTCCAGAGTAAGCAGAATATGACTCCGGTAAGTCTTACTTCGCATATATGTCCTGCTTTTATGGATTAACGGTGTCTAGTTATTTCGCAAATTTGAAAAGGGAGATCTGGATGAAGGAATTCTCGAACCTATTGTCGAAATTGTCAAAGCAGCCCAGGAAAAACGCTACGTGGATGCAAATGATGGATATCTACGTCTTAGTATTGGTAAAGCTGCGTGGCCAATTGGTGTTACCATGGTGGGCATTCACGAGCGTAGTGCACGCGAAAAGTTGCACGAGAGTGATAAAGGACATGTGATGGGTGATGAAATTACGAGAAAATTTCTACAGAGCATTAAGAGGTGTCTTAGTTTTGCTCAGGTCAGATGGCCGCCAGAGGACATTAGACAGTTGATGGGTTGAGTAATTGCTAATGAGAGATGTTATTATGCTAATCTTTATTGTGCTCAATCTTTGCTGTGTTTTTGCTTGAAAAGCGTACGGTTCATGCGTGTCGACAGCAGTGTTATCACTTCCCCAAAAAATGAAGAAAGGAACAACCTTCGAAACCTAAAACAGAAAGCCGCGAACCGTCCAGATTGGGATAAGGCTAGGTCCCAACAGCATATTGCAAATAGTTTCGTCAAAGAAATATGAGGTACCTATACTAATGGACACATCAAAGTTGGTGTTGTACCAGACTTTCTTCAAATTTTTGCATTTAAAACACAGCATTGCGCTGAGGCCCGTCATCATCACTCCCTCTCATCCTTCTACTCCTCTACCCTCTAGAGGGTGAAGAGATGTGAAGAAGTTAATAGAAGACTTTAAGGTGCTAGTTTCTAGCTTCGGATTTCCTCTCTTCTGCCTGTAGACTGTCAATATCGGAAAGCGATTACTGGTAACTAGTATACACGTTATATACACGCCACTATATCATGAATTTGGGTTCCATTTCTGGCCGTGGGTTTCGAATATTTAAGCCAGGTCATCTTAAAAAGATCCTTCTATAGAGTTCCACCCCATTCCCTTCTCTTCCCTTCCCTTCCATTATTCTCCCCTCTCCCTTCTATCCTTGCTTTCGATCTTTCCTATTATCATATCCATAGTTATTGGCGGCAGTTTCACAAAAAAAGCGTGCGAGTAGTCACTGTCTACAAATCAGGGGGCTACTACGGTATTTGGGAGACATTACTTGTCTTTGTACCAAGACAGTCCGATTCTGCTATCATCATGAAGACGGCAAGACTCACAATTTTGATTATGATGGAATGCAACTGATTCCGCCAGGCCTAGTGGCGGCTCTCGCGGCCATTTTGAGGAATGGATGAAGCTGAGGGGATCTCGGTCCTGCTGTTAGTATAGACGAGAAGCTTACAGTTATTATAAAGTTTATTAATCAGCATATGGTGCTCGAAATCCATTGACATCCCAGTTCATCAGTATCTCGAGACCAGGGCTCGGGATATAGGTATAGCATCATTTTGGCCTAAATGTTTCAGGTCGAAATTCACGACGTTGGACATTAGGCGAGCAGGCGCAACGTTCTGATGGGATGTCTAGATGTCGGGGAAATTGTGTTGGGTATTTGTTGGAGTTGAATGTCATGGTGTCACATAACTTGTATGGGAGAAATAGCTGATGCCAGCTTCTGGATACTTATGGATACCCAACACTTTTAAATAAGATGTTAATAAAACTTGTCACATACAATCTTCCTTTCAAAATGTGAACGTAACTCCTTCAATCGCAAGCATTATTTTACCCAGGCGTGATTGAGTGGTTTTGACGCGTCTATCTGGGATTCTGCAACGAGATAAATCTGATGTTTCCTAGTCAGACATTTACTTGACTGCCATGTTTCGGAACATTTGTAGATAGAGTATGGTTAACTCTTGTTTTAACACCACCTGGTGCACCTACGTACTAATACTTGGGCAGCCCTAAAGTCATGATAAACACCTGATGAGAAATCATTGAGTTACCTCAGACGAGAACAATAGATACAGGGCCCAATCCAAACCCGAGATAATATGTGTATTTAGTTTATATTTCCCGATGAACGGTAAAGTTTTAGAGGAACAAACCTCAACCAATGTAGTCTAAAATCAGATGCTTCGGGTGATAGTGTTTGGAACTTAAGTCACTGGGTTCGAAATAGACATCGTAGATACGTATCTGAAAGCTTCTGGGCAATGTTCTTTTATCGTGGGTTGGATTGAATTATTGGAAGTACTTGTCTTGATTATTTCAACCTAGAATATAACCGAAAGGGTCTAAAGTGTTAGCTTTCAGATCTTTTCACGTTTTTGTTGCATATCTGCAAGGTAGCTAGCTGTATTGGGTTTTAAGTGATTTATTAATAGCTGTTTGAAAATATTGAGACAGCTAGTGAATCCGACCTCATCCTTAACATAAGCTAGATCTGCTTAGGACGTTTAGCTGTGCACAACCAGGTGTCTGTTGATATGCAACAAGAGGTCTAGAGTTGTCATCAAATAATCTTCGGATCAAATTCATTAGTTAGAGCAGTGAATCATGAAAAGCCCATTTAGCAGAGATGAAAAAGGTATTGAGAGAATGAAGGTGTATCCATTAGCCAGGGAGATGTCTAGCTAAGAGTGAATTCATTTGTGGATGTTGAACACCAAGTGACAAGATTTGAGTGTGCTAGTTATGGGAACCCAGCTCTTACTTGTTCGTTGTGCGCAAACAGTTCTGGGTTTATAATCCATTCACTTGATCATATGGGAACTGGCTGTTTTTGTAATTCTACAGTTAGATAGACTCTGGGTTATTTTGGAATTCAACTATCTGAATAACGCACCGGGTTATGGAGTAGGCCTTCTCGTAGATGTATCACATAGCGGAATATTGAATTCAACAAATAGTCGCCGTCTGATTATATTGCAATCTATGGCCTAGATTCGTCTCTACAGAAGGTTGATGCTATTTTGACCTACCAGAGATTGTACAGTTGATTGCGAGTTATTTGAGGAGCAAGCTTTCGAAAAGAGACCAATACCAACCAGGAGAATTGCACTAACTCAAATTATAAATTGGCTTGCCTGATATCTTGATCATCCTGACCGTTCTACTCTAGGATGTTCACTCAAAATTCCATATGCCATTGAACAGAATGCTGTGAATCATGTTTGTTGTATATCGCATATATAAGTTGTGGTATAGAAACAAAGACCGAATGACATATGATCTGAAGCATCGAAACAGCCGTGCTATTATTCTTTGAACATGCATATCTTATAACTACCTAGTAATCTGCCTGACTGCCCAGTGCCTTGAGATATCCTGGGAAATTTTAACCGCAAGCTCAACACCAGTATGGGGTAAAATCTCCTATTCCTTCCTTCAACCCCGCAATCCAATATTATATTGTTCATCAAAGGAACTTTCTTGCCGACAAGCAGGCAACAAAAAGCTTCAGTAGATATAACCCGGAAAATCCCATTCGCTGCTACCAGGCAAAACAAATTCCACATCTACTTTTCGAGATAAAGGCAATGAACTTCTTTGTACTTACTGTACAGACCAAATAAGGCCAAAAAAATGTTTCAGATATCAGATGTGCAACAAAATCAAAATCTGATCCTTTGCTTTATTTGGACAGAGGATTGTGGGCAGCTTTGGGAATAGTGACTCGGAGGTTTTTCTAGATTCTGTCGAAGATCCCATAATCTTCGGCATTAATTAATTAATAAATTGCACGTTCAAAACTAAAAGAAGGGGAAGCGAAACTTCTTTGTCAAAGATTGTGTGACTCCACAGCAGAGTAGCTCTTGATTGGTACGTTGATAATTCTTAAACAAAGAATCGAGAGACTGATGCTTTTTTGTTGCATGTCTGAAATTGAGCGCAAATTCATGAACATGGAGATGCTTGCCTGAGAAGAGCGAAAAGAGCGAAAAGAGCGAAGAGAGCGAAGAGAGCGAAGAGAAATCAAGATCCTAGGGAACCAGTGACTTTTTCCTTATATTGCCTTTTGATTGGTCGATTGAATTGTCTTGAATGTTTGGTTGCATGTCTGATAGAGGTTGCATGTCTGATAGAGGTTGCATGTCTGATAGAGGTTGCATGTCTGATAGAGGTTGCATGTCTGATAGAGAGAGGTTGCATGTCTGAGATTGAGTTGAACGTACGTACTACTTACTACTTACTACCTACTACTATACTAATAAATCATTCGCTCTACCATAATTACGCCAAATACTCGCTTAAAGATTCAAGAGCCAACAGCTGAGAGAAAAACTTTGGAAAAGGAATGTTTGCCACATGAGTATTTTCATACATGTAGGTACCTACTTGAAACTTATCTTTTGGTTAGATCACCCGCAGGGACTCTTTCCAGAACAGTATGTACATGCGCCTTGCAATCATGAATGAGAGAACAACTGTTGGAACATTCCAAGGTTAGGTATCTCAAGATTATTCCAATCTGGAGAGAATATCGCTTGGATCGGCGATATTACCTCGGCTGGATAGAAGAATAGAGTTCGTTATGTGGGTTATATATTTAAAAAGTCAGCACCAAACATCAATCAACCAGGCACTTTGGCGGAGTGGTTAACGCGATGCCCTGCTACTCGAAAGAGCAGAGGTAGGCATTTCCTTCGGGAGCGTGTGTTCGAATCACACAGGTGTCGAATTGTTTTTATCATTTTGTCATACGAACAGAGGCTCTTTTCAAAATTGGCCATCGATTCTGTTTTGTTTTTGAAAGGACCTGTTCAGTTGGTTGGGGGGGGATAGTTATTTTTTGTAGTGTTCTTTCCTGGGTGGATAAATGATTATGTAATATTTTATTTGGTTCATTGGGTATATACTCCGTATCAAGGATCATTATACGAGTATAGTTCTATGACTTCAAAATAAAACCCGTCAAGTATTTCGATATTTACTACGTTTATTGCCAGTGATACTTGGTCATTTTGTTTATTGTAATTTCCAAAGTAAGCAAAATTTCAATCTACCATAGATACCCATGGATACTTCCATTAATGCCGATATTAGGTCTGTCACGATATACTAGACAATGATAAGCTCCTTGGAGGTATTCATTTGTAATGGGTTACGCACTTGTCACTCGCGTGCAACGGTAGGTCGCTTTTGCGAGTTTCCCCTCAAGGAGACTGGTATCATTACTGTGCCAAACAGAACTGAATATTGAGTTTGCAATATACAATGGACAGTGCAATTTCATGATACTTGATTGGTGTATCGTTGCAGCCATCTCCCGATATTTGGTTAGATAGAAATCAGACAGAAATCTGCTATAGTTCATGACCTTCTTCCCTAGTCCCTCCACTTTCCCAGAAAGAAAGAAGGACGGGGAGGCCCCACGAGAATTCAGTTGTTCGCAGATGCCGCCATGATGAGTATTTTCCAGCCTACGGAGTGCTGCGCAACAACTCGAAAAGTTGTAGGTCTCTTGGTTAATAACGTGGGCTGCTTAGTATATGAAAGAATATAATAAAGTGGCCTTTCTCCAAGCTTGACTTTCAACAAAATATCAGGGAGGGTCCAGGTAAAACTAACTGTCAATCCAGCAAGCGAGTATTAGAATAGACGAGGAATGGGAAAGACGTAGTGCCTACACGAAAATGAATAGCCTTTGGTAATAGGGAATTTTGGAAAGTAAAAGACGAGGTTCATGGTCATCTGGCTTATAAGGACATTGGCTTGAGTATTGTTATATCAGATGAAAACTAGATGAATGAAAGTTTCCAAAAGGACAGCCGATGCTATTCATGACAAAATGACTATCAAGAACTTACACACACCTTGGTCAATCTTGACGCAGTATATAAGAGTGAAGATTTGGGTAATTGATTCTTTCCACTAGAAAGGTCTCGCAGTATTTGGAAAACGTCTTGATGAGACATGAAAACAGTGACATATTGGAGTAAGAAAATCAACTTTTCTGTATTCAGAGACTGTCCCTATTCCAAAGTGATTCAAAAAAGATGTGAACTATACAAGTAGTTCTACCTGAGTAATTATGGTGACCAGCCTTCCTAGCTCTGAGCCCACGCCAAAAAGGGCAGGGAAGGAATTTAGCCTTAACTTTGAATCTGCCTCTCAATCATAATAAAACTAGTCTCGAATGAACTCATAGAATGAGGAAAGCTGTCTTTTTCTTTCCCTTTCCCTTTTCCTTTCCTTTGATTATTCCTCTGGTCCTCAAGATCTTAAGATTCACAAATTCCTACGTACACTATGCTCTTTTTAACATGTTGTGGCACAGATATCATGAGTGGCGCATTAATGTGTGAATGCCCTACTATTAAGGCACATATATTACTAGCGTCAGTCAGGCCAAATCTATCCACGTATCTGTGAACTTTCGATATCAGAACCAACAATCTGACTTTCATCAACCTCCCCCTTTGAGAACACTTCAACACTAAATCCGACAATACAAGTTAATATCATACAAGATGTGGCTCCTCGATTGGTGTATGTAACACTCTGGAAATTATTTAGGAGGACAGGCTCGCAATATGACAGCTTGCTGATATCTAGTTTCTCTGAACAGTTTGGGATACTCTTGCGTCCTTGGGACTTTTGAACAAGCACGCAAAACTTCTTTTCCTTGGTCTCGACAATGCTGGGAAAACAACACTGTTACATATGTTGAAGGTGCGTTGAAGAAGTTAGCATTGAAGGATGTTGGATCCAAGGAGAAAAATAAACTTCCTTCTTGCAATCCCCAGATGGGATACAATCGCTAATACAAGTCTTCTTCTAGAATGACCGAGTTGCCATCCTTCAACCTACTCTTCATCCTAGTAAGCAACAATACATTCCGCACATCGCGCAAATCACACGTAGTCATATACTGACCATGCGACAGCGTCCGAGGAACTAGCTATCGGCAATGTCAAATTCACAACTTTTGATTTGGGTGGACATCAACAAAGGTACCCAGACTTGAAATGCTGGTATAGTGAATTCATGGCTAATGCGCATGTAGCTCGTCGTCTCTGGAAGGACTATTTCCCAGAAGTCTCCGGTATTGTTTTCTTAGTTGATTCCAAAGATCACGAACGTTTCATCGAATCTAAAGCCGAACTCGATGCTCTCTTGTCAATGGAGGACCTCTCTAAAGTACCTTTCCTTATCCTCGGAAACAAGATCGATCATCCAGATGCCATCAGCGAGGACCAATTGAGACACGAATTAGGATTATATCAAACTACTGGAAAGGGCAAGGTTCCTCTTGAGGGTATCAGACCCATTGAAGTCTTCATGTGCTCTGTAGTCATGAGACAAGGTACGTTTTGTGGTGTGGGATGATTTTCATAGGCTATACTAATCTTGAATGTAGGTTACGGTGAAGGTATTAGATGGTTATCGCAATATGTCTAAATAATGGCGAGAAAGTGGTTAGGGGGTAGGCATATCGGATGAAGAAGGTGATTTCTTATGGAGATCTGTTACGATGGACGGAGTTACACAAAGGTCGTTTTTTCAATGCTTTTTTGGTAGGTCCCGGAAGCTCTTACGGGAGTTGCACTTCAGGAACCGAACCAGCCAACATGTTTGTACCAGCATAGTATCGCGATCAAGACTTTTATCTCTCTCTCAACACAGACACCATGACTCTTGTATTTGAAGTTTTTGAATGTGCTACAATAGGTAGATGTTAGTGATTTGGAATGAAATAAGGGTCTCAGTGACCAGGCTATCATAAGCATCATATGATATATCCATTCTATGATTAAGGTACCAAGGTAGGGATGCATAGTAAATAACCTCTAAGCTTTGTATTATTTTAACTCTGCTGCGAAACAATGAATACTCGAAGCTTTATAGCAATGTGACCAGCGACGACAAGTATATTTCATATTAGTGGGAAACTAGCATATCTACGTCATAACTACTTATTACTAGTACTGTAGTATTCTCGGATGCGAAGTCCCCCAACATAACTCAACATATCCATCCACCCCACAGTTCCATGTTAGCTATTCTCGTTCATATATTTAACACTCAAAGCCCCATTCTTAATGCAAATATAATGCAGGAGGATAATCAGAGTTTCTATCTTCTCCTGAACAACCAATAATACGACAACATTATGGCGGATTTGCGCCATAAAACAGATGGTCCATCGCCTCTTTCAGAAGAAGGTTACGACGAATCGCTCCTTCCAGATTTCCACCGCGAGTTCATCTCTGAGGAACATCTTCAAGCATTTTCCAATGCCTTAAGTGCACCAGATCCAAGTCCTAGTTCTGACGATTTATCAATATATTCACAAGTGCAAAGTCCAAGAGAACCATCTACGCCACATCGGAGTAGTTTTGATATACGAAGAAATAGCAAGGTGGCACTTGGGGGAAGTGGATCGAATACACCTGGAGATAGAGGGAGCTTGTTCATCACCGCACAAAATGATTGGGCTCCGGTTAATCCTACGAGATTAGGTGGAAGGGGGAAGAGGAAAGGAGAGAAGAGAAAGGTGGGCAAGAAACCAAGGAGGAGTAAAGACGAGACGAGAGAAGGATACCTCTATTCGATTTTAAAATGGCCGTTGCTGTTGGTTGTTTTTATGTGGATTGGGGGATTGGGACTTTCATATTTGATTACGAGATTGTACATTTGGACATATGAACATTTTATTGCGGTAAGTGGTTTTCTGGCTCGAGTATATGCGTGCCGGTCGAGAAACGCTGCAGGATGTATGTTGTACCAGATCCAAAAATCTGTGGCATATCATCTTGAACTTTTGGAGGTTTACTTTTACAAGCTCATCTGCTAATTCTGTGGTTTCATAGTGGAGGGGAAAACGAAATCGACTGCGAGAACAATTACACAGTACCACGAACTATGGGGACTGGGTCAAAAAAGCACAGGAACTCGATACATTTTTAGGAAATGACAATTGGAAGGCCGAAGACGAATACGCATACTATGATTCCAAGACAGTACGAAGGGTTGTAGAACAGATTCGAAGATGCAGACGGAAAATTGAACAAGAGGAGCGAACAGGAAATTTACCTAATGGGAATGCTACGACAAAGGCAAAGGCTGTTGAAGATTTGAAGGCGTTAATCGAGGCATGCGTAAAGAATAATTTTGTCGGAGTGGAAAATGCGAGATTGTACTCTCAGACGTATTATGGGACGAAGGATTTGGTACAGGAGTTTATTGATGAAGGTAAATCCAAAATCTTTGCCTGGATTAGGATGTTGTACTGACAAAACATTTAGTCGAAAAGGGAGTTTCTATCCTCGCGAGATCAGGAGAACTCCAAGAAGAAGAGAAGCGCACGCTTTTCAAACGAATGCATACAAATTTTGGTCGAACAGCACTATGTCTTTCTGGCGGTGCATCTTTTGCATATTATCATTTTGGAGTTGTCAAAGCATTGTTGGATGCAAATCTTTTACCAGAAGTTATTACAGGGACTTCAGGAGGTGCTTTAGTGGCAGCTTTGGTTGCCACAAGAACAAATGATGAATTAAAATCATTACTTGTACCAGCCCTAGCTGGTCGTATCAATGCTTGCTCAGAGCCATTTACCACTTGGATACCCAGATGGTGGAAATCAGGAGCTAGATTTGATTCAGTAGAATGGGCTCGGAAATGTAGTTGGTTCACACGAGGAAGTATGACCTTTCGTGAAGCATACGAACGAACTGGCCGAATTCTTAATGTCTCATGCGTTCCTGCTGATCCACACAGTCCTACCATCTTGACGAATTATCTCACAAGTCCCGACTGTGTTATCTGGTCAGCGGTTTTAGCTTCAGCAGCTGTTCCGGGTATTTTGAATCCTGTTGTACTCATGATGAAACAACGAGATGGTACTATTGCACCATATTCATTCGGTCATAAATGGAAAGATGGCAGTCTACGAACTGATATTCCATTGAAAGCACTCAATCTACACTTCAATGTCAACTTTAGCATTGTTTCTCAAGTTAATCCTCATATTAACCTCTTTTTCTTCTCTTCGCGAGGTTCGGTCGGACAACCAGTCACTCATAGACGCGGTAGAGGTTGGAGAGGTGGATTTCTCGGGAGCGCTACTGAACAATACCTCAAACTCGATCTTAAGAAATGGTTAAAAGTGGTGCGTCACCTTGAATTACTACCCCGTCCTTTGGGCCAAGATTGGAGTGAGATTTGGCTTCAGCAATTTTCGGGAAACATCACAATCTGGCCACGATCTGTAATCTCAGATTTTTGGCGCATCCTTAGTGATCCAAATCCGAAACAACTGAGTAGGATGCTTCACGTTGGACAACAAAGTGCATTTCCAACATTGATGTTTATTTCCAATCGATTGAAAGTTGAAAGGGAAATTGAGTCAGGAAGAAGATCAACCAGGCAAGGATTTAGAAGAGGCAGCATCGAGAGTATTATAAGCGTAGAAGATATGAGGAGTCTACTTGTGGGAAGTGTCACAGGTAGTGAGGCTGAAGGGGAAACCCCCATACAAACTGATGATGAATTGACAGATGGCGTCATCACTTCAGAAGATGAATTTGACGGACTTGGATTGAAGATGAGTGAGAAGGAACCTTTAATCAATGGAAACAAGGAAGAATGATATGGTTTTTTGAGAGCGAGTTTATACCAAATCTGAACATATAGATTATGATTGAGGTTTATTTTTATTTTGAAGCATGGGATAGGGAATGGGCATAGTTAGGATAATAGAACTACTTACTTGAATATTTCTCATCTCTTTAAACTCCAGATCAGTATCTGGAATGTATGATTAACCTGGTAAACTGTATCTAGGGTGAACTTCCTAAAACTATTATTTTCTGCTTCTCAATCCTTCTTGGTATCGTTTCACTCTAGGCTTCCAGAATAAGAAGTACTGTTCCTTCTCACATTCACGACATGAGTGGGACAATATATGACACATACAATCGGGAAATCTTCAGCTTTACCGTCAAAGATCGAACGATAGCTAAATATAAGAAGCCAAATTCTCAATGTTTGAAACCATTCCATAGTTAAGGGTGCTTGCAAATAAAACTGAACACCTCACCTACCAGTTTGGGAATCAGTGATATTATATTGAGGCACCGATGCGGGATTGTGGAGCCCAACCGATTCCACGGGCTTGCAGTCACTGATTACTGCCTTGGTGGCGGAGCTCAGCTCTGTGCTGGATTTGCGAATATGGATGGTACCTTGATCGGATTGGCAATGAGGGTCGCGGTCGCGGTTGTGGTTACCCGATGGAGTAAGTATTGGTGTGAGTATTAGGATAAAGTGGTGGTTACGGTTATGGTGATGGTCGCGGTGACGTTTACGGCATCGGTTGCGCGTCGGCCTTTGGGACAATGCAGAGTATATATTTGAGTGGATCAATCAATGCGTGTTCTTTCCTTCCATATACTATGTGTCAAGTGGTTCCGGCTTCGTGGGTTTAGTCCCGACCGGCTATCACGTTCTTGCCTTCTTGGAATACATGGGATGTTCAGCTGAAAGGGGGGATGGCTTCATATGGCTTGTTCGAAGTTGGAATGGTGGGGACGGGCTTGTTCTTGATATTCATGTGCTATGTGAGGAGTTTGGGTTGCGTTTGGTCTCCGCACGTGTTTAGTGTGTCGATCTTTTCTTTCTGTCATTGATCGTTTGCTGTGGAGGACCGTGGGGGTATAGCAATGGGCATATCTGCATCTAGAACTCTTGCCGTCCAGCTAGCATGTTCCTCCCATCATGGAAGATCCTGCCCACTCAGGCTTTTCAAATTCTATTGGCACCTTGGCGTCCGCAATATGGTATGCGTCTTGTGATGTGGGCCCTTGCTTGATGGACTTAGAACGAAATATCGATGCAAAAGCCCTCTTCTTGCGGCTATGGGAATGCGTCGAGAAATCTGTACTAGATGTACGCATCATCTTGTGAGAGTGATGCCATGCCGGATAATTCGGACCAGGGATTAGATGCCTAGTCTGGGAGGAAGTAAGTGTAGTATTTGAATGAATGGAAAGTTTTGAGACTATCCGAGTAATGATCGCTCGGTTGGTTACAGGAGAGCTGAGTTATCTGGTATGGATTCGCTTAACGCATGGGAAACCAGTAACCTTAGTTCTACAGTAGATCTAAGCGATACCTTGACAACACTTCCTCTTTGCTCTGGATGACTACGTAACCTCGTTCTACAGATACTGATTGTCCTATCCACGCTATGAGTTCCCAATGCGGTGTGGCTTTTAGTCGTCTTTACCATGATTACAGGCTTGTGCAAGAAATCTATCGTGGGCAGTTGAAGGCATTGAGTAGGGAGTGAAGTTAAAATTCACCTTGGTGCTCTCGGAAGATGCGGGAATACGATGTTTGATGGGCATTTGGGAAGTTGCACTTTTTATGCGTTGCGTTGGGTGATAAGATTGGCAAGGATAAGGCGAGGTAAGATTGATGTTTATATCAGGTTGTGCCATAGTTTTTGGGTAGACGTCAAGGTAGACATCCAGGTAGACATCCAGGTAGCCACAAAAAAGGATTAAGCCGGTTCTCATATTCATCTAGTAAGAACTAATTAGCCTATGCGATTCACCGCTCATTTCAGAAAGAAGATGCAGAAGATATTAGTGACTGAGCAAGACGGAAGAAGATCTCCTCCCGTGTTTGTACTAGTATACCATTAACAAAGCGTTGGAAACTCATAAATAATATCTCCGCTTCGAATATACGCGAGCATTTGAAACAGCAGTGAACAGGCATTCCATTGTCACGATGCCACTTATCACCATTAGGCTGCGCCAATTCTCTACCAAGTTACAATCTGCCAGGTCGTCACGGAGCGGTCATATGCTCTCATGTTATCGGAATGATATACAATTGTATCTGTTTTCTCGCAGCCATCGATCGTAGATAAGCGAAGGGGAAACTAATTACTCAAAGTTCAAATCTTGTCACCAGGCGCGCATCTCTCCCATGTTTCTAGCTCATCGGAAACTGTATGTCGTATATTCCCCATGGGTGACCAGGAGGGAAACAATATATGGAATATTGTTCAAAACATGGGCCGAGGTGGGATTGGAGGTAAAGACTTATGATATATATAGGGCTCAGCAGATGTGTCTACTTTCTGTTGATGAACGAGTGATACTTTCACTGCTGAGTATGGAGTTATTGAAGAACTTATTGTACTCGTGTGTTTCCTGTGCTTTAGAGTGGGTAGGTTTTGGCTGTGTGAGATCTTGATGTTAAATACTTTCAAATACGAGGAGCTTTCTTGCGATTGAGACTGGAGGAGGGAGCTTTGTAAGTATATTATTATAGGAGAGCTACATAACTTCGGGGACTTCTCTGATACATGTCTTGATTTGGGAGGTGTAGATTGAGTCACGTTGATCTGGGATAGGAGAAGAGTGTTATTGAAGGGATCCTTGAATGGAAATCATGAGTTGAAAGGACTGTACTTGATAGAAGGATACAATGATCCCTCAACTTTGCATATAAACCAATGCAGAAGCCACACTAGAATCCTCTTGTTATCCTCATATTCGTTAAGCGTCTTTGCAGAAATAAACCTTCAACCACTTAACACCATCGACTTTCAACTCCAACTTCCGTCCCCTGATTAAACACTCACCAATTCACCAACACCAAGACTGTAGCTTACAGAATCACTTGAAAGCTACCAATAACATTGTAGCAAAAGAAGCCGACACTTCAATATGCATCCCCGCGAAAATCACCCAAAGCCATCAGTGAAAGTACCAAAACAAAGAGAAAATTCACAGACCGGTGATGAACCGAAGAATATGACCGAGACCAAGCCACACTTGATCCAAAGAAAGGAATCCAACTTCCGCGTGTATACACGATACTCCAATCCTCAGAGTCAATGACACAATGACACAAAGACACAATCAACAAAAACTCCCAAACCTCGCCTCTACGCACCAGAACTCCGCACCTCAAAGTCTTCCCCCCCCCAAGCAGAGATCAAATGACCAAGTCCTACCATCGACCGCAATCCGATCCGAGATGCCAAAGAGTCAAGGCCATTTTTAGGAGCAGAAAATGTCGATTTGGTAATGAATGTATTCAAAGCCTTTCATCAGCCTTCTGACGCCGGTAGCCGAATTTAAAGGGATACAGTAAGGTTACTCGTGGACCCCTCAACAGGTATTAAGCGACGGGCCTTTTTATGCCAGAAATATAATTACTTATTTCACTTCAAACATTCTCATCCTGTAAATCAATTTAAAATTGAATCTTAGACAATATAAACATGTACTTTCTCTAACTTTCGTATTTGATATATCAATCCAATTTCTTTTCAAAAAATAAAATAAAATAAAATGATCAATCTTTTATGAGAATTGTAACGCCCATCGCGGAAGCCACACGACGTAGCCGACGTCGCGCCAGGAACGAAACAACAGCATTATGTGAATAGACAGCAGAGATGGTTGCAACGAAAAGCAGCTTTACTGCATTCCGCGACTCAGACTGTGTTCTGGCCCCATAATCGAGTATCCGCATGTCCTTCATGTAGAAGCTTCTCAATACTTTTATTCTTGGAAAGAAGATTGTGATTGATCGAAGTAGGTGGATCTTAGTGTAAAAGTATGGTGGGCAAAATATGAGTTGGCTGGTTCTATAGATTGTGTATTGAGTGGATGAATATTGATCGTTCGTCGTCTGTGGCGGATTTGGGTGTATGGGTGAGTGTGCTGGTAGGTAAATGAATGAATGAATGAATGAATGATAAATTATGCAGAACGGATTAATTAGGAGCGGGATGGAAAGGAAGAGGTGAGAAGAGGCGAAACCTCGATATTGATAATCTTTAAAAGTTTTAGATTTTCACAGTTCGCGGGGGGTAAATTTCGAGGAGATGGGAAATCTTGTTAAGCGATAGGGATGGGATAGGGATAGGGATGTAGATGGATTGAGAAATTGAGGAATTGAATAGTGAGGAAAACTCGAGGATGAAAGAAGGAAAGAAAGAAAGAAAGGACGAAAACAAACAAACAAACAAACAAACAAAAAGCTCAACTACGTTCATCCGCTGCCAATACCCCCGCCCTCTCCCCTTAATAGTTGACCTCCTCTTAGCGAGACCGAATCACCGAATATATATATACATCCTCAAAATCCTCGCAACACCAACCATCTAGCAGCTCTCCTAAAGCTTCAGAATACAAAGCAAGCGAGCGAGCAGACCCTCATAGCCTCAATGGAAAGGCAAACGTAAATATCTACCCACCAGAAGCCCCCCCTCCCCTCCCCCTACACAATTGATTATAAAAACAACCACGCAAGCAGGAAGGGGGAGGGTAATTATTGGATACCTCCACTCTAGGAACTTCTTCCCTCATCCAATCCATCTCTCCCTCTCCTCGCCTCTTCTCTCGCCTGGAGGTGAAAATGGAAGTGGAAGGGTTTTTTTAAATCGAGTTGAGTTGAGTTGAGTTGAGTTGAGTTGCATAGAGTGAACAAAACAAACCCTTGATACTTCCTCCCACCTTACCCAACCCACCCATTCATTCACCTATAGATGGATCGATACAATACTATCATTCTACTCTTACTCGAGTAGCACTTAGTGAATAATCAAACAAACAAACAATCAATCACTCCAACAATCACTCACCCACTCAATCATTCCATCTCCACAAGCGACAGTGAAAAAATTAAACCCACAAACACCCATAGAACGATTCCAAAATGAATAGCAAAAGTAAAAGTAAAAGTAAAAGTAAAATTATAATCTCGTCGTGAAAAGATTTCCCAATCCCATTGATGAACTAACGATCCATATAACTTATGACTAACTTATGATTTGTAAATTATCGCTTTACTCGAGTAACCTTGCAAGAAATGGTAAATGAGAGTACTCTAGATAACGAGAACTATTATTTATTAAATAAGGTTAACAATATAATAGGCTTGATGGTGTATGTTTTCTTTTGATTTCTTTTGATTTGATTTGAGTTGATGGAGTTGTTCATTTCAATATCCAATATCCAATATCCAATATCCAATATCCAATATCCAATATCCAATATCCAATATCCTATTCAAAGCATATACACGAGGATATATATATCATATCACAATCAATCTCTCAATCTCTCAATCTCTCAATCTCTCAATCTCTCAATCTCTCAATCTCTCAATCTCTCAATCTCTCAATCTCTCAACACAAACAAACATTCAACACCAGAAGCCATACCCGTGGACGCAAATACACACACACATCCGCACATATTCACACATCCACACGCCAACGTAGCACCCTCATTTTCCCCAAACTTCCAATTTTTACCTCCCTTCAATATTACTTGACCTTTAACTCTTCATCTCTCTATCCCTCCCCCTCTCTCCCACAAACAATACGCTACATTCCCAAAATCGCTTTTGCTCCATTTCTATCCAGTCCTTCTCATCCCGTTTCATCCCCTGTCATTTCATTTCATCTCATCTCATACCATCATCCCATTCAACTCCTACACAATCCCTTCTATGCAAACCATCACATCACATCACATCACATCACTCTCCTTCCTACTTCCTACTTCCTCCTTCCTCCTTTCGCTTTCCCTTTCCCTTTCCCTTTTCTTCCCATCCCCATCCCCATTCCCAACATCCCCATCCCCAACCACCCAATTCAATCCCATCCCATCCCATCCCATCCCATCCCATCCCATCCCATCCCACAAACCAACCTCCAGAAAGAAAGAGAAAAAAAAAAAAAACACATACTCGAAAAATATCCCCCAAGAACATCCACAAAAGGATAGATAGATATGCCCCCAAACCACAAAAGAAAAGATACTGCAAATGATTCCTGCATGTATATCATCATATCATCATCTCATCTCATCTCATCTCATAATAACAAAACAAAACACAACACAATAAAACACCAAATCAACGAGTCAAAGAGATCAGGATATATAAACTAGCCACCAAGCCACCCATGGATATCAAGTACATCACGCCAGGCCAACCTATCCATCCATCCATGCTATGATAAAGAAGTAAAGTAAGATTTGACACCCACTCAACCAATAGATAGTCAATAGAGCAAAAAGACATATAAAACATCACGCAACAATCTTTAATCAAATAACCACCTCCATCCACAGAGACGAAACAAAAGGTAATATATGATAAATGTTTTAATGAATTTATTTCCTATGTACAGATAAAAAAAGTGTGTGGTAAAAAATAATCGGGACTTTCGCATCCGGTAATATCATCCATGAATAGATAATACACCGAAATTGAAACCGCTTCGTCGTCTTTATTTCGATCGATCGATAACGGGTTCCCGATAGGCTTTCTTCAAATTCCTTCAACTCTTTTGGAAGGTGATCTATTGGGTTAAAATAAAACACTCTTCTACCAGAGAGAGGAAAGAGAAAGCCTGACAGTTCAAGAATAGAAAATTGTTAGAGTTTTGTTTCTGCATATCATTTTATGCAGAAAGTATATATGGATCATTAGTGCCAGTCTTTCCAGCCATGAGTAATCCTAATTCGCGCATGCGTTCGGCACCTTTACCAGGCTGTGGTCTACGTTCTGGTTGAGGTTTGCGTGCACGATTGGCGCAATGCTTTTGATAGAATTTCTCCTTTCTCCTTTGACGTTTTTGTTCAAGACCTTTGACGATATCAATTGCTCCTCTCAATGGTCCATCGCCATCATCCTTGGCTGCAATTTCATTTGCTGCTGCGATACGATTTGCAGTATATTGCCGACAGAAAGCGTTGGGAGTTCGAGGAAGAGATTTGGTATGAGTTAACCCTGGTCTCGATCCTAAAGGTGCAAACTTGATTGGCTTACTTTCACTCGCGGAAGGTGAACCAGGAGGAGAATAAACTGCACGTGTTGGTGGTGGAGAGTGTGCACGTTTCGGAGAATCATTTCCAAATAACTTTCGAGGTGGTGGGGACTGAAGACGCTTCTTTGGTGGAGGTGGGGATTGAAGACGTTTCTTAGGTGGTGGAGGTGATCGCAGACGCTGCTTGGGAGGTGGAGAGCGAAGACGTTGTTTTGGTGGTGGTGGAGAATGTAATTTTCTTGGAGAATGACCAGGTGATCTACGTGATCTAGCACGACGACGTTCTGAATCCGAATCTTCGAATTTTCCTTGCATCCAAACATGTTCATCACTCTCAATTGTCTTTGCAATATCATCAGCTTCATCTTCTTCATCCTCAGGATCCGATGTTGGGAAAGATGGATCGATGTCTTGAGGGGTAGCGATATGTTTGGCGTATTTCCTAGCCGTCATGCAAGAGACGTAAGCATCTTCGAGAGGTCGATCCTCATCAAGTGTGCCACAAACAAAATCAGTACTATCAGGAAGATCTGGAGTTCCTGGACGAAATTTTGATGCTGCGAGGTTTTCTCGACCTTCGCTTGCCTCTAGACATCCCTCTGATGGGAGCTGCGTCGTTCAAGGATTCGATAGAGGATGCTGATGCCGTTCGATTGGCAGACGCACGATAGGTGCTGGCCTCAGCGTTTGGGATGGGGATTGTAGCATTTCCCCATCTACCAGGAGTCCAGAAGGCAAAGTCACCCTCGGTATCATCCTCATCATCAGAATCTGCGAAACCAGCTTCGTTATCCGTCTCGTTTCCATCGGTCTCATCGTCATCGGAGTAAACCCTATCAGTCTCATCATCATCCTCATCATCCTCATCCTCATCTTGTTCCTCATCCGAGACATCTTCATGATCCGAATCATCTCCATCTTCGAATTCATCTTCATCATCTTCCTCCAATGCCTCTTCTTCGGCTTCAGATCCAAGTCTTCGGATTCGAATTTCCTTGGCGAGGGTATCGTTGATGGTAATCTTTGCCTTTGGAACCTCTTCATCTATGCGAATCCAATCATCCTCTTCTACACCTTCACTACAGAATTCGTGAAATCGAGCGGCTTCGGATTGTAGATCTTTCTCTCCCGCAATGACATACTTTGGTTTACATCTGATGGCCACCGGACTTTGAGATGCACGCCTTATAGTTCCTGTGGATTCGCGATGAGGGCGAACAGATGTGGTAGGAGTGGGTCTCGGTTTTCTTGTGGTCGAAGGTGATCGGCTCGAGGCGCGTCTTCGTGCTGGTGGCGTATCTGGGAGAGCGAGTCTCGAAGTAGTTGCTTTTTCAGTAGGGTCTACCTTTTCAACCGGCTTTTCCGCCGGCTGTTCTGTAGGTTTAGACGGACACGCAAATTTAATGGTACATTTACGCTTTGGAATTTCGTCCATCGGAGCGGAGGATTCGAGGGGTTTCGCGACGGCAACTGCGCTTTAGGAGCAGGGTCCCTTTGTGCACCACAAGCGAAGCTAATACAACGTTTCTTGGGAGTAGCTTCAATAGGTACGGTTGGTGCTGCTTTCGGTGAGACAGTGAGAATTTCCGTGTGAACGGCAATGATTGGATCAGCGGCTTCGTGATGTGCGACGGGAGTAGGTGGAGGGTATGCCGATTTTCGACTCATGGAGTAAATTGATGGATTTGGAAAGGGTGGACTGGGTGTATTTGTGCGAGCAGGACTTGTGAGACCTCCATCGCTAGTAAGTTCTGCGGTCGATGCAAGACTTGCTGTACTCATCAAGGATCGTCGGCGCATCAAGTCGGTTAGGTATATGTACATCCGCATTTTGTGCCTCGATTTCCGGACTCTTTAAAGCTCTGGTGAGAAGGATTCCGTGCGATCATTTTGAGGGCGAATAGCCGCTTTTATAAATTCATTTGGTAGGAGTTCAGGAGGTTCATCGACATCTGCAGGTATTATTTCTTCATCGCCTGTCGCAGATATGTTGGGGGTAGATGTGGCTTGCGGACGCCATGTGAAGATATCTTGCCCCTCCATTGTATGATTCCGATCGTGATTGAGATTCATGTTGGATTCGTAATTAGGTAGATAATATAAAGTAGGATCGACAGTTGTTATATAGTCAGTCGATTGGAAAAGGATCGTCAAGTGAAAATCAGCGTATGGTTTCCGAGAAGGTTATGAAAAGACCCTGAACTGAAGCAGGTCTTGAAATGTAATTGAAGATTTGAAATAGAATGAAGTGAAACAATCAAGTAATCTTTAAAAGCCTCGATGAATTTGGTAATTTTGGAAAAAGGTTTTCAAAAAGGAATCGATATAGAATATCCAGACGATTGAAAGTAATTCGTCGTCAAATGCCTTTATTTTTCTTCAACAAATGTAAAAGACAAAGGTCGAGGAGGACCGTTGAATTAAAGCGTCCCTAAGGACCGTATTGCTATAATTTGTATAAAAAACATATTGTGAAAAAAAAAAGAGGTATCCAGGTTACTGCGGAGGAAGCAATAAAAAGGAAAGAAAAAAGTGGTGTATTCCTCAATCGAAAGGGGATTGTTGGTAGAAGGGGGAAGTGTAGGAGGAGGAGGAGGAGGAGGAGGAGGTGGTGGTGGTGGTGGTGGTGGAAGTAATAAGTGTAATATAAAAGTCGGATTACAACTGAAATATGGATGAATTCGTCAAGGTCTTTCTTTCTTTTCTCGAGTACGTACGAAGCGAAGAGGTAAGGGTGGAGGGAGCGCAGGAGGTGAGTAGGTGAGTAGGTGAGTAGGTGTATGTGCTTAGTAGGATATATTGTTTAGGAATAGATGTATTATGTATGTGATTGTGATTGTGAATGTGGATGTAGATGTGGATGTGTGTGTGAATGTGTGTATGAATGTGTATATGAATTTGTATATGAATTTGTTTGTATATGAATGTGTGTATGAATGTGTTTGTATATAAAGGAGTATATGAGTGTGTTGTTGATGTCTTTGTTGATGTTTTTGTTTCTGTTTCTGTTTCTGTTTTCCAATCTGATGGACTGAATTGCTGCGGATTTTATTTGGTTGAATGACGTTGGAATAAGGGCTGAGTGATCAAATAAATGTAATTAATGTTTTGTTGGTCTCTCGACTTTCCAGGGCTGCGCTGGTAAAGAAAAAAACACACAAATTGAAGAAAATGTTTGTGAAAATGTTATCCAATGCTAATCAAAGTATGAATCAAGCCAGCCAGAGCATAAGAAGAAAAGTACACAGCCTTCTCTTTTGCCACTTTTGCTATCTTGATTTGAGCGAAGTTGCGAGAATGATATCAAGAAATGTGAAATGTGAAATAAGAAATAAGAAATATGAAATATGAAAAATCAAAATCAAAATCAAAAATCACAATCAAAATCAAAATTAAAAGATTTCCTATTTCCTTTAAGAGTGATCGATCTCCTGCGGAAAGCTTTCGGGAAGGTTGATGTGGGTAGAGAGGCGGAGGAGGAGGAGGAGGAGGTATCGTGGGTTGTGATTGGTAATATGCAAATGGATGAAAATGGTTGTACTCCGTAAGAGAGGGAGATGATGAATGGGTGAATGAGAGACGGATGGGAGGTGGATGAGTGGATAATAAATGATGGGGTGATGGGATAAATGATAGGTAGGTGATGAATCTGATGATGGGTGATGGGTGATGGGTGATGGATGGATGGATGGATGGATGAATGATGGATACAGTATATGTAATGATTTGTGGATAATGAATTGATGGAGTTGAAGTGGAGTTGAATTTTGTGGTTTAAGAAGAGGTGGATAATGAAAATGATAATGATAATGATAAAGACAATGATAATAATAATATAATTAATTGATAATAAGAGGATTATCGATGGTTTGTTTAGAGTATAAAGAGTAATAAATAACTATTAAAGTAATATAAGAATAAAAGAAGAAGAATTAATATATAGAGTTAATATAAATATAATAAATAATAGATAGATTATTTAAATAATATACTATAATAGCTAAAGGTAATAGATAATAGATAGTAAATAGTAAATAATAGATAATCTAGAATAAATTATAAATAATAAATAATAAACGAATGAATAATCAACGAATAATAAATTTAAATTTTTAAAAACTCTATAATTAATTCTTTTATTTATTCTTATTTTTATTCTTTTTCTCTTTCTTTTAAGAGAGAAAAAAGTAATAGGTTAGAATTTTAATAAGTTAGTTTATAATAAATGATTTGCGATTATAGTTACGATTGTAATTACAACTACCTAGTATATAATTAAAATCTAGATTAGTTAATTTATCTAATAGAGGTATTTCTTTATGTACTGTTAGGTACTGTATTAATGGCTTGGCTGATTTACTTTATTCTATAGAGTATATTCTATTATTATCTTAGTACTCTTAAAAGCTATATATTGCTTTTCTAGTTTCTCTAGCTTCGTTTAATTTTATTTATTTAGTCGTTCGAATACTATCTATAATATTATAATGTTTTTGTTTAGAGTGGATTTACACATTCTAAGATTATTACTATCATTCTTGTTCTCGTTTACTCCTATTAGTATTATTACTCTTACTATTACTACTACCACTACTACCATTACTATCATTGACTGTACAAAGGTAATTATAATCTTTTTGATATTTCTAGTGACGTGGAAATCGAGAGTTAGATTCACACTTTCTCCCTTCTCCTCTCTTTCTCTCCTCTTCTCTCTCTCTCCTCGATCCTCTTCCTCTTCCTCTTCCTCTTCTTCTCTCTCTTCCTTTTCCCAAACAACCGAGTCAACCTTATTATCACTCCAGGGCTCTTCAAAGCTTACCTACCTATAGGTGACTGACATTCCCAAGAAAGTACCCAGTAAATATAATAAGGCTTCACCAATAATAAAAAGAAGCGAGCGAGGCGATCAACCAACATCGACAAAATGACTGGAATGAATTTTTCAATCCCACACCCACCCATCTGCCTATCAGATGTTTGTCTCTCATCCCAGGGCCATACGCCTGGTGCCGTTCCGTGTGTGTTACTGTATGATTATGATTATGATTAAGCTTCCGACGATGATTAGAATTTGAATGGTCGGTTTCGAAAGTGGGCAGCAAGCAGAGTGAAAGGATCATATGAGTAAGGGCCGAAGGAAAAAGAGCGAAAGAAAGCATAACACTTGCTCCTGCACGGAGTACAATGAATGAAGCAGATAGCGTCAACCCAGGCCATCCATGCCATGCGCCCGCCGTTCTCGCAGACCTTGAAGGTTCTCAAGCAATCTTCCATTATCGAATGCCAGCCCACATCGGACAAACCGTCTCGCAGGACAGGACTCAGATTCGGATGCAAGAATGCAAGAACGCCAGAGTGATATCGCGATGTGAAACCCAAGGGACTAAGAGTCTAAGACGGAGGGCTAAGACGAAGGGCTAGTACAACGCATGATCGTGTAGGACTAGGACAGTGTGTTTGTTATGCCATATCATCATCATCCCATGAAAATCCCACGTTCTTTGTTCGTGCTGCAGCTAAAGGATTGTACACTAGTGCTAGGAGTCTGGGAACTGAAGTACGATAGAGGAGATATTCAAATGAAGAAGTGGATATGTTGATATCAAACTAGTTCTAACTAATTCATCCATCAACTTTATTGTTTACTACTTGTCCATCTACTCTGTACTACTTACTACTCACTGTATGGGATTTTATATTCTCCGTGTAATAGCGGCGTATATAGTTCAATATCTTCTTACTTATTGCTTCGCCCGCCAAGTTTGCTTTGATGCCCAGATCCTTATTATTGGGTAGGTCCTGATGATTTTGAGTATGATCTTATGCCATATCATACATACGAAGTACATACCATACCACACCCTGCCCTTCCATCCATCAACCCAATAAATGCAATACCAAACCACCAAACCGCGCCCCATCCCCTTTATTCCATATCCATCCACCCATCCATCCATCCATCCATCCCCAAACTCTAAACCCCAAACTCCAACCCTTATTTCCCAATTCCCATACAGAATACAGCAAACCCAAACCCCCAAATCCAAAATCCAAAAAACAAGAAACAAGAAACTTCCCCCAAACCCGCCAAGCCAACCCGCCAAGCAACCACCATCGCACCACCCACACACATACAGTACACGTACAGTACACCTGCAAGCAAGCCCGTTAACATTACCTACCTGCAAGTTACAACCGCCCAATACCAACACCAACACCAACCAGCCAGCCAACAAACAAACGAACAAACAACCAGTTTAATATCCAAAATCGTTATGCTGCAGATACTACTGGACGTACATATACATACATACGTACATACATACCTAGCATCTCTCGGCGCGTTAACAGGCTGGGTAGGTTGGTTTGTTATTGTACGATGATGGATAGATACTAGGTAGATAGATAGATATACTACTATACCATACTACTATACTATACTACTATACTATACTACTATACCATACTACTATACTATACTACTATACTATACTACTATACCATACTACTATACTATACTACTATACTATACTATACTATACTACTATACTATACTATCATACTATACTGTACTTACTATACTGTAGCTTATTGATACAAATTTGATAGGTAGATACATACCTTGGTAAATACGTAGATAGATCGGTACTGTACTCAGCTACCAACGAACGGCCTGATTAACACTTTATTCTTTATTGTCCTGTGTAGTCTGCACATTCTGCACATTCTGCACTACATCAACGATACTGCGTACATACATACACTGCACAACACTTTCCCACCACGCACAGCGTAACTACGAAAGGAATTCTTTCTCCCCCCCCCCCCCCGTGCAAAAAAAATCAGACAAAATCGGGAGGAATTTTTTTTCTTTCGTTTTCTTTTTTTACTCCGTAGTTGTGCTGTGGATAATCCGCTTTTGTGCTTTGGAGCGGAGGGGTGGATGGGTGGATGGATGCATGGATGCATGGATAGATGGATAGAGAGAGCATTGCTGTATGTACTGTATATAGAGGAACGGCTTGAATTCGGGGCGATGGAGTTGGGGAATGGGGAATGGGGGGGATTGGGATTGGGATTGGGGATTGGAGAGGGTTGATTGATTGATTGATTGATTTATTGTTGAAGACGATAGATACAAAGTGCAGTTGGTAGAGTAGAAGTACTGCACGCAAATACACCCACCCGCACACCCGATGGTCGACGGTAGCTGAGATGCGGAGGGAATGTTCTTTGTATGGATTGGATTGGATTGGATGGATGAATATATACTATACTGTAGTATATATATATGTTTAATACTAGATTTTTATTATTCATCTCCTTTAATCGAATATATATATATATAGTAAAGTTTTCGTGAACTTATCTAATTAATCGGCTATATTAGGGGAATTAAATAAGATTTTGATTTTTTCTAAGTATTCGCTTATATATCGATTATAGTAGAATCTAGTTATACCGGACTTGATTATATCGGAATCTTAATTATACTAAAATTTTTTCGATTATACTTTATTTTATATAAAAATAATGTAATTTTGTAATATAATAAAAATATTATTATACTTTTTTAAAATTTCGATATAAAAAGGTTTTTTAATACTCGGGCGCGTTTTTAAAAGAGGCATAGGCGAATATAAAACTTTATAATTATTTTAACGAAATCTTAATATAATTTAATATAAACTTATATATGTATTAGATTTAGTATTTTAAGATCTTCCTATGAAGTTTTTATATTATAAAAATTATTTTTGAAAGAATATTAATATTTTAAAGTTAGTGATTTTAGAAAATTTTAGTATTTATTAATTTATTAATTTTAAATTTAAAAATATATAAATATTAAAAGTTAAAATTATAGAAAAATAATATAAGCTTTGAAGTTTTATTAGATGATTTCAAAATTTAATATTATTTATTATATCAATATATATGTTGATATAAAAGGTGGAAAATTCAAAATTTTAACAAAAAAATATGCTTATATAATCCAAATAAGCGAATTTACCCCTTCGAAACCTGTAAATTTTCCTATATTTTCAACTTTATTAATTTATATTTTAAACATCAATAAAGATATTCAAATTCTAAAATAAGATATTTAAAATTTAGCTTTTCTTTTATTATTTAACAAAGTTTGATAGGTTTAACTATAATATTCGTTAAACTATTCAATATTAATATAAATCTCTAATTTTTCATTAAATTTCCAATATTCATACATTTTATTATACTATTATTTATTTAATATTAGGTTTTATAATACAAAATTTTTATATTAAGTATAAAAATACTAAATCTATAATATTTATAAATTTTATAAAATTATATAAAGGTTTCGCTGAATAATTATAAGTTATATTTTAGCGTATGCCTCTTTTAAAACCCGCCTGAGTATATTAATATATATAGAATTATTAATTAATATATTATTATTTATTAAAAAAATTTAATTTTATAAATCTATATAATATTATATTAAACTGTATAATATTTATATAAATCTTATATAATTTTTTATATATATTTAGCTATATCGAAATCCTAGTTATACTAAATCTAATTAATTAAAATTCTTTATTTAATATAATTAGATTCTATTATATAACTTAGGTTATTTAAATTAAGTATTATCTTTATAACGATCGTTAGAAAAGAAGTTAATTTTATTATTATCGATAGCTTTAGCGTATTTATAAAAGTAAAGTTGCTAGCGTGATTAATATTATTAGTTAAAATAATATAATTAGAATAGCTATAAATAAAGAGTTTAAATAATTTTAATAAAGATTAGTTTATTATAATCTATATTTTCTACTAAGTTTTTATATTCTTTATAATAAACTTATTTAAATCTTAAATAGTTTTAGAAAAATAAATTTTATTAGTATATTTAAATTTATTAAATTTATTAAAATATCTACTATTTAAAAATTATTAATTAATATTTAAAGTTAGATTCTCTAAAAGAAAGATTTAAAATAGAATACTTTATATTTTAAATAATTGTTTTTATTATTTATAATCTTTATATTTGTTCTATAAGTAAAAATATATTTTTTAAAGGTTTACTTAATCTTTTTCTTTTAAAATCCTATAATAATAATTTTATTATAATTTTATAATCTATTATATTATAATAAACTTTTTATTAGTCGTAGAAAGATAGTAAGGTTTATAATTAGAATGAGATTTGATTTTAACTCTAAATTATATATATAGTATTTCTAATGACCTTTACTCTATATATTATTATAATATTTAAATATTTAGATATTTAAACATGCTCTTTATCTGTATCTAAATCTAAAGCTAAATCTAAACAACTATAAAATCATTCATTCATTCATTCATTCATCCATCATCCATCACCCATCTACCACGAACACCAACCTTAAACTCCCAATACAGTACAATACAATTAACAGAATACAATACAACCCAAGCCTATCGCCAAAAACCATCCATCAAAGCATTCAAATATAAATCCAGCCATTCGCGGCAAACCAAAAATATCGCCCACCCACAACATTACACAATCTCACTTACCCCCACCTCATCCTCCCTCCTCCTCCTTGGCACCCTGCGTCCATATCCCGTCCAACCATACCTAGGTATGCTCAATTTCTTTGCTTACGGAGGGAGTACATACTTGTATACAGAGTAATTAGTAGATGCTGTAAATACTGCAAATAAGATACCTCCTACTCCGTACTCAGCGAAGCTACCTACCCACCTACAGCAAATCCGAATTCGTTCGCGCGCTGGGATATATGGCTGCCAATTGTGTATTATATATACCGTAGATGTAGATGTAGATGTGGAAGTACTCTGTAAATCTGGATGTGAATTTATATACAGCTGGCTAGGTGACCTTATAATCTTAGGACTAAATGAATGAATGAATAGATTAAACTATACAAGTACTCGAATACCACTTACTAAAGTGATTATACTGTATCATCCCAAAGCCTACTAAGTTACTAACCACAGTACAACAAGCATTGGAGAATACAAGTACAGAGTACAGTACAGTCTATACACTCTGGGCAAGATACCACCAACCTCTTGATACTGTACTATATAACGTGGGCATGAATGATGATGGGTGAATGTATTGTAACTACTCCGTACAATGGATATCGGGTTGGGTTTTTGACTTTAGAGCATATGCGATTTGTAAATTGTAGGTTGTGAATTATAAATTGTAAGTTGAGTTATGTTTTAATGATATTGAAACTTCCAAAGCAAAAATTATAGAAAAATAACATACCTAGGTACTTTTCAAAGTTTTAGTATATATTTCTAGAATTTAATAATATTTATTATAATATATGTATATATATAATATATATATTATGAAGAAGAATAAATTTAAAATTTCAACGAAAAAATATACGTAGATAATAAAAATAAGCGAATTTACTTTATTCTTATCTTTATTTATATATGTCTTAAATATTAATAAAGATATCTAAATTCTAATAAAAATCATTTAAAACTTAGCTTTTATTTTATTATTCAATATAATCTTATAAGTTTAACTAAAGGTTTTGTTAAATAATTGAAAGTTCTAAATTTACCTAATTATACCTCTTTTAAAACTAGGCCGAGTACATCTACATGGCATGACATGACATGACATTATACATTCCACACTGTCATATCAACATCCTGCATCCACCACCACACAGCAAGCACAAAGGGTCTCCTCGACGTGTGGGAAGAAAGTATATCTTGCAGATTGGGGAGCGTGGAGGTTGGTTGGGTTGCGTATGTCATACTGTCTCATTGTCATATGGACCGGACGGCGGGGTCACGTTTACGTCGCTGACCCTGTTTCGGTTCGGATCTCTGCTGCGAATATCGTCATCTTGGGAGAGATAGATAGATGGCGGGAGGTATCGGATGTTGGGTTGCATGTCATCAGATCACACGCCGTCACACACACACACTCTCTCTCTGTAGTCTGTACTTTGTAGATGACACACTGCGGATTTTGTAAATGCGCGTGATGCCTCGCGTGGGAATCATGATTGAGACGTGATGCCAATTCTCCACTTGATATCATCGGATGGGGATTTTTGTTGAGTCCTGATCGCAGGTACCCAAGTATCATCTCATATTCTATCATATCATCTCATCTCATACCTTTATTTCATGGCAATATTGCATGCCGCGTTGGTTGAATCATCCTGTGCAGAGATCAGATGGATGGGATCAAAGCAGGTTATTTTGTGATAATTCGATCAAACACTCTATTGCGAACTTACGATGCGAGGGAGGGAACTTGGAAGAATGGGGGATTGGATGAAAGAGCGAGGGAGATCCAGGTTCTGGTTTATAGTTCTGGGTGTGCAGGATCTGGTTTGTGTGGATGGTAGGCCTCGGGAATAGATGGTTCCGGAGTAATACCTCGATTGATCGAGAGATGAACCGATTGAGCCGATGTGGTCCGTCCTGATGGTTTTTTTGGATTGATATAGATGGTGGATGAAGGATGGAGTATATGCAATGTAGTACAGTACAGCTGGTATACGGAGTAGTATGAGGTAGGTTGATGAACTTGACCGCTGGATTGGATTATATTATGTTATATTACGCGTATATTATATTATATTGTGTTATTACCCCACATATTTATTCATCCATAAAATAGGAGGAAAAGAGGAGCAAACGTTAATACTGTACCGTACCTCCAAGGCTATCTATCTGCTAATTACTGTAAGTCTGTATCTTTGAATTTACCCCTCTTTGAAGAGTAGGTAACCGTAATGTGAAGTTCTCGTATGTACGAGTAGGTAGGCATCAATACGGAACAGCAGAAACAGAAGTTTAATATACTCACTCCCTACAGCTGGAGATGCGTTGTAATGTTGTACATAGGTTCTATGCGAAGCGGATTTCTCCTTCCTTTCGATATCTGATTTGTTGATGCAGTATTTGGATGCGGAATGATTGGATGGATGGATGGAATGGGACGGAATCAGATGTGACGTTGGAGAAGGCGGTATTTTGTTGTCACTGTTGGTACTAAAGTGGATGGATGGATCTTTGATGGATGTATATGTGTTGTGCTTGAAATACCCTGCATTGTTTCAATTTGTTTGTTATCTACCTGCGAGTACGAGTGTTTAGCAGGCAGGTGTAGGATTTGTTATTGAGCATACTATGAGATGAAGGAAGACCTTTGTGCTTGGCTGTGGATGGGTAAGTTGTTAGGATGGTATAGCATAGGATAGCATAGGATAGCATATTTGGATAATCTCTTTTGAATATGTCATGATTATTCTTTCACCGCTGGACTGGGGTGGTATCCTATGTATGATTGTTGGTCCACTGGTGGTCGTCTTGGGTGTTGTATTGCTTTACTCTTTTGCTCACCTTCTGAGTGGCGATGTGGCGATATGTAGATGAGATAAGATGAGAGAGATAAGATGAGAGAGGTGAAATGAGATTATGAGATAATTTAGTTATCTTGAAGATCTTAGTATGTATAGAGAGTATCAAGCAAGCTGAAAAGACTATTTACTTAGGTAAGCTCTGACTGTATTCTTCATTCTGGTGGTTTAATATCTTTACCTAGTATTTATTTCATGAACATCTAGATACCTAAATATCTAAATATCTAAATACCTAAATATCTAAATATCTATTAGTCTTTCTTGAGCCCTTTCACGTATCAATGGATGCTATTTCATTTCATTTCATAATCTTATACTACATCCACATCTACATTTGCATGTAAAAACCAAAGTCCTAACAAATACACCGCTTGCTACGGAGTACCCCTTAAAGGCATCCTTCACTTCCTTCGCTTCTTTTTCTTCCAATTCTAGGGGTATCGGTATACCTATTTCAGCATTTCACCGCCTTATAAATCCTATAGTTATTAACAGCGGAGGAACAACACTGCTGGAGATGCCGAGACGATATCCGAGAATAGCGTAGGGTGAAAGAATAATCAACCCTCGATCGTGTGTAAATTCTGAATCTTTGAAATACACTCGAGTATTAGCGACCCTGTAAATCACCAGGTAAATCAAGTATCTCAAAGCCCATTCAATAAATCGACTCGAGACCGTGCAATACCTCCTTTCAATAAATCCTGTAGTCTATAACGACATCTAGATTCCAAAATCGAGAATCTAGAATCTGGAATCTATTATTACGACACGATCTTCATGTTCGTAATTTAATATTCCGTGATGATCTTTGATCTAATCCTCATACTCTGAGTAAGGTAGAGCAGAAGTTTTCTAACATGAATGAGATGAGATGAGATGAGAATCTGAGATGAGTTTGGAAGGAAGGGCTTGGGGCTTGAGGCTTGGGGCTTGGAGTTCCGGAAGGCCTTGGCTCTTGGTAAGACACGTTCTAACATCTGTATCAGATCGAAAGTAAGGCAAGACAAGACAAAGCAAGGCCAAATAGGGCAACCTAAGGTTTAGTGAACAAATATAATGATTTTACCGTCATGGCATAAACAATCTATCTCTACTCTGCAGACTGTATGCAGTGCTACACCCGCTTGGTGCTTCTTGAATCTTGAGATTCTCTGGCTGAGCTTAGCTTAGCTTGGCTTGGCTTGGCTTGGCTTGTACGACAATCCATACTCCAATCCATACTCCGTAGATTCCATCCAGTAGTGCTTCAATATGATTCTCTTCCAACTTTTTCTTTCATAGTTCAAGCAGGCATTAGTTTATCATTGATGAAACAAGAAGCAAGACCTTCATGAATATGTATGTGCTCTGTACAGTATACTTACTGTAACAGTGTAACTACTGTCTAATAACACTGCAAGCATCTTATTCGGTCAAAATCATTCCTAGATAATGATCTACACGCAATATTTCTTTCTTTGGTTCAGTTCTTCATCCATCCGATCGGAGCTACCTACATAGGCATTACCGGTAACGGCACCCACCCCACTTCATTCATCCATCAAGAGTTTGATGATGATGGTTCTTTTGTTCTTTTGAGTTCTGACTTCTGAGGAGGGAGGTAAGGAAGGGAAGGTATGGATGGGTATGGGTATCGGTATGGGTATGGGTATGGGACCGGTAGTTGAGTCTTTGACTACGGTTAGATTTAAAGTTGGACTACACTACGGAGTACAGGACACTCCAGTGCGAATAATTAATTGAAGACTGACTAACAATAAGACCTCAAATAATATGAATGAGGGATTAATTTGACCAGTGGATCTTTTCAGGGATTTGTAGAGAGGTTGGTGGTTTGATGGTATGGTTCGTTGCAATATCTGGTACAGTATCTACCCAGGTACGGTAGAGAAGAGGATTCGGATGTCGGATTATGGCATTGGTGACGGAGCTACAAGTACTACAATAGTAGATACAGTATCTTCTACTCTGCAAATTCGGACCATAATGTTGCTGGCTGCTTCGTTTGGAAACCTAGGAAGTATCTACTAATTGCCTAGCAGGTGATTGAGGTTTGAGACTTGAGGGTAGATGATCTTTGCATGGGGATTTCTTGAGGATTGGCAGATGGCCGAAGGAACCTCACAGAGGTTAATTTTCGAAATTCTGAATTAGTCAGCAAGTCGACATGAGATGAGAGCTCGTGATTTGGGAGCTCGTGATCGTAAGGCACGTGAGATGAAACAAAAATAATAGTACTTTTGGGGGACAGGAGAATCTATTTCAAGTCTATCTCGTGTATCCCACGTTCATCTGAATTTTATACTGTAACTTTCAATTTGCGAAAATCGAGCATTGCGCTCAATATCACGTGATCATGAATAAAGCTAAAGAAAATAGTTAGCGAAAGCCTTCCGACATCAACAAGCAAGCTTCAGATAGCACCCCTCATACCCCAACGCCAAAATACCCCCAATTGATATCTCCACCCATAATGAACTCCATGCGTTTTGCTCGCGCCGCTCTGCGGGTTCGTCCTACAACTTTCAAAGCTCCTGCGCTGCGTAGAGGGTATGCTGAGGCTGTTGCGGCTAAGGTCGGGAGTTCCCGTTTTGCTTTCTATCGTGGTTGAGAATTTGGATTTGGATTTGGATTGGATTGGATTGAGGGCGCTTTGGAATTTTTGCTGATTTGACTGCTGGAATTTATAGATCAAGTTGAGCTTGGCTTTGCCTCATCAGGTATGTGCGGATTTATTTTGGTGGCATGATGGAGGGGGAGGTGGATGTGAATGGATTGGGGAAAGAGGGGATGAGGGGAACTCTTGGGAAGATTGGCAGATGGAAACATGAGAACATATCAACTGACAATGCGTTTTGCAGTCTGTCTACACATCCCAAGATGTTGTTCAAGTCAACATTCCCGCCGAAGCTGGTGAAATGGGTATCCTCGCCAATCACGTCCCATCGATCGAACAATTGAAGCCAGGTCTTGTTGAGGTTATTGAGGAGAGTGGTGGAAGCAAGCAATTCTTCCGTACGTCATGATAACATCTTGGGAGCATTTGGCCGAGCAGGATTACGAATTGATATGGGCAAGGAACACAAGGCTAATAGGATATCTACAGTTTCCGGAGGATTCGCAGTTGTTCAACCAAACTCTTCATTAAGCATCAACGCCGTAGAGGGTTTCCCATTGGAGGATTTCAGTGCAGAGGCAGTTAGGTCACAAATTGCTGAGGCTCAAAAGATTGTTAGTGGAAGTGGAAGTGAGCAAGATATTGCTGAGGCTAAGATTGAGTTGGAGGTAAGTTTTGATGTTTGGGGTTCCATGAGATGTGAGCTAATGATCTTTAGGTTTTGGAGACCTTGCAAGCAGTTCTCAAATAAGGGACTTGCCCTACCTGGACCTGGTGATGACTAGATAATAGAGACCTGCTCAATGTACATCAGTGAACTATTTCTTATTGTGTGGTGTGGAAAAAGAGATTTGTCTGTGGCCCTTTGGTATGGGCAAAACGTTCTACCTCGTGTGAAAAATAGCTATCAACCATCCTAGTTTTCCCATTGATTAAGGTTGGTCAAATTGTTACAAGCTCAAGGCCCTCGTGTACTAGGTTTCTAGTAGAAGTATTGCATTTATGAGTAGGATGATAGGGCATAAGGAGTCACAATTATTTTATTGTTAGTCACAGAACCCTACGAGGTCTCAGTCTCGGCGGACGAAGAGCAACAACATTTGCACTATACTTAAATGTCCAATTGCCTTCAAGTGTCGAAGTTGATGTATGGATACATATGTCACCCTTGGTAAATGGCATAGTAAGCTCTGGATAAGATAGGATCCTTCTTCCATTCAAGAATAGGAGTGATCCTTAGTCAGTCGCTCCTGCTTTTTCGAGTATCGAATCCTTACCCGCGAGGTTCACTAGATGCAAATTGAGTACCTACCCAGTAGTACTCAATCTTTGTTTTCTTTTTCGTTCTCGTCTTCAATCGTCATATTCCTATCAGGGCTATCCTCTTTATTGCTTCAGCAATATTCATCAGGCGCAGTGCCTGTGCATTCAGTCATTACATCTCTCTTTATATGTCAAACTCAAACCCGGATTCAATGTATCCTATACATCTTTAGTTGCCATGAACTATCCCTGGCGCCCAGCTGCAGTTCGAAATATATACGCCGATTCTGCGGCTTCTACTTCATCATTACCTAGTGACCATCCTTCGAATAACCTTCCCATAGCAGTGGGGACTGTTGCCTCTCGTATTTCATTTCTACAAAAGCTTTCGGGCAATCAAAAAAATAAATCACCACCGAAAACGCCTTCACGTTTTCCCCAATCGCGACCAATAAGACGAGAGAAGAGTAATAAATCACCTCCAGTATCAGAGTCACCTCCTCAAATACAACCACAATTGAATAGAAGACGAGAAAATTCTCGTTCTAGTTTTGGTCGTCGACCAACGAATATTTTTGGAACTCCTGCTTCTAGAAATTCTCAGCCAAATGAGCAACCTCAAACCGGGACAAGTCATTCCTTCTTGGGTTTACAAACACCGAGATCAAATCATGATAAGGGACATGCTAGAGCTGGATTTCATGATACGCTACGGCCCGATGCCTATGTCGGTGGTGTTCGGCCTGTCGGTTTGCGTCTTATGACTCAAGCAGATTCTCCTGCTTGCTCACGGGCTCTCGCCACCGAAACATTGAAGCCCTCAATTAAAAAGCTCGATCAAAAGATTACTAATCATGAAGTTCATGTCGGCCAAGGTATCCAACGTTCAGAGGACAAACCATCAAATCCTCAAATCTCCAAACAACGAATCAGAGTATCAAATCCTCATCGCCAAAAGAGAAAGAGACTTCAAGAAGAGATACCCAATTCCGAAACATCCATAAACACAACATCTACACTTCGAAGACAAAGTGTCCGAGAGTTGTTTGATAAATATGGTATGGAAAGGCCACCTGGATTGGCATCATCCGAAATGGTCCTTGGAGAAGCAAACAAATCTCATAGGCATCGAGTTTGTCACCTTTGTATGTGGATTCATGATAAGAATGAAAACATGTGTTGGAAATGTGGGCATCGTTTATGTAAAGCTTGTGGTAGACTCTCGCCTTCATTTAGGGGAGGAAAAGAGACAAGCTTTGATCACGATAAAGTTCTCACTGGTAATCAACCCAAGGCATCAAACTCGGATTCTTATGCAACAGTACCTCGACCAGCAAACATACAGATCATGAAAAATTCTATCACCAAGCACATGTCAATTTCATTACAAACTAACAAAAAAGATGTCACACATAAACAAACGCTCAATCCGACTGAACCTTTCCCTCCATTCTCCTCCAAGAAATCACCATCACCAAAGAATTCAAATGCACGTGAACTAAACTCAGCCTCCTATGGACCGTTGAATTCCTGTCCTGGTATCTACATACCCGAACCTTTTCAAAAGTCAAAATCTAGACCCGAAGACGCCTCTAAAGCGCATCATTTACCCCCAAATAGGAAATCCTCCGATCAATATACCACTAACGATCATAAGTCAAGCATAAAGTCACCCGAAATTCATGATTCCAGATGTGAAAGCTGTCAACCTATCGATTATAGAAGCTTTGTTTGTCGGCACCCTACTTCTACCTCACTGGCGCGAAGCGAAGATGTTTTAGCTATGGATGGTGACTACACAGGCAATAACAGCAATAGTGAGAATATATATCGCTCTCGCTCCCATCCTGATTCCTTGAAAACCTCTCGACGTTCTACAAGCTTTTACAAATTATTGAATGGATCTATACATCGAGCAACACATCTCAGCCATGATTCTGACTGCCGAGATATCCCAAGGACTTCTACAAGATCATACAAATTAGCAACTGGTTCAATGCAACGAAAAGCACAGCCTAGCCATGACAGAAACCAGGAAGATGATACCAAATCTAAGCAAATCTTAGGAAATTCGTATCATCTGAGTAAACCGACTTACCAACCAGTACAACCAAACTTCGAATCGGATCATACAGGAAATCCACAACCGTCTCATAATTTTGACCCGTTTCCTAACGAAAATACAAGTGAAGCGGTGCAGTCAGAATATGGATCAGATTATGTAGAGTGCCATGGCTACCCTCGAACTGGTCACTGGGACTGCGATCGCAGCCCTGTTAGTTCCGGTGTTTTGGGAGACTGCCAGCATTGTCTTGATGATTGTGAGTGTTCTGCATGCCAGAGCACAGTTCATAGTGTAAGATGTTGCACAAATGAGGTTCATAAATCTATGATACATCATCATCACAGCCCAACAAAGAATTCACTCTACGCTTCATATGGTTCGAGTGCGGGTCAACTCAGCTTGGAACGAAAACCATACATATTATCTCATTCTCAAACATATGATCGTTCAACGATTCATAAGTATGATAATATATCGGAATGGCTAGGAAGCCCTGACGAACCTTCACCTCAAATGCCTGAAGCCACAAAGATTACACTGGCAAAAGCTGTTCACGCATCCAAACAGAATCCTTTTATAGCCGTCACAAAAGTAAGTGATTCTTTGGCCACTCCAATACCTTGGGTCCCATCTTTAAAAACCTATTACACCAAAGAGTGTAACACCGTTGATGAAGAAAGCACTCAATAAGGCTTCAAAAGATCCTAGCTCGAAGGGAAAAGCGAACTTCAACCGTGCATCTTCGAGCGATGGAACCAAAGATGGTTCTGTCGATGCCGTAAGATCAAGCAATCGACATTATAAACAGGCTTCTTCCGAGTATCCTACCTCTAATCCTTGGAGAGAAAAAGAAACCATTAATTTCCCAAGAAGCTATGCCTTAGAGCAAGTATCCAGACGTACAACTGATTGTGATATATCGGATGTTTGTGGACAATCGAATTGGGCTGAGCAGAGACGGAAGAGTCCGTCTAATTTGCGAAAAGGTCTGAAGAAACAGACAGAGTTAGAACAAATACAGAAAAAGATTCATCAGTGGGAGGATAAAAAATCAGAGCGTAGGCGTGGAAGAGATACAATTACGGCGACAGCAAGTGAAATGACGACACCTATTAGTAGAGGGTATTTTGATGCGCAGATGAGGTGGTGTTCCAGTGGGAGTTTGCAGGAAAGAAGGGGCAATGGGGGGATAGGGTTTATGGGTTCAATTGAAGAAGAAGAGTTGGAAATGGAAAGTGTTGAGGATGATGAGAGGCATGGGAACGTTTGGAGGAAGGTAGTAGATCTTGGTGATAAAGAAAGAGATCATGACTCCAGAGATGAGAGAGAGCGTGGAATGGAGGGAATTAATGGAGTTAAAGGAGTTACTATTGTAATTCATATGGAGAGTGGAAAGGATCTGGTTCTGAGGACGAATAGTGGAGGTAAATTGAATTGGAAGGGATTAGAGAGGCTACTGAAGGTTAGAAGTGGAGTATGATGAAAGTCTTTGCTGGGAGTGGCGGATGCGGTGGAATGATATAACAGTTTGCTTTTGGGTTTTTATGCCGTGCCGGGTATTGGTTGGTTTTTAAGATGGACTATTATGTCTAGAGAGTCATGGATGAGATGTGTATAATATGTCTCTTTTAGGATACAGGATGAACCCGAGACTTTGAAATGACTTTGATGTCTGGAGAGAAATGAGCGAGGGTGTAGATTACCTTTGAAGAGGATTCGAGAGAAAGGATGATAGAAGTTGAAAAATTGGATACTGTAATAGCTCTATACTTTGCATGCCCTAGGTTTCAGCTTAGGTTTCGTCTGAGTTGAATATATACCTTACTCTCATCTCATATCTGATTGATTTATGTGACTTTATGAGAAAGCTACTTTGTGCCTTGGATCGAGCATTTCTAATGACGTTCAGTGCGTTTGTTAATTGAAGTTTCGATTCAATTTGATTAATTAGACCTCGTTCGAACTATAGTCTAATGAGAATCCCATGTATTTATCCTCCTCAAATCGATCGATACAAAATCATACATTGATCCAGGTGAACATAGTTACCTGGGAATCCCAAGCAAATCTTGAGATGGTAAGGCTGTTGGGCTGGATGATGGCGGGACAACAGAAGAGAGGGAGGTGGAAGAATGTGCGATGAAATGCAGGGAGGATAGCGATGGAAGATTTGAGATTGGTGGAGCGGAGATTGGTGGATTTTGCTTTCCTTTTGGCGTTGGGGATGCGAAGGGATCTGGAGATTGGGAGGTGGAAGTCGGAAGTTGAGAGTTGGACAGAATGGCGTTCTGAGGCTAGCTTGCAACGACGAGGAGGGGCACTCTAGGTCATCCGGTCATCTGAGTGGTGGGGGTTGAACGCATCTTTTGTGGCTAGTGAATGCCTGTATACGTAGATGAATGGGGAGGTCGGAAAGGGCTTCGCGAGGTGAGAGAGGAGAGGGGAGCGGGTTCGCAATGAGGATTCGTCGAGCGTAGAGTGAATGCTGGCGTTTGGTACAGCGCAGCTGGGATATATAAGGTGTGCTGCATCCGCAGAATTGAGAGAGTATAAAATTTCAAGTGAAGGACTGGTACGAACAGATGTGTGACCGGGTTTGTGCTTCGCGGCAGGAATTTAGGAAGATAATTTGGTGGTACATCTGGCTGTGGGTTTGAGATATTGCGGCAGGTAGTCCTGGAGAGTGGCAGTGATGATTACAGTACGCATCGTCTTCTGAAGATCAGCAAGCGAGAAAATGGCAGTGATTGAGATTCGAGTTGGGGTCAAGGATAACCTTGGAGCGACGGCGAAGAAAATCTGATGTGGAAATTCAATCAGGGATTTCTTTTAGTTACATGGATGATCTTAACTTTTGAATCGCGTCTTCGGCGAGTAGTATCGATGATCTTGAACTACGGAGCAGTGTTATTTATTAATTATTTATTAATTAATTATTAATTATTTATTAATTATTTATTGGTCGACTTCTCTTATAGTGAAGAATTGTAGATGGATTTGTGATCAGGTTGCACGAAGAACTTTGAGAATACATTGTTCACTTTTCTTTTGATAATTTCGACTTGATTCTATCTCCCGAGTCTCACGGTACACATGTAGTAAGAGATAGTCACTAGCGTGACCAATGGGGACCAAAAATTATCTTTTATGCCAGATACTTCATCCTCGGGCGATTATATAAGGACTACTTCAGGGACGGGGTATGCTATCTTTGAGGGATTGAACGTCAAGAATTCGTTGTTGTACATTGAAGCCGTTGATATTGAGGAACGTTATTGTGGAAGTGTTGTAGACTTTGAAGTATTCACTTCATGAGATAAAAATACGATGAGATAGGTTCATAAACGTCCACGTGGGCTTTATCATCGTTTTGAAAGAAGAATAAACAGTAATAAGCAATTTCAACGGCATGTACGAGTTGACGTTCTATCGGATGATGATATGTTACGCAATAACAACAAGATGCAAAGAGGAAGCTTCATTCAAAAGAAACCTACCAGTATCCTACAGTAGATCCACTAGTCGGCTCTTGCTTGTCGAAACATCTTTCATCCGATCGCGCCGAACTCTTTTCGATGGAAGCTAAAGGCAAGCTCCAATGCCCACAATAGAGAGGTGTCAATGATGACCGCTCCTGAGGGTATGGTTTGAAGAGCTTGTAGCGCTGCCTGTTTATATATTGAACTGTGGACGGGTGTGCAGGGTAATTGTGGGGTCGTGATATATTCACTCATTCTGCTCTTGCTGATTCTCAAGTGTATGAGAGTTTTTTATTCAATATAGATGGATTGCATGGTGTTATTGTGTCTCATTTCAATGCATCACTTGGTAAAATATCACATCCGGCAGTAGAATGTGGTAATCTAAGAGTTGAGGACGAACTCCTTCGAGTTTAGGATGTAATGGAGTGGAGACTGGAGGTCTAGAGTTCAATAAATTAAATTGGTTGATTACATTATTGAATCCTTTATTGAAACCTTTTTTGATTATTTTATTTGTGTAAAAGAGAGAAGTGGAGGAGGAATGATAATTAGGGGCTAAGCGAGAATGATACTAATCAATTGGGTATGAAAAATTGGCTCACTAATTAATATCCGCTCTCAATTCCTCGATATTACTTGGCAAAGCACTCTAAAGCCGAATTATTAAATCAAATGATATTTCAATGCTTGAGCAAGCACAACTGGGCACCTATTGATTGAATTGATCGCCTAGAAACTGGGCGGGTTGTAGCGTTTCTGCTACAGCTTAGTGTTAAAGGATCGGGATGTTCTATCTGGGGAATAAAAAACTATATGTGTTATGCTGCCTTGTGATTCTATACCCTAGGATTTCAGCTTCATTCACAATGTTCGATACCTCTCGATTCAAGACTAGATGCTAGATTCATTCTCACCCATGGTAAGTCTTACTTCGAATTGTGGGACAATTTAGACATTGCAAGATCAATCGCACTATCTATGGTAAACATCGAAAATTATGTATGCTCTCTTATGCGCATGTCTCGGCTGTATACTATACCGCGAATTAGACTCGATAGAGCCTCGGTATACGCCTACACGTCTTTCTTCGCCATGTGAATCGTCTTATAGATGGAATTCTATTATCACCATCGAATTGAGATTGAGATTACCGTCGATTTTTAACAAACTTAAACGTTTTTCTTGAGCTGGAAAATGAAAGCTTGATCTCTTTTCGAGATTATATTCAGCTTTCTGATTCAATTAAATATCCTAGAAAATTTCTTGTTGAAAAGATGCATTCTTCCTCTTCCCCATCAAGCGCTCGATTAGTGGGTAAAGGTTTTACTAATCAAACATGGAAACAGCCGGAGCTTTTACACTCATGATGTAGTCTGGTGGAAATCATCGATCAAAGGGGCGAAGAAAAAAAATGATGACGGGATTAAATTTCTAATTGGCATATGGTCCTTGAATAATTCACGTATCGCATAGTTGACACGATAGAAATTCTCTTTGACTCCCCAACCTTGCGGAATTTTCAACGCCGGTTTTCGCAATACAGCCTCATATATTGCCATCAAATGAGCAATAGCATGAGCATCATTGTTGTAGTCAGTTGTCGCTCCAGAGCCAGGAATGGTCGATTGCCACCAATCGGTTGGTTTCTACTTCGCCGAGAAAGAAGCTGCAGGTATATCAGGGGGATGACTTGAATCGCCCGGGCGGTCATATCCCGCCTCATCTTTGCCAAATTTATCTATTGTGCATTTGCCTTCGTTTTTATCTTCTCATTGCCGCCACTGCCACGAGCTTGTAGTCTATGAGGCGAAGTATGTGTTTAAGTTGAGTATAATTTTGACTCAAATTCCCAAGAATTCAACTTTGGTTTCAAATGCAGTTCTTAGTAATAAAAGAATACCACTGTAGGCTGCGTCTCATAGTCTAAGTGCTGTCTTGCATGCGTTGTAGATCTCATCATTACGTGCATTTTGTGAATAGATCGAGTTGTTCACTGAAGTGCGTTATTGATATTAGAGAGAGTGCATGTAAGAGGGAGAAGACTTCTGTGTTGTGAAAATTGAAGATTCTTATTACTGTATATTTACATCAGGCACCGAAAGACGCAGCAAGTTTCGATACCAGCCTACCATAAGGGGGAGATCGCTTCGTTGAAAATTTACCTCTAGGGGCGTAAAGTATGCAGAGGGCGATAACAGGGACAAGTGACAAGTTTAGAATGGTATGGGACAGTGTCCTTTGTAGATAGGAAAGAGATACAATGATATTGTTGTAAATAAGAGACATATCAAGATTTCGGTACGCAAAAAGGAAGAGTTGGCTGTTGATAATGTTGGACTCTCAGTTTGTATCGATCTAGTCGCATTGGAGAATGGGACGAGATAGTTTGGGAAGATATATTTGAAGCGACACATGAATCTATGGTAAGGTGAGATAAATTGGATGAACAACACCCCAAGCACACTAGACAAAGGAAAATACGAACCCGAGATTGATTCATAGAAATAGCCGGGACTGGTATTATAAAAGCTTTTTCTAGCACGAACTATCTTATCCATCTATGTTTGGGTCGCGAAACTGCACATACTAGAAAGAAACTGTGATATATCTTTTCGGAAACTGCCATGTTTTGTGTCAAGTTAATTTGTGATTTTTGGAAACGAGTGAAATGGTACTTGTGTTCGGCTTGCTGCCACTGTCGAAATTCCCGTTACCGTTTATCAATATCTTAGTATCTCAGCTGTTATCTGCGACGAGAGTTGTTCAAAGTTGGGAGCAAAAGTCCTTGGTTTTATTCTCTAATCTAATACATAAATGCTTGAATTTCGACAGAATAAGTAAAATATTCCATTGTATATGAATCGGGCATTTTCTAGATCTAACTTCCTCCACCGTGCCTGCTTCTAATTATTGTCAAGTATGTGGTAGATTTCAAGGGGAATTCGAGATATTATGTAATGGTACTTTGATAGATCTTGAGTGATTGACCTAGAGAAGAAAACTACTTGATCCACCCAGATGAATAGAATTTATCATATGCTTGGGCTTTATGGTATCAAGCAACCCCTTTTATATATTGCTGTATGGATATCTATTGATCATATATCAGTAATATCAAAACAACTCATGCAGTCTAAGCTAACAACAATAGTCTTTGAATGTACACATGCACCATGTGACGAACACTGTGACAAGCCAGTATAAGATATACATTAAATTTTTGACAAAAAATCTGTAGCTATAAAACTCATAATCATACATATCGGGGATTCAGAGTTGAAGCACGGGTGGACTGATAGATAATGATGTACCATTGGAGGAGAATTCTGAAGAAGATTTGAATAGGTGCAAGCGAAATAAACGTGGGCAACGTCAAAAGAGTGAGGTCTATACTACTCATAAAACTTTGATGACAACATAGCTTAAGATGAGAATAAGATGGCAGTTATAATCATAAGATAAGCTTTTTAGAGTAAAGAAATGTAACTTACAGATGTATAAGTTATGAACTAATACTAGGATACAGAGCAGGAATTCGAACCTGCTACTACTAGAGTATTTGGTTATCTACAGACCACACAACATTTTAGGATAGAAGCCTTAGTATATGAAATGAAAGAATGAGGCACAGTCAAAAATAGCAATGTTTTATATACTATTCTGTCAATCGCTGATGATTCGTGAAAAGACATTCACTTCTTAACTTGGCTACTGAATACTTTGAGACATTTTTAGATATCAATCACGCTTAAGCCAAGGTAATGATTGTGTTTATAAATTCACTGGATAGATACTTGAACAGCCATATAAGGCCCTCAGTCTCGTACATCGAACAGCAAATGAAGAAACACATGAGCCCAGAGCTTAATCTTATGGCTGTATTGTCCTTCTGAGAAACAACTAAAATCCAAATATTAGGTCGCTTGTTGAAGACGGCATGGAATTGGTCGCCAAGAGTTTCGCGAGATGATTCGTTTACGATAAAATATCCCCTAAAACCAGTAACAGCAAGTTTGAAAAAGTGATGATGAAAAAAATATTCGCTGAAGACGGTGGAAGATTATAACTCGATAGATGAGGATGTGGCAGATGGCCGGTCTGATTCTGAATGATCATGTGTTAAGAAGAAGTCCCATCCATTTGACCAGATTCTGTGTTGGGTGGCATTGTCGAGGAAATTACGCAAGGGGTAGAATAATCTAATAGAGTTGATGGTATAATATATACACAACTCGTCAGAAGATGCCTCACCGGGGTTCAAGATATCTCTCCGCAGGTACGCCGATCAATAGATCCAAATTCATTGCGTTCTATTCATAACATGACATGTGAATGATTCACATGCAACATGATTCTTCAGTTTCAGTAGAAAATTAGATCGTTCTATGCTAAAAGTGTATTATCGGCGCCTGATATAACTTGTCTCAGTAAACCAGGACTTACGAGAAGCCATTGACTTGGAGGGGAGGAGATTCAAGAAATTAGGTATTGCCAGTATCTTTTGAGAATAAACAGATAGGTCATGCCGGCAGGCGATAGCGGGCAGGAAAAATGGATAAAGGTATCTTGATAAATACCACAGGTTACCGACAACGACAAGAGATATGCAACTGGTGGCAAGATTCAAAGAGGTGAACTTCAGCAGACAACAGTATCTTGTAGAACCATAATGCTATTTTTGGATCAAGAGAAGCGTACTAGCGCGATCAGATAGGACGCAAACCAGAAAGACGCGATTGTTGCTGTGTCCCGAAAAATGAGATTAGAAACACGGATACGCTCCAATTCTTTATCAGGACAAATCTGTTCCTCTTTACTATACTTGGCACAACTTTCTATCACATTATTACCAGAGAACAGAACAATGGTGGGGGAGCATATGTGACAGATAAACAAAGAAGACAGAGAGACTAGTTATATACAATTCTGGCACTAGACTCACCTGCGAAAATTGAGTATGAAATTGATATCTCATGCCATTTAAGAACATCTCCAGCCCTTGAGATCAGTATACGAAGGCTCTCAAAAATCAACCATACTTTACAATATGCGTAGCCAACTTGCTCAATTGTCTCTCTCTATATTCATTTTTACTAGGAAAGATGATAAGATACAAGAAACAGACTACAGTGACCCTCCGGAACTCAAGCCTAACACATATTGTTCCTAGCATATCAGTTCACAAACGACAACAAGTGTGAATTGGAAAATATCGATAGCAAATCCTTTTCAGGCTCTAAACAGACCTGGCCCAGCCAGCAGCACTAGTCGCTTTGATGAGGGAATAATCAACCGACAAAAATTTTTTGGTGTCTTGTAGGTATTGGTTGTGTTACTGGATACAGAAATGGATGGAATAAGAAGTTGATAAAAAGACGATGGAGAGAGAGTTATGTTATGTGATATGCTTCTCGCAAAGAGGAACCGACTGATAAGCGAAAAGAGGGGATGCAGATGGAGAAGTGGAATGGTGAATTGTATACGCAGTTGATAGCACAAAAAGAAGAACGGGAAAGTGAATAGAAAGCATGAGGCAATCTTCCAAATTGCACTCGTTAAGGCATAAGTATCCCCGTCCTCAAAGCTTTGCTCTCGGATCAAGAAACCTGACGTAAATGGGCTAAATGCAACAAGGCTGACTCAGAATTCCTGCGCCATGTAGGCAAGCATTAGGATAATTCTATCTCACAAAGCCATTCGAGTGACCAGAGCAAAATATTCTGATAGTTGTGCCCCTTCACTCTCATAAGTTTGACGATATACTGACAACGAAACTAGAGTTCGTCCCTTCAACAAAGCGAAGTTGTACTCTAGATCGAAATAAACAAGAACAAGAATAAGAAGTAGCTTGGTATAGATGATTTAATGCAGGTAGATGATGATAGGGAGTGTGATGACATAAGAGGTTCGTTATCGAGTTGGCGTTTCATTGCATTTGAATCTCGCCATACACTAAAGCGACGAGATGAGATTGCGAGACAACAACACCTACTCTCATTAATCACATACATTAAATGCGTAATATCATACAAGAAGAAAAGGAGATACCGCAATCATGCAACCATAGCGACTTTTAAATCAGAGTGATAATAGCAATAGATTGGAAAAGTTAGCATGAATCTATGGATCCGAGATTCCACACTACGACTCAACAATGACATTTTGAACTTCAACGTGTGAATCAAGATACATCAAGAGATAGGTCCATAGATAGCAACAATCACCGCTAGTCGAGAGCATAAAAGCTACTTGTCTTATGGAGTAATGTACAAGCGTGATTCATCCCAAGGAGCTCACGCAAGCCGAGCTGGGGAAAGGGCATCACACTCCCAGACGAGACAGACCGTTGGGATAATTTCAACGGTAAACGACGGTGCGATATACTTCAAATAAATGCAAAAGAATTGCAAGGGGTAAAAGGGAAGACCAGATTGCATTCAAGAACCCCAAAATCTGGCGAACACAAAAGTATGTATATTCGCACTGTCTCATCTTAGGTTATCGCTGCCGAAATGGTGATTGATTTGGTGTTGGCAATTTCCCTTACTATGCAGGACACTTTTAGTAGGACTTCCAATGTTTGGCTCATAATTGGGCAGTGGTAAGTATGATATCAAGCGATATCCAGCGATATCATCAGTATATTTGAGGTCCCCAATGTCTGTAATGCAGAAAAACGGATGTCAGAGGCACTAGCACAAAGTAGTTCAAGTTGTATGATATCTCTACACTTCTCCTCAGATCTGGTTAGATTATGTGGGTATAAAGACCATCACAAACCTAGATAGCTTGACTAAATCTTTAAACCCTCACTAGTCCAGGTGGTGAAGAGCATTTCGAAGTCTTCCTCGAAATCACAAACTACCTCCAGGGATGGAACATTAATCAATTTGGTAATCTGCAATGTGTTCCACTAAGGCAGCTCGGCGTCCCAAGCCATCGAGATGCCGTTCAACGCGGGGAAGCCGAGAAAGGGGTATGGTCCCGATTTCAATGTGATATTACTTCAAATGAAATCTTTTGCGCTTCGTTGCTTTGAGAAACTGTATAAATAAACTGCAGGTGTTATATTGACTGGGTAAGCGAATCAGAAATGATATAAAGTGATGATAACTATATCCTCCGAAGGTTCCGTCCCAAAGGATTGAAAATCTCCTAAGATACCTTTCAAAGAGCATATGAGAAGAAGGAAATTTTCGGTGTGCATTTGAAATGGTTCGGGTTTTCGCTACTTTGATACGATCTATGCTGTCAGACTATATGAGTATGAACTAGTTAGACGAGAGGGCGCAACAAAATCTATGGAGTGTGATGTTCTTATCCACTCATACCTGGGAAAGAAGGGAGATGGATTACACTACCCAGTTTTGAAGACTATTCCAAGGTAACAGGACCTTTGAAAATGCTCTACATGTAGCTGTCATGATCGATGGTAAGTGATGGCCCGTTGAAAGGATAGACTGTAAGTCTTGAAGTACCTAGAGCAGGGTTGATAAAGGCTGCTCATTGGGTATCTACATCTTATTTCAATAAACACGAGTTGTTTGCTTGATGTGACCCAATATAATATGCATGATTGGGAAGAGAAGGAAGAATAAAGAGGGAAAGGTAGTAGAAGCCATGGTGTTGGTTTGTCACGCGCCTTGGCACAACTCGGGCGACCAATTCTATCTCAGCATACCTGTAAAGACCTACAACCTTTCTACCCGGCAGCCTCGCACTATCGACTCTGATATACCAATTGAGGGTCACTACCACATGCCTGTAGCGGAGTGTATCGAAGTAACGTGTAAGTCCCTCACTTCATCCCCATTACCGAGCCCGAAAGTTTGACCCACTCCTGCCCTCCAAAACAATTATTGGATTCAAACAAAACCTGTGCATTGCTGTAACCCAATCCGGTGATGTTATTGCGATCATCCCGTGGCTCGGAGACATGCTGTGTTTGGTAGCATTACATGGAGTGCATGAAATGCGGGGTTGGTTGGCATTATTGAGTATGAACGAGCCAGCATGGTAGTGGTCTCCTGTACTCGAAGGTTTATTTAATGAAGGCAATGTGGAAAAGCTCAAGGATGAATGGAGGAAGGGATGTTATTGCAGGTCATTTGCATAGAGCCATCCACTCAGATCGATATCTTAATGCTCATGATGTTTTGAATCAGCAGACACCACACCTTACGAATACCAAATCAAGATTGAGGTCCGAAGCCATGATATACATATCAATGAAGTATCTCGAGTATCCCTCAAGTATCGTCATCCGTCACTCAAAGTCTCTTTCACAATATACATCAACATATTACTAAAGCCCACCCGAACTTTCATATATCTGGACCGAACCTCCCACCAGTAGACACTTAGCTCCCCGATGTCCTGGGATCCCATTCCCTTTTTGTCACTAACGACCCGAACTCTAAGACAGAAATTCTCCACAAGCCAATAACTCCCCGGCACTAATTATATGTCTCCACTTAAAGACAGCCATGCCAGACTCGGTTCCAAAGATTCAACATAGACTTGCAACAAAAGTTAGACATCTGTGCCAGGTTGATTCTATATCGAGTCGTGCCAAGCACCTAAATGTTTGAGTGAAGATTGTAAATGGATATGTACAAGGTGAATGAGTTTATCTACTTTGGTCTACATGATAGAATTTAGATGGATGCATTGGCTAAATTGTAGATGGGAATGGAAAGTTTCACTGAAATTCCTACGACATGTTGACCTGGTTTCTTAAATTGGATATGAGTACACGAGATATATTCATTAGTTTAGATAATATAGGCAATATGATTAAAATCCCGCGCTTCCGGGTTTGGAATTTAGGCAATGCATGTAGCGCGCTTGCGATATTGAATGGGATATATTTATTACTTTGGCGATGGTTACACACGACAAGCGAGGTCATCTCACTCGAGGGAGGTCGTATTCGCATCATGATTCATTTTTAGAACTGTTCATCCCTCAACAACTTCCTTCTCAATCTCCCAATCATCCCAGGTTGGCGCATCATATCCATTTGGACGACTGGCTCGCTCAAATCCAACTCTTAAGCCTTCAATAGTGACTGGACTTCTACACCATCGAATCTCCTCCTTGAAGCCTTTACTATACGTCTTTTGCATATTTTTCTCGTCGAACAACTCAGGATGAGCTCTGTGCATACTTTTCAGCGCTCTTCCACCTACTTCATCGACACTGTCTGCATGCCTGAGGTCAAAGAAATGGTCATCATGGTCCTTCCTGACCTTAGCTTTCACATCTTCCCCATACAATCCCAATCCTAGCAAAAACACATCATATTGACATAAGCTCGTCGTTCCTCTCCAACTACCTCCCTCTTTAGCTCTTCTGTATAAACCGGTTAGAGCAGCTATGGCACCCATACAACCAGTTCCGTAATCAGACATTGGGAAGGGAGGTACAACGGGTTCATCGAGGCCCATGAATTGGCCTTGAGCCCAAGCAACACCAGTAACACAATCTGCGATCTGCTGCCAACCGGGTCTACCTGCCCATTCACCTTGGTAGCCAAAACAATCTTCAGAGACATAAACTATTCCTTTCCCTCTTCCCTGAACCAACTTAACAATCTGTTCGGGGCCATATCCTAGTCGCTCCAAAGCACCTGGTCGATATCCATCGAGAATGACATCGGCAGTCTTTAACAATTCTTCAAAAGTGGCGCGACCACTTGGGGTTTTGAGATCAAGATCTGTGGTATGTTTGCCTGTGTTGCCATCGACCTGGAAAAATGGCACATCAGATAGGCTAGGTGATGTTACTTTGATAACTTGTGCACCATATTCAGCGAGTGTTCGACCCATTGCAGGTCCCGCAATAATCCGACAAAGTTCCAAGACACGAATTCCAGATAATACTTGAGGTTTTGAAGTCGGCGTTGCAGGAGCCACATCTGGAAATGGACATGGTGGGGAATCATCCCGAAGTCTCTCAAGCTGCCACGGGGGTAAGTTGAGAAGTGTTTGGCCCTGAATGAAAGTCAGTAAAATGGAAATCATATCTAACAAATATTTTTACATGGCTTGTCTTTTTAAAATCTTCCCACTTTAATGCAGTTACACCAGCCTGGCTTATCGCTGCATTCATGACCTCCAATTCTTCAGCCGTGTATTGCTTGACATGTTTTTCGATAACATCAATACATTCCCGATAATCTGTAAGATCCGGGCGATATGCTTCCAATCCGATCATGTTCAATGTCTTTCCGGCTTCCAATGATCCATGAATATGAAAGTATTCTCCGGCATTTTTGGTCTCATAAAGATTGGCCGAAAGTCTGCGGTATAAGATAGCTTGTGCTTTGAGCAAATCTGTGTCTGTAAAATAGATTAGTGGAGACCTCAAAGCTACATTCAAGCAAGGTTACCTTTCAACTTCGATTTGACATCTGGATGTTGTTTGTTCATGCCAGCAATTGTAGCAATGTAGGTAGAAAACAAGAAAATGGCTGTTTGCTCGAGATTAATCTCAATCTTCCTCTTCTGTTCTCCATAACGAAGGTCTCCAATGGCAGCTACAACGCTTGCCTCGACAGATTTTAATGCAACTGTAGCTTCAGTCTCTTTAAAGGGACAAGGGAAGTATATCTGCGTGCCATCGGTTGCAGTTGTAAAGGTAACATTTTCTAAATGTTTTAGTATCTCAGAGGGAAGTTCACTGCCGGTCAGTTGTTGTAGAGTTCTAGTAGCCTCTTTAGCACCATCGATCACAGAATATGGCTTCGTATCAGCTCCTATATTATTGGTAGAAGCACTCATGTCGTTGCAATCGTTTCACAGCGTATAAAATTCAAGATAGTGAAAGCTAGAAAGAATACTTACAACTTGTCCTGTATGCAGGGTCCGAATTGTCCTTATAAATATTCATTGAAGGACGGAGGGGTAGATCAATCCTCTAGTCTGCCCCGCTGTAACTTACCTGACTAATAAACATCAAAAATCCAATCAATGCCATTACTCATATTCTTAGACAAAAGAAGATTGTCGGAAGCAGTGTTATGCGGTTTGGTCTTCTGCATTTGTAATGTCATGGATCGGTGTTTACTTCGGTTGCGGTCCGAGGTTGTTAGATATTGCGGTAGTTCCGACGATGAAGGGGTAAGATTAACGTTAACATCCGATATGATTGCTGAAGTGAGCTCAATTGATTGGCAGAAGCTTCATGATTGAGTAAAGCTTTCTGTACAAGAATGAAAGATCTAGAATCATAGCTGCGTACAATGATAGTAAATCAGTCAGTTACATGAGGTATTTCGAGAGAGAAGGCAACAAGTCGAATAGTTGGTTATCGGGGGGATAACATGGGCACTTTTCCGAGGTTGTATTCAAGAAATGTTTCCGTACTAGCCCGATAGTCTCAAAGATTAATCCAGCCATAGTTCTAAATGTGGCTTTAATGACTATCGACTACTCCGTACAGAGTACAAGTATCAATAAGGTTAAGGGTTGGCATTAGCCACAACTCAAGGATCCAATTCCCCCCAATATCCTTCATCTAGGACAAGGTTCACAGTAAGATGATGTTGACGCCATCAAATGCAATGTCACTCGAGGGTTTCATCCGATATCAATATGCCAATTTCCTAAACATCCATTTCTAAAATCCGAGGCAGCGTCTGATGATCTAATTGGAGAAAAGTATTTTCACCTCCTACCACGTTTCCGGGAACTTACTTCGGTTCTTGCAACCTGCTTCTTTCAAAGACTTGTGCTCAGGAGCAAATATCTACCCAGTCTTTCTGGTTTCTTTTCTAGACTGTCTTCATCTTCACCTCTATTTGAGCAAAAAATACGGTCTAGGAGGCTGAAACTGGTTGATACCCATGGCAATCTGGGTTGCAAGCGCAACCTTGAATCGCCCCTCGTCTGATATTATCTTCATTCTCACATCCCTTGGTGGTATTAGAGAATTGGAGATTAGATGATATATTTTCATATTCATACAAGAATGTCTATCTCAAGTGATTCCTATTGCTGTAAATCGTCCAAAGTTAAGCTCGACAACCGGAAATAAACCCCTCAGGCTTGCGATTCTTACAGACGCGGAGAACAAACAGGTAGTAAGGGGATTGTTTTATGTGATATCATGTACGGACACGACTTAGATTACCGGGCTTTTTTATGGCCCATAAACAAAGCAGGTGAAATATCCCACGACTATCATGTCTATCATTCAACGGTATTCCACTCCGAATCAAATCTTCGTCAGCGAAGGCATAGTTTGCTCTAGCTTCAAATTAGATTTTTCTGTAATCCACTCAAGTTGTTAAGTTCAGTTTGTTGCTTATCTTCTTTGTGAGGCTCAGGTTTTGAGAATAGTATTGCTCTTAGAGCATACTATAGCGCTGCTTCTTCAATGGTTGGGGAGATATAGTTTGTTGGATATCTTGCTCCCATGGCTGTAGGTGAGGGTAGACTTGGTATTAGCTAATCTACTCTCAGATGCTTAGTATTTGGAAATATCTAATGCTGTGGAAAAGTTCGTTTCATAGTTTGCGTTACGGTCATTGCTTCATTTCAGGTTGTGAGAGCTTGAGGTCTTCATACTGGATCGTAAGTTAGAACTCTCTTACAAGTATCGAGGAGGGAAAAGAGTACAAGTTCAGGTTCAAATTAAATCAGCCCTTAATGGAGCCAACTAATCATACTTATCTACCGTAACCAGTAGTTATCATCCAATGCATTTTCTTTCACCTCGCACTTCACCCCGGACCCACTCCTTAATATTTCATACGTCTCGATTACCCCTCCCAACCCTCTTATTTCTTGTCTCCCTGTTCCCCTCTCCCTCCCCCTCCCCCTCCCATAACATCAGGAACTCTACTTCCAACTGATTCCCCGGGCAAACTAACCTGTTCTTCAAATGCCCCTCCCAACTTCGCAAAGTTATAAAGCCCATCCACCATAACCTCCGGATGTTCGAATTTCCCCATACTATCCACCGTACCTTCTGTTGGGAATTTCTGGCCCACTTCGCCTGCTACGAGGGTTGTTTCGGTTTGTGGGGTTATGGTGGGTAGTTTAAGCGTGTTGGATACTAGAGGGAAGGGTGTAAATTATGAGATTGTGGTGGGCTATGAAAGACTCAGGGAGAGGGAAGTGGGAGTGTACATACCTTTAGGCTCAACACAAATTTCAAATTCTACTTCCCCAAAAACACTCTCTAAATCCGCATCCAGCCTTTCTCTCGGTGTCTTTATCTCCCCTGCCAAATCTTGATACTCATACTTCATGAATTCCTCCGTCCCGTTTCCCTTATTTTTATCACCCAATGCTTTCAATTTCTCCTGAAACTGATGTTCAAGCATCTTAACCCTCGATGAAGAATGAAAAGTGTGAACAGGGGGAAATTGTTTCTTACTCGGACGTTCGAGAAGAAATACAAACGTGCATTCGCGCGGTAGACCCGATTCTTGTTGATTATTCTCTTCGAGGGAGAAATGGAGGAGGGTATCGGGGTGACGCGTGGAGTGGGAGAAGGTGCTGCGAGTTGAACCTTGTCTACAAATTCCATGTGTTAAGAGCAGATATACATGAAAAGAAGAGGCGAAGAAGACATGGGGAGGGGAAACATACATCTTCATCATGGTCCCAACCACTTTACTTTTTTCCTCGGAAACACTAGGGTTCACAGAAACCTTAGCCGGTCCCTGAGTAACACCCAAGCTAGCACCTAGCTGAAAATTCCACTTCAAGCTCTCGGTGCTAATCCGCCCATAAGCCTGATGTGGTGCATATTTCAAGAATCTCAGATACTCTGTTCCCCCTACCTTTCCCCCTGTACCTTTATCCTTAACTCTAATATCAATGACAGCACTTTCAAACCTATGCATAGGAGTAGAGGGATGAAAAATGAAACTCAGTGCAACAAATGTGACATGCATTGTATGCTTAGTGTGCAAATTAGCATCGGAATATATGCCATGCTGTAATCTCTCAAGGTGGACCGAGATGAATGTTTGGCCTGAGAATGAGTGTTCGAAGAGGAGATGGGAGTTTATTTTGTATTTTTCGTCAGGACCGTTTTTGTTCGAGTTTGTTCTGCTGAAATGGGTGTTGGATAGATATGATGCGCTAGGTTTATTTGAGATGGGAGTATCTATAGATGTTAACTCTGAGGAGCTTGAACTGGGTTCCTTTTGAGAACTTTTGGATTTGGTAAAATTGGTGGATGAAGGGTTTGATCCTTTGGTTTTCGAGGATGGTGGTTGAGTAGACAACTTCTCTGAAGATTCTTTCTGAGATTGATATGATTCTTGGGACTTAGAATCCTGCTGAGCCATTCTTTCCACGTTTGAATTTCCTAAAGGGGGTGTTTTGGCAGCGGATTTCTTCTTAGAGGGTGATATCAAAGGCCCCGCTTGTGAAACACGGTGGCTGATTGACTTGCAGCGTTTTTTGATATATGAAGACATTATGAAGTGTTGTATTCCAGTAGTTGACAATAGAATGAGAGTGAAAGCGAATGACAGAAACATTCAAAGAAATGAATGTATAAAATAGAGAATCTCTTATCACTCTTTACCTGTGAGGTAAAAGTATAAAATTTCCAGAGGTAAGGAAGTTATCAGTGGTATTCCAGATGAAGGTACTACAAAAATTATGTACCAAAATCCAGAAAGTATGAAAGTAACTCAAGATCATGGCCTACAATCTGCATATTCGGACCTTCCATCAAGTAGCTTTTGTAAAAGTGACCAACTTAAACTTGTGATACCTGCTGCAACTAATGAGGATCCATGAATAACAGATATTTCACTCGCGATTGGAAGAATAGAAATGGATCGCTTTTTGCAAAAGTCTTCCAATGTATGCGATCAACTGCACATATTTCCATTTCCTTTGAATATCTAATATCCAAAGGTTCAGACTTTTGGATCCAGCTGCATAGCCACTACCATCACTTCTGGGAACATCTCAGTGCTTCCTGTCTCTCGAAAACCAAATTTCGTATATAATTGCGTTCCAGCAGGAGAAGCTTCAAGAACAACAGGTATTTGTTCCTTCTGAGCTAAATCAATCCCATATTTCAACATCATCCCACCAACTCCGCGACGATGAAACTTGGGATCGACTGCTAATGCAGCCAATTCCAAATATTCTGGAATTGATCCAAAGTTATCAATCGTCAGATTTCTCACGTGGTGAATCTTATCCCATGGTCGATCTCGATCAAGGAAAGTTTCACAATACCACATTTCAACCCCTATCAATGTTCTTTCCAATTCTATTTAGTATGGTTAGCTTAACCATTGAACCATCTCAAGAGGTCTTACTCGAAAACAAAGTATCAGTTTGCCATTTCCTAGCTGCTTCGCTCTTGCCCACTCTCACCCAAAATGCATACCCCAATAATTCAGGTTTGCCAGACCAAAACTCATCAGTCTCATCGCTCTCAGAGACGAAACAATGTGTACCAGTTTCAACCAGGCGTTTGCGTATCCGGAGGATGATGTTTCGACGAAGTGAGCCATTTTCAACAGCTTTAGGAGGAAAAAATATCGTTTGTAAATTGTCGTCTCGAAACGCTACAGTTCCAAGGTCTGCAATAGAGGGCAAATCATCTCTGGCCAATGGTCTGAGATGCATGTTTGCTTGTTGAAGGTAGGACTCTGCACGCAGATGAAAATCACTTCTTGGGTAAGAGAAGGACGATAGCAACGAAGAGTACCGAAAGTTATAACGACTGATGATTCTAGCATGTGGTTTCCTTATCTCCCAATTCTTCCAGTTCTTCCTATTCCAGTGAAAAGCTCGCAGTATAGAAGATAGGAACTAGGTACATGTTCTATACGACTAAATGAATGCTTACCAAGTAGTCATCGCTGACAACTGTAGTGACCAATCTTTGGACTAACCGTAAGCCGAAAGATGACACACACGCCGAGATTGGTCAAGAGTGGGCATATTACAACATTCATCTTGACTGTTTAGTTATTCCGTTCAATGGTAGATAGATGAGCTTACTGGGAACTCGAGTCGAACTCTACGAGTTCATCCAAAATGTGTTTGCCTAGCGACTAGTATTGAACGCTTTTCCATCTTTATATTAATAAGTATTAGATAGGGTCAACGGTTACCCTAAGCTTGGAGATGTTTCAAACCTACTTTGTTTAATCAAGATACTTATTATTAGTGAGTATATAATAGGTATATCTTGATCGATATTGGCTTTCTGTGTTAAGAATAGATTGCGAGCTCATCAGGTTATAGGTTAAAAAGAGTAAAAATTAGATTACCAAGAGTACCAAGCGAACCATGCCGATCTCCCAGAGCGTTTGTGAACTTTGAATTCGTATTGAATTGCAGTTGTTGATTTCTGGTGGTAGATTAGATGATAGATAGTTCTAGAGAAATGGTCACAATGCTAAGGTTAACGTTGCTACGGTTACCAATCTAGTTAGTGATTGACCGATAGACTATTTCTACCACCGTGACACAATGAAACCCTTGTCCAACTTCACTTCATGCAGTTTAAATTTGTTCCTCCCATCCACTACTTTCACCATTGTCACTCCTTGAATTTGCATTCAAAATGATCCATACGCGCACAAGAGAAAGAATCTATCGATACCTAGGCATGCACGGAGTATTGCTTCAAAGTGTAACATTCTTGGATAATTGCTTCCATGGTGTCCTGCATCTGCTCTGTAACATCGGGTTCTCGGCAAGGATCTTTTGTTCACTCGACATTCCGACCACAGTGGCTTCTTCATTCTTGTTGGATTGAAGTGGTGAAGCATCTTGTATCCCCAAATGACCCAGAAAACAGGAATTTCAACGTGATTTTAATTGGATCGCGATAGTCCGATTTACTGGGAAAGAGCACAAGAACGTGTATGGCTAATATATTCTTACAGACTGATCTCTCTCGAATTTAGCGAGACCAGTACGTATACCTTGAGCTTGGAAAGAATTCGCAAATTAGAAAGACGACCTCAAAGGAACTGATACCCGTAACAATAGAGAGATTATACGACAGTATATCTGTTGCATTGGACTCAAGATCAAAAGTTCGGTCCTCATTTCTGTTTTCATGAGCAACTGTATATCAACTATCAGGGCCCAAATAGTTATTCCTTTGAGGTTACTGTCATACATTCACCCCGCGAATAACTCAATGAAACGAAAATTTTGAGAATACTAGTTTGATCATGATCCAAACAAATTCAGCCCTCCTTATCGTGGACGCATATGGTGCACAGTAGATGCACAATGCCCGCATGAGAATACTTACACTTGACGGCCAGAGCAGGTTTACGGGGGGTCTAAAAAGGATTGATAGTATCTTAGGATACGAAGCTGATGATACTGCATTAGAGATACAATGTTTGTTATACAGCAGTACCAGCATGAGACTCCCGCGTGTGGAGAAGTTTTCATGCATGGTTCAACGAAGTCATACAAAATATCACAGGCTGCGATTTACGAACCAAATCCAGCCTCTTCTAGAGAAGTAATTGCTCTCCTATACGAAGAAAATGTTATGAAAATTCCGTCAACTTCTGTTCCTATTCTAAGAAGGATGAGAAAGATACTTGTCATTTCATATTGATATCTGCTGTTGCCGTATCCATGGTAGCATACACAGGAAAGGACAAGTGGACCAATTTCCACTATTTTGATGTCAGCCGCACAAAGATACGCAAAAGCTTGCTTGATTTCAATAGTTCCAAGTGAAGCAGTTCAAGTGCCGAGAAAGGTTTAAGCATCATATGGTTACATCCACCACAAGATTTTCATCTCAAGTTGGACATCTGATGTCGGGGTTCCTGACTAGAACGAATGCAGTAATCATAGAAGGGGGGGAAGAACAAGGTCTATTGATCAGGGAATATGATGTTACTTGAAATTTATAGGCGATTTCAAACTTTCCTAGGAGAAATCAACGATTACTTCAAGGCTCTACTTCTTTATGTCAATCTGATATATACACGGTCAGGGGTCGGTCATATTTTTGAGGATGCTATTTTCTCCGAGAGTGTAACGGAAACCAGTAATATGCTCAAGCATGTTATACAAATAAATTCGGAAGGAAAACTTCATCGTGCCTTTCAAAGCCCAGCGCCATCCATACTTTACACCCATAACAGTTCACGACAATACCAAGATGGGTATACAACCAACTGCCTGAACGAACCTCTGCAGTCATTTCGGCTCGCTTCAAAGCCGAGCATGTATGGATTGTTCGGAGTTTGCTAGAGAGCTATTATCTTCTCGTCTAGACTCTTTTGTTATTATACAATACTTAGTTTACAGCAATACATTATGCAAAGTTACCATGCAGGCACCACGCGATTGCATCTGCAAATAATGTTGTGGTTACTACTAGGAATAATTACATGGATAGTTCTGCATAACCAAACTGCTCACTGCCACAAACAAGCACCTAATTAGTAGTTCACTTTCACACAAAATGTATGTTCCTCATAATTTCTGAGTTCGGAATTGGTATATATTGTCTCTGCACCTCTTCAATCTTTACTCTTCTTCATTCTCAAAGTGTATTCAATCATCATACTTTGATTTCGATAGGCAACGCTAGCTGTTATTGACTTTTTTATGTTAATATACTATAACCTTTCGAGATGTTGAGCTTCAACATGATCCCGATTGCTACAGCATTGTCTATATTATTTTCAGGAATTAGTGCTGGCCCTCTCATAGCTGAGCGATGGGCGCCATCGCTTCCAGCTTGTGCAAACACCACGGACTTTGTCTATGCTGGTTGCTTCATAGATCCTAGCTCTCCAAGTGCTCTATTATTTAGGCCCACCGATCTCAATAGTCAAAACATGACAGTTGAAATTTGTGTTGATTTCTGCAAAGGTATGTTTTTCCTGGTTCTCGATGGTAGTACAATAACTGACAGATTCTAGGCAATGGCTACAAATATGCCGGATTGGAATAGTAAGTGATATTCCGAGATAAATCATCGATAATTAGCAGTCTATCTCTTGGCATAACCTCCAACTAATACCTCCACAGTTATGGAGAGTGCTTTTGCGGTGCCTCTGTTGGTGGTCCACAAACAGCTGAATCAAACTGCTCCTTCCCATGTACTGGAAACAAGAACGAATCTTGTGGTGGCAATGACATTCTATCCGTATATCAAGATACCACATTCCCTACCGTCAACGATACCACCATTTCTGATTATACACCAATGGGGTGCTATTCCGACCTGGGACCTAACGGCCGTACTCTTGCTTGGAAACAAGATCAGATCCCCAACGCCGATCTGACAATCGAATCTTGTCTTAGTGCATGCAAAAAAAGGTGGTTACCCATTCGCTGGAGTCGAATACTCACAAGAATGCTATTGTGGAGTAGTCCTCGGCAATGGGACCGCGAAAGTTGAAGAGAAGAATTGTCAAATGCCATGCAATGGGAATACTACCGAATTATGTGGCGGCGCTGCGAATATCTACCTATATGTCGCAGAAGATTTATTGTCGATAGATCCTTGCAATGGTAACCCAGGTGGCCCTGTGTCATCTTCAGTTAGCTCTTATTCAGCCACTTCTAGTTCAAGTGCTTCCCCAGCTTCCTCGACCATTTACACAACGACTAGTTCGACTTTAAGTTCTTCAAGCACTGGTTCTCCGTCATCATCTTCGTCATCTTCAAGTGATACTAGTTCATCCGCAGCAGTTTCTACACCCGTCTATTCACCACCGCCATATACACCACTGCCATACACACCACCACCATACACACCACCACCGTACACCGCACCACCGTATAGCTCGCCTCCAGCTTCTTCCACCTCGCTGTCTTCTACTCCTGCTTCACCTTCATCATATTCCTCAGCGCCTAGCTCTTCCTCTTATTCTTCCAGTCCCGTCTCATCGTCTTCATCTTACCCCTCAGCTCCAGCTTCTTCTTCCTCTTCTCTCGCGAGTCCCGCAACGTCGTCGACATATTCAATAGTCCCTAGCTCTTCTTCCGCCTATCCTTCTAGTTCTGTACCTTCTTCAACATATTCTTCAGCTCCTGGATCTTCTTCCTCATATGCCTCAACTCCCGCTTCGTCATCGTCATCCTACCCCACAACGCCCGCTTCCTCCTCCTCCTCCTCCTACGCATCTAGTCCTGCCTCTTCATCATCATATTCTTCATCTTCAGCTTCAGCTTCAGCTTCTTCTTCCCCTTCGTCTTATCCCTCCATTCCCACATCTCCATCATCAGTAAGTCTAATCTATGCGCAAATCTTTGATGCTTTTAACCGAATTCTGTTTCCCTATCCAGTCTAAACAGCTCCATTTCCAAAATTATGTACCCTCTGTTGTTTTGGATACAGTTTTCATTACTTATTATGCTGCAGTCTCCTTTTGATACAAAATTACTAACCTGCCAATCATCCAGTCATCGATCCCATCCGCCCCTCTATCATCTTCCTCAGCTCCCCCCTCTTCCGCACCTTCAACTTCGGTAAGTTCAATTGGCTCTTATATTGAACGTCTCTGTGAGACTCTCTTTTGAAACCCAAAAACAACATCATATTCCGTATTTTTCCACGATTTCAATCTCTTAAATATCTTTTCAAACCTTTCCTTCGAAAAAATTACTTACCACCTGAACTTATAGTCATCAATTCCATCAGCTGCTCCATCATCTTCGTCGTCCGAAACTTCGGCTTCTGCATCTTCTTTATCAACGCCCATCTCTCCTCCATCTTCATCGTTGCCGTATTACTCACCACCATCCACATCTTCATCATATCCCTCAACCCCTGTACCTTCTTCATCGGCTGCTCTATCAACATCCTCAACCCCAGGGCCAACACCTCCAGCATCATCTTCTGTAAGCTTCATCAAATTTCATAGTTTGAAATATAGCTCTACTCCCAAGGCAAAACCCTACATTTGTGCTTCATCTCAAGTCTTTATTTCGTTTTTGATACAGTTTTGAACCTGTATTCCCGTTCATATTCTTTCTTCAATTTGCGCTTACTGATTACCCGACCATTTAGACATCAATTCCATCAACTCCTCCATCATCAAGCTATTCATCTGCTGCCCCGACATCTCCGGCGTCATCATCCTCAACTATTTCTTCCACTGTTTCTTCAATTTCTCCTCCAACTTCCACAACTTCCCCGAGTTCACCTCCAACATCATCAAGCTTATCATCCGCTGCCCCGACATCTCCGGCGTCATCATCCTCAACTATTTCTTCCACTGTTTCTTCAATTTCTCCTCCAACTTCCACAACTTCCCCGAGTTCACCTCCAACATCATCAAGCTTATCATCCGCTGCTCCAACATCTTCAACCACGTCATCTTCACCACCAACAACCACACAATATTCGTCAACTCCAATATCCTCAAGTCTATCAACTTCTTCATCAGCAAAACCGTCCACGACTCCCATTTCGCACACTACATCATCTGCAAAACCTTCAACTACTGCCTCCCCAACCACCTCCAAAACAAGCGCAAACCCTTTGCAACTTCCATAACAAGTATAACTCCGACCTCAACATGTGAATACAAAGTAGGAAACTGGTGTTCAAACCCCCTCCCACCATTTAGCGATCAAACTTCCTGTCTCGCAGCCTCAAGCACATGCCTCGTCCAATTAACATCATGTCTCCTCTCCGCCGGATTCCCCGCATCCCTCCAATGTCTCGAGTTCTCCAGCTGGTGCCAACAAATCTCCACCTACTGCCTAAGCTCCTGTCCCGGGCCCTCCTGTTCAAACACGGGCTACGATTCCCGATACCCCCCACCAGGCTACACCTCTCCCAGCATCAGCATCAAAACCAGCATCTACGCCTGCCCCACCACCATCCAAACCACCTCCAGACCCACCACCACCACGCCCGTCGCCCCCCTCCCAACCTGCAGCAACATCTGCGCACAGCCCAACAACCCATCAAAAGGCTACGGTTCCTACAGCCCCGTAGGCAGCATCCCCCTGCCCTGCTACACGTGCAACAACCTCCAACCGGAATACTCCTCCGGCTACCCCTTCAAACTGTACACGGCGCAAGACTCGGCAGATAGCCCGCGGTACTCGCGCCCGGATTGTGGCCAGGGGTGTCAGGATGCGTGTGAGACGCAATATACGGGGTGCGTCGAGACGTATGCGCGCAGTTGTTTGGATGGGGCCGTGCTGGGTGACACGTACGAGGAGGCGTTGGTGAAGTGTGAGGCGCAGAAGACGGACTGTTATGTGGTTAATGAGGGGGTTAGTGGGGTGGGAGGTGTACGAGTTATAATAGCGGGTATTAGAAGAGGGGGTGGATGGTATGTGAGTGAGTGAGTGAGTGAGTGAGTGAGTGAGCGAGTGGTGGATAGATGGAATGACCGGGGTTATTTTTCTGATAGTGTGGAATGGGAGGGTATTGACCTATCTGGTGTGGATGTTGTTCGGTAGAAGGGTAGGATAGGAGAGAATAGGGATGAAAAGATGGACATTTATCCTTATATTGTACTGTACTATTTTTTAGCTAGCTTCTTTGACATTGCGTCTCTACGAAATGTAGTGGCCAAACCTTCATCTCAATATAGATCTTTATCTTTCGGATAGGTAGTCCTTGCTGTTAATGTCATCTTATGTTTTCATCTCTTTAGCTTGCGGGTAATTCACTTTATCCCCTCGTTCACTGGATTGTATTGCAGGATTCGCCCAGAATAGTTGATACCAAGTCATCCCTCTCCTGTTCTTATGTTGCATGTTTAGATATTGGAAAAAACAGTTTTTTTTTTTCTTCAACGATCCATTCTGCTGTTGATTCGTTGGTTCTGTGTCTAGACATTTGGAATATCTTCACCGCACTAACAACTTTGTCTCTTCCTTGCTCTCCAGCTATGTTAACAATTCTGAATAAACTTCCCAGCCAACCAATCATCTATCCTACCTTATTTGAGGTCCTAGTAGCAAATTGAAAGTATAAGCTGGCTTTTTTCAATTCTTGAATACGGCGTATAATTGTGGATGTAGAGTGATGTGACTTTTTTGAGGAGTTCCTTTGATTTGTGAATTTGTTCTATCTTCATATATCGTTCATAAAGCATGGTATCGTTCCTCGTGATTTCATGTTTCGTAGATTCCCAAGTATAGAGTTCCGGTAGTCCCCAGCCAAACATACAGGGGGATACTTCGCAGGAGAAACATCTCAACTGCCTTTCGGCTCCCACTCTCCCATGAATCATCCTTCACCCCGTGTATCTTCTCGCGCACAAAGAATGTACCATCCATCTCCAGCCCTTTTCCACCTCACCAAACATCCTCCGGCATGACCTCAAAACTCTCCCCATTCTCCCTAACATGTTTCAAATGCTTGTCCCCTGCTCAACGGTTTCCGCATATCATACGCATCCTCTCCCTCTCCCTCATCGACCTCCTCTCCCCCAACAAAATCATTATAATACCCCTTCACCGTCCTAAACACGCTATAACCCCAGCCCCCTATACAGCTCCTGCGCAATCAAATTGCTCTTCCGAACAAACAAATCCACAAACCACGCATCATATTCATCGCCCCCTTTCTCCAAAACCTGCGAGAGAGTCCTCGCTAACCCTAAGCGTCTGGCGCTGGGGGATACGGTCAGAGCGGTGATGTGTGCGTGCCATGGGAGATAATGGGGGGATTTGGACAGGAGCATGGATTGGGGGGATGATTCGGTTTTGCCCATTATATAGCCGGTTATGAGGGAGGAGGGAGATTCTGCCACAGTGAAGAGATGGGGCCATCGGGCTAGATATGAGAAGTAGAACGAGAGGTCGTAGGTCTCAGTTAAGGGATCGAGGTTGGTGGGGTTAAATTTTAGGACATCGAGGGCGGAGAAGGGACGGAGGGTGGTCATTTTTTTATTTTGTTTTATTTTTTTTTTTTGGTTATGTTGTGGTGTTTTGGGGGGTGTGGTGAAGACTAGAGGGAGGATGGTATGTATAAGTGAGAATATTGGAAAGGTGTTATGGATTCTGGGAGGATTATGTGTAGCATGAAATATATTGTTTCTTCTAAAGTTAGGTACGAGTAGGTAAGCAAGGTAGAAGATCCATAGGAAGGTAAGACTTACCATCATGATTAAAATGATCCAACCAAAAATTATATTGCCATGTTTCACCGCTATCACCAAGGGTGAGAAGGTATCCAATAGCAATCATTGAGCATAATAATAATAATAATAATATAATAATAATAATAATAATAATAATAATAATAATAATAATAATAATAATAATAATAATAATAATAATAATAATAATAATAATAATAATAATAATAATAATAATAACAATAATAATAATAATAATAATAATAATAATAATAATAATAATAATAATAATAATAATAATAATAATAATAATAATAATAATAATAATAATAATAATAATAATAATAATAATAATAATAATAATAATAATAATAATAATAATAATAATAATAATAATAATAATAATAATAATAATAATAATAATAATAATATAATATAATAATAATAATAATAATAATAATAATAATAATAATAATAATAATAATAATAATAATAATAATAATAATAATAATAATAATAATAATAATAATAATAATAATAATAATAATAATATAATAATAATAATAATAATAATAATAATAATAATAATAATATAATAATAATAATAATAATAATAATATCCTTATAAGGAATTGGCTTGTTTTATCTTAACCGATATTTAACTAGGACCTTGAACATTAAGGCTACTTTGAATCTTTATATAGAAAAAGAACTAATCCCCTTCTTATAGTACTATACCTTTACTTTGACCCCCCTTTACATAGAACTCCCTAGTAGCTACCTAGTCAGTATCTCTACATTAGGGCTAGTATCTGTCTATCTATTACAACCTGGAAGTAGACGTAGAAACCAATTGCTCAAGATTCTTTCGTAATCCCTTTTCCTCTCTCCTCTTCTCCTTTTCTTTCCTCCTCTCCTCCCCTCCTCCCCTTCATCATCTTCATCATATATCTGCCCATATCTACTCAAGACTCAAGACTCAAGACTCAAGACTCAACGCTCAAGACTCAAGACTCAAGTAAACCTAATACTGTACCCGTACGTATCCATCACGTCGCCAAGGTTCATATCATTCGCGATAAGGGACAGAGACCCTCAATTATCAATCAACAAGCCATTCCTCGCCAAATCCTTACCTAGTCTATCTATTATTGCACGGTCCCCGCAAAGGAAATATACTTGTATGGTTGCTGCGCTGGCTGGCGGGCTGGCTGGTTCAAGTTAATAATAAAAGCGAGATTTGACATTTGACATTTGAGATCATCTTCAAAAAAGAAATCAGTACCTTGCATCTTGTTTGTTGGTATACCAGGGTGCTTATGTCTTTGGATTTCCACGTCGACAATAATACATTGAGAAGCAAAAAAGAGACTTTGTTGTCTCTTAACAATCATTTACTTTGGTGCGCGGAGTCATCCTCATCATACGCATCCGTAGCTTTTACTATCCAAATCGCTTCAAATTTCCAGGAATAGGAATATTGGTTCAGATTGCAAATCGTTTCATTTACTTTTGAGAAGTCGAATAGGAGAAGACGTATTGCATACCATTACAAGAGAAGATATACATATCGCAAACAAATTGTTTAGAATACCTGGTTTTAGACACCACATCGATAAAACACACAACACAACTTCCCCACGATAGACAAACTGGCAGACTACACTTCAATACTTCAAGCCCCGTCAAGATGCCTCCATCGCCACGTACTCCCCGTCATAGTAGGCAACCTTCCGCCCTCGATTTCTCACCTTCAACTATGAGCCAACCTCGCAGAATGTCGAAATCCTCGATGCATACACCGACTACGCCAAATCATATGAGTCGAGAGTTTTGGCAGTAGTGTCGACGGCGTGGGCATGGGCATGGATGTTTTAGCATCTGCGCAAAACGGAGGAAATGGACTTGGGAATCTCGCGGATGAATTGCAGCAGATGCTTGGAGCGATGAAGAAGGGGAAGAAATGGAAGAAGGCGATCTTCTTAATTTTCAAAACCCGGCAACTACGGACTCGGATCGTGAAGAAGAGCAGGAAATAAACCATGCAGTCCGGGATAGTGGGGTGGATGTGACGAGTCCGAAGAGACAACATGGGATCCCGAATCCGAACCTGCTGAATTTGACGCCACCGGTAGGAGGTCATGCAAGACTTCATGCTTTGGGTCATGCCAGGACTCCGAGTGAGTATGATGGGAGTGATTATGGGGGAGATTCGGATTTGGATAGTCCGGCATTTACACCGGCTTTTGCTGGCAAGGATGGATATGGTGGAGGGGCTGGCAAGGAGGGGAACGGAAAAACAATGGGAGCCAAGCTGATGGGGTTGTCAAAAGAGTTATTGAGGGTTTGAAAGATTTGGGAGGTCAGTCTGGGGTGGAGGGAAATACTACCAGGTTTGTTTACTCTTTTTCTTCGTGACTCATACACAGTTCTGGTGCTTTCACATTGAGGTATCTCCTAACTCCTGTTTGCATGCATACTAACAATCTCCCCCCAGACTAGTAACAACCCACACAGCCCTATCAACTCATCTCCTCCACCAAACTCGACTTCTTCAAAATCTCTCCCACCCTCTCTTCTCCCCACTCTCCGCACCCCCAACTCCAGAATTCATCGATACTCTTCTTCCACTTCTTGATCTCCTCAGTGAATCAATTCCACGACCTACAACTCAGTCTCTCGCCTCCATCACCTCCCTCCATTCCCTAACGACAGACCTCATCCAAACCATCACTTATCTCTCAGACACATTACACATGTCTAGACAAACCACGGTGACCGCAAGTCGAAAATTAAAATCCGCAAAGGAATTAGTGGCAGAAATGAGGAGGGATGAGGAATTGAGAGAAGAGGGTGAGCGGTGGGTAGAAAGCGGGGACTGGGAGAGGAGGTTGAAAGAAAGAGAGTGCGCGGGAGTGTGTAGGGGGGTAGTGGGGGGATTCGAAGAAGTTTGCGAGGATTGGAGGAGGCGGTTGGTGGAGAGTGCTGGAGGTGAAGTAGCTGCTTGAGAAGCATCTGGCTTGTGAATATTATTATGGACTGCCCAAATGTCCAATACGCGAGAAATGTCGAGAAAAATACACTCGCCGAAGAGGAATTTAGATGAGAGCAGGGCCTCAAATGGAATGGGTGGTTAAATATTGAAGAGGCCTCCCAGGAACATTATATACGCGGGACATGGCTAGGAGAGAAGAAAACTGGTCTCGTTAGATAAAGGGGTTTGGGCTGGGCGCTTGGATGGATTGATGGATGGATGGATGGATATCCGGATAGATGGTTGATGGGTTGGTTGCTTGGCTGGTTGGATGCATGCATGCAGGTGTGGCCTATCTAGAAGGGAAGAAGATACGTAGATGAAACGAAGAATTAAATTACATGTTCAATCACAAGACTCGATAAATGGATGGCATTAGCTGTGGTTTGTTGAAGTAAGGGTGCCTAGGTAGATAAAGGAGGTGGATAGGTATGTGAACATATGTTTAGATTTTAAGAATTCGTGAGCTTGGTCGAGTGCTTGGTTTGCGATTAGGTACGTGGTTATGGGTTTCTGGGGTTTTGTGATAATCGGGATCTTTGTGATTGGTTTGTGGGTCAGGAGGTAGGGGATTTATCGAAGAGGAATAGGAGTTATCTCTTAGGGGGTGTAACAGGACGTTGTTGGGGGGGGGGGGGGTGAAGACGCTTTTTTTCTTGTATTTGTGATTCTCTTTAGGTAACGGAGGGAGTGATGATATTGATGGATATAGGAGGGGAATAGCAAGTGCTAGAAGATAGGTGACAGTGAGTGCTGAAGTATCGGCAACGATTTAAGCGGGAATCGGCAATAGTATTTCGGTGAGATGAGATGAGATGGTGAGGGAAGATGATGGATGCTATGCAGTGTATTCCATTTACCTATCCACTATCCGCATCTCGTACAAAACGGCCGATTTAGGTTGTCCTGCTACACAATAATCGCTGTTCCCTGAGTATTGTGCCTGACAGTTTTTGTGAACTTTGTAATTTCTCTGATTATGAATGAGCCGTTTTCGTATCCAGGGGCTCAATATTTGGATAGCGAGAAGTGGGGAACGTGATTACCTAATATAGTTCTAGTAGGTCGATGCGTGGGTGGGTTGACTAATCGATCAAGATGGTCACTCGGTGCTTTATTCTGCTACTCATTCACTCTTCTTTTTCTTCTTTCTCTGCTTTGGACTGCGTGAATATCTATCTGATGCGCAAGTGGCCTCAAACGATATAACAATAGTACCGCTCCTAAGTTGTATCAACCTTTTTCATCGCATTTGAATTCGCCATCATGTACAAAGCCTGGTTACTAAGGTCACGATGGAGTGAATTCGAAACAACCCATCTCTCTCACCTATTTTCATTCCATCGACATATGAATGGAAACGTTCATTTGTTTTCGAAGCAAGATCTTTGCATAATAGAGTAGTGATAGTGAGTCACGTTCAAGTGAGCATAGAACGGTCCTATGAAAATGACAAGAAGAATATCGTGTGATTTTATATCATGATTAATGGTAGATCACGTACCTCTAGCAATACTCTCATTATAGCATGGTTTTTCTGTCGATTAGTTTTGCACTTTGTTATTCTTTGCGTATGTTCTTCGTTTTATTCTTTTCACATCGCTAAAAGAGGGTTTACACGTGTTTTGTATATGTAGTATAGTATACCCTTCAACAAGCTACCACCATACCATGTGGTTAAAATATGTGAATTTGCTTCTTTGCCAGTTCGTCTTGTGGGAGGATCGAATATATTGATTTTGATGTCAGGCAAGCGGAAAAGGGGAAGGGGATTATGGTATGATGTGCTGGGAGTGACAGTAAGTGCTGTGGGCATACTTTTGATACGTGTGGGATGACAATGGCAAGAAATGTTTTGCGCGTCAATTTGGAAAGTCAAATCATCTTCTGGCGCGTATCTTGTGCCAACATCTATTCTTCAAACATAATGAAAAGTAAGTGGATAATCTCATGGCTGACTTGTCAATTAATCTGAGTGCGACTGACTCTTTTCTATTTCAACTGCAGATATGGGCTTTACGAAACTATAGTTGGAGCAATATCTAGTAAATTGATTCAACGTCGTAGTTTATAATTTAGAAGCAGAATCGATGCCGTGGGAAAGTGTTCTCTCTGTTCGCAATTCACCTCATTTCTTTACTTTCGCTCTTGTATCATATTCCTCGTACTATTCATGCACCTCCTGAGCCTAATTATAGGCCTTTTTGAGTTGTATAAACGTCCTGAATTTCACTATCGAATTCTATCAAAAAGTGCAGACAGGAGTCATGAAAAGCCTTGTATTCACATCAGTCTACATCCATAGAAGAGAAGATGTGTATTACCTTGGGACCTTAATGCTTCATTTTACTAGCTTCCAGTTCAAATGGCTCGTTTGAAGTAATCCTTGTACGAGGAAATGTTCCTGGGATGAAATATTAGAGCGCACGAGAGATGAGATAGGATAAGTCAACTGGCAGTGAGAGTTTTCATTGCTATTTTTGATGTTGGGTGTGGATTAATAACAGTAACAGTTGGTTCGAATTAGATAATATCGTAATACCCATCTATATAGAAGGCATTCTGCGTATATGTTCCCCGGCTTCTTTCATGATTCCATGATTTTCGCAAAACTTACTCTCACAGTATCATGCCCTTTGCTTATTATCATATGACTCGAGTTTTTTTCTGTAGAGTGGCTAGCCCATCCCGTCTTTCTTTGTTGACCACCGGGCACTTCTGATACGCATAAACTTCCCCTTCTGGCGATCTTGCAGTATTTCTGAATACCACTATATTGCCGTATATCCATGTATGGAAGGGCGAGCACAAGGCTGATTATTGAATCTATGTTATTGAAGGACTTTCTTTTCAGGCGTGAAGATTCACTCTTGTTCCAAATTGTGTAGGTTAAATCAATTACCTTAAGCCTGCCCAGCTGTATATAACAAGAATACCCAGATAGTTTTACTTGAAATAACCATGGACCGCCACGTCCTCCCGCTCCCTATTCAGCATCCTATACTTTTTCCCCGCGCACCTCATATTAGATTAGTTCTAGCGATGAATTCTCTCGGAAACCAGGCGCAGGGCTTATGTTCCTTGAGTTTATGGGAGCACCCTTGTATCTATATAGCTCGATGGTGGGTGCAGGAGGCCAGAAAATACCAAGGCAATCCAAGGCAGGCAATTCCTCTTACAAGTCATATAAGTAAGTCCTAGGGGGGAAATATTGATTTATGGGTAATATGAATTTTGCCCATTGGCCTTGACGACCATCGAAATCAAGAACGGTGGGAAAAGTTTCTCCAGATAGAAGATATGGAAACATCTCTTGATACAGAGACTATTGATCCAAAAATTGAGTCCCAGCGTCTATACAACTGGCGAATCTATTCTCCAAGAATTTGAGATCACAACAGGGCATGCCAAATGTGCGCAGCCCTCCCAGAAGCCATGATGGTGCATTATGCCATGACCATGGCTTAATTATAGCAAATATATGACTTCAGTTCTTAACAAGTGGTACTTGGCAGGTCTACCGGCTGGAAGTGACGTAGGAGGGTAGGATCATGCTATCTCTCAGCTGTATTTACTTTGATTACCTTCCCCTCCTCTTTTTTTCCATTTTCTACTCGTCCTTGTTTGCCATCACGAATTAGTCCTTGAGTAATATTCCTATGGTGTGTGACTATTCTGGCGAGGTTTAGTTTATCTGTTATCGATTTACGGATCTGTTTCTCTGGGCTGTGCACGCTCAAGGAATGTTGTTTGTTTTTATCGTCATCACACATCTACAATAGAGTCACCATGGCATGGAGCGTGGTTTCGTTCCAGGAGGTGGAGGAATAATATGAGGGAAATCAGCACATAGCTAGTTTTTCGCTGTTATCTGATATTTGATGTGTTGTCATTCATCTTTGTTTTATTTATCTATTGTTTGTTACTCGAGACGCCATCAAACGGGATGAGATAGCTGTCCATTCTCCATCATGGTGCAATATCTATATCACAGATCTTTTGGGGTTCCCCCTTGGTTAGAAGACTCTTGTCCCTGGGCTTTCTTGCTCGTTGGGTCATAGCAGTAACAGAAGATATGCTAGATATGATCTTAAATGAAGGGTGAGAGTGCTATTTAACTCGGCCCGATGTCTATCATTTATGATCTTGGAACCTTGGAAGTCTACATATCAGTTTAATTTGGACTATATTTCATGTTTGTCGAAAATTGTGTGTAGTAGAATATATCTTTGAATTTCAAGAACTTCGATAGAACTAGTTCTTTCTTGGGGAGTTATAAAAGCCTTTCTTAAACCACTCATCATTGTCCCCAAGGAGTTGAGATACGAAAGGCAGTGCAGAAGGCAGATATGAAGAGGGATTGAATGATCATAAAGAGGCTATCCCTTGAATGATTGGAATGATCTCAATTATTATTTAATACATCATGCTCATTATCAGAAATTACAATCGCTGTTCGGTATCAAAAGTTATTGGTATATGTGTAAAAGTTGGGGTTATATCACATGAGATGGCTCCAGCCATGGAAGGGTTCTTCATTAGCCTTCGCTCCGTAAACAAAAGGTCCATTGGCATGCAAGTAGCTCTTGCATTGGTCACCACCGGAGTTTCGGGATCCGCTCCAAGGGATATATTTTATCATTTTGTTATGTGTTAGCATGTATATAGTATTTATTATACTTTGAATGCACTATATTTTATACGGAAACCTCCAGGGCTATTATCTGAGATTCAACACTTCGATATAAAGCTCTTGGAACTGAAACTTTGCCAGTGAATCCTGACCCCAAATAATCACTTACTTGAATAAAGGGTTCTGGCTTCATCCACTAGCTATAGAGTTTTCTTACCAAAGTTTGACATGAGCTGCGGGGGTGATTCATTCACTCTAGTGGAAATTGCAATATAGTCAGCATTTACTTCCATACGGCAGTATATAAGAAAGCACCTAGAGTACTATCCCATTCAAGTATGAGCAATCATACAAGTTGCAGAGTGCGTCAGGGGCTGTATCCGAGTCAAGACCTTCAACGGTCTGGAACCACGGCATCACTGCTTTTCTATTTATTTAAACTTGGAAAGCTGACTCTTGTCCAGTGTGTCTTGGGCACAAGGATATTACTTCTTAGGTTATGGACTCTAGCTTGTTATCTAATACATCGTAGATTGAATACTGATAGTGGAGTCCGTTCTGGCTCGGTCTTTCACTTCCAAGGTTGTTCTCAGCAATTATCAAACAATGTTTTTATCGTTGCCCTTCTAAGGGTTTTGGATTTGATAGGTTGGAATCGACGGGAATACACCATGTTACCTTTCAATTACTTGAGTGTCGGCGGCTTCGTGTTCGGACTGATCTTTATGTCCGCTGAACATCAAGCGCTTGATAGATACTTTCAATCTGATCACTCTTTCCTCACGGGTTAATGATATATTCATATATTCTCTTTCTTCAAAGCCTCATAGAAAGAAAGATAAGGAAGATAAAAAATCATGTGGTAATCATCATTCACTTGCCGTGTGTTGTTGATGAATGGCCAATTTTGAATCACTAATTTGCTCAGCCTTCAACTTCTTCCTGGAGGTAGATCTACTTCCGTTCATACCACAGCCATGCCTTTTGATATATAAGAGCACAAATAGCTTTTCAACAGGGGACTGCTGTTTCCTATCATGCATTCCCATATCAAAAATTTCGTTGATGGTAGCGCTTTATTCTCGTAATTCTCAGAGACTTTGGATTAATGTAAAAGCACAGCTTCATTTTAGACCACAAATAACGTGCTTGAACAAGAACAAGATAAGTTTTGATCATGTCGGATCTGGAGATTAAACTCACACTGGGACTCTATTATTCAACGTTAACCAGCATGATTGATGATGATATAAAATCAATGAGTATATAATGAAGATCTTACGAATAAATCAATTGAAACCAGATGAGTGTTAAAATTCATTGTATACTATTTTGATTTGCCCCTACCACTTTAAATGTATTTCACATCAATTCGAATACAAATCATTTTCATTGACGCAGATGTCTTTGGCTTTCTCGCCTGTGCACTGGGAGGATTTGTATCAGGATCTCTATAGTCCCATCTTTCAATATCTCCATTTCAACTACCGTCATGGTGAACTGCAAGCGAGTCGGCAAATCACGGGATTTATGAGGTTTGCTATAACCTTAGTAGACTTTCATTTTATTTACAAGCTTGCACCTGTCCCTGTATAAAATCAACATAATCTCCCAATTTCTGTTTACTCAATGTTTTCCTAAGTTTGAGAGTCGAGTTTTCAGGCCAAAGAGATCAATCTCGATGCTAGACACACCCCGATAATAATGGTGCGTCTTCGGGGTTCTCTTCCGGGAACCATGCTTTTGACGAATGCGACATAGCACATGTATGTTCCGAAAAGCTTACATGGCATTCAAGGGATCAAGAACGTTCTATATCTGATATCGGGATCTTGTTCTTCCTACCACTCTTTTCTGCACCTTTACCTATCGTCAACATTTCAACCGAAGGCCGAATGATGATTGGCGCTATCCAAGAACACATGTCCGTCCAGTCTCCTTGTATCAGATGTCCGTAAGACCTTCACTTCAATCTTCTCTTTAAGTTTCTCCGTTTGAGTGCTGCTCTTGACTTTTTTTTTTGAATGCCAAAGTGATAGAAAAAGACTCTTTGTTCAATTGCCTACGCTTTCCTATCTAATCCTGTGTTTGCTGTAGCCCTAGGGGCATTTTACGCTCATAATTACATGGTCCTCTGAATCTTTCCATCTATTCTGTTTCTCAATTATTCACTACTACTTGAGGATAGAATACCTATTGTATTTGAATACTGTCGAAAACAGGACGCATCTCACTTATTCCAAATCATCAAACTCTGTGGGGCGGTGGAAGGAAAAGAAGGCGGGCTTGATACAACCTGAAAATTACCTGAAGAAGTATCTAGTCTATAAAACGATACATGGTTTGTGACCGGTGTTTGTAGACAGGATAGGGATGTAATACAAAATCAAGCAATGAGGCCTCTCAGGCCTCCGGGAAACCTGGAATTAATCCCATATCCCTATATGTCGAAATACCAGTCGATTGGAATCCTAAGTAGTTCCTTGAATGAATAACTCGAGTGAAAGATTCGAGAGTTGGAAAGAGGAGAAATGATAATTAGTTCTTTCCACATATCCGCGAGCCAAAATTGCTGTATTAAGACGAACAATCTCGTTCTTATCGCCGTGTATCATTATTGTTTGGTTTTCATAGTTCAAGCTGATGTATTATGCCATGAGAATTCCACGGAACCTCCACAGCGGAGAACCAATCGCTTCAATATCATACGGGAAAAGCTTCTTCCAACACCTTTGAATTGCCATCTGCTCAGACATTTCTTCTTCGAGAGATTATCCGCTTAGTGCTGTGTAGTCCGGGAAAGAAACGCTTGTTACTCTGGGTCTGGCTATTGCCCTCATTAAATCTACTTGCCGATTGCAATCCTCTACACTTTTCATCATTCTTGCTGCCATTTTGAATCCACTAAAAAATCAGATGGAGTCTCATAAATAGTCTTCACTAGTCTTCAAGGTATTGAAGACGGACAAATCTCTGTAGCAATATCTTACATTCCAGAATAATTACGCTGATTCCTCGGGTTCTTCCCGTGCCCCCAAAACTCCATTCCAAGCATCTCTTCAGCATTTCTGGAACAATATTACAACAACAGAGAGATTTAGGTGTACTTAAGAGATAGCCATGGCCTCTAGCATAATTTTGGCCAGCTCGAGACATCCACCATGATCCTTTCAGCACGGATGTTGGCTTCTGCGGGATACACATGTGCGGATATGTTCTTTTGGCTGATTGAACATATCATTTTCCAGACCTTTCCTTTTGAATTTTATTAAGCAGCGCCACTGGTTACGTCTACAATCCTCCATAAATGAAGAAAGGCTGGAGTGCGAAGATCCACTCCCAAGGTCTCCATCAAGTACAACGACGTTTACTCAAAACCAGCTCTGTATTAGCTTAAGCCCTACTAAAGTAGAGAACTTAATATAGACCAAAGATACCACAAGGCGGAAGCTTCCTCTGGAGATTTTCAAAAGGAGGTTTTTAGAATGATGTGCGAGGGCCCGGGACTCTCTAGTACTGTACTTGTAGTGTGTTTGATAATTTCCGGAAATGGAAAGCCTTGTCAAAATTCCGGCAAAAAGATAATCTAATTTTCATCGAATGTATTTATACATAAAAGAAATGCTGAATGGCCTCAGAAAGCCTTGAGCCAGTAGAATATATATATCAGATTTGTGATGCAATTCGGTGGACAACTTAATGCTCCAGTTTTCGTCTAGAGCGCAGATTTTCAGAGAAATTAGAACCCATTCCTGTCTTAGTAGTAGATATCGAAGGGTTGGTAATGAGCTTTCTATGACACGTTTGTGGAATATCTTTGTAGTAGATAAAATTACTCACTGCAGGTAAATCCTCGAAATAATATCTCATGCAGTGGCGCCTATAGCTACTTAAGAGAAACTCTTCCTCTTAAAATCTGCAAGACTCAGGGAAGACTGCGAACAGCAAATGAAGTAGCCCAAAACTCTGTCTCCATGACATTTGTATAGAATTCCAGGACTTTGTTTGCAAGAACTTCAAGGCCGCTGCCTTTGTAATTTGATCATGATTCTTGAGATCTTGGATGAATGTATTTTTCTCATAATGGCAAGGACTAAACTGACAACGATGCCTAAACTTGTTCGGCCTATAATTTCTGTTGCCATAAGTTTTACTTCGACTACCATCCCTCAAGATCAAGATACGCCTTCTAGATTCAAAAGAACAACAACGTGTGTCGAGTAACAAGATGATCGGCCCCCTCTTTTTATTCTTGGGCTAAGTCAATTTCTGTGACTTCACTTCTCACATTTTCCACGTACTCTTCGCCCTATGATATGAAAGGAAAGACCAGGCACCATAATGTATAGCTATATTACTGTACACATATCACTCAATCTACTCGAGACAGCCCATAGTGAATTGAGACTTCTTATCCGGAACTCCAGGTGCAGTATGGGTCAAGTGAGCTCTGCTATTGGATAGTCCCCTTCAAAACTTTCCACAGCACAATTAGTCTATCTAAAATGTGCTCTATTCCAAATCTTTCCGGCCATAATCGACCAGGAATGCAATCGGCAAGAAGCTTTCCTGTCGAACTTATCGGCCGATCCAAAAAGTGATAGATCTTATATGTACCTGATTCATATCATAACTTGCAAATCGGAAAGAGGTTTATGTTCGTTGATACATAGAACCCGTGACTTCTTCTCGTAAAGTGAATGATAATGGCAATGGCGATCTCGGAAGGAAAATCCTTAGGAATGACGTTCTTCAGATGAGTGGTTATATATTCGAGCACATCGAGCGAGAATAGGAGAATGAAGGCTCCAGATTCAGTTCAGTCGTATATTGGTTCTGAATTTGTAGAAACCTCAAGTCACCTTGGAAAAGAAACTTCAAGCTTGTCGGGACAATGACCTAGGAGAGTCTCTTTAGATAGATATTGACTTAGGAGAGTTTTTTCAAATAGATGAGCACCTTTCTATCGAGATTTCTGGTCCCCATATTCCGTTTAATCTTGCCCCTTCAGCTTCTCGTCAGATATAAACTCTTTATCTTTGGCTCCCAGAGATATATAGAATATGATATAAGTGAGAAGTGGAAAATATTGCCCATTTGCTCGATCTCCCGTTTCCAGTCAATTAGAAGATCCCTTTCTCTTCTATACACCCTAAAACAAACCATACGTCGTGTCTTTCTTGGATTGAGTCACCTGGGATTACTCCCACGATACACCCTGATTTATTCAAGGAAGGATTCTAAAAGCTATATATATTTCAGATCCCCTGAGAAGAAGAGTAGATATGGAGTTCAACAAACATCCGTCACTCTGATCATTTCTTGATTAACAATCCCGCTACTTTATGACCGCATTTGAGGACCTGGTGGACTCTTGACTATGACTTCTATTCTTACAATTGACTATAGTTTTCTGATAAATCAGATGACTACAATTCATGGCGTCTTAAAAACAACAACAACAACAACAACAACGGTATTAAAGGTATTTGGGGAGAATAATCAACAATCTCCATTCAGACGAAACTATTCGTTCTAGTACAGCTACTAATCACCATGAAGCCAGCAGAGTTCGCTAGAGCTGAATATAAGTTGCTTTTCCTGATATGATATATGGCCCTATTGAAAAATTCCGGCAAAGAATTGTCCATACTCTCATTCATGCAAAGTACAGCATAGCCGATCTCGAAGACAGCACATCGAAGATTTCGTAATGCGATGGCAGCAAAATTTGAGGCTAAAGAAATCTGAGATATGGAATGCAATGCAATAAAATCTAAGATATGATACAGGAGAGCAAGAAAAGAAAAGAAAGATTAGATCATAGTAGGAGAGAGCGGTTGACGGCAAGGATGAAACATCTTTGTGCTAATGGGAAACTCTCCAAACTGCTCAACATATACACTCACCGTGTTTTGTGCAAACAACTGCATGTATGAGTCCAGATAGGAGCCCATTCTTTTGAGCTATATTGTGCGGTATTCTTTCATACTGATAGACTACCCCTAAAATCTAAAGCTCAAATACTATACTCATATCTTCCTGACTGGATTGAATTCACTGGCTCCGTTTTATGAACATAGATCCCTGATGGATGGCTTTGATGGCTTTCCCATAGTTGTTATGTAAACTTTACATATTCAAGCGAGATGACAATGGGGCAGATATGCTAATTAGATGACCTCTAGACATAGACTAAAAGTGACTTGGTTTACCATTCATAGTCTTGTGTTATCATTGAGACAACCTGACACCTGCAAAGAAAAGGATGAGTAGCTCAACACCAGAAATCTGTGCATCCTACTCATTCTCCAAACCAACCACCCGAATGCAATCTACTCCGTAAAGCGTAAAGCCGAAGAGAAAAACAACGACAAAAAGAAAACTCTTTACTATACTCGGTCTTCACTATACTCGGTACTAACAAAACTCCACAATCAGCCGAGGAATTAATATAAATCCCTTTCATCCCCAATATGCGTGAGCCGAGGAGCCATTGTGGATAACATCAGATCCGAACTGCCGTAAATAAAGTAGAAGGAAAGAGAGCCAGTTTTCATTATAATATCAATCATTCGATTCTCAGTCATAGTCATAGTCTTAATGTAGCAGGAAAACTGATTTTTAAGGAGTTACCTAGGTATGCTTACACTTCTGAGTAACCTTGCATGAGAAACTCGAGCTCACAAGCCTTAGAGTTTTGAGGTTTTACCAGTGAAGTCTAAGATCAAAGATCAGCGCCAGGGTGATCATTGTGTTACGTGAAGACGGTACTTTCAAATTGTGCGAAAGCTTAATTATATTAAAAAAAGCATTCGAGACAATAAGAAAATAACCATCACTTTCTTCTTCTACATACCGAGTAATTATCATGCGATAATTGTTGAAGGACTGTTCGATTCGTCTTGATTCCAGTTCACTAAACCGTCTCCAAGACTAGCGGTGAAGGGGAAAATACCGTGACACAAACCTCTAGTATAGATAGGTTACACATTAAAAATTTAACCGCAACCTCCATATTGTTATAATAACACCGGATGAAACACACCATACAGCGTTCCCTAGAAACAAGAACCAAACTTTCAAGAGTCAAGAACCTCGCAAAAAGTATCCTATTCACCTCATCAAAGCGCTCACTTCCACTCTCCGCTCATCTTCTCATCATAGGCCCATCATCAACAACCATCATCCAATCCTCCAACTCAGGTCCATCCCAAAAACTCCAACTGCAGTACACTCAACAACACTTCAAACCACATACTCCGTACATACAGATGAGCAGATGAACCCAAAAGTGCCCAATCCCAAACAACCAACAACCAACAACTAACAACCAACACGCACCCAAACCCCCGGCGCCCCATCACCAAGATCACCCACCCACCACCCCCTTTCCCCATCCGTCCAAGAATCACAAGAAGGTGGTATTTCCAGACATGCAACAAATACCCGCCCATTACCCCCTTCCCCCTTACGGCACCCCCGACCTTTCCACCTCACCCATAACGTGGCGCCAAACAGCTCGGCCACGGAACCCACTTCTCGACTAGCTGCACTCACTATTCCGAATCTGGGCATGGGGGACGAAAGGTGGTATTTTGTAGATGTGCAACAAATTTTCGGTTTGTTTCTTCGTTTCCTTGTGGGGCGTGGATTGTGGATGGATTGTGGATGGATTGTGGATTGAGTAGTTTGAGTTACGTGGTTTAGGGATAGGTATGTGCGTGTGTGTGTGTGTGTGTGTAATATGTATTCGTGAGGTGGGCTATACCGCACAGTACAATAGAACAGAGTGTTCTTTCTCCCATCCATCTTCTTACCCTTATCCATCACCCCTATTAACAAGCTACCACGTGCAAATCCACCACCCCATCTCATCCCATGATCCGAGCTAGCACCCCGTAATCTTCCCCTACTGTACCAGAAATCCACAGTACCATCTTACACCCCCTTTCCTCCCCCTCCCCCCCCCCAACTCCCAAAAGAGAAGGTAGCAATACCCAGACGTGCAACAAACGGCAACCAGCAACCCCCTATTCCCACCCTAGCCAATCTCAAACACCCGGGCGGGTGGGGGGCGGCTTTGCACAGTACCCGCATCCGCAGAGGGAAGGAAAGGAAAGGATAGGATAGACATCCCCAACCTTACAGTATAGCATCTCCATGTGAAACGGGCATGGAATAGGGTCCTGCCTTACCTACGTACAGTACTCTACTGTAATACACAAAAACACGAGGGTGCGTTTCGAATCTCGCTGGAATGGCGAAGTCATGTGTGTTGGCAAGTGGGGCCGGCGACGGATGGGATGGGATGGATGGATGGGACGAAAGGGATAAATGAGATGGCATAGCACGATACGCATAATACTGTACTGTACTTTAAACTACGGTTCACAAATCCAATACCGTACCCCATAACACGCTGAAACCTCAAGATTGGCATGTGAAACATCAAGATTCGAATAAGCTTAAGTGATGCACTGTCGATATTAAGGGGCGGGAGATCTCGATGATCGATGAGATAGATGATCGGATCGGATCGGGGCTCGTCACATCATCAGTCTGACCGATAGCAACGTACGCACCACACTGTGCTGTGCAGGACTCGAGCGCAGTAGGTATGGCGAGCAAGGCACCTTACAGGGCGAGCATACAGTGTTCCGAGTAACATCAAGACGTGGCGGGATTCAAGGGAGCGGGAACCGATATTGTGAACGCGGGATAAATTGTGGTTCTTTTATCTCATGCTATGCTATGTTCAGGTGAAATGTAAAGTAAGTATGTACAAGAAGATGAAGCGCCTCTTCAACCCCAATCCTCAACCCCATCGTCGAGCAAGCTCAAAGCTGGGCCCCCCCTTCTTCACCCATCCATCCATCCATCCATCCATCCATCTACTTGCAGTCACTGCGACCGTAAACAAAGGTGCCATCCGAGTTCTCACAGCCGCAAGTGCCATCAACAGGACTCTTGATGCAAGTGGTGCCAACGCCCTTGGAAGTTCCCTGGTTGCCCCAGTAGAAGGTCCAGTAATCGCCTCCGGCCGTCAATTGCGACTTGGTGGGTGCGGTACAGGTGTAGGCGGAACAGGTTCCGTAGGGAGCCCCGTGGCTGCTGTCGTATTTGTGGTCTTGCTCGAAGACGGCGAAGGTTTGCTTGCCGGCGACGCGGGTGTTGTAGGCGCACTCGGCGGCTTGGATGGCCTTGGAGACTTTGGTTGCTGGGATGGGGGTTAGCTATCTGTGTGTGTGGTTTGGAAGAGGAGATGCGCTTACCTTTGCAAGCTGGGCTCTTGGGGTAGTAGCCCTTGGTGTTGGAGGTGGCGAGGTCGCGGGTTGCGGATGCGACGGTGCAGAAAGCGATGACGCTGACGACGGTGTTGAGGAAATGCATGTTGGCACGAGGGGAGTGTGTTAACGATTGGAGATGGAGGTTTGTGTGCTTGGATGAGGAGATGGTGATGTGAGAGAGTGTGAGTGATGGAGGAATTCCCAACTCGAAGAATTCAAGGCATATTTGTACTTTTGGGAATAGATTAAAGGTCCACTTTCACGGAAACAGGAGGATGAGAGAAAGGACCGGAAAGTCCTTCGTAGCCACGGTGGATTGCTCATTCTCCCGCATCCCGTCCAAAAAGAATTCCAGAATCCAGGCCGGTGGCTCAGCAATCTGGGGTCGGTCAATTGCCGGCAGTGAGTCGGGAGGGATGCCGGGTTGACGAAACGAGTGGGTCCGTCCGGAATAGACAAGATGAAGAGATAAAACTCAGGGGAAGTGAAACGATGAGCAATGTGCACATGGATGGCAACACCAAATGATAATTATTTAGAAACGAAACCGGGATGCCCTGTTCTGATTACATACTAATTTGAATTCTTCCCTACACACCGTTTTCAATGCCTTCGAGAATTAATCTAGAAGTTCAAGGAGAGTTGTCTCTGCTGCACAGTACTATACTGTCCAATGCGGTCTTGTCATATTTGCAACTGAGACACGGGATCTGGATTTAAGGTTACACTATGTACTACACTGTATATTATTATTATTATCATTATTACAACACTGTACATGCTGTACTCCATATGTAGAGTGCAGGTACACGGGTAGAGCCGGCGATATTGTGGCAGCAACCTCTATTGTCATTAAGGTTTTTGGGTAACCGTCTTGGGGGAAAATCAATGTATTCAGGTAACGAGAGCGAGGATCATGAGAGTGATAAGCCCTTTGGGACCCTGGGAAACCTAGATCATGTGCTTCTGGAACGATCCAATGAACTCAAATGGGAGGACGACTTGACCTGAATCAAGTTGAATGATAGAGCACAGTATAAAACTGCAAAAGTGGAGAGCTATGGCCATCATCTTAAAATCCAATATTCATCTTGAATGGAGTAACTCGTCGTATAACAATTCCACGAATGAGAATTGTTAATATAAGGAATGGGAACGCTAATATAACAAATGGGAATTGTCAATAGCTTGACGCCAGTGATAACTTGTCGAGTGCTGTCTCCTCCTATTATGCAATTGATGACCGTAATGGTTTACTTGAATATGTGCCCGAGTCACGTTTCGGCGTTTATGTCAAAGTCAAATATCATGTATGCATCAGCTTCGGACATTTCGATATAGATACATGCCTTTCTTGAGATGAGGGTGGGGATAGAGTTGAAGATTAACAGTCTTGGTTATCCGTGATATCCGTGTACACCGATCTTCAACATTGCTCAGGTATAAAGACGTTGACTCCCCAGAGCATGTGGTGGTGCAGTCTATCGTTCTTGATGTTGAGAAGCCCACGGCTTTTGAGAAATTGATTTAGATGTTCGGTGACGAACAGAGGCAACAGAGCTTGAGACAGGATATATAAACAAAGAAAAGCACCGCATGAGATGAGGTATTGAAACGAAAAAGTCGTCCTCTCAACTGAGTACGGCCTGTGGAAGGAAAAATCGTACTCTAGGTTTACCATGACCTGTGGGCGGCAACTGGTAATATAGCCCAATGTCTTCTGCCACTTGCAAACATCAACATTAGGATTCACACAAGGATTTGTGTTGAGAAAAACAGGATTGAAACTATTGTATTCCAAAAATCAAAATTATCCTTCACGATGCTAAACCGTGTCTGTCATATAAGTTGCTATTCATAATCATTCCAATTCATTATTCCTCTCCTTACTCTCCAAGAATCTTGTCGGCACCGGAAACTGAGACTAGTTGTTAGTATATTGATTTGCAGGTAGTAAGGTGTCTTTCAAACATACCAGTGTGGCCAATGTTATCTGGCTCAACATTCACGCTCTTAACCTTGCCACCCTCAATAACGATTGCATATCTCTTGCTTCTGTTTGTACCCAACAATGGTGCAGCATCGAATTCGAGGTCCCAAGCACGAGTGAAGCTTCCATCTTGATCACCGAGGAAACGAATACCACTCTTCTTTTCGGGGTCAAGAGATTTGCCCCATGCATTTGTGCTGTTGATATATTTGATCAGCTAAGTTTGACAACATGTGAAGGATGTGTGGTCAGAGTAGAGGGGTCATAGAAGGGGCAGAGTAGAAGAGTCTTACACGAAAGCATCGTTGACAGATACTACAAAGACCTTTCCTGCGGATTCAAGCTTTGGGTGGAGGATATATCCGGGAACGTGGGAATCAGAGCATGTTGGACTGAAAGCAGCTGGAACACCAATGATGATACCAGAACCTTCACCAAACTCCGCGGCAAGGTTGACCTTTTGACCTGGGTTGCCCTCGGCGAGCTCAACAGTTGGAATAGAATCTCCGACCTTGACCATGATTGCGATTGAATAGATGTGATGATTAGAATTGAATTGGGAAGGAGGTAGATGGTGATTGATGATTGTATGTATGATCGATTATATGATAGATATAAACTGCTGAGTTGAAAGGGAATTGACTCGATAGATAAAGAGATGGAGATGATCGAAGGAAACACACCCAAGAGAGGGGTCAAGCCTCATACTTAACTACAAGTCATCTTATTCACCATTGAACCCCGCCATATACTCATAACGTCACCGGTGCATAAAGGCGAATAAAAGCCATTCATGTGGGAACCTATAGGATCATGTTGTTCAGCACCGTTGAAAAGTATTTGGAATACTAAGAACCTCTAAGAAGCTCTAGGAAGGTCTAAGATAATACAAACCCGCTTTTTGTGGTGTTTGTGTCACTCTTACACTCCCAATAAAGTTCTATTTGAGTTTCCGGATGTCCAAATTCGACGATTCGACAATATACTTTCTCCTTTGAGTGATTAGATGATAACAACAATGGATTGTGAATTTGTGATACAAGCAAACGAATTCATTTGAGTTGTCAATATGCAAAAGGATTCGAATGAGGGATAGAGTAGGGGAGTCGAGGAGTCGAGGAGTAGGGGAGTAGGGGAGTAGGTAGTGAGAATTAAGTACTAGCTTACGAGGTGTAGGTAAGGATTACATAATAGGTAGATACAGAGCACAGTATAGTAGTATACTAGGCAGGTAGATAGATAGGGATTATATAACATATAGACAGAAATACTAAATAAGTAGATAAATTGATTAATTGAAAATGGATAAAATGATACAACTGGTATAAATATATGAATACTTTTATAAGTACTGCGGAGTAGTATGATAGTTCATGTTAGGAATTACGCGTAGATAGATAAAAATGAGGATTACATAATACATAGGTTCAGCTGGGTAGATAGCTACGAGTACCTAGGTAGGTACGAGGTAGGTATGCAAAGCTTACACAAAGCTCACTAGGGACGATACAATGGCACCTACTGACTACCTAGTACTGTACTCCAAAACCGCAGTAGTTTCAAGGCACCAAGGCACCAAGACACCAACTAAGGCATTAAGGCATCCAGCCATGGACTTCCAACATAAACGAGGCTTCCCATTGGTTGAACAAGGGAACAAGGCTACCCTTCCTTTGCTCCGTAGACCTATCCATGGATCTGACTACCTCCAGGGCTAGTATCTACTATCTACCTGCCTACTACGGAGGATAAGTAGGTAAGCAATCAATATCTACTAGGTATTCTTAAAGATTTGGAATTGATTCTATTTTATCATCACATCCATACCATCAACAACTACTGCTCCTACTCCTACTCCTACTCCTACTCCTACTACAACATTCCTGTCTAATATCATGGTCCAGATCATCGACTCTCATAATCAATGTATGTATGTCTTACTTGTTATCATATTTTGCTGACAATTAATCATTCAATCGATAATAACATGAATCTAGACTCATAAGGCTCTACCTTTTTTTCAATATCCGTCCATACCTGCCTGTATCCGTCTCTACAGTACAGAGTACAACGCAAATCAACCCACTCACCCATACGAGAGCAACCTTCCGAAAGCATTCGTATCTACAAATTCATATACGATCAATTATCTCAAGGATGAGGTCACTTGCCATGTCCCTCCATCAAATCTGCCACATCTGATATGATACCATTGGTCCCAAATATCTTACAATCGCGAAAGAAGGTCTTTTCATTACTTTCTACCATACATGACAAATTATCTACTACATCCCCACAATTGAACCCAACGAATGTATGCCAAATTAGATTGCACGTTATGGGTAGAAAGGGACACAAGAAGAACTATTTTGTAGTTTGTCGCGGTAGAATAACTGGCATTCTCGATGGTTGGCCTCAATGCGAAGCATCTATATCTGGTTTTTCTAATGCCAAATTCAAAGGCTATGAAACTCATGATGATGCCCAAAAAGCATGGAATGAATGGCGAGAGTCTCAAGGTATTGCGCCAAATGAAGGCACGCCACAAGATTCAAAAGAGGATAATCTTAGAGATACGTCTATGATGGTAAATCAAATCGCGATCCAAAATAATCTACAAAGTCATACAGGGCTGAAAAGGAAACATGGGCAAAGAGATTCTTCCTTGCACATCGTAGCCGATGTCACCACAAACTCTACTCGAACGATCAAGTCGGAAGACAATGCTAAATCTACAGGAGAGATCATTATTGACCTCACAGAAAGCCCAGAGCCTGCAAATTCACATGGTGACCTTCTAATCCTCGACGACAGAAATTCTCCAGCACCAAAGAAAGCAAAACTCGATGGTAACAAACCGGCGTTAAACCTTGATATCGAGATTCCAGACTCGGAATTCGAATTTTCTGATGATGATGTTTTCGATAATCTAACGATATGCGAAGATGGTCCGAAGCCCATTGAGCTTACGGCAGAGCAAGATGCAGTTGTTAAGATGGCAATGAGTGGAGATAATATCTTTCTTACAGGTGCCGCTGGTTCAGGCAAAACTGTCACATTGCTACAAATCATAGACAAACTGAAGAAAAAGCTGCATGACGGCAATCCAAATATTCCAAAAGTTCAGGTTGCTGCCCCAACTGGATTGGCTGCGTTGCCCTTGAACGGAAGAACTACATATTCTGTTGCTGGCTGGAAACCAGATTCTTTCAAACGACGTCTTGATCAGCTTTTGACATCAATAAAGAAAAGAACTATCAAAGCACTAAGGAAACTTGAAGTTCTCATTTTGGAAGAGATATCCATGGTTGAAAGTCAATTTTTGGAGCGACTTAACTTGCTTTTCCAAACGGTAAAGGACAATGCAAAGCCATTTGGAGGTATTCAAGTGATCTTCCTAGGCGATTTCTACCAGCTTCCTCCAGTAAAGCCATTTGAACACTGTATGATATGTGGAGTTGAGATGGTTGGAGTTTTTGATCGTGTTTGTAAGAGTAACCACTGTATGAACCGTGAAGACAATATTCCCTTCAAGCCAGGTGATAAATGGGCATTCAATGCTCCGGTGTGGAAACAGCTTAACTTTAGACATGTCAAGCTGGAACAAATCCATCGTCAAAGAGATGAGAGTTTCAAGGCCGTTTTGAACAAAGTAAGGAACGGCATTGATTTGAACGATGCAGAGTGGCGTGATTTGAGTCGTCCTAAGGAGCTTCCCCCTTCAGCTTTTCCTATCCGTCTCATGGCAAGAAAATATGATGTTGAGAAGTTCAACAACTCTCAACTAGGCTTAATAAAATCAGAGGCCAAGGTCTGGGATGCCTACGACGACTCGTGTCAGCTCTTTCCTAAGGATGATGGATTTTTACACCAGGCTGAGGTTGAGATGAGAAAAGAGGAATATAAAATCGCCATGTCAGAATGGCATCGTTTTCCAAAGAAGTTGATACTCAAGGTTGGTGCGAAAGTGGTTTTACTCCACAATCAAGAACAAAAATCAGGCTTGGTGAATGGTTCACAGGGCACAGTAATTGGCTTTGTCAATGCGGAAAAATGGCCAATAGAGATTCAAGGCGACCATGCAGGATGGCGACAGGAACAGATAGACACTTTTAGGGGAAAGAATCCATGGAGGCCATTGGTTAGGTTTGCGGATGGGAGAACGTCTGCCATTGCCCCGGTACCTTCGGAGACTTTGATGGGAACTGCTGAGGATAGATATTTGGCATGTAGAACTCAGATACCACTTCTGCTAGCCTGGGCATTATCTATTCATAAGAGTCAGGGTATGACAATGGAACATGTTGAAGTGTCAAGAAAAGATATATTTGAATCGGGTCAATTATATGTTGCGCTTTCACGGGCGACAACGCTGGAGGGACTTACGGTTACGGGTTACTCCAGAGAACAAATTGCTATGGATGAAGATGTTGTAGAGTTTTATCAAAAGACAGAGTGGGAGAATTTAAAACCTCTTGCCAAGTGATCTTAGATATTTGAGCTTTGAGTACTTCATTCTTGAGGCTGACTAGACAGCAGATAAACTATAACTGGTAAGTCTATTTTCACCTCCATGCTATTCAATCAGGCTGCTTGAAAATTCTGACATTGAGTTATAGTCATGAAGACTTCACTCTGTGTCTTTTGATTGAATCGATAGTCAACTACGAATTGTTTACTTCTGTTCCACAACATTCAGTTCTCATAATCTCTATCAGCAAAACCGATCAATTGACCTTCCAACGTTGTATCAAAATGTCGGTTCAGGAAGTCAAACTTTTGAAAATTTAAGTGGGGCAATGTCGTTGCCCTGACAAATGGGAAGCGAGATTGGATCCGAATCCACACATAAAATCTCTTCCAAGCAAATTCTTCTTGCAAATTATTCCTTTCCATTTCATATCAACATCTTCATATATCATCATACTGTTTCCACAGCTGATGAATGAAGATGATGATATGTTGTTGTTTGTACATGCCAACATGATTGGTGTATGAAACCATAAATCATTTATTCACGCACCACCTGATGGTATTTCATCCTGAAATGTAAGCATCATTCCGATTTGTTCTCACTTTGCCCATTCATTCCCTTCCTACCCAAATGATGAGCAAAATTGGTCCGTGTTACTGAGAGGCCTCAAGAACCTCGTTATGGCGATACAACCGAGCACTTTGTGCATCTCTGATTCCATTCTCTTTGCTTTTATCTTGTCTCGTCAATGCATGGTTTATGTCTGCTGAGGAATATGGATACTAATTGTGAGAAGATAGGATGGATATGATACTGAAAAAGTGAGTATGATGAGTAGAGTAGAGCAGGGATGAGAAAGATAGAGGAGGACTTGAATGCAGGCGTGGCATTTGGGATGACATCGCACGGTAAAGAACTTGTAAATTTCGTCGTCCCAGCGATCTCTTCATCGTTTTGCATAGAGTCAACATCTCGTTTTCTTGTCGCGCCCTGGTTCAATCTTAAGACACCCTATTGTTCTGATAAACGCATTGTACATACAGTACGGCATAGCATAGTATAGTAAAATATAGCATCTCAAAATATTCCCGAACCGAACAAAATAAAATCAAACAAAGTGAAGTGAAGCTTCCTGGAGTGCAAGATGAGGTAAGCAAATAAGATACAGCTCTATAGGCTATAGGCTATAGGCTATATATAGGCTTTATTAGTATAGAGCAGAGCAGAGCAGAGTAGAGTAGAGGGAAGCCCAAACGCCAAATAAAGCGAAGAATACAAGTAGAATAAAATAAAATAAAATAAAATGAAATAAAACAAAATATTTTAATTTACTTATTCAAAGATGATAAATCGAAACGCTGCGTAGAATGTTTATTTATTTATTTATTTATTTATTTATTTTTATTTATTCTAATTAATTAATTAATTAATAATTATTTATTTATTTATTTATTTATTTATTTATTTATTTATTTATTTATTTATTTATTTATTTATTTATTTATTTATTTATTTATTTATTTATTTATTTATTTATTTATTTATTTATTATTTATTTTATTTATTTATTTATTTATTTATTTATTTTTATATAACCAAATAGAAGAAGAAGGATATTTATTAAAATTTATTTTAAGGATTTATTAAATAATAAAACATTATATCGTCATAATCATTTTAATAGGTTTAGACAACTACTTTGGAAGGATTTCTACGAGATTCAGATCAATTAAAGTGAGTGCATCAAATCCATATATGAGAGTTTTAATCTTCCAAGGTATATAATTCTATTTTTACATATAAATCATCTTCTACAAGCAGTCAAAGTCAACTCCGCAAGTCCAGAAGCTCAGCCAACTCAATCAATTTGGTCTTCTTTTACCCAACTTTCTAAGCCTTCTGCCCATTCAACTTTAACCCTTACAATCACAATGAAGAACAAAAATGTCGTACCACTCATAAAAATGCAATAAAAATCACAACGATACACAAATAAAAAGAAATCCACTTGGTATCACCAACCTCTTCAAGCAAAATATATCTCATGTTTTCACCCAACTCGGGATACTTCCCAGATCGATGCTGGCTGGCTATAGCTCGTGTCGCCATCACCCATGTACGTTCAATCAACCGAACCATGGGATTTCCATCCTGAAGTAAGACATCACACATCCAATGCCTAACGCCACTCCACATTCCTCTTCCTTTAAGGGATGCAAGGAATTCATTCAATAGTTACCTACAATGCAATCTCGAAACATCAGTCAGTTCTTATTCTCGCAGTGCATAGAATTACCTCCTTTTCTTTGTCTCTTTTCATTGATTGAAATTCTTTTTCTTTTATTTCTTCTCTTTGTTATCCGAGAATTAACTTTGTGCGAGATACCTTCGTGTGGTCATAACTACCGTTTGCATCAAGGATGATACTACGTGTAGCTTCAGAATTGCGAATATGGGAATACATCTTGGCCGGATGCAATATTTTTTGGCCGATCACTGGTCTGGGCGGCATTGCGAGATATGTGATATGGATGCAATAGGCATGGTTGGTTTACGACTAGTCGCCTATACAATGGGATTGATTGATTGTTCTTTGTTTGATATGAATGCTATTGTGTTTTGTGAGTAGGGCGAATGGGGGAGGGGCGAGCACGAACAGGTGGCAATTATCATTATGGGCGAGATTGAGTAAGATCGAAAATAAAAAACTTCTTTCGTGATTAACGAGCACGTTGAAACTTGCTGTCAATTTGCAATACGTCTCGAATGCATTCTGCGAAATATTCTTTTGTAATGTTGTCATGGGTATTAAGTGTGAGTATGAGTTGCATCGAATTCTTTTGTTTATGGCGACTAAAGACGAACGAAGTCGATAAGAGCTTCGAGGCGTGTTAGGGCCGTGGCAAATTGGTTGCGATGAAAACTCAGTCTCAGCTGAATAGTGGTACAAGGAGGACATAAGGTGATGAGGGAGTTGATCGAAAAGAGCCAGTGATATGTCCCCATGGAAGAACGCATCCCTATACTAAAGGATCGTTTTTTTTTTTTGCTGTAAACTCCGCCCAGATGACCGTACGTCGAACCCGAAAAAACCTGAATATTATGAAAGAAATCCTAGCATCCGTTGTAAAAAAAAGAGAGAAATCAAAATGAATCGTATGTTATCGCTCGAAATCCGCCGAAACAGTTGTAACCCCGCGCACTGCTTTTGCATTTTCCGTCGCCCGAAGCTTTGGACCATGATGAATAGAAACGAGAAAAGAAGCACAAGTGGATGTACACCCGCATGAATGAAAGTCGCAGATCCAAAGCTCTTTTTTTGCGTTCTTCGAGATCGTACGATTTAACGAGCAGGGCGCTCACCACCTATGTTGGTTAGCAATTAATATTCACGTCGGGAATGTCTATCATCATCGTAGGCTCTACCTCCATATGGCTCTCGAGCATCTCCACGAGGAGCTTGATCACCATAGGCAGCAGCAGGAGCCGGGTCTCGAGCTGGTCTATCGTCACGACCACCTCTGTCATATCGGTCACGGTCTTGGTATCCTCCTCCACGGCGTTCATCACCTCCACGGCTGTAACGATCACCACCATCGCGAGGTCCGGCGTAGCGATCGATTCCACGGGGAGCATCATTGTAGTCATCACGATCACGGCGGCTGTAGCCTCGGTCTCGGTCATCTCTGCCACCATATCGTCCACCACCATAAGGTTCATAGCGGTATCCACCACCACGACGACGATCATCGTAACGATCTCCACCCCATCCACCACGAGGAGGTCCACGAGGGTCATCTGTGTTTCCGTTAGTCGAGTCATGAAAAGTATCATCGAATATTATTTACCTCTCTTTGGTGGTCCAAAGTACTTGCCAGGGGTTGGTGTACGAGGACGAGCACGACGAGCCTTCTCAATACTCAAGGTTCGGCCTTCGATGACCTCGCCTTGCAAACCCTCCTTGGCAGCATCAGCTTGATCGGAAGTGATCATCTTGACGAAACCAAATCCACGAGATTCACGAGTGTGAGGATCACGCATGATTTGGCACTCTCCACATCACCGTATTTCTCAAAGAGACGAGATACCTCTTCTTCAAGAAGACGAGGATGAATACCAGTGACGAAAAGGTTGGAGCCTGGGTTGACTGCACCATCATCTTGAGGGCCAGGTCCACGATCATTCTTAGGTCCACTGCTGTTTATTGGTCAGAAATGTTCATTTAGTTTGTTCATTAGTTCGACTAACCGCTCATCAGCACGGCCGTTTCTGTCTGGAGAAGCAGATCGACGAGGTCCTCCACGTGGGCTGTCATTTCGACGTGTTGGACGAGGAGATGCGCTGCGATCACGCTCATAACGAGGAGCCTCATCTAAAATTAAATAAAATACGTTAGCCAAAAAAAGTCCAAATCAACGCGACAATTTTGAAGCAGAATCAAATATTTATAATGATTACCTTCATAACGAGTGCCGTTCTCATTTTCATAATCCATGGTGGAAGTCATGATGATTAACTGTTGTTTGTGAAACAAAAACACGAAAAAGTCGGGAAAAGTGTGTGGCTTTGTTGATTTTTAGACCTGGAGCTGTCGCAAACAAATTATTGAGCTCTTGAATCACTCAAAACTTGTTGATAGCTGAAAATGGAATGTCGAGAAATATTGCGGGATTGCAAATATTTGATGGTTTTGATGGAACCGGAAGTAATAAAGAAACAAGATGGATTGAAGTTGATGATGTTGTTGAAAGGAAGAAGAAGAAGAGAAGAGGTATAGGTTGAAGGGGTCAGATCGTAAGTAAAAGAAGTTTGCCGCGAATTCAAAAAATGAGCTTAGCGTCGACACTAACCTAAATAGGCTAAGCTTCATAAAGCGGTCAAGCTGAAACGAATCATTTGGGTATCTCCAGGCTATGTTCAATGGAGGCGATATCTATCATTCATTCACTCTGGGTATCTACCTCGTAGGTAGATAGATATCCTTCTTTTGTTCAATACGAACGAGGAATACATAACATTGATATAAAGAGAGGAAGGGAGGAAGAGAGGCGGAATCGATATTTTATTCTATTTGTTATATGTTGCTATTGATGTTTGGCAATCTGGTCATCTGGCAATCTGGCAATCCTACAATCCTTCAATGCCTCCCTGGGTAGCTTCCTATCGATATCATTGCCACCAAACTAGAGTACGTTACACAGACGGATGAGCAGGCAATGTATATCTACATCTATCTACTATAAGGCAAGCCAAAGACATAATGCTTGTATACCTGTTGGTCCGTATTTTTATGCAATGATTAATTTGCCACAACACCGTCATCACCAGGCCCGAAGGATTCTGCATATGGATGTAACAACAAACAAGAAATCTAGTAATGGCTTGACAACGAACCACACTTCAATTTATACATATCTTATTGATTTGTAACTCTTAGTCTCCCTGATGAAAGTTTGTTTAAGAAAAATGAACTTGTATCCAGAGGTTTCTTTTCCACAGTTCAAACCAAACTAATGTAAAAATACCCAACAACCGGTAACCCTATCTGACGCCGCTCTAGTCTACAATTCCTCTGCATGCATCAGCATCTCTTCCCCTTTCTCGTACATACCTTGCTCCTCATCTTCATTCAAGAAGTCTAATGCAGCAACCGCTTTCCCATCACATGCTCTTTCTAATGCTAGGAAAGCGAAATGGCCTCCGACAACTGGTCGAGCTTTAAACTCAATGCCAGGGAATCCACCTGTTCCCTCTGTATCATATAAATCTGTGAGTGGTTTATCTGTGGTATTGTTAGCTGGACGCATCATCATGTTTGAGAGAACTTCATACCAGTTGTGGTCTCATTGACCCATAATGCAATTGAGTCCACAATCTCTTCTCTAACCTTCTTGCTGGCAACCGACACTGCAAAAAATTCCCAATCGCTCTTGGTATATAGATGGCGACTATCTAGAGGTAGCCCGTACTTCTGTCGGACCGAGTGATACCAATCACTCTGCAATTTGTAAATCTTGTCACTGACAAATCCGGCCTTGGAGGTTTCGTGATCGGGAAGAGCGATAGGTTTTTTGATCCTTCCCGGTGCTTGGAATAGACGGAGAACTAGATGGGATATGAAAACAAAGTAACGAATCTTGCGAACAGGTTGTATAGAATGGTCCATGATCCATACCAAGAGTATGCCAATTTGGCATGGGTTCCATCTCTGGAAATGGCAAATTCTTCCTCCCATCGTTTGATGTAAGTTTCGGAGACATTGCGGTAGAATACAGCATCTTCGGTCTCACCAACAACTTCAGCTATCTCGCTCATTGCCTTGATTCCTATGATTCCCTTCAAAGCAAGATTCGTTTGGTTGGATAACCATCCAGCAAAGTCATCTGTTGACAACTGATTGCTAGGAATCAGAGTTTCCCTAACCAAATAGCCGGTCCACTGCTTCCATAGTTTATAAGATTTCTTGACCCATTTTCGTGCTTGCTTTTCACCTTTGGCCTCAATAGGACCACCTACAGTATCATCCATCCCTTCCGCATCAATCAAAAGGGGAAAAGCACTTTCGATCAATGGAGCAGATTTATGAGCGCCTTGATCAGACCATATGCTTGCTGGTTTGGTGTCATACTTTAGGGAGTTGACCAAAGCCAAGCCCATAATGAGCATATTGCCACATTCTTCAACCGGCATGTATTCATCTCTCCCATCGGGGTGCCCTGTGGCATTAGGGAACGACGAACCAAGATCATGCATTGCATAATCATTACTGGCAGTATGTTAGCACTCTGTATACAACCACATTTTACGTGATTGAAAAACTTACGGATATTGACCACTAAGCATGTGTTCGATCAGTGGTTCCAACATATATGCTAACCACCTAGGGTTGGTATACAAGAAGAATGGGAAAGCGGGGTATATCACATCGATAGTGTTCATATTTCCATCCGAAGAAATCTCCTTGAAGAAAATGATAGGATCATCCGGGGTCCCCGAGAACGAGGCAGCTCCCAATACTTGACGTGCACTGAGGGCAAGAATATCCTTGTAGTCCTCAGATCCAGATTGTAAAGCATCAATGGCCAGCTGATCCGAGTAATTGTTTGCAAGATGAAAGGCTTTGTGGAAATCATGATAATGAAAATCAAGCAGTGCATCTGCGTGAGGATAGTAAGAAGCCCACAAGGGACGCATGGCTGTTAAGCCTCGGGCGGAAGCAAATTGAATGACCGGATCCTGGATGTGTGCAATTGTAAACAGAGCACTAGCGTCTGTCTTTCCACTTGCAGCAGAAGAGGAATTAGAGGTGGAATTGAGTTTGAATGAGTAGGCAAAGGCGAAAACTGGTTCCTCGTCCATAATCCCTCGAAGTTGGTGTCCACGATATTTTGCAACGTTCCAGTTCGAGAGAAGGCGGTTCGAAGTAGCGCTGAAGTGCCAGCTTGATGATTAGCATCAGCCGGGCCAGTGAAATGTAATTGTCCCCATTCTGAACGATCACCCCATTCAGTGAACAATTGCTCAATGATTCGTTTTACTTTCCACGTCTTCAACGGCAAATCTTTGCTACCTTTTGATGGCTCGCTCCGGCTAAAAGTCCAATCAATAGCATTGGCTCTATCACCGCTCACCCACAATCCATTTATATCCAAGTATACGTTGAGATCAAATCCTCCGGTAACATGCACCGTCAGATACGCCGCAGGTATTGCTTGTCTAAAAGTAGAGGTCGGTGTAATTGGAGACAGGAAGGAAAGGACCACCTCGAGCGGATCTTGGAATTCATATGGTGAAGGGATATTATATGTGAGGTTTGTAGTCGATGCATCGAAAGTAGCACCTAAGAAGGTGGGATATGATACATTGAAGCTGTAGATCAATTAATGTCTGTATGCCATTTGGTATTCAAACGGAACCACCATCGTACATACCTGTCCCCAGTTTTGCTTAATGAATCTTGAGGTCTCCCCAGCAATGGATAGACAGTGACCCTGTCGGATTGAGGAACTGAAGCGAGTACAGAGAAACCAATCTATCGAAAAAGAGGTGAGTATTTTGGAGGGATGGAAATTGATGAAGGGGATACAACCAATGGTTGGAAGTTCATACCTCTTGACCCGTCCAGAATATCGGCCAATGTTCCCATGGATTCTCTCTTGCATGTCCCAACCAAGCACTCAAATATGGATTTCGAACAATCAAGGGGATAACGGGCGGGGTCAATGTAGAAGCTTGTGTAACCGTTGCTGTTATTGCAAATGCAACCTCAAGATAGCTTGTCAAACGCATGGCTGCTGCTGCTTTATGTTTTGTGCATAGAGGTAAAGGTATGGGGTAATGGGGTATGGGGTATGGGTAAGGATTCGTATCATCAAAACCTCATCGAAAGTTCATCCAAGGAATAGAATTAAGAAAAATCAAAAGGAATGAGGAATTGAATTGGAATGAGAATGAATGAGAGTTGATGAGAATTGATGAGAGTTGATGAGAGTTGATGTGATGTGGTGCGATGAGATGAAATATAAAACATCCACACGGGGATTTTGAACTTTTATATAAGGATTGATGAAGATGAAGATGAAGAAGAGGAAGAGGAAATAGTTTTGGAATGGAAAGAAGTAAGAAGAAGAGAAGAAAAGAGAATATAAATTGTTGCTTGCTTGCTTGCTTGCTTACTTACTTTTATTTGATGCTTTGTTCTTCTAGGAAGAGAATCATGAGACCATGAATCGGGTTTAAATCAAAGTAAATCTCTCTCTCTCTCTCTTTCCCACATCCCTTCTCACTCTCCTAGTACACACGCACACTCTCTCTCACTCTCTCACTCTCTTACCTAAGCAGAGATACGTACCTAGCAGTTCTGCTTGTACTGTGCGCAAATACCTCCCTAGGTATTATCAGTCAGAACCGTGAAGCTTCCTTGCTATTAAGGTTACCTAGGTACTCAAGCCGGAACGGGAAGTTGCTCATCACGGTCCATCATCTCTACAGCACTTACCCAGTACGGAGTATTATCTTACTGGAACCACCCAGACCACCCAAACCACTCAGACCAGATAAACCACTTAATAAACCACTCAGACCAATTAAACCATTCAAACTACTTCGACCACTTAAACCACTTCAACCACTTCAACTACTTCAACCACTTAAACCACTTAAACCACTTCAACCACTTCAACCCCTCGTTCTAAGTTTCAACTCCGGAAAGTATGTTGTCATGAGATACGAAATGCGGGGGTTAGCGTGGTTGGCATAAATTTGTGCTGATGTTATGCTAGCACGATGCTAACACGATGCTAATTAACATTAGGTTATAGAATTACTTATATAGAATTACTTGTAGAGAATCATGTTTATTTTATGAAAGTTGTCTATTTCCACTTCTACGCATGAGCTTGCATATGTATAACTCTACAGTAGCTAAGGTTGTATAAGAAAGGCACCTTACCTACCCACTTCCAACATCCTCGATATGTTTCACAATACCTAGGTAGCTTCAGACGACAACCTTCAAACACAGATGGATCCATGGATATCTTCTACTGTATCAGCGTGATCATTGTGCATATATCAAGGAGCTCATCATGCATGTGGATGTACAGTAAAGTCAAGGTATGTAAATCGAATAGACGTCTATCTAAGCTCATATAAACCTATAAAACGTCTTTTAAAAAAAAGGTTAACTGTAAAACGTTACACAAGTCTATTTAATGTTTAACCGAATTTATAATTTTATACAAATTCATAAATTCTTGTATAAATTTTTAAATATTCTTAATTAGATTTTAAACGTTTTCTAAATGTTTTTAAAACGTTTTTAGTTTTTAAACATTTAGAATCTAATTAAGAATTTTTAAAATATTTTAATAATAATATATTTATATTTAATATTAAAATATTAATTATTTAATATTAGAATATTAATTATATAATAAATAATAAATAAATTAATAAAAATAAATTTTAATATAGCTTTATTAAAAGATATTATATATATATATATATATATATATTAATATTTAATCTAATTTAATTTCAAATAAAATTAATATAAATTTATATAAGATAATTATATTATTTTTTTAATAAAAATGCTAAATTGAATTCTAAACGTTTTTTAAACGTTTTTTAAACATTTTCTAAACATTTTCTAAATATTTTGAAAACGTTTAAAATCTAATCTCCAAAATTTATAATTTATTAAAATTTATTAATAATCAATTTTTACATAATTCTTTATGAATTTTATGCAAATTTATAACTTTTGCCTCACTAGTCCACCCAACGTTTTTCCGAGTCTATGCGAGCTCAGATGAACGTCCATCCGACCTGTTGATTCTAAAATCATTGTATTTTGTGTAACATATATATTGATCTGCAAGGTTCACAATAAGGTTACAAGTACTCTAATCCTACAGTATCCATTTGCATGCGCACATCTCGAACACATAAATATCATCTGGATTGATTGTCGTACTTGGCGATGAATCATCTCGATGTCGAGATTAATCTCGTGATGTATCCTTTTCTGCAATCAGCTTTGCAGTTTCGTGCGTGAACTGCAAGTAGCCATGCAAAGTCTTACATCACTGCCACCCTCTGCTGCTACCCCGATTACCCCTCACGTTCAACAAGGCCGAAGCGACCATGCTTTTTTTTCTCACACACACACACACAACATCTTTCTTGTCCGGCACATCCAACTTCTTTGAAATCATACGCAGGCAAAAGACAGATATTAAATGGTCATGTCGATGAAAGGCAAAGTAATCGCCATCACCGGAGGTGCATCAGGAATTGGTCTCGCCACAGCCAAGCTTCTCAGCACACGTGGTGCGATCGTTTGCATAGGGGACATATCCGGTGAATCTCTGGACACTGCCTTGGCCGGTGTTTTTCCCACACAAGCTAGGGGTGCTATACTGGATGTTTCGAATCGCAAATCGGTCGAACATTGGATCCATGGGATTGTGAGCGAATTCGGAAAATTAGACGGTGCCGCAAATTGCGCGGGGGTCATTGGTAAACATCATGGAACGAGGAATGTCCAGGACTTGGACGATGAGGAATGGGATAGAATTCTCGCCGTCAATCTCACTGGAGTGATGTACTGTTTGAGGGCTGAACTATGGAACATTGAAGACGGGGGAAGTATCGTCAACGTGGCATCCACAGCAGGAACTCAAGGTCAATTCTCCCATCCCTTTCTGTGAGTTGATGTTTGAACTTGTGCTCATGGAATGTACTCCAATGTAGGTTTCGCAGGAAGTGGTGCTTACGTCGCCAGTAAACATGGAGTTATTGGCCTCACTCGTTCCGCAGCCAAAGAAGTTGGCCACAGGAATATTCGAGTGAATGTTGTCGCTCCTGGTCCGATCGACACCCCTTTGTTGGGTCAAGCTCGAGAGATCGATCCTAATGCGGGTAGCTATGATACTGCTGCTATAAAACGAGTTGGTACTGTGGAAGAAATAGCTGCCATAATTGCGTTCTTATTAAGTGGAGAGAGTTCCTTTGTCACTGGATCGGTTTATGCTGGAGATGGAGGATGCACTGCTTGACTTTAACCGAACATTATTTCCGCGTGATCACTTGGAACAGAAGCAGAAGAACTTGCTGCGATGGTGAACATCTGCAAATCCTCTTTGGTGTTGTTCCGCGCAAATTCTTGAGATGCTAACAATAGTTACATAATCATAGCAATATGTCATCAGCACAATTGGACATGTTTGTGCAACCGCCCGGTATACTTGCAATAGTTAATCTATGACAATGATCTTGCAGAGCTTATGCTATATTTCAATACATACCAATATTTATTCTCCATCAATTACTATTTCTCTCGCGATGCTCAACTACTTCGGATTAACTGGCATTCAATTTAGGGCTACTTCTGAGAATAATTCGCTTAGAAGAAAGTTCCCGAAGAAACAGCGTGATAGCTCTGAAGTTCTTATGATTAGAAGATATTATTGACCACGCCTCAATACCGTGGCCCTTCTATCGGTAGGGATGATCACTGCATTTGATATTCCGATGCAAGAAATTCGAGCAAGCCGGTAAATCTAAACCGGAGCAAAACCGGGGCCTCAATCGTATTTTTTCGTCCCTGGGTGTTATGCCTCTAGGTGCTTGTTTGTATGGCATTTCTATATCTGAGATACTCGAGTACATAGTCTAAGTTTTAACCACCACCACTACCTTTATTCCATAGGCCTCACATTTATACATGTTTCGATTTCTTCGAAACGTATCTGTGTAGCATCTGCCACTGTCGAAACAGATAATCGTTGAACGATAGGTCATCGCTGTATCTTGGATGAAAATAAATATTCTGGACTTGAATCCTGTGTATAGCTCTATCAAAAATGAGGCGAGATTGTAATGAGACGGGCTATTAGTCAAAATCTATTCGTGCAGAGAGTTGAGATACTTCCTCGCCCGCAATACATTACTGGTGAATACTATATCTGCATGGACTTACCACATTTAGATGCAGTTCCAATCACTCCTTTATCAAAGTCATGAGTTCGTAATAGATCGATTTTCCCATCTTCTCTCACGACAGTACCATCTCCCTCCAGCTATAACTGCATCCCTCATCATCCAATACTGTATCTGCATCCCGCTGCTCGCATGACAAATCTCTCTACTGTGGTTATTCCAACTAGCTTCTTCACCTCCGCAATCTCCCTGTTACGCACGAGATCAAGTTCGTGTGATGGATACTCGGACGTCCAGATCCCTCCACCATCAGCATCCTTCGTCAACACGAGATCATTGCTACACACCACAGTCTCCTTTCTCCATCTCTTCGCCAGGCTAGAGTACAAGCTTCGGATTTTCTGGGCCCTGTTGCGCTCAATATTAACATCCGGTTTCGATATTTCACTCAACACAAGTGATCCATGGCCATGGATGTTTGAATAAGCGGAACTTCGGCGTTTGGCACGCTGGTTTGCATATTCCGCTCCTCAACGCGAGTGGTGCTTGCTATTCACTGCAAACCGCTTCCTTCAATCAACGTACTTGCTTTCCGCAGTGCTAGCAGCGAAGGTGAAGAGTGGGTACACTCGGGGACTCGATCCAAGCTCCACACCACATCCACTTATGAATTCATGCTCGAGATAGACTCCTCCGCGGCAACATCCATCCATATAACTGGTTGCTCCCCTGGCTTCTTCTGGTTCCCCATTCTTTTGACCGGCCGATTGCTAGAGAGGGATGGGGGAGATGACAGTATAGGCAGACTTGTGAAACATACGGTATTAGTCTGAGGTTCACGTCGCTGTCGCACGACCTTGAGGTTATCAGGGTATAGAATTTCATCCGAATCCGAATCCACATATCCAGTCGTCTCCCCTCTCATCATGCCCATCTAGAACTTCGCCACACCGGCGTGGCTGATTTCGGCAACGCGTGTCTTCGTTTTATTTTCATCTCACTCCTCCAAGGGTTACCGCTAGTGGAGATCCAATGATAAACGCGAGTGCAGTTACATTTATGGAGAAGCCTGTTCCCAAATCCCAAGTAGGCCGTCGTTCAACTCTTTCGCAACGTTGCTCGATTGATTGATTGATCTCTCCCCGTAGCCACTCGCTGAACGAAAACAGAATATCTGCTAGGAACTTCCTCTTGCATCAGAATCGTTGTCGCACCTTTCTTCTTTGAACCTTGGAATTGGTAATCCGAGGTACTCCGTCAATAGATTAGGTCGCGGTCAACGGTTGCTTGTATGATGTGTCACTCGTGAATTTGCCATCCTCGATGTCTGTTTAATATCTATACTACGTGTCGGCCCTTGTTGATGAAGTGATGGCTCCGAGCATCCGAAAAAATGCTTTGGATATCTCTGCTGGGCTAGGGATCCTCTTATTCGCGGGTAAGTGACTGGATGATACCAAGGTAATAAGCTCGAAAGCTGATACTTTTGTCGGATTTCCCATGGGAGTCTGGGGGATCATCCCTAGGAGATCAGGAATGAGAGTTTCCGAGCTGTTACTGTCATTTTAGAGCTCATACTCTCTAATTCCCATTGCCGATGTTTCGATACGTCTCCATGAGCTTATAACTCAATATCTCAAAGAAGCTCAGTATATTATCCGGATGATTGGAGAGTAAACCTCGACACCCTGTCTGCTATCATCTTAACCTCGATCTTGCATTGCGTCTTGACCATCTGGTCTTCTCTTTGCTTGGATTTGATCATTGCTGCTTTTATGCGGTGCTGCCTGCGACTTTGAGGACGGGTGAGGCAATGCTGCCTTTTTCTTTCTACGTTTGCATCTCTGTTCAATATCGGTAGAAGAGGAAGGAAGTGGAGTTGAGGGGGCCGGAGGGTAGGGGAGTGAATGATGTGCTGGTGTGGGGAGTTGGATGGTTTTGAGTACATATTCACAAGGGGGGTGAGCATGATACATGTGTTCCTATGATGAGTATCTAAGAACTAAGGATGCGTCTAGTTGTCGCAGAGGCATGTGCACAGTACAAACAGCTGATACCGGACCGGACATGCTATGATATTTTGTTGCTATAGCTCTCGGCTTTTATTTCCTTCCTGTGTGATCCTATGCATGCTCAAGCTAGTGAAGCTCGGGTCTTCATTATGTGGCGAGAATGCCTATGGAGTTGTCATCTCATGATATATTCATAATCATCGTCAAACTCTTTGATGAATCTCACCCATCTCCCACCCAATTCTCATCCAGCGATCACACGATCCTCCCAACCTATTCTCACCCATACCCTCAAACACCCAAATCCATAGGAGTCTGGCGCCTCTTCAAGAACCTTCCATTGAATTGTAGAGATGCAGCGCTATTGATAAATAAGTGATGAATTATTTGTGAAACTGTTTACGTCTACTTACCTAAGTATGTCCAATCAGAGATCTATACACCTGGGCAAACAACACCAAGAATCAGTGAATACATCAATATAAACACGGTGAATTAATCAGCGAAACCCAAATCAACCCCAGATCCTCAAATCTCTTTATTTAAACACCAAAGATTAGTCCTGCGATTAGATCCCAGATCATCTTCAAAGAAGCCTTGAGAGACCTGGTGACTTGTCAGACACTCGTCATAGGATCTCCGCTACACTCTTGCTCTCAGAAACCGCTGCGCTTTCCATCATGGTGCGAGGATATCCTATATCGTTATCTAACGAGCCACTTTCGTCGTCAAAGTTCATCTGTGCAGTCCTTTTCCCATATGGACCATTATCATCCGTTGTTCCTTCCATACTTGGACTCCTCTTTCCTGGAATCTTGGCCACGTTAATTGTACATGCACAGGAAGGAGGTCGTACCCAAGGACTCGTCGCGGAATGGCAGACGACGGAGTAACTGCGGAGGGGCTTTGCAAAGAGATGTTTCCAAACAGGAACATCTTTATAGGGTCTCATTAGCCCCAAACCAATTATGCTAGAGGATGGCGCGGATGAGGTTAGGTAGAACATGGAACGTTTATCAGAAACTGTGACTCGATACCCGCAAAAAGAAAAGCAAAGATGGTAGTAAGAGTTTTCATGAAAATAGGTTCTCGAGAACGCGTTCCTTTCTAGAGAGAGGGCTGGAGCTCTGGCAATCCTGGATGTTCGATTCGATACATGTGGACCAATGCTTGGTTTCGTGAACGAACGCTCATAATTCCTGTGGAAGCGGAGACCCTTTGATGTTTTGTGGCGGAGTGTCCGTATGCAGTTTCTGTAGCCACGGAGTTCTCTGTTCGAGGTCTTGGGAGTGTCGGAAAGCGATTCTTGGAGAAATTCAGACTCTTGCGTGAGAAAGTGCTCATCTCAGAAAGCTGGAGGCGTGAGATGCTGGTAAGTATTCCCCGCGTTAAATTCACATAGTCGGGGAATTCACTGAGGGTATTCGGGATTATATGGATTGTTCGTTCACGGCGGAGGGCTAGGCTTCGCGAATTTTAGGGTGGTCAATATAGATCGAGATGAAAGGATAAGCTCAGCATACAATACACCTTGGAACTCGCCTTTTAGCCCATGCCCCCTATGGAAATAGTGGTCAGTTCTGAGGACCCGTAGACCCGGAGAAGTGCACTCATCTCGGATCTCGCCAGGGAAATGCACAACCGGTGAGGATTCCAAAGAGTAAGGATTTGCATGTAGTTTTTGGATTTCTTGGTCGATATCTAGATGTTATGAGTTATTGTACTCATCCGAAAAATGTTGTTTCTTCATTTCTGTTGTCGCGTAATCATAATTTTGTTGTCCTGATTTTACTTATTATTAGACGGTATTTGAAACATGGATGCGACGCTGCGAATTCTTGTGACCTCAAGACTGACTCCATGGATGCTCATCTCATCATATAGATCTCTATTTCTGACACTTTGATCAAGCCCATTTTTTGACTTATTTTCCATGTCTTTTAAACTTTGCGGAATGTATGCTTGGAGATAGAGGATTCAATGCCCAATCGAAGTCTATGTAAGTGAATGCTATTCTCCATCATAGTATTCTCAAATGACTCCATTCGATCTCTGCCTACCCCTACCCATCAATTCACTGCCCTCAAGCATCCTCCAAAATAATCCCTACGCCCTTTTCCGCAACCCCATAAACAGTCCCCTGTAAATGCGCCGCAACCAACATCGGAATCACACTAGCATCCACCACTCTCAATCCCTTCACCCCATACACCCTCAATCTCGCATCAACTACACCTCCCAATTTCCTCGGTAGCATTGACGCTGTGCCCACGTGATGATTTTCACTCACTATCGTTTCCCTGAGGAAATGTTCAATCTGTGCTTGGGAAGTGATATTTTGGCCTGGGTAGGACTCGATGAAGGATATGGATTGGAGGGATGGCGTGGTCCGCATTATGCGGGTGTAATTGAATGCTATAGCGAGTTGCAGGAGGTCAATGGGATGGGATAGATAGTTGGGGTTTAGAAGTGGTGGATCGAATGCCGAAGTCGAGGAAATGGAGACGCGGCCGCGGGAGAATGGCAGTTGGAGGGCTGGGGCAATGATGGTGTCGCCTACTATTATCTCCATATGTGCTGTGTTTGTGGCCAGGAGATTGGAGGTGAGGATCTTGTGTTGGAGTTTGTAGCCGGCGTGAACTGAAGAGGGTGTAGAAGGGGGTAGATGCTGGGAAGAATTGGTGGATTGTGATAGGAGTTTGAGAGATTCAACGGAGTCGGATGATGTGCTGTTAAGGATTGTGGCGAGAGGGAGAAAGGAGAAAACGTTTGCGGAGGCGGTTGTGAAGGGTCCTAGGAGCCGGACTGTATTTAGTATGTGTGTTCATAATTTGAGAGAAAATCATGAAATAACCGACCTTCTCTTTTCTCATCATATAACCTCCTCATCTCTGAAGCCCATGTAGCGTTTGTGCTTAAATTCCCATATTGAATTTCCACATCCGGAGCTTCAATTTGGCTTGAATCAGTATCATTATTTGATATGACGGTGAAGCAACATACCAGGACCAAAAGTAGCAAACAGCAAATGGTCGTGATAATTCTCCCCAACTCCTTCACTTTCTACTATCACTTCAATTCCCAAACCTTCTAATAAATCTCGTCTACCGATCCCTGAGATCTGTAATATTTGTGGAGTTCTTTGGGCTCCTGCGCTCAGGATAATCTCTTTCCTTGCTTTGACTGTATATCTATCATCATTTATACTAGCTGCATATTCTACGCCGATAGCTCGCGGTTCTTGTAAATCCGAATTTGAAGAGTTGGAGTTAGAAGAGAACAATATCTTGGTGACAGTATGAGAAGTTAAAACATGCAAGTTCGACCGAACATAAATTTGAGAATTTGGAGGCAGGAAGGACTGAGATGTACAACGCTCTTGGGAGTTGGGAGTTATTGAAAGAAGGTAAAAGAATACACCAGTATTGAGACCAGATAGGGAGTCTTTGAGGTATGAGACACCAAGTTCGAAGAAAGCATTTAGAAAGTTTCCTGGGTGGTTGATTAGATCAAACCTCAACGGAAAATGCCCAGAAAAATGAAGCTGTGACAAGGTCAAGAAAGGAAACTCACTGGTACTTGGCCAAACGAAGTTTGGAAATCCATTTTCCACAAACCCTTTCTCTCCATGAGCGTTGCCATCATACCCAATTTCCCACTCCTTGACTTCTTCCTCATCAGCTGGGGTAAAGTGTTCGCTCTTTTTGAAGTAGGGGAATAATCCATCCCAGTTCCAACCGATGTTCCCAAGCTCTTCCCAGTGATCATATTCGGCTGCATTTCCGCGCATGAATACCATTCCGTTTATTGCAGAACTTCCGCCGATTACCTTTCCGGCTGACAGTGGAAGTGAACGGTTTAGAAGATAGGGTTGAGGGGTTGAAGTTGTGTTGTAATCGTAAATTGTGTTGCGGGGCCCAGTCCCAAGAAATGGGAGGTTGGAGGTAGTGATGAGTGGAATGGTCATGAATTCTTCATTCTTATGACTGAGTTTGTGTTTGAGTGAGAATGGGAGGATCGTTTTAGATGTCATAAACTTACAAGCTTCCTGCTTCGATCACGAGAACGGTGCTATCTGGAAACTTTTTAATCTATGTGCAACGTTTCAATCTTTTCGGAAATATTTACTTGGATCTTCAGACAATCGATTTGCAACGACGAGTCCACTCGTCCCTCCTCCAACAATTACATAATCATAGATTTGCAGTACATCTGTTGACCTTTCGAAAACTCTTCCTGGGAATACTGGGTGAGAAGCAACGCTGTGAAATATAGCCGCAAGCAAAACAAAAGAGCGATATAGCCAAATCATGCTTTTCGTCATCATTGGAACAAGTGATTAGAACCAAGATCATTGAGGGTTAACACTCAGCTGATATAGTATTTCTTAAAGCCACATCCATAACTTACCCGGTTGTGTTCCCGAAGCAAGGTTTGCGTTATATAAAGTAAGATCTTACATAGAGTTCAGCTCGATTGTGATTTGTCAAGAATGGTCGTTCAAACCGGGTAAATTGGCGAGCTGCAGCAACCTAGTCTTTTCTGTCAAATAAGAATGATGAGCCTTGAGCTGAAGTATGCCAACCCCTGAATTATACTGTGTGGGGTAATATGGTGTTCTTTAGAAGCTCCAGCAACCATATCAGAATGACTTTATGTGATGTAACCTAACCATGGTACTTTCGTCATTTTTCTGGTACTCTTGATATGGAGTTAAGCACGTCAGCGAAGCAAGCAATACACATAAAGAAAGTTGGGGGGATGTAAAACTGTTTCGGATTGTTATGAAATGAAGGCAATCCATGCGATAGAAAGATACAATAACCCATCCTTGTGAACGCAGTTCTAAACTCTCCGAAATGATACACCAAGATAAGCACTGATGAGTGTAGGAAAACCTACAGGATGTTCCAGTCGATAGAAAACGAAGGACACAAAAACAGAAAAGATCCAGTCAAAATCCAGGCCCTGCCTAAATTCTCTCGCGATCTTACGCAAATTCCCCTTTCAAGACTGCATCAGGGAAAAGTTTGCCAGCCTATTGTTGTTATGGTCGACAAAACCGTGATAAAACAGCGAGATGAAATGTTAAAGTCTAAATTGTAGTATGATTCGCGTGCAACTGTCATGATTGTACAGGTAATCTTAAGAAACCTGCATCGCGCGGCTCAATACTCGTCATGAAACCTCCTAGAATTTTGATGGGCAGTGTTTTGGGCGACAACTATTCCCACCCCTTTCTTTGTCGCATTGATATTCGAAATATTTCTCGCAATATTCGCTTTCACCAAGGAAAACCAAACATCACGTCCCAACAAAGCTAAAGTTTTTCTTCGCTTAAAGATACTTGGCTAGCAGAGCTCAGAGTAGCGACAACTGTTGAGCTTGCGTGGAGGATGACAGGTTTTGTGATGTTCAAGTCCTGTTTCATACCATTGTCATACTCCTAAAGCGACCAACATTCGCTAACGTTATGATCATAGTCATCGAATCCACAATCCTGGTCCACACACATCGTTGTAGCATATTCTGGGTCTCGGCGGAAATTGTTATGTACCGAAGTAGCAGCAATTGTCGGAAACCAGTTTCTATTTATAGGTACCTTGAGAGCAAGTATGCCTGTAGGTGCCAAGAGAACGAGGAAATAAGAGAATGCAAGGAGGCTACGCATCTTGCAATAGAGATGGTGAATGATGGAGAGTGATTGAACTTGGAGTGTCCGGCTCTGAGAAAGGTGGTGGGTAGGCGGGTAATTTGAACAAACTTGAATGGAGAATGATGTGCTTGTGTTAGTATCTTGAAGAGGAATTTGCTCACATTAATATAAGTTCGAATACCTACTGATACTCCGGTACGTATCTAAGGTCAATATCGAATACAGCAAGGATAGATGTTTTCTGACAATGGTCGATGGCGATCATTTTGAACTTGTGTTTAATATGGCAGCAGTAAGATTTAAGATTAGATAAGTCAAAATGATCGAAGTTTTTCTTGAGAGCAATCCAAACACGCATATCCAGGGCGCAGCCAAAGAGTATACTTCTCCACTTCAGAAGTTGTAAATCAATCGCGTGTCTTCGTATAAAGATACTCTTTTGACCTTGTGATTATTTCGAATGGAATGAAGGTTAAAGCAGATACATGGTATAGTCATAGAATATCAAATTCCCAAGAACTTATGCTAAAGTAACGCTCATTAAATGAGTGACAAAAAAAGTGCGCGAAAAATGACACGATAAAACTCGGATGAAAAAAACGAATAAGCATAGCAAAACGTCAATGAAAGTTCAAACGAAATACGCTGGAATGTAATCCATGAATGCCCTTGGCTCGAAATAGCCCCAGCGACCAATTCCCAAAAGCACATTTCGATAAGTTCCAGTAATTAGGTATTCACAATGACTTTTGAACTCATCTCTACCACCTAATGGTAGAGTGGTATTTACGGCATCTTTCCTCGTGGCAATTTAATTCTAGCTCCCTACGAGCTTGGATCAATGGTGTTGTCTGAGCTTCTGGCTGAGTAACACTAGCAGCAACCTGATCAAACCGAGTAGTTTGAGCGGCTGGCGGTAAAATGATGGGAGTAGTAATTGTCACGAGGGTGGCGGATATCAGGAGGATATCAGAGAAAAGCTTATCTGTATCGGGTCTCTCAAGATGATCCTCTGAAAGAAGATTGGGATGTTTCGTCCAGTGTAGTAGTCGTTGGGATAGCCGAGTCAGATGTCGCATCTCTGGGAAGAAAGAGCTGGAGTACCTCTACGTGGATAGAGAAGGCGAGTACTAATAAAGTGGAGAGGATGGAGAAATATAATAGTGACCTGATGATATGTAGATTAGGTGAACAGGCTTTGTGATTGGCGGTTCTATTAGACACACGCTTGTTGAGGTTGAGTTAAAAGTTAGGGTGAGGCGATTGTGAGTTCGGTTTGGATTTGCCAAGGGAGATTGTTCTTGACGAGATTGCCAAGGAGATCATTTATATATGTACTCTAAGAATTCCTATAGACGAAGACTCGAACAGCGGGAATAGCCACGATAGAACCCCTGGAAGCTGGCTGTTGGGGTTATTCTTGGATACCCTCAGAAATAGCAACAAAGTAGACAGTGTTGAGCCAGTTACCTACTATTCCAGGATGATCGTTGTCATAAAATGACAGTGACCATTCTGTTTTGTCACAAATATTGGGAATGGCCCAGACATATGTATTATATGCTGCGATGTTGCGACAGTAGATGATACTTCTTTCATATTTAGCCATTTTCGTGGTACGTGAAACAACAATGACCTCTGCGAGACCTACCGCAGCTGAAAAAATTAGGAAACGCAAGAATTATGGAATTTGTTTTCCAATAAGCTCAGAATGAGAACTAGAGCAAAATTCCGATGCGTTTTGTTTGAGGATCAATGGCAGTCTTGTCGATGGCCGGAAAGTCATCTTTTGTCTCTGCTGTGCCACAAACTTGTCTTCACATCTTGGGATTCGAATATCAAGGCTTGAAGAAACTTTTCTTCTAGACATATCATCAGACACAATTGTGAATGATCGGGCTTAGTAGGAAGAAGGCAATGTGAGCATCCAACGATCCTTTGGTCTACAGAAGATGAACTCAACCTGATTCAGCTTGATATGGGACCAGAACTACGACCACCTTCAAAGCAATTCAACAAATCATCCAATGGAGGTTTAAAAGATCAGATCCAGTTTCATCTGGGATATCGATGTATGATATTCCAACAGATTCACGTCTCTCATTCCTTTTACTCGTAGAGCATTATTATTTATATTGACCATAAGTTCCAACATATTATTCCACTTGGAATATTGATTAAACACGAGAAAGACTGGGCAATTTATCCAGGAGATGTAAATAATCTGTGATGGGAAGTATCTGTTGTTGGGATGAGCACATATATATATATTATATATATAAATTATCAATGATCAAGTTTGGGACTTTCCAAATTCTGCACTAAGGTTAGTTCTATCGGGACTTTCCGATAACCTTAAAACTATCTGAGAGAAGCTCAAACCCATCGATATCAAGGCGCACCTGGGCAACTCTCTTCTTTCAATTCTACAACTACAACAACTACAACTACAACAACTATAACAACCATGAAAAACTTGCCGGCTCTGGTTCGTGAGAAATTCAAAGCAGCCAAAGCTGCTGGTGATATCACATATTTCCAAACTCAATTGGCCATTTTGCATTGCAATTCTTTGCCAGTAAGGCCCCAGTATATGTCCATCTGTCTGTCTATATCTCTCATCATCAGCATGTCCTGAGTCTCTTGTCAACATAGTTCCAATTACGATATTCTCCTGCTCTGGCACATAAACCCAAGTCCGAAAAAACCAAAAGATACCACTCAAAAGCCATTCAATCCCTTTCTACACCCTCCCAAGTCGTTACTTATCGCTGAGGTCGACTCGCACAACCTCGTACTCAATAAATTCCCCATCATACCGGATCATTTCATTCTTGCAACAAAAGAGTTCAAAGAGCAAACACACTTGCTTGAAGAGGCAGACATTGGAGTGGCATATGAATGTTTGAAATCTTATCGCGTAGAAGGAGAAGAATTGTTTGGTTTCTTTAACTCGGGAGACCATTCTGGAGCATCGCAGCCCCATAGACATGTTCAATTCCTCCCGGTCGAATCCATGAAAACAGGTCTAGGCCAAGAATCTCAATGGTCTTTATTGTCAGATGGTCTTTCCGGAATTCCTGCACCTGGTAATTGCCCTTCGTCCCCAAAATTCATTATGAGGCTAAACCTGTATCAAGAGCTACCATTCACATACTTTGCTGCATCGCTACCAGTCGATATTCAACCTTCCGATTTGCACGCCACCTACATAGATTTACATCAGCAAGCTTGCCAGTTGATGAAAACTAAATCTTCCATAAATCTCAAAGGTGAATCCTCTATCAGCTATAACCTTGGATTTACCGACAGATCTATGGTGCTGTGTCCCCGAGTATCGGAAGGCCTTTCAATCCAGGACAATGATGGAAATACCATTGGATCTGTTGCATTGAACGGTACTCTTCTTGCTGGTACACTATTAGTGAAGAGTGAGACTGAATGGGATGCTGTGCGTAAAGATGAGAGGATTCTTGTTGATATCCTCAAGGCCATTGGAGTACCTCGAAACACAATTGATCCTCGTCTGTCTAGCCCGTTCCAGCGGTCAATAGATGGAAAGATTTAACATGATTACTTGCTTAAATTCAGAGTGAGTAACAATAACTTGTCCATTGGACCATAGTCATAACAAACAAGCATCCTGGCATTGCCCTACTACATGCGAGTACCATGATTGACTCTCGACAAATTGTGGATACCTTGTTTTCTTTGACAGTTCTAATCGAGTTCTTCAATTTCAAGCCACCGTTTTCGACAAGTGGCATAGCCAAATCGATATGATCCTCCATTATCAGCGATATACTCCGCAACTTTCTTCCACTGTACTTTTGGCTCCCAACCATCGCGGTTTCTACGTCCAAGTTTCTTGACAGCCTTGATCAGAAGGTGTAACTAGAAGCAATTGTTAGTCTCACTATCACCGACAAAGTAAATTTACATACATCATTGTCTGTCCATTTTGGTTTCCTTACTCGATCTTTCTTGTCTTTGGTCAACGTCCGAAACCGACCTCTAAGTGTGGACTCTGCATCGGAAAACTTTCCTTTGGAACGAATTTGCTTGTATGAGATACCTTGCCGTCTGGAGCTGACCAAGAACTCGTTTTCTTCGGATCGGCTGTGGAGCTCTATAGCATCAATGGCTGGTGGAGATTTGCTCTCAGACACATCATCCTGGGGTTTTGTAGGCACAATGAAGTCCATGATACCAATGGGTTTCTTGATGATTGTATGACTTCGAGTATTTGCCACTGCACTGCTAATAGGAGTACTGGCCCTTGCTCGTCGATATTTCACTGGTCTCTTTGTGGCCAATCGAGATTTATCGGTTCTCTCTGGTACTATTTTACTTTTTGAGAGTTCAGTAAGTGCCGTGTCGTCATCTTGAATCGGTCTAGAACTTGGAAGCATGTGTCGAAGAGATAGTTGAGAAGGTTGCTTGAATACCGATTGTCCCTCATTGGATTCATCTTTTGGACTGCTTGCGACTGTAGTGGACTCTGCCGATGAATTCATTGACGTCTGGCTCGGTGTTACAGTTGATATGGAGGCAGTGGACGTGAATGATGCGTTAAGGTTCAACGATTTAGGTCTAACAGTATCTGGAATATTCGGATCAGGTGGCCAGTTGTTTGCTGGCTCATACCTATGATTCCAAAGCCCCACAAGGTCATGTTGCTGCTCATATTGCAGTATGGGTTGGCTATCGTGTAAGTTTAAATATGCATAAGTGCCTGAGACCTGAGCCGTGAGATTGTCCATATTGTTCATACGATTATTAAGTCCATCTGAGCACCAATTACTCACCACGCCGTCAAGCGAAACGGCATTACTTGAGTCAATAGACTCGTATGTCTTGGGTGGGATCTTGCTTGATGTGGAGAGGTCGCTATAGATTGTATTTGGACATGTGTTATCATTGATTGAGCGATCTTCGATTGTTGAAGCATTGGAAGAGAATGGCCCTTGGGCCATTGATAAAGGTGTTGAACTTCTACAGTTCTGAAAGGACACAAAGCTTCCGCCCCCCTGGTTCATGCTCATCTGGGAGTAATCTATTCCAAGTGTTGGGCTTAAACCATAATCGTGATTCATACAAGGTACTGGATGTAATGGGATTGAAAAGGCTTGCCCTATATTTGGCTGTTGTCTTGGATGTATGGCCGCGTATGTAGGGGTTCTTTGCGAATTGTTCCCGTTGTCCAAAGAAAGTGGTGTCGTATCTTGATAGAAGTCACCCTTCTCAGACTGAATCTATTTCATGTCAGTTACAATCTGATGCTTCTTCTATTCATGTCAGTGTACTTGCCAACGGGAAGTTTTTGTGGTCGCGAAAGTTTTCAAAATGCTGTTCCCAGCTTTTCGGGTCCGGCGGATAGGAGATGATACTCCAAGCGTTGTTATTCATCTCGAAAAACCTTCGTTGCATTGTCATTATACAATTATTTGCGACGAGATTAAAGCCCTTCGATAATTTGGACATTGGCGTTGCTTAATATCATTCTGATGCTTCACCGCTATCTTGTCTTACTGCTTTGTACATTCGCGATCCAAATTTCAATGAGAAGATTCACTTCAGCAAGTCGAATTGTCTTTTAGTTTCTGCATATGCCATGCAAGAATCCAATGCTGTAAATAACCCTATAGATTGGGGCGGTCAAGCTACAAACCAGGAATTATAATTTCTCCTTGCGACTTTGGCGAGGCGGGGATAGCTTTTTAGTACCCAATCAAAATTGCTATAGCTGATTAGTCTGGATGGCCGGTACTCATATCTCTCACTGCTGGAAGTTGAAAGGAAGCTGTCGTGAAAAGCTTACATCTGATGTTGCTATATAAAATACTATACACGAGTGACAGTCAATATGTCAAAACTTATGAAAGCTAGGACCAAGCATTACAGCTTTGTATTATAAATACTGGATAACAATCATGTCAGTTACAAAGACCAGGCCAGGCGCTAACAGCTTCCACAGAACTCGAAGTAGGGAGCTCAGATCAGTGTCATACCCTAGATTACTTTTGTTACTTTTACAATGTCATAGCTCCCTTCATTCATACTCTGGGGTTTAGAGACCCGGTAGACCTTCTATCAAAGATTCCATAACTATGCTATTTGCAGCCTAAATCTACTGCTGCAATTACCCGTATTCTTACCCACTTATGTTCATCTTTTCATGGTAGCGAAGGAACCGGACGGATAGCTGCATACTTCCTAGCGAACTTGACGGCACAAACCCTTAGTACTGGCCAAATTTGAGATTGGCCTGCGCTTTGATCGTTATGATGTAGTAGGGAATCAATAACATCTCTAGAGGAACTCACTGCCCTGTAACAATTTGCCATTGATATAATTCAAAATTTCCCAATGTAATATCCCAATTTGTCAAGAAGCATAGTGTCAAGGTAAAGAAGCTTCCTTCCATTGCTGTGTATATCACTGAGTCTGCAACACCTCTTGCGGTGTGCGCTAGGAAGTGTTACACAGATGCTCAAATTTCCACTTCATCAGCATGGTCTGCCGGCATTAGGAACTTTTTCACTTTTGCCATGCAGAATCCTGTATATACCAGGTAGTTGCATTTTGACAACTCTTTTCTAGCCAATATTTCTGACGCATATTCTCCACATTATGTTACAGAGAATTCCATCTAAAGATTAATGCACTGGTTTTATTTTTTGATCATCTTTTATTTTGGCGTGCCTGCACCGCACCGATGCAATTGCCCACCCCCTAGTTCTTAGCCCCTTAATATCCGGGAACTTAAATTCATCATATCACTTGTCATATTCACAAAATTGGGTTGGCAGCTTAGGACTCGGCACCGCGTTAATCTTCGATTGAAGATGAGTTTTTGTTCGGAGAGTGGTCAGTGATCCAGAAGTTTTATCATCTGAGATAATAAATGGCAAATTTCCCGCGCGTAGTCCGCTAAAGAACCTGACAAGGATTCCTTGCGCGGGTGTTCGCATACAAAAGCGCCCCCCTTTCTACACGGTGGAGGATGCATAATTTCAAAGCATGAAAGTCTCAATTCGGCGTCTTTGTACTTAAGGGAGGGATTATTACTTCCTGGGAAACGCGGCTAAATTTAAATGATAATCCTCATTTGCAAAAGGCTCCTGAATCATATGAGGTTAAAGGGAAAACGTTACCTGGTAATGGCTGACACATTTAATGGCTCTAAGTAAGGCCCTGAATGATACTGGTGCACTCTTTATGTCACCCAGCCTCTTGTGATATGTAGCTTTCCAAATCCCATCGACGGATGACACCTATTAATCAATTCTATAGAACATCTGCCAGGCTGCTAAGGCCAATATCAAGGTGGCCGCGAGCAGACTCATTGTGAGTCAGCATATTGATTTAGGCTCAAGCAGGAAAAGACACCCCCTCTCCCCCCTATTTTTCTCGCCTTGTTACATAATGCTGTGGGGCCATCTCGCTGGAATTTATTTCAGCAGATCTCTGCCAATTTTGACCTTCCCTATTGTGAGGAGTATCGACTGACCTTCTGATATTTGCACATGCTCTACTTGGTTGTTGTTTTTGTAACTTGCACCTCTGATCTCACGTTAGAGGACAATAGCCGCAACCTAAAGATCCTTTGAGCGGCCATGGTAAGAGGATAGAAACGGGCAAGTTGAAAACAAATAGAAATTTGGCAATTGATGTTTCCGCATTCTGAGATACACAAATCTGGTATATAGATGACCATCTCAGATGTAAATGAACAAAAGAAATTCAGTAGCTTTTCCCATCGCATGAGCAGAACTAACCCCAAAATCCGGGGAACATGAGCCGGTACTACGAGTAGTAAAACTGCTCATTAATCTTCAAACAAGCACAGACCTAATTGGATAGACTTCCCAATATGGCTTCGATTGGCGACTCAGTGAGTATCCAGCCCCTCCGATGGCAAAGCAGGTTGTAGCCAAAACAGAGCATACCCACTAGATCAACCGACCTCACAGCCGCCTGACCATATCTTATTGGCCGGTCCCTCCTCACCGTAGCACCACTTTCACTTCCTAGATCATTTTCGTAATGTATTCCTCTCGATGCTTCCTCATGTTACTACCATCTAGCATGGTACGGTAGCATGATGTCAATCTAGATCCTCCAGAGGCCCGGTACCGGATTGCATGGATGGAAAATATTCGTTATACGATATCGGGTGTTGTAATCAAGGTATCATAAATCACCAGGTTCGAGACGGACATTCCTGGGCTATTGGGTCAGGGGATTGCAATCATGGCTGGACTTTGCACTGCTAGTCGGTAGGTTCTTGGCATATAAACTTCTTGGCTGTGGAGACTTCTTCTTTGCGTACTTTCATATATCTGTTCATATGTTCGTGTATTGACCCTCTCAGTTTCAAGATGATGAGGCTGAAGTCTTTGATGAACAGATTATATAGACGACAATCTTAGATGTTAGATAGTGGTGAGAACTTCGGTTTGAAACTCTATAAAGATATCACCTGTATCCAGACCACTGAATAATCAACATTTTTGTTTCTTTTTCTTTTTCTTATCATGTGTAAACGAATCCTCAAAAGAAAGTAACTAATCCCGCACTATCTAATCACTGACCAGCAAATTCCACTTCCACCGCCACAGTCATAGCGAAAGCCATCCATAAACTACACAAGGTTGCATTTATCTAATTTCTTCACAACCAACCGTTCGATATAATCTATCATATATTGCAACCAGCCTAATGGCAACACCTCAAATCCAATTTCCCTCTCTCATACTTGAACGGTTCTCGTAGCCATCATGTATATTTCCCTCCCTCATATTCATTGCATTGATTTCGTAATCATCAAAGGCATTTCTATCATTTTCATCTTGAATTTGCTGAGAATGATGGTGCATAGCTACCAGCTCTATCGCACCCCCATCCAAACCTCTGTCCGAATCCCAAGCCTTTGAATTTTCAAGTTCAACCGAGTCATCATCCTCTGCAATACTCAATTCCATCATCTCTGCCATTCTTTCAGGTGAAAGGAGTTTATTTCTTTCTTTTCTTTCAGGAGTTGGGCTCCACAATCTTTCAATCAGAGTTTCTTTGACGGGAGATGGAGTACGACGCATCCATTCCGATTCACTGAGGGAAATTGTGCCTATGTTGTCATTATTAGGTGCGCTGGTATGAAAATGACCGTTAACAGCTTCGTTCACAGATTCCTTCCTTGGTGGAATTTTCAATGGTGAGAGCTTAACTGCTAATCGCTTCGGCTTTCGAAGTGTGACACTTGGGAGGGAGAAAGAGGTCTGTATTGATGAGGCTGAAATGATTCCTTGCCTCTTAGACTATTCACGTAAATTATTAGTACCGCAATCTTCTATCAAACCAACCTTAATAGAAGATTATTAGGTCACATAAAAGAGCTAGAATGGAAGAGTTATATTAAAATCGTAATCTTACGTTATGCTTGGAAGGTGGCGGAGATAAAGCGGATATGCCCTCAAAATTATGATCTTCAAAATCATCATCTTCGGTATCATCTTCCTCATATGAAACGGATGTTTCCGAAAGATCCGAGTCAACAGAAACCGCAATCGCAGTTCCGATGGTTGGCTCTGGTGATGATTGATCTCTATCAAGATAGGAAAGTAAAGATGGGGTAACTGATGGTGCACGAGATATTAACGATGCACGGGATGCTGTTGATGAAGGTCGACTTGGTATCTCTGGTAATGGCCTATTACTGTAATCGGCATCTAACCATTTATGCGAAGATGGTGATCCAGCGCCGTCAATTGATAACGCAGAGAATTTGGATATTGGCATGATTCTTCTCTCGATATACTTCTGCTTCGGTGCTGATGTATAGAAAGGATCAGGCTCAGTGGGAGGGCCACTAGAATCAATGATTGCATCTCTATGATGCTTGTTTCCCGACAATGATGAGCCCATTCTCATTTTATCAAAACCTTTTGACCAGGGCTTTCTGTCATCGGGTAAATCGAGACTGCCAGTATATTCAAGGGGAGGATAAGCAATTCGAAGAGAATCGTGGACTTGATCACTAGTATAAACTTTGCCCAAGTACTTTGTTGGAGTATGTGGCGATCCCAGTGTTTTATTAAGTGATTGCATACTTAAACTCGGCCCCATCAGATGTCTCGCCATGCTTGGAACTTGGTCTTCAAGGTTTCTAGCATGGTCGGGTGGTATAAGTTGTAAAGACTGCAGATTGTCCCAGCTTCTATAGTGAAATTTGAATGTCGCAAATGGATTATCTTTTGAGTCTTTGAGATGCCAATCGAAGAATTTCGAATCTTGAGGCTTCTCTACAAGTCCATGAGTTGGCATACTTAATATTATTAGCTTAGAAACAATTTGAAGGGTGTTGCACACAGCTACATGTCGTGGGCAGACTGAGGACAGTGAAAAACTTACATGACACCATATTTTGTCTGATCCTTGTATTGCTCCAATCTGGGGTTTCTTCTCTTGCGACCACGGGCACGAAAAGCCTTGACTTCAATCAGACCACCGTCATCTCCAGCAGTACAGTCTGCGCTCTCCTGGCTGAAGAAAAATGGCCTGTATTCTGTGCCGGGATTCTTATAGACTGTCTTGCCATCTTTATAATCCCATGTTGCATCCGGCTCAAACAACCCTCTCATAACTTGTCCACTTGGCCGCGTCTGTGTATTCGTTCCCCAAGACGCAATATGCCGACCATTCATGTATAATTTAAAGTAAAACCATGGGCATTGATCTGCTGCGTCGCCGACATTATAACGTACAAAAAATCGAGATCCTAGCACAGAGTTAGACGCGTGCACATTGCGTTTTCTTGTCCTCCAGAAGTCTTTACCTGATGCCGATGGAATGTAAACCGAAACTATCGAGGTCTGTCTACCAAGTAGACGATCGGCCTTACTATCACTGGCTTTGGCTGCTGGTGAGTGTCCATGACCTTCAAAAACCTCCTTGCTCAATTTTGGTGATCGAAATGTAAATTGAGTACTTTCTGGATGTGGAAACTCTGGATGCATCTTCAACTCCCATTGTGAAACTATGTTCAGCTTTATTCCTTTATGTTCAGGCATTTTGATGGAATTGATAGCGATAGAGGTGGTGGAGGTTGTAGTATGAGATGTGAAGATCTTGAATGAATTTATCTGATATCGTGAAATTTATTTGTCCAATATCTTTTTATATTGGCAGAAAGTGAATCAAGATGAAGCGCATGAAGTAAATAAGACTGTGATTCAAATATGATGGAAAATACCGTGAGGCGCGCACCTGGGCAACGATAGAAATTATCATGATAGGAAGTAGCGAAGTTCACTCATCGGGGATCCGACCAATGTGAAGCTTCACTTTAAAGAATTATATTCTGACTTCCCGTCCGTATATTTCGATTTCATCTGATACTCATCAGATCATATCGAGGCTGGGATGAACACAATCTTCCTATCTAATTTGGTATATCCATGGATGTCTCAATCTTGCCTGTTCATCCAATCCGATCTAATTCTTGACTCCTAGTTGCCCAGGTGATGTTTAGAGATTTCGAATCAGGATAAATCTCACTGAATGTTTGAAAACGTAGGAAATGTTCAACATATTTAGACTCTGCGAGTTTGTACTGGGAGAAGATATACTCCATGAGAAACGCTGGAGCACAACACAAATCCCATGCCTCTTTCGCTTATTACCTCCCGCAGTTGCGTTACACAATAGGGGAATGAAATGATCTTTGTGCGCCAGAACTAGACATCAGACATACTATATGCGTTCTAAAATTGACAAAAAAACTACCAAGAAGAGGAACCATGTAAAAACGGTTTGAAAATTCTCAGGGAAAGCCATGCCAAAATCAAATCACAAAAGCCTACCATCTTACCCGTACAAACTCTCTCGTGCCTTTTTAAAGAAATCAACTGTGAATTAGAGAGGCGGATTTTGGAGGTGTGACATGCCTTGATATACTTTGTACTTTGTTCTATCCATTTCTAGATCGAAAGATTGACAAAAACATATCGTATCGTGATCACTCGCCCAATACTTATCAGAGCATGAGGTCTGGGGCTTAATTTTCACATGCACTGGGACGAGATCTGATATGCGACTACGGCATTTCAAATCAGAGCAGCAAAAAAAATCCATTCTTCACTAATGAAACCTACGAGACCCGAAACAAGCAACTTACCATCTATAAGTGAAATTCTACCTCCCCCGCCTCCCCTCTATCGAAGTTCAAGAGTAGTCACCAGTATCCACTTTGAATCATGTGTTCGGAACTAAAGCTATTTCAGGAATGCTTTTGAAAGTACTGACATTGATCATGATCGCTCCTAATATACAACCTCCCCCAAATCTTTCCTGCTGTATTTTCATTTCAATCCCAGCACCTTCTTGGTATCTTCTTCCTTATCCAGCAATCCCAGATTCCTAACTACTCCTGCCTTGGGCGCATCATCTCGAGGGTTTGCTTGTTCGGCTTTGTGATATGCGGCTTGAATTGCCATTGTTCTCGCATGCTAATCATGAGGGATATTATGTCAGTGAACTATTCGAGGAGTTGCTGCCGAATTCCGTTAAACCATATAGCGGCGGAATACCAACCTCTTTCTTGTGGTGTAGGCACTCATAATAATCCTCTAACACCGGCGCGCACAGCCTCTTTCCTGAATCATTCTCTGTAGAGGTATTGACGACGTAACAAGCTAAGACTTCTTGCCAGAAGGGAAAGCATCGGGAAGGACCTGGAGAGCCATTTGTTAGCCATTGAACCCTTTTCGACTGTCCTGTATCTGCCATTCATTCCAAAACATAGTTTAAGACATACCCCCATTGAGACCGTAACCAGATGCCATTTTGTGCGGACGATTGTGAAGTTTCGAGGGGTGAGGTTGTAAATGTGATGTTCCAACTCCAAGTATCAATTCAGGCTAGTCTTACATGGGTATAATGCATATCTAGATGCCTTAAACATAAGGCGTAAATAAATTAGCTAGAGCTCCATCCCGACAAGTTTATTTGATACATTACAGATTCAATTCGTCACATTCAGAAATACAACAAATAAGTGTGGCCATGTCAAACACAGACCTGGAGCCTGAGAAGGTTCTTTGGATTGCTGTACAATTAACATCAAAAGGAGATATACGACTTCTCCAAACTCTTGTTTCGCGGTATCGAAGAGTTCTACGAAATGATATTGTCTTCCGTATACTTCTCACTCATCTGCCAGAATCCTTGGAACCTTTGAATTATGTGCCATTTCTAGAGGATCTTGTATTGGGAAGACTAGTCGACAGCTCCAAAGAAGCTGTTGATCTGAGTGCAATCAAGGGAATTAATGCAGGGAAAGTTAATAAGAACCCCCGAAAACTACATCTGGTCCCTCTTTTATGGAAAGATGCCCCAGCCGATGTACCTCAAGACCCCTTGGTTATATTTTTGATGCACAGAGCATTGAGAATTGACCGGAATACTGGTCTGTTGGAACAAGTACCATCATTACTAGCTCCTTTTTTGTCGTATTCGTCATATCTACGGAACTGGACAATTACCACCATCTTACCCCTCCTACGACTTAATTATGAATACCACCCGGATACCCAACCACTCCTTACCATACGCGAATTCGAGGCTTTGGATGATAGCAAAGGAACAAAGCATTTGCTATCAAGAACAGGAAAGGATGCAGGTACATCGGACGAGGGCATTGAATCTGTAGGGCGAGATTTGCGTGGATTGGTTGGGCCATGGCTTTATGGAGACAATAGATGGAAGCGAAGGAAAGTCCAAACTGAATCCTCAGGGCAACCCCAGGCGGCAGCAGCATCATTGGAGCAAGCAGGCATAATAAATCATAAATATACTGGTTGGGAATTGGTATTTGCGTGGATTATTGCTGAAACAAGCGTATCTTGGGAAACAGCCGTCAAAGCTATAGAACAATGGGATGGACCAGGAGATGTGGATCTGGGTGGTTTTGGTGATGGGACTGAATGGTTGGATGAGGAAGAACAACGACATCTGGAGCAAAGATACGCAAAAGCAGCTCTTGCGACCGCCTATCTTGTCCCTGAAAGCACTATTGAAGCCTTGACAGGCGTGCATCGAATTATTTCCAGAATTATAAGATTACTCGATCTTGATAAGATGCCTACACTGGAGGCCTCTGCTGCCATATTAACGCCTGTACCCAGCTTCGAGAATAGTAATCATTTGTCTTCGAAGAGCGCAACATATCTTCGAAATGACCACTTGGAAGAGAAAAATACCTTGACGAATCCAAATGAACCATCCATAAATTTCCTTCGGGCATTACTCGTTAGCGCCTATCTTCTTACGAGAGCAGGGGAGGGATGCACTATTAAGAGAGCTGGAGAGCTTGCCTTGCTTCAAGATGAACGTGAGCAAATGATAGCCTTCAGGGGATTTACCTCCGCATTCAGTCACCGTCCTGGTAATGACGATCGATTCTGGATCAAGGTGAGGAATGAGCTGTTATGGTTACGTAGCTGGGGAGCTGAAGAGCTTGAAGACATTCCCGATACCAGTCACGGAAGGGGTGTCTTTGGCCGACTTTCGAAAGAATTCATCGAAGTGGAAGTCTTCAAAGTTCTTCTTGCCAATGCTAGTAAGCAATTTAGTCCACTTCAGTACCATGTCCTTTCAGTTAACAACATCATCTCATCTAGAATATGCTCTTGCTCAATCTATCTATGAAACCTCGCCCGAAAAGCCTTTGCCAAAGGAGCTTTTGCAAAGTGCCATCTTTACCGCAGCTGAGAATGCCTACGATAATGCTACAAATCCTAACAAGACTAGGGGTGGTGTCAAAAAGTGTGATGATATGTAAGTTTTCTCGAAGTTTCTGGACAGCTATTTCCATAGATTACTAACATACCTTCCTAGTCTCAAAGCATTTCCAGATACAATACGCGAACACCCTCGAGCTCAAGAACTGCGCAATCTCATTTTCGTTACAGACGAGATTGGCCAGTATAGCTTAGTATTGAAACAAGGACAGCCTTTCCTACCAGTCAATTTGCGTGTGCATGGAGACCCTTTGTCAATTTTAAACAAGGTACTCGAACAAAATGACAAAAGTTATACTCAAATCAACGACTTCGTACGCATGGGTCGAGAAATAGTTGAAGCGGGCTTGACCTTACAAGTTCCAAATGGACGCTCGAGCTATTCTGATGATCCAGAGTTGAAAGAAAAATTAAATATCGCAGAGAAACGCGTAGTTAGTATGTGTATTGATGTTGCACTCTCAGAGGACGATTTTGAAACAGCTTATTCCTATGTGGTGACTCGTCTCAAAGATATTGGTCGCCAAGCACATTGTCGCACTCCAGAACTTGAGCGAAGAAATACGGGACTGATTGCTCAACGCAAACCCCAGAGAATTGATGATTGGTCATGGCGTGCAGCTTTACAAGCAGGCAAATACCGCCGAAATGCCCAATCAACACGAGCCACTCATCTCGGCAATACTAGTGGGAATCCTGAGATTAGACATTTGCAGCAGCGAATGGAGTGCTTGTCTCAAGCTCTACGATTGGCACCAAAAGATACTTTGCAGGAGATTCTCAACGTATATCGTAGATGTGAAGAAGAGCTCGAAACACAAATCAGGCAAGAAGCCGAACAAGAGGAAGCTTGGGATGAAAAGGCCGATGATAGTAATATGCCAGGTGGTTATGCTTCTACACCCGCCAGAACACTCTCCAATACAAGGACTCCTCGGAGAAACAAGAATGAAGAGGCGCCCGTATCATTCTTTGACCTCTCAAAAGAAAGTATTACCCGTGCACAAACAGGCTTATCTGCACTCTCGATGTTCAGAGGAAAGTCACAACGTGCGGACTCAGTGGAAGATAGTCATAATATGCCCATACAAACAGATGGATCCATACCGGCTCCAGATCTTACTAGAACTTCAAGTGGACAAGCATCGATCAGGAAGAGAGATCAAATTCGAAATGTTGCTGTTGGCACTTTGGCTGGTGGGATTGGTTGGTTGATTAACGCGCCGCCTGTGCAAACCATTAGTGCTGAATCATCTGAACGTGGAAATAGGGATTCGATGACCTCTAGCGGTAGCACTAGTGAGAGTCTAGTGGGTGTTCAAAAGGAAGAAGAGAAGCAAGACAAAGACGAAATTACTTGGGATGATGATGATGGATGGTAAACATAATTAGCGGAATCTTGTGAATATTTATCATGATGAATTATGGGTTAGTTTCATAAATTTCAAAATGGCGCTAGGGTTTACACAGGTATAGAATCCCCAAGAGCTGGAAAGGGCTGGGACGGCTGGGATGGTCTGGTTGAAAGACTGGAGTACTGTCTTTACTTTTTTAATCCTCTTCTGTGTACCTTATTTTGACGAAAGAAATGAATATATTCAAACCTCGCATGATCATAAAAAACGATGCCAGTGGAAACTTGATGGCCCAGTGCCATGCTAGGTTTGCCATATGGCCATGATGTTCAAAAAACACCCTCAGAGTATCTATTGGTAGAGTCTTGAACTGCACCGCAACATTTTTTTTATGATGACTCAGTCTTATTCGGCATTTATGTTCCTTGTATTGCTTATACAAACCTGGGGGAATTTATATACCAGGGCAGATTTCACATATCCGGTATTGGTGCATATCCCATATAGTAAAGATCAGAACATTTCCCTCATATTCTCAATCTAATCTTACATCACAACAACCCAGCTACTAATACACAAATATACACAAACAAAACCGAACTCAATATACCCCACGATCCATAACACACTCCTCGATCCACACCTTCACCAAATTTTGTGTAAACCCAAAGCCTTTTTTGAGCCTTGCCAAGAGCCCTCCACCTCGACACGCTTCAAAATCAAAGCAGCGGCTTTTCTCACTACTGATTGAACTCAACGTGGGCTGCATCTAGCTGCCTTGAGATTGGTAAGCGGTCGACAAACATGGTGCCAAGTGGTCGGTGTTGTTGTTTACACCTCCCGCACCACTAGGGAAAGTGTTCGTGAATGGGGCGTCTTAGGTTCCCAGAATTTATCACCAGGACATGGCTGGTCTTCATCGAGCCAACCAATTACCCGGAGTCCTGGTGGTAGAATAGGCTGGGGCGACCATGGACAGCCCGTTACTGAATAGTCCAAGGAGGACGCAGCTTTGATCTGAAGTAGGACTTCCGACTCATGTTCTTTGATGGAAAAGGTTGATTCGAGGGAAGATCATAGGCCCACAAGTAGCCTGGTGAATCTACCAATTCATCAACATTGTCGCTCATCATCTTTTCGGTGATGTCGCCAATATTGAGCCTCCTGGATCTCTGCAAGATAATTCTCTTCGCCAAACGTTCTGGCCTAGGGAACTTTGATCTGAGGTAGGAATTCAACTGACTCAAGATAGTCTGCCAATCTCTTACACCCCCTAGGTTCTTCCAGAGCACCCCCACTCCCTTCCTCCCCCCTCTCTCTACCATACATGGCCGTCGGGAAAACCACTGAGAGCGTGTTCGAAGTGATATTTCACGGGCCGAGATGATCTCTTTGGCTCATGGATTCCAGATGCATGCTTCGACATGCTAGACTTTGAAACGCACTACCTATGGGGCACAAACTCTACCAGCAGTTCAAAGCTGCTAGTAACTCTTGGTGGCGTGAACCATTGTTGCCAGAAGTGAAGTGCTGATACCGACACGTACTATTGGCATCCAACATCCCAAAGCACCCATCAGTTCTTCCATTTCTGGAGAGACCGATATGGCTGGCTTTGGTATGTTTGACGCCAATAGGACAAACCAAATACCATCATCGATTAGCCCTACCCGCAGCTCAGAGCTGCCAGCAAATCTTGGTGGCATGAACCATTGTTGCTAGAGGTTTTGAAACCGACATATCATATTGGAATCAAATGTGAGAAGCCAAATACCATCATTGATTAGCTCTCTGGGGGCAAGGCCAGCTCAGAGCCCAACCCAGAGCCTAACTCTTTGCTTAATGTACGCTTTTCCGAAGCCCTTACTTTCAGATCTCTCAAAGATAGTCAGCTTGGGCTCTTTGCGAACACGGGATACTTCTAACTTACACCTGGTTCTGAGAGCATAGATTGGTGAGAGGAATATGATATGGCTATCGAGAAGATCCAAAGAGGCTCTCGAATTCTTTTTTCTACGAGGCTTCGACTGATGGTTTTTTTGTATCCGTGATCTAACCTTCCAAGAAGACTTAATACCGATCAACTAATCGATTATGTCAGCTTTATCAATTTTATCATTTATGAACTGATTGTCATAAGAATTGAAATACATACTGAGATAATCCAGTAGCACTAGACTGAATTGCATCTGCAGATGCTGGACAAGTCCTTCCATGAGAGACAAAGAAAATCGAGATCCAAGGCAATGTGGAGAACCTAGGACGATTACTCTGCCTTAGTAGATCGAGAGCGGGGAGGAGATCATGAGTAAAAGAGAATATGGGTGACTGTTGTCCCTCGTTGTTAGTGAGGTAATGGCTGGAAACAAAATCCAAGTTATGAACCCACTGTTAGCTATTTAGACCGAAAAGCTGTTGGACTGAATATTGTGGAAGAGATTCGAGGTCCTAGAGAAAAGTCAGCTTAATCCTAAAGATTGATCATCAGAGATGTGGAGCCGTGTAGGAAGATATGCCTAGTAAGTACTTGCTCTGTGAGCGAAGAGCAATAATTAAATGTCAATCCCACTGTCAATATTGGAAGCATTAAGATTGGTAATCCTATGTTCTTGCTGCTTTATCTCTTGAAAGACTTTGTATCGGTGAAAATATTTGAAGGTACTTTCATGGCAAAGAAGGAAATAGAAGTGGAAACTTGAATAAGATCTAGTAAGACAATTGAAATATTGACATGAGAAGCTCTTGAATACTTGCAAGGTCACGATAGAGAATCCAGCAATATTAGATCGCAAGTGAAAGTTGTGTGCCGAGATCTAATAAAAGATCCATGTCAAATCAGTAAGTTCTCTCCCACAGAAGGCCGGTGATGATTAATCTGCTCAGCTGCTCCCTTCTAATTGGAGAGGGTTTCATACCCTAGCATTGAATTCATTAAACACAGCCCCAATCTTGAATATGGCGTGATAATAAACCTTGCTAGCGTAAAACGCTCTTATTCCCTTCAACCTGATCTCCAAATCTTTTCATTTTCAAAACTCCTTTTAACAACACTCTCCTATATTCGGATAAACAAAAGTCCGCTCGAAGCGACATTCCCCTGAAAGGTACTTCAACAATCTTTATTTCAAGTTGATGGCAATTGTTTCTATCAATTTCTTGGAAGAATTTTGCTAATTGATTGTTGCTAATTATTTTGATCAAAAACTAGATCGATCTTCAATATCATTACGAAATCAACTTTTCGAACTGGCCATCAAACACAACCACGGTCGCGGATATGAATATAATTCTAAAGAGACTTGGAGCCATAACCATGCGACCACAAAATATGGAGGCCCCGACCTATGGAACTTCAAGGGAGAGTTTCTGGAATTCTTCTACAAAGAAGAAGGAATGCGGTCGCGTGTCGCCACCAGTCTTCAGGCTCACTAGCCTCTCACTTGACAACACCGATTCGCCGTTAATAGACTGAGTGAGAAACCTTGCCGCTGATCATCTTCTCAAACTCAATCATATCTAACCATCTCCACCTTTATAAAAGGTCTTCAATGGTGCTAGACCAGGTATGTATCATTTGAAGAATATATTTCAAGCTTGACTAACATACCATCGCACAGGAATCATTGTATTATTCAGCCTCGTCCAAAGCTTCACCGGGCAGATACCTCTGTCCTTCGGGATCGGGGTCAGATCCCACCAAAGAAGGAGTTCATCATCAACGTCTCACTGACTGAACTTCAAAAGCAAGCGTACATCACTTACTTATTGAGTTGGTTTCCTTCTTCATATAATGCAATAACGAACTACATACTTGTAACAAGTACATCAGCACCAAAGATGAATTATCTTGCATCATATAAAGGAGGTACCAGGGATTGTCCTCAATTTTGCTCCCATTTTGGTATGCTTCGGATCTTCATAACTTGAAAGTTCTTTTCGCTAATCAACAACAGAAAACGGCTGCTTGAAGGAATGGTGAATGGAGGTGTCGGCCAAAACCACTTCTCGATGTTCAAATGAGAAGGCAGAGGTACTCCTGAAGAAGTTGTACTTCGTACAACTAACCCAATAGCACCCATACACAGGTTCAATTCCATGTGTGGTGTTGCTATTGATACAACTTCTTAGCCCTCTGCTGTCCATCGAGCTGGTGTGCGGGAACTGGCAGTTCCGACTCAAATAATAGCGATCTTGTCGATTACTCTCGCCCACCACCAGGAAAAGAAAAAAGCGTCGACGGAGAACAAGATAGAACGAAAGCCTATTCTTTACCCATAAATTTCCTAATCAACTTAGTATTTCCTGATTACCAACCAGCTCTTAGTGCTGGAAGTCTCTCTCCTGCGTAAATCTTCGCTTTGAATGGCATGGTCAGTCAGAATCTGTCCGATTTCAACTACAAACGGCGACACAGAGGGGGTATCAGCACCTTTTCTTGTGCATCTGAGGTGAAAGCTTTCGTCCAACTGTCACGCAGGAAAGGTCCATGAAGGCCCAGAACCAGTGATGATATGCCATCACTGTAAGTTTAACGTTGGCTCTGGGCCTTCATTGATGATAGAGGCTCTGTCGATAGTGATGAATTGATGGATGCAGAAGGATGCTTCTGGGCCGGCAATCTTATGGTCGCTGACATCACCATTGATGTCCTACCTCAGATCAAAAGCTCTGTTCTTTTTGGACTCTTCGGGGTCGGTCCAAGCATGGTCCGGCCATAGGGAAATCCAGAGTGGCAAAGCTGGATGTCCGGAAACAAAGTCTGGACATCTAGTCGTACGTACTCATTAACATATTGAACTGATCACTGCTGACGTACAATTAGTTTCTTTCGATTCGGTTGAAGAATATCGATAAGCTAGGCAACGCAACAGGTTGCACGGCAGCATTAGCCAACGCTAGAGAGGATCGTTATTGCTGCCTGCAAATTCATCATTGTATCTTCATATATCCTCAGTTTTGGCGATGGAGGAATGTTATGCCGCCACAAAATGGAAACAGATTGGAATTTCACGTGGAACTCCATTGGTAGATCCAAGTTCACCGACCTTCAGAACAATGATCGGAAAGAAAGCTGCCCCTATCAATGTGATGAAGGTCAAATCTATCAATGGAGTTCCAAATGAGAGTCATTCGGGACGCTTTGAATGTCTCAATGCCGAGGTTGAGACTGCATAGAGTTTAATACTTTGGGATTTTCATTAGATACATAGGTAGCTGTTTTTAATTAGTAATCTATTTTTGGACTATAGTATTCATCTCACTGAGATTTCTCTTTCCCACTCTGTCCATTTATGTGATTTGTATATGTGATGAGACTCCATGAATAGACTTATCTCTTGTCTAAAATCAAGTTAGAGGGCATTAAACACCCACCAGACCTATCTTATCAGATTTATCTGCTGCATATTGATACATTTAGCTCCCTTCTCACTATTTTGTCTTTTGAGGAAATTTTGTTTGCTGGAATGGAATAGATTGGCCAATGAGAAATTTTAGAGCACGATAAAACAATACCTAGGTAACTCTAAGAACTTACTAAAAGAAACATATGCGAAGCGAGTCTCATAATTCTCAAGAAACCCCACACAACACTCTAGACCATTCCGAGATCACCGACACAAATCCTACGTTTAGCAAAACAAAACTACTCCTTCATTAAAACTATTGATACTACCATAATTTCCTCCCAAATCACAAAATCCTTTCAAAACAAAAGTCTCTTCGCCATGAAGCCACATTATCTTCTTTCCTTCCTCTGTGGATGGCTCTGTGTCCAAGGCCTACTGATCCAGACTTTCTTAGCCAGAAACTACGCTGATCTCTTGAAAATCACTGTCGGAAGCCACTGGTCTGGCCAAGAACTAAACACATGTACTGTTGCTTCTGTCACACCTGTTGACTCTAGCTCTGGAAACTTTCTCCGTTCTGCCGCTCATCTAGCTGGAAGACAATTCAGCCGCTCTTCCACGCAAATTAGCATGGAAGAGATGGAACAGTATCATACTATTGACGCTATCCCCACAGTTATAGTTACTACTATCTCTGTGGAGACGTTATCTACTGTCATATTAGCTACTTCCGATTCGATCATTCCGAGCACCTCCACGGTCATTGCTACCATCACAATTTCTTCTATCAACCTTGACCCCAACCAAGATGATAATAGCCACAGCGATGAAAAATATCAGCAGATCGTCTCCGAAACCTTCAATACCAACAACTCCGCTAAACCTCGAAGCAAGGGACTAGAAACTGCGACCGAAGAAGATAATGCGACAGATGATGCAGGTATTGAGCCCGACACTTCAAACTCTAGAGATAACGGAGAGGATAAGGCAACTGAGGGATATAATAACGCAGAAGACGAGGATATTCCCATCAACTCTGATGACACTCCGGAAATCAAAGGCCGATATGAAACAACAGCATTAGATACACCTGATAATCCGAATGCGGCCGGCTCTTCAACTACAAAAAAGATTCAGACTTCGTGCAAATTGAAGGAAGCTACTTCCCCCTCCAACGAGAACTTCTACACTGGAGTTCCACAGCCCTTTGAAGATCCAACCCTTACAACTCAAGGACTAACTATGCACCCTCAACACTCTCGTTCCCTTCCAAACCTTCCCACACATCTAGTGTTACTGCAAGCAAACAACCGCATCATAGATACCTATTGGCGAACCGACGAAAACGTCTGTCACACAGCTTTCGACTCCTCCAGAATTGATATCATAGCAGACGCTGTCCTTGTACGACCAAATCATGAGATCAGACTCAGTTTTCACAGCGAAGTCTCCGATCTAGATGGTACTGATTCACATACAGGAGTGATGGCGCAATTGGCAGTGGATCCTTTGACATCCTTGGCTCTGATGACGGTATGCGCTTCTGCTACAGAGGAATATGGTGATTCGGAGTCTGGAGAATGGGGCTCTGGTTCTGAGTCTAGTGACGATGAGGTGGGTGGTTATGGACGTGGATATGATGGCTCTGACAATGGCTATGGTGGCAGCGCAGGTGGTAGTTCTGGAGGTAGTTCTGGAGATGGCTCCGATGGATCTGATGATAGATCAAGAGATATTTCAAGAAGAGAGCCAGAAAAAGAAGAAGATGAAGATGAAGATGATGATGATGATGACGACGATGAAGAACTAACAGATGACGAAAGCGAGGTCCTAGCAGAAGAAGAAGAAAACAACGACGAGGAGAATCGCCCCGAGGATCAGGATTACGGAGATTCCGATTCGGGTTCTGATTCCAATGGCGATGATGATGACGATTAACGCCTCGCCATTGACTCGCCTGGTGTTTCGGAATGATGTCGTCGCTTGAGGTTATATCACACTACGAGGTATAGATTTCAGGAGGCTGTCAATACGGATTTACCGGGAGAGGGCTTTTGTATCGTATTGCTGGGTGGTCCTATGGTTTGGTTTGCTCGGCGATGTGGCTGCTTGTTGATACCCCTTGACTTTCGTCAAGATATGCATGCATTTAAGCGGTTATAACGAAGATAATAATAAAAAGCTTTATCATCTTTGATAGATGTGATTATGAGGTACCTGTGATATACGTGCGGGAGTTGAAGTATTGATAAGGGTATGAATTCTACAGTCTAGTGACTACAAGATCTACAGATGTCTAGATGGGGTCCGTGCACTTCTAACCGAGAGGTGGTGTGAGGGTGTGGGTCATGTGAAAGGGGTTTCAGGGATAGTGTGAGTTGTGTATATGCTGATATGTGTCTAGTTTTGGAGAGATATGAGTGCTGCTTTGTCTTATGGGATCCAGTATCTGTATGGTTTCATTTGGTATAGGAAGTTGGTATTATGGGTAGAGATATAGAGGATTGGCATTTGGACAACATCATCGGATTTAGGAGGACAGTGATGAATAGAGCTTTGTATGCTGAAGTCAGTATTCAAATACTCTGGTCGGGTGTCTGTTGATGGAACTATACATATCTGTGTACATTGTTTGATCCTTAGGCAGCAGTAATGACTAGGCACCGAAGATCAGTCATGCTTTGTATGCTGCAAGTTAGGTATCTACAGTATATCGTCGGGTATTGGAGGGAGTGAGTAAAGATAAATGGAACAAATGGTTGGTTTTTTGAAGTAATAGTATCAAGATGGATCGGACATGAATAATCTAATTCTCTAGATGATGCCATTGACTGCTCAAGCTAGAAGAGTAAACCAGTAATTTACACAGTAACCTTGAAAATCATTCATTAACATCACTGACTGATAAAGATACTTGCACGTATTTCATTATACCCACTACCTTGCATTACAAAGAACATCTCATCAAACTTGTCAATGCTAAACAAAGTCTTAAAACCACCCACCTATCCACCCCTTTAGCCATTGATACAAGCACCACATAGCCAAACCCAATCCAAACTCAAACCCACACGTAGAAACATCACAATCCAACTAAACACAAAGGTGTGTATCATGTATCAAATACCCAGAATTAAGCTCTAGATCCCTCTCCAAACCCCTCCCATCAACCAAACACAAAAGCAAATGCAAAAATACTTTCACTCACTTCATCACAGCCTCCTAGAACTAAATATTTAGGTATCTGAATATCCATGGGTAAGATAACCAACCATATCACCACATTCGAAATAAAACCAAGATTGGAAGAATTCCACTGCTCTTATTATGGAATCACACTCCTCTCCTCTCAGGTTTCCGAATTCCCAAAACGCCAACTCAGCCCATTCTGATTGATCCGACTCTGATGGCAACCTACTATGAGTCTTAAGGTTTTAGCCGGCGAAAGGCAAGAATGATTACTGCTATGAGGTATATGTATGAGATATTAGCTTTAACAAGAATAAAGAGAGTCGAGTATTTTGTATCTATATTGCTAGTTATATCCTTAAATTCTATAGTGGGTTTTAATATAGTAGATTGCAGTAGAAAAAAGGGCGACTTTGAAAACGGGGTAAATCCGTTTCAATTTATTATACTAGGTATAGTTTTGGCTATGTACGGATCCCTATAGTAGCTTGTGGTTCAAGTCTTATGAGACGAGGAAACCTCAGAATGAACTCAACCCCCCAACTCACAGAAATAAGTATCCACCCCATCCAACACATCATCAAATCATCAAATCATCCAATTGTACCAAAACCGCGGAGTGATTAAGTAGGGGAGTGAAGTGGTGATATATGGGGAGAGATTCACCCGCAATGTCCTTCTACTTCTACTTCCATTTCACGCCCATGTACTACGAGAATTCATATGAAATCTTCATGACTAAAACAGATGACATTACTACACGCAGCGCACACTGCACGCCTCACATCTAAGCCCCAGGTTTACACTGACACTAATAGTGATACTGGTAAGCCAATGATATGACATAATATAATACAAATTACATTCTCTCCCCAATAGCTTCAACAGCTCAACAGCTCAACAGCTCAACTATCTCTATCACTATCCCATTCCCATCCATTCCCACCCACTTTATTTCTTAAAATGCACAAACCTATCATGCAAATTTCTTCAAGTCAGAATCTCGTAACTTTTCCCATTTCACCTATTCTCCATTTCTCCATTCCCCACCCAGCAGAAAATTCCTATCATAATATTATCCACCAGCCAGCAAGCAAGTTCAATCGTACAATTCTTCTCTAACCCCATCCATAACCATCCATTCCCACCCATTTCATTATAATTGATATCCATATCACTGAATTTATCCCATATCCGCATCCCCATCTGCCATGGCTAATCTCTGTTTTGCCGTCTTGGCCTTTTTACTTCCACCACCACTCTTCTTACTACTTGAAGCCTTTCGCTTACCACCATCACCTGCAATAGGTGTAGCGGCACCACTAGGCCTATTCGATCCATCATCAAAATGACCTTCGCCTATTTTCAAATGTTAGCACATAATTCCTATAATCATCTGATGATTATCATCTCATCCCTCTCTCAAGGAATGAAATTAAATCAAGCTATGAAACTCTATTAAAGACTAATGATTAAAACTCACCCTCATGATAAAGATCCTCTAAACTACCTCCACCGCCTTCCTTTGACTTTTTACCCTTACCCTTCCCCTTTTTATTGGCAGTAGGATTCTCAGCTTCATATCTAAGCTGTTCAGCTTCCTTTCTTTCAATCTCAGCTGCCTCCTCATCATCCACCAACCACATTGCAATATCCTTAGTTCGATTCTCCTTACTTCTGGCATTGAAGTCGACACCACCACCTGCACCACCAGTCATGACAACCTTTTGAACTTCTTCTTTTTGTAAGGCTCTCTTACGGATTCTCTCTTCAATCGTACCACGAGTAATCATACGATAGACTGTAACTTGTCGAGTTTGACCTAGACGATGTGCACGATCCATAGCTTGACTATCAATTGTAGGATTCCAATCAGAATCATAAAAGATGACTGTATCAGCACTTGTAAGATTGATACCCAAACCACCAGCTCTAGTACTCAACAAGAAGATGAAGATTTCTGGTCGAGTTTGGAAATCATGTACAGTATCTCTTCTATCCTCAAGTTTGGTAGAACCATCGAGACGAAGATACTTATAATTTCGATAAGTCAAGTACTCTTCCATAAGATCAATCATACGTGTCATTTGGAAATACAAAAGAACACGATGGCCACCCTCTTTGAGTTTGGTGAGAAGAGCATCAAGCTTAGCAAGTTTGCCAGAATCAGTAACGAAGCGACGCATTGATGGTACTTTGATATGAGTAAATCGTTGCTTTTCCGAGGTAGGTGATGGCAACATTGGGTTTGGTGGATAGAATGATGGAGAAACCTTGGAGGTAATCATTGCTTTCTCTTCAACAGTTGAAGGACCAAATAATGCCCGTCTCATTGGGACATTAAACAAAATCCTCTGTCTCTCAACCACTGCACCTCTACTTGAACAAGTGACTTCAATTGGAGGAGCGGTTGCACTTGGTCGACCACATTGTTCCATTCGACTCATACTAGATTCCGCCCAAACATCCTTGGCCACATTGAAGAGTTGATTGAGATATCCCTCATTCGTGACTTCAGCAAGGGGCTTACGATCTTTCCGATCGACAATTTGAAGCATAGCATGAACTGGGGTGTAGTTCTTGTCTTCCTCTTCATCATAGATAATGTTGAGTCGGCCAAGAGTTTGAGGTTTCTGTGCAATATCCACAGCACGAGTAAAAACATCCTTCCTTGAAGCTGTCGATAACTCTTGCACTGATGTATTGACAAAACGAAGCCATGAAAACGCGCCGACTTCCTTGGAACTCTCGACAATGTTCTCGGGCTTCCATATATTGAAAAGTGATTCCAAACATTTGGCCTTGACACCAGCATTTTCATTGTCCCGTCCAGGCAAGTCAAGTCGTCCACCTTCACGCCATATCAATCGAGGTAATGAGTACTCAATCATGTTACGTGCAGAGTACGCCACGATAACATTAGGACCTTCCCTCAAGAATGAACCAGCTTCAGCAAAATAACTGAACGATAAGGGTGAAGCAGTTTCAGCACGTTCGAAAAGATCAGGGTGATTACAAACCTTTCGGAACTGCATCACCAAATTCATCAAAGTACCAGTATCATTATCATCTCCAATTGTTGCTTTCTCAATAAGATCCATGATACTGATTTGGTTACGAAGATTGCTGTAGTATGCCCGTTGACGATAAGTAAGGTCACAGAAGATATCCTCTTCAATCTTATCACCCAACTCCTTTTGGACATGCTTCTTAACACGACGAAGCATGAATGGCTTCAAGATCATATGCAGACGCTTGAGTTGATCCTCATTGAGTTTGGTGTTACTTTGGGCGTGGCTTTCAATATCCTTGGAAAACCATTCACTGAATTCGTCGTGAGAATCAAACAAACTAGGCATGATGAAATGCAACAAAGCCCAAAGTTCTTGCATGTTATTTTGGATAGGAGTACCAGTCAACAGAAGGCGATTTCTGCAATGGAAACCAAGTAAACTTTTCCATCTAGAACTTTGCGAACTTTTGATAGCTTGAGCCTCGTCCAAAATCATATATTGCCACTTCATCTTTTGAAAGTATGCAACATCCGAGACGACGAGTTGATATGAGGTAACGAGCACGTGGAAAGGAGCATCTTCGGTATAAGTGATATGTTTTCGATCCCAAAACTTTCGGAGAACCTTTCGATCTGCTGCTGTACCCCAATACGGCAATACCTTCAATTTCGGAACGAATTTGGTGATTTCTTGTTGCCAGTTGTGAAGAGTCGATGCAGGGGCAACAACCAAGAATGGACCCCAAATACCATGCTTCTCAGCGAGATAAGCCATGACCGAAATCGATTGAACAGTTTTACCAAGACCCATCTCATCTGCCAGGATACCATTGATGCCTTGTTCGTAAAGATTGACGAGCCAGTTGAGACCTTTGAGTTGATATTCCTTGAGTTGAGCTTGGAGCATCTTTGGTTGTTCGATGTCGACGTCACCCATACCTGCAGGGTTTTGGAAATTCATCTCTCCTTCATCATCCATGGCAGGCGCATCATCCTGTTTATTGAATGCTCTCGCCTTATTTTGAGCTTCCTGGATAGCATTTTGGGCATTAGCCATAGCCGCAGCTTTCAACGCAGATTCGTCCTCAGCATCAAAGTCAAGGTCCTCAAAGTTTGTAACCTTTGCTGGAGCAGAGCCTTCTGGCAGATCCCCATGATCTGGCTTCGCATGATCTGCATTGTCGGGAACCGCGACATCAGGGTGATCAGTAGACCTCTCAACTTCATCTGTCTTGATTTTCTTGCCAATGAAATGGGAGTAAAGCTCCGTTTGCGAAATAAGGAAATTGAGCTTCCTCTTTTGTCTATTTGCTTCACGATCGGCTTCGGCTTTCTTGGCGTTCTCAATCTCCTGCTTTTCAGCTGCTCGTCGAGTATCACGTTCTTCACGTTCGTTACGCTTCCAGAAAGACATCATCTCTCGCATAACACGCTTGGCACGAGCTTGAAGATCCTTGGTGCCCTTATTCGTCCGTAATTGCCAGCGTTTGGCTTCCTTGGAAGCTAAGATTGCCGTCTTCTTCAAATTCGATCCTCGGACGGAGTAAGAATCCATGGCGAGCTTGTAAACCTTTGGAACTTCCTTTCGGGCAAGATCCTTCCAGATTTGATCATAAACGACATGGAACATCTTCGTATTGTGTTGATCAATGGGGGCAGATGGAGATTCTTCCTTGACTTCAACCGGTTCAGTTGGTGGCTTGAACTTGATTTTAATCTTCGTACCTCCTTCTTTCGATGGAAGTGGCTTCATATCCTTAAATTCCGCCGCATCCCTAACCGGCATGAGAGCAGGTGATTCTCCCTTGTCAATAGCCTCTTGAGCTGCAGCAGCCGAGTCCTTCTCTGCCTGCTTTTGTTCTTTTGATTTTCTGGGTCGAGCACCACCACGCTTTGGTTTCTTGGTAGAATCTGGATCCACCGCAGTAAATGTTGACATACTACCTCCCTGCATATTGGGTTCCATGGGTGAAACTGCTCGAATCTCTGGACCCTTATCTCCTCTAGCAAGTATTTGTTTGGTCTGCTGTGCCTTCTTTTCAGCTCTCTGGGCATCACGAAGAAACTTGTGTCGTTCTTGATCATCTTGTGCTGCTTGAGCCTTGGCCAAGGCAATCTCCTTTTGTTCCATGTTATTCTGGACGGTCTTTTCGCGACGACGCTTCCTCTGCATATCTTTCTTGCGCTCCTTCTCTGTTTGAATCTCATCCGCTTGTACTTTGGAGATAGCTGCATCTACTTCAACTTCTCTATATCGCTCTTCGCCCGCCTTAGCATGCTTTCCTAACTTCTTGGTCATTGAGTTGGTGAAATCTGTTCGGCGTTGCTTCGTCTTTGCGATTTCAATTTTTTCAACCTCGAGCTTTCGTTTGAGCGATCGTGTTTTATAAAGTTTCTTCTCTCCCGCGAATTCCACATCGCTGTCTTCCGGTTCCCGGTCTAGCTTTGACATCAAGATTATGATATCCCTTTCTTGATCTTTCGTAAAAGGTTTGGGCTTTGGTGTAGATTTTGTTTCTCCGTTTACCTTGCGCTTTGCTGGTACTCGTGATGTTGTAGGTGGTGGAGGAGCTGGTGCGATTGAAGATTGTCGGGAACTTGGAGCTGGAGAAGGATCCGGCTTCAAGGTAGGCACGGTTTGTCGTGAAGGTTTGCGAGGCTTGGAAACGATGGGTGTGGGGGTTGGTTGCGGTTTTGGAGTTGGAGTTGGTTCAGGAGCAGCACTGGATAAAATACTTGAAAACGCCATTGGATCTGCTGGTCTGCTTGGAGTCTATTGAATAATGAATGAGAAAGGTGCCGAATCAAATGTGAAGGGTGAAAATTATTATAACTTACACTAGCTGGTACCGGCTCTTGTTTGACGACGGGTCTTTCTTGCTTCACTGGCCCTCCACCAATACCATTATGTCGACTCACTGGCGATTCCATGGTGGACACTCGTGGTGATTGAGTTGCTGAAGGTACGCGACCTTGTGGGTGCGCGTGTGAGATGGGCGGCGACTGAGGTGGAAAATGAGTAGTGACGGGAGATTTATAGGCACCGTTGTACTGATTTAGTTGAACATCCACAGATGGCTGGGATGGTTGATTTTGTTGATAGGGATAAGAATCACGATTCTGTTGTAAGTTTGTTAGAAAATTCAATATCCTTTTCGTAGGTGTTTTGAAAAGATCTTACTTGTGATGTCTTAGCTTCCCTATCGCTCCATGTGCTAGATTCCGTAGGTCTTCTTTCACTCGAGTCAGAAGTTGGATCGTAATAATTACTAGTTGGTTTTTGATCGCGTTGAAAAGTGGTCGTAGTATTTCTCTCACTTGGATATGAAGGAGTGCTCAAACTCAAAGGATTTGAAGTTGGTTGGACAGGAATGTGTGATGAGATAATTTGAGGTGCCGCTGTCGATGGATGATATTGATTGAATTGTGGAAGTGCGCCAGTTGAAATTGTTGATGATGTTGGATTGAGAATTGAACGAATTTCAGTTTGTGATTGTTGTCTTGGTGAGGCAACGTCGTAAGTTATATTTGAGCCATTGGTGATGCTGGTACTGGCACTTGTATTGGCACTTGTATTGACATTTGTATTGCTACTTGTTGTGCTTGGTCCATTCCTTATTCCATTTCGCCTCAATATAGCAGCTTCTTCTTGATCATCCTCATCAGCTCGTCGCATTACGGTAGCATGAAACCTCGAGTCCATCTTCTTCTTTTTCTTGAGAAATCCTCACTCAATGAACTAGGTAGGTAGGTAGGAAGGTAGGTAGGTCGGTAGGTAATCAACTCATCAACTCATCAACTCATCAACCCATCAACTCATCCACTCCCATGTATATAACCAATTTATTTAAACCTTTATATGTCTATCGATTTGGCGCTCCATGAAAACGAGATTGTGTTGAGGGACTGAGGGACTCCTGCGACAATGAGAGAGAAGAAATGAAGGGTTCGTATAGATTTGAGTTGGATTTGAGAATGAAATTGACTTGGTACGAGACCGATTTGAGTTTCGTCTTTTTTTTCCCTTTCTTTTCTTTTGGTGATTGATTACCCTATTGATACAACGAAAAGCAAACTTCACTCGTCACAATGATCAATGAATGAATGAAGGAATCAATGAATGAATCAATCAACCGATCAACCAATCAATCACTCAAATGAAAAATCTAAAAGCAGAGGAGATCGTTCAATGATTCGAGATGAGAGTTCTGTTCTGTTCTGTTCTGTGAGGGTTGCTTTGTTCTGTTCCGTGTACCGTATAATTTTAATGAGGTTGAATATAGATCTATCCATATATATATATATGTGTGTGTGTGCGTGTGTATATATAATATATATATATATTATATATTATATTATATAATATATACTCGAGTATGTTTGAAATAGCCCGGAGGAAGGAAATAACGGAAAGAAGGGCTTGAATGTAGGTATTGATTGATTATATATAATTGATTTCAATACTAGAAGAGAAATTGATTTGGAATAAATAAGGACTGAATAAATAGGTCGATACCGAAAACCCGAGGTCGTCTTTGATCAGATTGGATACTGTAAGATTATATATATTAAGATTCTCTGTATATAAAATATCTTGGATATAATAACAATCAGACTGATTATCTCCAGCTATCTTACTTGGTAGTACTCGAGTAGATATCTCGACATATGGTGGATACCTACTAGGTAGATACTGTACTAGGTAGGTAGGTAGTGAGGATTGACGTACTGACGTATTGACGTATCCATGGATTGATGTACTAATAATAATAATAATAATAACATTACTATTAACCTTTAGTAACCTTATTATTATTATTATTATTATTTATTATTATTATTATTATTATTATTATTATTATTATTATTATTATTATTATTATTATTTATTATTATTATTATTATTATTATTATTATTATTATTATTATTATTATTATTATTATTATTATTATTATTATTATTATTATTATTATTATTATTATTATTATTATTATTATTATTATTATATATTATATATTATTATTATTATTATTATTATTATTATTATTATTATTATTATTATTATTATTATTATATATTATTATTATTATTATTATTATTATTATTATTATTATATATTATTATTATTATTATTATTATTATTATCCTTTCCGAATAATAATAGAAAGTAACTTAAAAGGATAAAATAACTTAATTCTTCGCGGCGCTAGGGAAATATAAAATTCTACTTCATTTTCATTTTCGTTTTACAAGATATTAAGAATAAGATATTGAATATTGAATTCTCCTCTACTCTTTATTCGTTTATTCGTGTAGATGTATATATTGATATAATTCAGATTAGATGAAAGAAATATACTCGAGTAAGAATGAAAGAAAGAACCTTGGAAAGCTTTATTGTATTATTAGATAGATTAATATATCGTAAATCCAAATGCTTTTAATTATTAATCATCCACCCCCTTCCTTGTCCCCCTTCATCATAACATCTTCATATCATCATCATCATCCTCCTCATCCTCATCCTCATCCTATCAACATCCTCATCAACATCCTCATCAACATCCTCATCAACATCCTCATCAACACGTAGAAACCTAAAAAATTGTAATAACATATCGGCCTGTGTATCTGATCATGTGTTTATTACACTTATACCCGGGTAGTCATGGATAAGGTAGGCCCCGAACAGCAATGCTTACTTTCATCACTCATGGAAAGAACACAGCCCAATCATCTTCGCATCACTTCCCCATCATCACCATCATCACAGTCATCAAAGTCATTAGAATGTTTAATCATGTTTTTTTTTTTTACTTGGAATTTGAAAACAATTAACGCCATCTAAACTGACTAGCATTCTATCCCACCAAAAGCGGTGTTTCAACATCCTATCCCGGCCCCAATCCCTCCGCGACCTCCTCATGTTGGGTCGTGAGCGATGGTCTCCAGGCTTGGCTCATTGCCGCTTCATATGTCAAGTCGTCCATCGATGCACCAATCAAACTTTTGTTTGGACTGAATATTATACGAATATTGGTAATATGTAGCCACTTTAAACTGCTCCGGCAGAAACCATCTTCTTTCTCAAGTGGTTCTTGTACTCGGCGATGGAACCATCCCATCTCTTGATGGTTTGGTTCTCGCAAACCATAATGTCCTTGGCAATCTTATCGAGCAATCTATATGGTATTAGTATAATCACTCTTTCATCTTGTGTGAGAAAGTCTTACCTGAAATCGTGAGAAACAACGACAACACCACCAGTGAAAGCATTAATAGCATCAGCCAAAACTGTCAATAGTAGGAATATCCAAACCGTTGGTAGGTTCATCCAACAACAACATGTTGGGTCCATCAATAGCCAACAAAGCAAACACAATTCTGGATTTTTGTCCCTCGGAAAGGGTACCCATCAATGCGGTTTGAGATTCACCACTGAGACCATACTTTCCAAGTTGTTGACGCCAGTATTGGTAATCTTGACTCTTGGAAGCGTACTTGTCTCTAACGAAGTCCAAAGCGGATTTGGTAAGATCCAATTGTTCAGAAGAATGTTGAGAGTAAACACCCATCTTCAAATGTGTGTGACGAGAAACGGTTCCTCCGGTTGGGGAAAGCTTTCCAGTCATCAGGCGGAGAAGAGTTGATTTACCAACACCGTTAGGTCCGACAAGAGCGGTACGAGAGTCCATGTCAACACCGAGGTCGAGGTTGCGGTAGAGATCATCCTTTGGATCTCCAGAGTAGGAGAAGGTAACGTCATCGAAAGACAAAACTGGTGGTGGAAGCTTCTCAACATCTGCGAAACGGAAAGTGAAGACACGATCTTCTTCAACCTTTTGGATCAAACCATCGGCTTCCATCTTGTCCAAAATCTTTTGTCGAGACTTGGCTTGTCGCACCAAGTTAGCGTATGTACCAGCTGAAGCAATGAATTTCTTAATGTGGACAATTTCATCTTGCTGCTTCTGGTAGGCCTTCATTTGGTTTACTTCTTGTTCATATCTGGTCTTTGCGTAAGAATCGTAGTTACCACCATAGTAGATGAGTTGTCTTTGACGCATATCGATCATGTTGGTACAAACACCGTTGAGGAAATCCATAGAGTGAGAAACAAGGATAAGAGTACGGTCCCATTTCTTCAAGTATTCTTCCAACCACACACAGGCTTCCAAATCCAAATGTGCAGTTGGGTCATCGAGAAGGAGGAGAGAAGGCTTGACGAAAAGAGCCTTGGCCAAAGCTACACGCATACGCCATCCACCGGACATATCCTTGGTCTTCTTGTGGATAGTAACTTTGTTGAAACCGAGACCGGTCAAAATGAGGGATGCACGAGTAGAGAAAGTAGATGGATCCATAGTATCCATACGCTATTATCAGTTAGTGGTGCACACGATGTGTCTTTTGTCTAAAAAGCCTTACCTCATAGAGATCCAAGAGGACTGGGGACTCGGGTCCTTCTTCTTCCAATAAACGTTCTGCCTCATCATCAAGTCTCTTCATTTCATTCTCTGCTTCCTTGACGACCCACTCCAAAGCACCCAAGTCACTAGGAGGAGCACCTTCGTTCAAAAGGTAAATATCGACGTGGTCTGGAACGGGGTATTCGCGCATATCGATAGCCTTGAGGAGAGTGGATTTTCCGCAACCGTTCTCTCCCAAGAGACCATATCGACGACCATACGTAAGTTCGAGTGTTGTATCAGTCAAAAGAACACGACCGTGGAAAACCAACGACGCAGATGTAATCTTTACGTCACGACTTTGCTTGAGCGAACTGAGAACACCAGTTGTGACACGATCAGAGAGACCATGTTTATCCATTTGTGCTGCCAATCTCTTCACTTCATCCATATCCTTGGTCGCAGGTTGATCCTCATCAGGGAGAGGGTTTCCATTTGCGTCGAGGGCTACTTCTCCTGGGGTTGAAGTACCAGATGCGGCTTTGGAACCAGCCTTTGATTTGGAAGCAAGAGTTTTCTTTGCTGGCTTTCCTTCAGCTGCTCTCTTGGCATCACGAGCTGCTTTTGATGCTGAAACCATTTTGATTGATTATTTGGAGTTGTCGTGATAATAATCGATATATGAAGGAAAGAAATTCTTTGATTTCTCTCTTTTTTTGTCGAGTCGACCTTTTTTGCAGGTTTATCGTAATGCTGGTGGGGAGAAATCTCTTGGTGGGGTTTTTCTCAAACTAATAAGTGTTTAAAGGCCTTTTCATTATCGATTAAGGGCAAGATAATCATTGAGGTGTGAACTAATAAATTTGGAGTGAATGTAGAACTGGCCGTCCGTGGTCTACTTACTCACCTGTAGCTAGACACTTCCAAGGTTGCATTATTATCATCCAAAACAGTATGAAGTGAAAATTGCCCAGGTGATTGGAGTGAACGCTTAATCGGTATCTAAGAATCACCAAACAATTCTAATGACCTCCAGCTACGTGAGTTTCGACCAAGAGAGGAGAGCAGAAATTACTCTCCTATTGCTTCTTCCAACCTACGACAGTTCTCGCCAGTGATAGAAGAGAGTGCTGCAAGGTGTCTGGTTAAACTCACCCTCATCATTACTCTTCCTACTTCTCGAACCAGTCAGATTCCTCTAATTTCACATTCCAAGATGATACTCAGAGCCTAAAAATAATCTGACGTAGAGAGTGTGGGTCCATCACGTGCCAAGGGCTTTCATCCATTCTCGGTCTCCTTAGTACGTCCACGGGTACCCCGGGTACCTAGTATTCATGTATAGGTACCCGTGGATTTCTATTCAGTTTGGATATGCTCAATGAGAAATTCAACTAGACTTTTGTTATCCTCTGCTCTGGCTACCCGTGGACCTCCTGTAAACTTACCAGCACTTTCAGACGATATCTGGTTATGAAGAGTATCGATGAAAGATAGTACGGCTACCCACATAGACTGACTATGCAAGTGGATTAGTCACCCAAATCATATCAAACTTAGACTCGCCTACCTAGGTATCCAGACTAACCAACTGATTTTCATCCATTGAACCCCTATATGTCATGACAACAAGATGTGAAGCCATACAATGTTCCTCTCTTATTCCAGAAACCTGAGACTGCCATATTTCAAAAGGACACCCAGATATTCATTACATTTTTCAAACCTATTCTCTCAACAAAATGATCTAAAGCATCAACCCAATCACAACACCAATCACTCGAATATGGATCCCAAAATACACATTTTGGGTCTTGGAAACCTGGGAAAGCTATGTGCACACTCGATTGCTACAAAGCCGAACCCCCCTCCTCTCACTTTATTGCTTCATCGCCCACATCTATACCATATGACCCAATCCAAAGGTCCGAGCATCAAGATCCATCATGACGGTACCTGGCACGGAGAGGGCCATTACGATAGTGAACTCATCTCTGAAGGTGGAAATCATGAAAGTTCCCATATCAAGAACATATCAAATCTGATCGTGACCACGAAAGCTCACAAAACGGTGGATGCTCTTTCAATGATCAAACATCGATTGTCACCTACTTCTACTGTACTTTTCATACACAACGGTATGGGAGTCATTGAAGATCTCAATACTTATGTGTTTCCCAATGCTCAGGATAGACCCCATTATCTATTTGGTGTCGCTTCCCACGGCGTGTATCAAACAGGCCCATTTGAGGCGGTCCTTGCTGGCCATGGATCTATTACGATAGGCAATCCCAAAATTGATGAAGGGGAGTCTTTGAATAGTACTTATCTCCTGCATCAAGTTGTTAATTCTGACCTTCTTCGAGCGAGTGAGGTTCCTTGGGACGAATTCAGACTCCTTCAGTTACAGAAACTGGCTGTGAATGCTGTAATAAACCCTCTCACTGCTCTCAGCCATTGTTTAAATGGTATGATTGTGGAATCTTCCACACGCGGAGATATAGGAGTTCTTTTCGAAGGGTTAGTATCCGAAATAAATCAAGTCTTCTGTTCACTTCCAGAACTTCAAAAAATACCCCATCTGAAAGAACGTTTCTCGACCAAAAATCTGCAAAGCAGCATTCTCACGGTTGCTTCAGCCACTGCTCAAAATCGTAGTTCTATGCTCCAAGATGTTAGCAATGGCAGAGAAACTGAAATTCTTTCTATCAATGGATATATTGTGAAAAGGGCAGAGGAACTGGGTATCGAATGTCCGATTAATAGAAAGATGATTATGGACATTCTTACCATAGACTCAAAGCAGATACAGCACGGCTTGAAAGAAGAAGGTAGCGAATCTGCAAAAGAATAATGAATTCCTCTATCCCTATAACATAACAGACCCCGAAGAATGTATATGCGATGAGTTTCCAATTCAATCCATCGATTGTCTATTCTCTTTCAGACTCGCAGCTGTTGTTCATTTAGAATCGATCGACTAGTAAGGGATTGACAGGTGTTTATTTTCTATAGTCATTCTATGGCCATGGGGTACTCTTCCTTCTTATCCGAACTTTGGTTGGAGAATAATCTATCAGGTTGTAGTTTCTCTTGTCACTTGAAATCTGGTGTATAATCTGTTATTCAAGCTTCAATAAAGATTTGGAGGACCAGAAAAGCGTCGAAAGGTAGGTTTAGGTCGGCCATTAAGATGTGAAAGAGTCTCTTCGTTTATTGAACTGGATAAGGGATGTCAGTTCTGTACTTGCTATACTGTCACTTGCCCTTTCCTCCCTTCTCTTTCCTCCTACACTTTACACTTTACACTTTCCTCTTTCCTCTTACTCTCTTACTCTCTTACTCTCATACTCTCATACTCTCATACTCTCATACTCTCATACTCTCTTGAATGACAGACAAGCTATCCAGGAGATCTGAGGTGCGGATACTCATATCACGAGACTGTCCACGGGTAGTACTAGTGTCGGCTGGATTCGGCACCGAGGAAATCATGAGGCTACCTACCCGTGGACCACATTCATATATCCATTCACTTCATTCACTTGATTCACTTCCTTCGAGTTAACTGACTCCTCCAGCTTCACCCATTCACTTATTCCTCGTCTTCCCATCAAGGTGATTCGCGAAATTGGATGACCTCGGGATTCTCTAATAAAAAGAAGCAGCATTCTAGCCGTACACAAGGCTGCGCGAATGATCTTGGTGCAGAGATTCAAGGCTAATAAATTACTTATCATTCGCGCCACGATGTATTAACGCGTCAATGAGTTTTACTTAAAATGGCTTCAATCACCTTTGGGAAAGTATCTTGGTTTCCTCCATCAAACTTACAACTCCTCACAAAATTGACCTGGAACCAGTTTTTGCAAGATTTGTATCAATTTGGTAGGTTTTATTTCTTCTCAATATGCAGTGGGTGGGTGTACGGCTTCGTGGGATGACGTCAAAGTTGGATTGATCGATACCATATCGTCGTAATATCTCTCTCTCCCTTTACTTCAACGCCTTTACCAATCCTTCTATACAGATCCAACAATGAGACTTGACAATTTCACTCGAATCAATGTTATGAATTCTGGAAGTGGAGGATTGTTTCTATGGGTCCATATATCCACTGGCGCACCTTTTATCTCCTCGCACCTAATAGATATACTGTGGAATATTCTCGTTGAGTCACTCTGTCACTAACTCTCTAACAGGTGCTCCTGTTTATACCAGCAGGTCCCTCGATCTGTAACTAAACCCATCACCCTCAAGATCTGCGAGGATCTCGTTGCCTTCTCAACTATGAGTCGACCATGCCAACATCTACTCGAGAACAATCTCAAGTCATCTGAAACCTCAACCTATATTAGACCCCACCGTCCTAAGAACCAAAAAGCTCAATTTCTCCAATTCGCCAAATTCGCTCCTGAAATCCAAATGATGATCTTCAAAGAAGCTCTGCCAGAAGGCCGGGTAATCGGAATCAAAGCTGTCGAATATCTTGTAGATACTCCAGACAAATGGAGTCAAGAGTGGTACGAAGGCGAGATTTATGGTGAAAAATACAAGAGTGTAAAGATCGTTGCCAGTACTACTTTTCCTGCGCTTTTATATGTTAATTCCATGGCCCGCGAAATCGCTCAGAAGGAGTACCAACTAGAGTTCAGCCACTGTCTTCCACATCCCATATATTTCAATTTCGATAAGGATACTCTCTACATTCAATCTGATCGAGCAAACAAGATATTCCAAGGCAGTCTGCACATGCTCAAGAGATTCCCAACCCCTTTAATCTGCGGTCTTGATATTGCCAAAATGGAAGAGAAGCTCAAATACTTGATGTTTGGTGAGCCGTGTCTTTTCAGAAGCACAACAGAGATGATTTCCCGAATGAAAAATCTCCAGTTGTTGGAACTGAAGCAGGGTTGTTTCACCAAAGAGCAGAAAGTCAAGATCTTAAATACTAGATGGAATGACAGATGGAATAATGGGAATTTCTCTTATAAGTTGGTGGAGTTAAGTGATGAGGATATGGGCTACAAAGCCATGGATAAGAAGGTAAGTTGGTATCGTAGTATGCATTTAAGCAAAAAAGACTATATCTCATGAAGGAATGGTGAAACTGACACATTGTTTTGTGATAGGACGGCTACTCTGTGTATTTGAAAACTCGCAGATCTTCTCGTCTCGTCAAGCTTGACACTATGAATCTCGATAGCCATGAGTAGGACGAAGCTAATGCTCGATGAAGCAAGCATCTGGGTCAAGGGCCAACCATGTAAATATCTCTATCCCGTATATGGATCCATAGTAATATGACTCTATTTTTCAAATATAACTGAACTGAATATTCAGAGGATTATCGAAAATTTGCTCATCCATGAGGTCTCTGGGGGGCAGTCTGCACGGAGGAATTCTTGTGATATCCCGATGTTAACAGTATGCCGGCGATTCGATTATCTTACGAAACTCCAAGGATCAGATAGAGATTTCCCTATATATTAGCAAGAGGCCTTTTAATCAAATATAATGGTGTTGAGTCATCCCGTACACTCAACATGGGTTCATCAAGTGCTTTACCATAGGATACACAACTCGGAACCTCGCCCCCCTTCTCATCTCACCAAACCAACCATCAAATCGCAACTCAGAATCTCCCTTCTCCTCTCCGAACCACTCCACTATGCAGAATCATCGCCTCCCATTCTCTGCGTTCAGAGAAACAACTATCTAGCTTTGATCGAGCCCCAAGACCCACCGAGATTCTCTTATGATAACAAATACCGTTCCGAGTTGTTATGAAAGATGGCGCTTACTATCCTCGAACACACGATATGATATCTACAAGTAAACAGGATATTAATACATCCACTGAATTCTCATCATCATTTCTTGCACGCAATATGGCAACTAACTTGGTGTATATGTAAGTTAGAGTGTATGTGCGCAGTGCGGCTGGATAGTCCGAATGGGGATGGATGGCAGGCTGAAGGTTATGTGCCATTATTTGGGGTACTTTGGGATTCTTTTGAAGATTTGACGGAGAAAAGAAAACACAGAATATAAGTCGCTTGATATGAACCTGACAAGAAGCGAAAAGATGAAGGTTTGACCCAGGAAGACTGTGGAGAAAGGTGATTTGCTCGGTTAATCTCACCGGGTATATACAATGTAACATCGTCAATGCAATACAACCGCGTGTTGTATTTTCTATGTCTCGGAGTCTCGATAAGTGCTGTGCTCTTTTGTCAAAAGAGGAAGTTGGGACGTGGATTCAAGACGGGGTTGGGATTGAAGGAAATGATTGTTGCATGTCTCAATCATTCTTCGCCACTGACTTGCATATTTTCTGGTTCTTTTCTTCCAATGGTTGTAGATCGGCTCATAGCATGTCATGCTTGCCCCTCTTTTTGGCTTGTATTTCTGAGCTTTGTGTGTTTCTGATTTCACCTATAAGTAGAATGAGGTTTCCAAATCAATCTCAATCTACCTGTATGATCAATCTATACGTATATCCCGTTTCTCCAATTCAATTCAACCTTCACTAGAAGCATATGATGCCTTCCTCGGCCCCCAATGATGAAGCACCAAAGTTTTATGACAGTATTAGTAACAGGTATGATAAGTACTATGCTCATGATCCTGGATTATTGGCCTTCATCAAATCGAGTCTTGAGCTTTTACCTGCTGATGCATCGGTAAGATTATTAGCATTTTGATTCTGAAATGAGAATGACTAGCTTGAATTCGCAACCTTTAGTGAGGTCAACTGAATCTGCATTGGCTGTATATTCGGAATATGTATTGGGGGGTATCTATTGCTTGTTGTGTTGTATTCTGTTCTGAAATTCGATGAATTGCCGATTGTCATAAGAACTGATTATTCTTCAAACGCACACCCATTCTCTTTTGACTAAACATCCCATCCCATCCCATCCCATCCCTTTCTTTTTCACCCAGAACTAACTTTCCATCTCTCGCAACAGGTCCTAGATATAGGCTGCGGAACGGGAATCCCCACCTCTCGCTCCGTCGTGCAATCCGGCCGCAGACTCCACGGCATCGATTTTTCTCCCGGCATGATATCACTCGCCCGCACAAATGTTCCCGGTGGCACGTTCGAACTGGCGAATATGCTTGACTATACCCCATCGGAAGAATATGATGGGGCTTTTGCTATCTTTAGCTTGTTTCATTTCACGAGAGAGGAGATGAAAGGGCTTGTGGGGAGGCTGAGGGGATGGGTTAAGGAGGGAGGTGGACTCTTTATTGGGTGCGTTTGAGGGGCTCACTAGGCTTTGTTATGTTCTGTTGGGGATGGGCTTGGGTTGTTGTGTTTAGCATTCTGCTCTGTTCTTCATGGAACATCTGTTCTCCAACTCTGCTCGCGACTCTTCCTCAGGAATGCACACTGACTTCGTTAACTCGCAGCACGGTATTAGCGGAGGATATGGTGGGGACAAGGGAAGAGATGTATGATGACGAAAGGGTGAGTCGGTTTTCGCTTGCCATGGTTAACTCAGTTATTCAGGAATTTGCTCAATAAGTCATCATCCGAGAAATCGATATGCTAACTAAACCTCCCAGCTCTCAGCACAAAATGTCCCTCACAAGTTCATGGGCCAGGTTGGAGAATATCTCATGTATACAAGAAAAGGTTGGGAGAAATTGCTAGGGGATAATGGGTTCGAGATCTTGAAGACTGAGAGGGTGGATTTTTTACCGTTGGCGGAGTGTGACGAGGAGCCGCATTTTTGGATTACGGCAAGAAGGGTGGGTAGTTAGGGATGCGGGTCAGTTGAGGGGTGAAAGCTGGGTATTATGAGAGGTAGTGAGGGTTGGATGGTGAAATGCCTTTTCTTAATACTAAACCTACTTTTGAAGGAATTCTTTGTTTTGCTCACCTCTTATGAGACCAGGACGAGGCTTATTGTAAACCCGATAATCGTCACAGTTCACGAGCCTCATTATCTATCTACCTTTTTCCTTCTTCCTTCTGCCGCCAAGATCCTCCTGTATCAGATTTCAACGGGTCCTCATACTGGAGGAAGAAAGTAGATTTCCTATGCGTCCTTTCTTGTCATTCACTCAAGCATAGTATTCCGTCATTCCACCAGATGCAAATCGTCACTGCGGACCCGTTTTGTCATGCATGTCGTACAGATGGAACAAGCCTGCTATTTATGAAATCACCACGTCAAAGCCATCTACACCAATAACCCAGAGCGCTCCCAATATGTCGCTGGATGGAATAGTTGGTCATGTAATAAGAGTGTAGTTTCAATGATATATTTGCAGGTATCAACTGTCACACGTGGATCTAAACCAGATCTCTGGGCTTGAAAGAGTACAGCATATGATATACTTGGAGGCAGAACTTTCATGTTTATCACCTACTTTGAGGTCAGTTGTTTGGGGGAATTATTTCATGCATTGCTTGATTGAAGTTGGCTATCTACATTGGCTGATTAATCGTGGCTTCACATCTCATATTATGAGTTCATCCAGTGCTATATTATATAAATACACGAAAAAAGATTATTATTATTGAAAGTCTCAAAAAGTAACTACACTACTCTCTTATCCAGCACAAACCGCACGTCTTAAACTTTCAATCGTATGAACGAAACATACATCCTTTTCAGTTTATGGATTGTCAAGCTGTATCTGCTTTGGCAACGAGAGTAGCTTTCTCGGCTTCAACGAAGCCACTTCATTGAACACCTCTGCAGTTCCGTGGCAAATATTGTGAGTAGGAGTACCCATGGAATCGCAGTGAAGATAGACCCTCTTCTCGATATAGAGAAGTCATTCTTCATCATCAAGATTACAATCAAGAGCCAACATTGAGGCTACTTGGAAGGAGCTTCCCTCATATCAGAAGCATCGCTCTTGTAGGGACTTGTCGTACCCAAATCACTTGGTCGTCAAGAATAACCACCCCTTGACCCATCAGTTTCTAGGAATATCGGATAAGTCGAAAGGCGGGACATTCCTTGACGATCAAAATAGATGTATGGCTAGCTAATGGCCACTAGCGGACGTATAAGCTCGCCAAATTAGCGGTAAAAGGTAAAGAATACCTAGTACTTCCTGAAGGTCATTCTTGCAAACTATGGATATTGGAAGGACATCCAATCTGTGATATATTTTCTGATGAATCACACAAGCTAAGCACATTCTTTCCATCATGATGTCTTAATAGTTTATATGTAACTTTCAGAAAATAGGAATAAAGGACAGGTATTCCAAAAATGTTCTGACTTTTCAACATCCATTCACTCGATCTGAATCATTGGAAATTTGACATTTCTATCTTCCTCATGAGTCTTTGATGAAGAAGTGAAGGAAAGGAAGTTCAAACCAATTTAGAACATGAGTCAAATACTTGATCTCGTACAATTGATGGAGATACTCATGAAGATAATCCACAAAAATCCTGAATTTGGGTATTTAAAGCCTTCCAAGGTCCTCGATTTTCCCATTTTCCATTTCAAAATCTTTCCATTCAACAACACCAACAACATCAACATCAAAAAGATTTAAATTATCTAGGATCAGATAAATCCAAGACGAAAATCCTTAAGAATAATGCCCTTGAAGTGTTTGCGATCGCTAGCGTACGAGCATAAGAATATGCCGCCACGACAGAAAAGAGCCTACCACAGAAGACGGATGTTGTTCAATCTGTACTGTGAAGACCGTATCGCCAGCGAGAACGGTGTAGTCAAAGAGCGCGAAAAATCCAAACAATCTTCTGGTATAGATATCGAACCTGCAGAGTTGCGGGCTCCTATCAAATTGAGGAATTGCATGCACCTAGGAGCACCGCCCTCTGCTTTTGATTTGGATTTTCGATTAATAGCTGATTTGGACTTGAACAATTTAGTTTATGACGCTGGTGAGTTCGCCAACCACAATATTAGACCAAACAATTCATTACTGACATCCTGCAGAAAAATGGCAGATTGACAGGCCGTACGACCACAGTTGCTGGGACAGCGACTGGGGTACTTGCTTTGTCAAACATAAAAAGACAGGAAAATTCATGAACAGATTTCTTGTGAAATGGAACGAAGATAAATACAACACTTTTACCTGCTTCTCAAATCTCCCGACAGAACTCCGCCTTATGATCTGGAAACACGCGCTTCCGGGTCCTAGAGTTGTACAACTCGGAGTCTTTCAAAACAGACTTCTGCCACGTAGAGATGAGTCTTATTTAACGAAACATCTCCATGTTCTTTTTTCATCTCTCGGGAATGATAAATTGCCGCTCGATATCTGCAGGGAGTGGAGGGAGGTTTGCCTACAGCATTATTCGCAACTAGAAGTCCCGGATCTGAAGCCATTCAAATATAAGGGTACAGAAGCAAACAAGTTCTCTTTCCACTTGCACATCGACCCTAAAGTGGATACTCTTGAACTTGGCATATTTCGAAACAGTCGGTTTACCGAAATGTTTAAACTGCATTTAGATCTTTCGAAAGTTGAGCATCTTGCCTTGATACACAGGAATAACCGCTTGATCAATACGCCCAATATGTGGGCGTGTGTGAAAGCCTATTTCCCAAGCCTCAAGACATTCGAATTTTTCGTCGATATGAAAGACCGCTCAGAAGATATCTTACTTAAGGATATAAAGCTTGGCCGGCAAGCATTGGCAGTACTGGATAAGAACACGCTTGAAAACCTATACTACAATATCACCACTGTTGGAGACAGCCGCAAGGCTCGTCGGCTGCGCGAGAAAGTTGATGAATTTCTCGAAAACGGAAAGGGGGTACAGACAGAGTACAGCGAACTTGCATTGGCTGATCCAGACTACTGGGGTAAAGTTAAATTTAACTTGGCTTTCTTCACCATCGAAATCGTGAATCGGAAGGAAAATTTTTACGTCAAGCGGAAGAACCGCTTAGATACGATGTTTTTCTTTGAAACCCAGATACCAAATGTTCAAAATAGGGTGGAATTCTACGATCTCGAAGTGGATTTTGCTTGTAAGGAGGACGGGTCACTATATCATCAATACCAAGGTGTCAAGGAGTTATTCGAAAGGTAATCTATTCATAATCATAATTCAACGATGGAGAGATATTTTTAGCCAAAGTTTAGGTGCATAAAAGATTGGGTATGAGTCGTTTTGAGTCGTTTTGCTTCGCCATGTTATGTTAATGGGTCTGCCGGTGATAGTAGCAGAAAATGAAGGGAAGTTTCGTACGACATATGTTGGTGGTATGATCAAGGGTATAATAGGGTTCAGATGTCAACGGTCTTTGGTTCATAACATTAGTCAAGTTTTCCTGAGTGGTGCGGCAGTGAAGAAATGAATCAGTGAAATTAATGTGAGATGTTATCTACCCATTTGTGGTATCATGTGTGATCAAGTATGAAGATTCTTTTGTTTTGTAATGTTGGCTTCCCTCAACGTCTAGAAACAAATAAATAGTAGGACTCAACAGGGAGAAACCTACTGACACATTGTCCCCCTTTCGTGATCTTCATTTGTTACAATACCTGGTAAGTGCCAGCGAGTCAGACCCTCGAAACTTGGCTTCCATTATTTGACATCAAATATATGAGATCATCGATCGTGCGAGCAATGGTGCATTTACAGCACGCTGACACTATCTACAGAGTAGGACCTCGTGCATGCAGCTACATGTTGATCATTAGTAACCATTCAAGCCATGAATATACTCCGATTTCAATAGATTCTGCCCACCAGTTCACCGAGTCCTGTCAATCTTGAAGATATATCATGCTCATGATCATGAAGATCCCTCAATAATTCGGTGGATTGTCTATCGCTATGAAATGCCATTTCTTTTTCTTTTTCTTTTTTTTCCCTTTTCCTTTCTTTTCCTCGGTAACCTTACTGTACTGTCTGTGTTCATTCAAACAGGACGCCACAATATTATTGAGAGAGTTGATGGGATGGGTCTAAAGAGACGAAACTTGTTGAATTTCCCCATCATTGATTGCTTTTGGAACTCACTTCCGAGAGACCGTCGTTTACAGAGCGGGTATCGGGAGGGTATTGAAAGTTATATTATTGCATCTCCGCGCTCTCGAGTCTCCACCCTCTAAGAAGCGCTGGAACCAACGAGTTAACTGGGCGTTTGTTACGGACCTTAACCCCTTTAGTATACAGTTGGTATCCCCCACTGTTCAAACTCCACTTCCGCGCACATCGAACCACTGAACGAACAAGTACTGTATGTTGCAGTATCAAGTGACGGAAGTCTGTGGTCACAAATAGTTCAATCCCTGCCTGTATCTGGTCCCTGCGTGATGATGGCTCTGATGAGACACGGGAGTACGGAGGTTAGATGGGTATATTGTACTTTATTGTATACATGATCAACCGGTAAAGAAGGAATTCCTCATAAAAGAATTATTCCTCTCGGACGCCGTCTACCTGTGTAAAGGCCGATGTTGTAATGCTTTGTTTTTCTTCAAATTCTCTTGAATAAGTCATAACTACAAGTACTACTAGTAGGTATGTATGATGAATAAAAAGAGGAGTAGCGATGGTCGAATAGGCAAGGACTAGCATACTTATTAACCTATTGATTGATCTTCAACCCTTAACCTTACCCGACACTCCCGTATTTATGTCCACTTTCCCCTGATCTTATACTTTCATCATAATAATAATAATGAACAAGCTTTTATGAACTCTATCTATGAAAGTCAGAGATTCATTATGTAATATAGCAAACATCTAAAATTCGCTTCCATACTATATATAGCTTGTTATATAGCTTGTTATATAAACTTGTTATATATATGTGTAATATATCATGATTAGTTCGGGAATGAGAGCCTTTTTCGGTCTGTCAAGCCATAACCCCAGAGGGTATGTATGCTGTGCCATCCGGATACTTACTGTACTACCTGTACATAGGAAACACCGGATGCAGTGTAAGATCTTTCAATAACAGCAATACAGTCCGTGATGTACTGTACTCTGTAGAAGCTTAGTCTTACACCATTTCCACGTGGAATTCAATAGCGTACCGGCTTACCAGCAGTAGGGTAGAATCATAACATTTTGTATCGTGTCATCTACCTAACTTGATTCCTCGTTACTTGCCTAGCAAGGCTTTAGGGCTAAACAATTCTAGATGATGATCATAGCTTGAGAGGTTACATCCTCAATCTTAGTTGGTGAATATTTTACGTTGTATAGCATGAGATTAACTATCGTTAACAGCTTTTCATTTGTACTTGGCGCTGTGCACCTAGTCTTTGTGGCGCTCCTGTTACCCAAATCGTCGAAGGGCTTTCAGCTTAATGACCAGGGGGTTTATCACTATGGTTTATTGGAAGTACTGTATAGTATATACCTAGGTCACAGATAATTTACACACGTTGATGTACTGTATTTGTCAGAGATGGAGCATTTGTTCGCCATATGATATCTTTGAGTTTGTGTTTCTCGGGAAATTGTCATTGTAAAGATTCCATTCTATATAAAGATAGGCTGATATTTTGAATTAAGATAGTTACCCTACGAAGTTTGTTCGTAAGATGTTACATGTTCGAATGAGGTCTCGAATCCGCGAGTCATTTTTTTCTTTTGTACAAAGTACGTAGTCGCTACTTTCTTCTCAAAAGAGGTCATGGCCCACAGTAGGAAGTCCGGAGTACAACGCAACGCTAAATGAGAAAAAAAGTGTTTGATCTTCAACTCCAATTAATGGTCCATAAGTAGTCGACCCATTTAACCTATCAGACGAGCCTAATCGGCAAACTCCCTGGTGAAGTTTCCGGTTCGGTCCCATCGTACTGTGGAGCATATACTTGACTACGGTAGAAGCTTCATGGAACCATGTAAGATTTACTAGGCGTTTTGGCTGCCCCTGCTTGCCATGTGTATTCGCTTATTCCATTTTCTCTCTTCAGCCCGTATCTATGGGCGTGCAAATCCTCTTCATTGCCATCTCAATCCCAGGAGGAACGTTCGAATTCTGCAACATTCTTATTCTATGTAGATATCTCTCCACTCTTTTACACACGGGGCAACGAGCTTCAATGACTTTATATTCACCCATATCCGTTGCTAGGTTGGTCCCCGATCTTTGAGCTCGTCTTTCTTCTGGTCTTCTCCATGCAAGCCACACTTCCCCATCTTGACTCAATTTCGATTCAGTAGCGATGAAGAATATGTTGGACGATGCTTCTTCTTCGTTAACGCCTCTACCGGATACCTTATCTCATGGTTTAGTTGCTGTCGCTACATTTGGTCTTTTATCATTCTTCTGCTCCATCAGTTTGTTTTTCTATCTGACTTATAAAATCTTATCATGGAAGAGAAAGACGCCCGTCGGCCAAAGTCAAGCATGCCGTCCGGTTAATCAATTTTTATTCCTAATATATAATTTATTATTCGCGGATATTCAACAGGCATTGGCATTCTTACTCAATATCAGTTCGCTCAAGGATAATGGAATCATAGTAGGAACTTCGACTTGCTGGGCTCAAGGATGGTTTGTGTCGACGGGAGATTTGGCTAGTAGTGTATTCATCTCGGCCATCGCATGTCATACCTTCCTCAGTGTGGTGAAGAAATATCATCTTCCACAGTGGGCATTTTACACCATTGTTTCAGGGTGCTGGATATTCATCTACGGACTGGCTGTCATCGGAGTCTTGATGCATCCAAAGGATCTTTATGTGAGGGCTTCTGCCTGGGTAAGTTTATCTCATTCTTCGAAAATTTCTGTGGGATTTTATCTAACGATTGGCCATTTCCAGTGTTGGATAGGTGATAAATATCAAAATGAACGACTTTGGCTTCATTACTTTTGGATCTTCGTCGCTATGTTTGGCACAATCCTAATATATGCATGCATCTTCCTTTACCTTCATCAATCACGTTCTTCTTCGGGACAAAAGTCAACCAACCTCCATGGTGCTCAACCTCTTATGGTTCTCTATCCATTGATTTACACCATATGTACGATCCCGTTGGCCGCTGGACGTATCGCAGCTCTAGCCGGAAAGGAAGTTAGTTTAGGATATTTTTGTGTTGCTGGTAGTATGATAGCGTGTAATGGATGGTTGGATGTACTATTATATGCAAGTACAAGAGCGGATATTGTCTTCAGTGAATATCCTCCCGGAGAGGAGACAGGTTTGGAAACTTTTGCATTCATGGGCAAGGGACATTCCCTGGGAACGACTACGACTATCGAAGCTGGTGGTCTAACATCTCAAGGATTGAGGGGCAATAGAGGGAGTGGAAATATGGGAAGGAGAGGGCACGGATCAAGTGATAGTACGGATAATCTTTACAAGATGGGAGATATTTCCGTTGCGAAGAATGTTAGTGTTCGTGTGAGCATAGCAAGAGAGGGAGAATTGGGTATCGGAGGCTACTCGAGGGGAGTAGGAGGTAGTAAGGATGATAGTGAAGATCATGGAAGTGATTCAGGTTGGGAAAATTCCAAAAGCAGGAGAAGTGAAAGTGGGAAAAGTGGATTCAGCGACACGGCTTGATCTTTGATAACGTCATTGATGTTTCATGATTATTTCTTTCTTTTGTTTACAGCATGGCGAGGAGCGGTGGAGTTTTTTGAGCATCGGCGTTTATATCGCATCGCGTTGATACCCAGCAAGTATGATCATTAGAGGTGGATACCATATTAACATTACATGGTACTCATATATCTTGTTTGTTATATCAGATAGATGGACAACTTCGGCTTGTACAAAGTAGGAAATAGATACAAATATGAAATACATACATGACAACCAAACACTGTTCACTCTTTTCACTACCTTTGCACAACACGCATCGAGAGGTCTTCTTGTGTCAAAAGAGTCAGTCAGCTGATGATGTGAGGGCCAAGTAGAAGATCAGCAGCCATTTATTAGGCTTCCATAAATCTCAACTACGATGACCAGCTCCCCGCAAAACACGGCATCTATAAATGTTTGAGAATCATCTCATCTCATCTCATCTCATCTCAGCCACGTTGCATCAACATTCTAGAAGCTTACCAATGACGTTCCACTCAGACTTCGCGAAACATGACAGCCGCAAATATCGTAAGACCTCCTCTAGCCGACCTTCTCCAAATACCAATCTCTCAAACTCTTCCATATGAGAGAGTGTGGAGATACTTTCTCAACCGCCATTCCTCCAAATCTCAAACGCACTATGCTCCTCTCCTCCCACCAAATCTGATATTCCGTTCAGGTTCTCTGCCCCCCTTCCCACATTGATCACTTGCTCTTCTTGCCATAGACAATATAAAAACTATGTATTAATTCCTATTACCATCCGAAAGTTCAATATCAGAAATAGACGGAATAGAAATATTTCGAGAGGAAGGAGCTAGTAAGGGGGTCCTACAGACGGTATCAATTTCCGAGTTTGCAGAAGCTGCTAGAGAAGTAGCTTTTACACGGATGTATGAGGGGATACTCAAGTGTTACAAGAACGGTATTTGGAAATTCTTTGAGAAGATGGGGGAATCTGGGGAAGGAGGTGTGTTGTCTCATTGTAGTGCAGTTAAAGATCGTACGGGTGTGATGGCCGCAATGATTCTTGCTTTCTTTGGTGCTTCATGGATTGGATGAATGGGGGTTGGGGCGGTATGATAGAGGAGGATGGTTATGATATGAAGAAGGTAGAAAGTGGAATGGGTTGATAGATGGCTTGTAAAGGAGTGTAGGTTTGAGATTGTTGAGCTGGATAGAATTAAGAAGAGGTTTGTGAAACTTCAAGGAGCTATGGGTTGTTTTTTGCCAAAAATTGGAAATGATAACATGGAAATATTTATCCTGTGTCTCCTATTTTAGAGCCCTTACTTATAGCTTCCTGTCAATGTTTCCCTCGATATCAAGCTAACACGCATTATGTTCCCTCTAGATGAAGGTGAAATATACTCACTCATTTGGTCATTTTGGATCTTGTCGAAGGCATATCTAGCCCATTAAAATAGCTTCAAGTGATAATCTACCAGTACTTTGCGCGGGTATTTGAGAATATCATATATTTGTCCCCTATTTTGTAATAAGTATGCATGCGTATCTACTGAAAGCTAAAAATATGATCACTCAGAGGTATGTGTGAATGCTCTCCTCAATAGACTTCTGCCGTGTCATTTCCATCCACATCCTCAAGAGCTCAAATCAAACATTCTTCCTCAAATAGTTCCTTGATGCGGTCATATCTATCGGGTAATGTTCCATCCACGTTACATCTGATATGAATTGGTATTGAGTAGCGAGTCTTTACGACCATAAATGGCCCCAAAATTCGATCCTTCGACTTTGCTTTGATGTAGAAAGGAACGATATAAACCATCCAAACTGGCTTTATATGGATCTTTTTCCAATAAGCCCAATTCTTTCCAACCTCTAGAGAAATGCTCCGGCACGCTTTCGAGCTGTGCCAACTGTCCAAATCGAAGTTGCTCGCATGAACATATCGTCCCATCCATTGATTATGCCTCAACGTCTCGATCAAAGTCGGGTTGAAATCTAAAAATTGAGTATCTGTGATGAAAGTAGCATATGTTGCCGGTACAGGGTAGATACGAGCGTCACTGGTGTTGAGAATAATTGAAAGGCGCTCAAGGCAAGGGAACAAGGTCTCTGCATCCATCCAGAATGCGTTTGACATAGCTTCGACGTCTTCCATCCAATCTAGATTAAACTTATCCACGGTAAGAAATCTAAGCGCGGTAAAATCTATTGACATTTCGAACTTCTTCGTATTGGAAATAGCGCTCCAAAGGTTGACAATGTATAAGTTATCCAATCTCCCATTGAACAATGGACCGGACCTTCCAACTACCTTGACTTCCTGAAACTGTCATCCCAGTCCGAGTACTCTCGGAACTTCTTACCACCATTCTCTCCAATGAAATTGAGTCGGCTGTAATTCTCGAGAAACACTTCTCTCGACAAGTAACATGGATGCTGTATCTGATATGACAATGATGGTACAGGTTCATGGAATTGTGACATAAACCGGTCAAGAGAAAGCTTCATTTCGACACCTTCGACGCCTTCGGCTGTAAGTCTTTTATTGAATTCCAGTCGGAGGAGTTGAGGTGGTGGCAGGGCGTGAAACCAGATTTTTTGTTGGAGTTCGACTGGTAAACGTGGAAATAGAATGAATGATGTGGCAGGTACATTCGGATATAGGATGGAGATGATATCTTCGGAAAGTTGGGTCTCAAAGCAATCTAGCATATCTATGTCGATCGGAAAAAATGTATTAGTTCAGTATCCAATAACTGTGATGTCGATTTGCAAACATACCGGAGCCATAGCAAGCTTCTTCGATCTCTTCCTCCTGTGTCAATAAAGCTTCAAAGGACTCCATGATCAGCGCAAGCCAAAAAATCAAAGATAAATTACAAAAGCCCGCAGTTGTTCAAAACTGATAGTCCGGAGCTCTCTGAAGTACAAGACATGAGAAGATACCGGAAATCCTTCCAATAGGGAGCTAGTTCATGAGCCTCTCGCCCCCATAAAAAATTCAGGGGGAATCACATATAGTCAGTGAATCCAGGACCTGTACCCCCCATTCATGAGGTTATATAAATGTAAGTATGGAGAGCACGAATGCTCACCGAGTATACGAAGGACTCGCACTGAGATAACTTTTATCTATTACCAGCAAGCTTTTCACCTTGAACTCACAATTGCCGATATTTAGTTGGTAATTATATGGCTGTTGAACGTAATTGCTTCCCTTGGTAGCCTGGGAACCCTCTCAGACTCTCCATAACAGTGATAAAGGCACGCATCTTCATTTGGTCAACCTGAAACTCTAGAACTCAGCAGTTGCCTCTATAATACCATGATTTCTCCCAAATAGTGCAGATAATATAGGCATATATGACATAATATGGAGGTGAATTGATAAGCGAGAATTGGTACTCGGCCTCTTACATATACTAAAGCCAAATTTAGGGACCAGATGATCCAATTAAACTGGGATATCAACAAAATATCATCTATATTGAATATAAACATTGACATGTATTCGCAGCCACGAACTCCATCTCCTCTTACAACGTACTCCTCACCAAAGTGAATGGGCTGGACCGAGTTGCACGTAGACATGAATGTGTGAGCCACTTATCAGGTTGAATCATTCATAGACGCACATTTACGTTCAAAGTCATTGGTTTATGAGGTGCTTGTTTTGCGTGTGGCCTAGGGGAAGAGGTGTCTTTTGCAAAACCCTTCATTCAATCTATGTATGGAATGGCTTCGAGTGATCTGATAGATAATTACTTTGAGGCTAGTTCTGTTTCAATTCACAAAATTCAAATAAAACTCCGACCGATTTGGAATATTTGTCTACTTTAAAAGGCCCAAATTGTGTAGGGAATGCGATCTGTCTGACTGGTAGGAGGTGGAATAATTGCCGAAACATATGTTCAAGGAATTCACACAGGCCGTGAAACTGTCCAATAATGATGGAAGTAAGCCTTTGCGTGACTTGAGCCGTACTGCACGGGGGCCTAGCAGTGCGTCTAGCCAGATCTTTCGTCGAAATTCAAGATGAATTCTAGGAAAGCATGTATTCCTATATAATTTTGACCACTCAAGCTCGAAATTTTGGCCACAATGAAAAGTCCGATCGACGATCAGTTGATTTGGGGGATGTGATATGATTTCACTAAGCTCAAGGTTGTTTAATCAATCTCAACTATGAATTGAACGTCGGAAGCATTGGGAGGCTCAAACAGCGTCATATACTTGGTGCTCTAATAGCTGCCAGGCTTATGGCTGGTGGTTTGATGAACATATTCTTTCCAGGGTCAATATCCTCTTGCAACCCATCTGTGATTTTCGGTTTGATACCATTGATGGTCGACATATCGTCCACTTCGTCGTTCACGGGTGTAAATTCGTCATTCTCCCTGCTTTCATCGTTCTGAAGTCTCAATATCTACTAAATATTCATATCTGAGTGATCTCCATCATTGAAGCCTTCCATGATGTAGTAATGTGCCGATGAAGTATGCAGAAATCTCTGCAGTATTGGGAGATTTTCCTTGTGACTACGAAAATTGTTGTTAGTAAATCAAGAGACTTCAAGGAGTAGAATCATTTACCGCTACAGCTGTCATGTAAATAGCGCCATGTAAAATGACAGTTGCTATTGGATGCTTAAATACTGCCACCCATTCCATCATATTGATTCATGCTTCAATAATGAATCAACAGAGACCAAAAGCTTCACACAGAAACAAAATAGTACAATAATTCAACACTATCCAGACTTTCTGCAAATAGCTTACTGCTGTATATCTGGTAAATTACATGAAGCTATCGAGCTACGCTTTAAGTGGAACAAAGTAGAGTTGTAGTGGGTAAATTTGGTTTTATATACCTCATAACTACTTCCTTTTGTGTACTTGTATATTCATACGAGATTAGATCACTCAGGTATCTTTTATACTCCGTGATAGCGAGGTATTGAAACAGAGTGTCTTGGTGCCAATGACTGATGGTCATATCTATCAGACAGTTTAAGAACAACGGACAATAATGTCGACGCACGAAGTAACATTATAAGAGCTCAGTGTGAGAGAGCTGGAAATATCAACACGATATTTCGAAAAGTTGCCACAGATATATGAGGAAGACACTTGTCCGATAGAAGAAATTGAAAGGCGGCCAGTGGACTTTTGATTAACCACTTATTTTGGGAGAAACATACGGCCAATTACTTCTTCCTTGTATCGGTCTACTGATCCCCTCCTTTTCATATTCCATCTCTGCTTCTCTATTTGATTCCTCATACTTTTTCCTACCTTACCAGAGCTTGTCTTCCAACCCTGTCCCTCTTTTTCCCCTAATTCTCATCCATCTCCGCTGCCGTTCCCCGAATTATTTGATTCCTCCTCCGCACCCTACAAGCTTCTCTTCGTTCAGTAGTCGCAAGCATTTCGGTTTGTTTAAGCTTCTGGTGCCCTGTAGATCACTGACCTCTAGAACCAGTCGAAAGTATGGGGAAAAATCAGCCTCGATGATATTCATTCCAGAATGCGTCCCCAATATATTGCATACATATCATCAGTCCCCATAACTCAGATGACTCTACAGACTTCCCACTTTCTCTCATAGAACTGCAGAACTTGACTTTCCACACATGTCAATCTCGATATCCAATACAGTCTACATGGGGCCATTCAGTCCATCCCAGTGGCACAAATTTGACATCATATGAAATACCAATCACTGTATAGCACAAACATGAAGTCCCAATACCTTAAAATTTCGCCGTCCTATAGCTTTTTTATCTTATCAATTCTATATCTTACGCGTTGACTGCACGGGAAAATGCATGTCCAACAGACGACGAGGGGAATGCCATTAGTACGGTACTAAGAGTTTATGGCCCAAGTACCTACGACTAACCCCGAATACTCCCAGAATCCACGAGACGAGCAAATACATATCCAATTTCTCAACACATTCAATGATTGTCGTCTATATCCATCGGTGAAAACTTACGATTTATGAATTACAAGGTAATCTAAACATCAGACTATGTTCCGCGAAATGAACATGCAGTCGCTTGTTGCGTTAGGATTTGACTTTGCTTGTTGCCAAGTCACTTAATTTTCACTTTCGGGCTGGGCTGCATATTAAATGTCTATTCTTTAGACTTGTATGGGGTGATGAATGGCCATTCATACCAACTTGGGATGTTAGGATGGGCTTACGTGAGACAAGTAGATAGAATGTGGATTTGCGTCGAAGAAAAGAGAGGGGCATAGATGTGAGGTCAGAATTAGAAAAATGGGTCTTGATGAATCACAGTAAAGCATTCGGGATCATTTGTATGAGGTGTATTTTCAGCCCCAATCTCATTCCGATGTTCTCATATGTCAGCGGTTAAAGCCATCGCATTTGTCAGATTCGCTGATAAATCATTTCCCGTTAATCAACAGTTGAATCGTATCCGAGCATCAACACCATGGGAAGTCACCATGCCCCACATTCCAGGGAACAAAGTGGTACCCCGCAAATCATGCTAGCTGAAAGGAAACATATCTGATTTGAATACGGACTTCGGTGCATACAGATCACCGGCATAGTGTCATCACGATTCGTTCGACTCCTTCGACATATCTTGATTTGTGATCATACTTTTCAATGTTCAGAATAGGCATATATAGTCAATGATGAACCTCCACAAACAATCAGAAACAACAAAGCGAAAAGCAAAGAGACTTTGGAAAAATGACGGCAACACAACAACAATCACTTATTGTTCAAGAAACTGGAAAGCCAGTTGTTGAAGTCACAAGACCTATCCCTACACCCAAGGAAGATGAAGTGGTCATAAAAATAACTTCAGCTGGAAGTAAGTGTCTTCTTTTCTTCCCTTTCGACTTTCATGGGTGAGAAGGTAACAAGAATGTAGTAAATCCACACGATGAAAATATTCGAGACTTGGGACTATTCAACCAACCCCTACCTAACACCTTATGCAACGATGTTGCTGGTATAATTATTGCCAAGGGTGAAAAAGTCTTTGGCGTGGAACTCAATGATCATGTATTCGGATATGCAGGCTTCGAAATAGATGCTAAGGGCTCCCAGCAGTATGCAATCCTGCAACTTGGATGCTTTGCCGAAGTACCGTCCAATATCACTGATGATCAAGCTGCGACATTTCCAGTAAATGTATTCGCTTCTGCTGTTTCATTCTGGTCAGAAAAATTGTTTAGGATTTCCTGCTCCGTGGATAAACGATAAGAGCTTTGATGCTCCATCGCAGTCGGTGGTGATTCTTGGTGGAGGAAGTAGCTGTGGAAAATTCGCCGTCCAAGTGGCAAAGATCACCCGGATTGGGAAGATTGTTGTGGTGGCATCGAGCTCAAACACAGACGAGCTTAAATCTTATGGTGCGACCCATGTTATTGATCGTCATGGTACAGATGCAGAGATCAAGGCACGTGTCCAAGATGTTGTTGGTGATGAGTTGAGCTACGTCTATGACCCTATCAATAAAGATCATTCACTCGCTGTCTCCTTGTTGTCCGAGAAGAAGAGAGGTAAAGTAGCGACACTTTTACCTGTGAAGGCCGCGCCAGGAAATTTTGATATTACCCAGACAATGGGGCTACCTCACTGGAATAAGGAGTTTTCGGTAGAATTTTTCAAGCTTCTACCAGGTTGGATAAAATCTGGAGAATTGAAGCCACTCGGCTTCAAACTTCTGGAAGGTGGTTTGAATGTAGATGCATTCAACAAAGTATTGGATGATCACCGGGATGGAAAGAACCCTGGAAAATGGCACTTCCATCCCAATGACCTGTAGAGGATCTTTTGATTTGTTAGGGAACATCAAGGGCTTTTCTTGTATTTGTTAGTTATGAATAACACTATGCGATGACCTCCATCCTTACATTCCAATTGTCAGAAGTGCGAAGTATCAATATTCGACTCTAAGAGCTCTAATCGTGGAGACTGCCCGGTATAGCCCTCCGGATTATCATCACTAGACATTGTTACTGGCATGAATTCATACAGACCCGCCATATATAAACATCTGGTCATTATGCGGTGAAATGGTGAAAGATCTGACATTCCGCCGGCGGAATTCAAGATGGTGGGATAGATGCAAGGACAATATCACTGTGAAGTACACGTAATTGCATCATCTCTTGAGAACCACTCGATATCTGCGCGACGCCCTCAAGAAAGGATCATAAATTATGTATAGTGACTTCACCATCGCACTCTTAGTAGTGGGTTGCAAAGTTCTCCCCAGATGGCATTATGTGAACTACACTCCATGCTCTTGATCCTGCCTGCGTGTGCAGTTGAGTACGAATGGTCCTTCTGTTGAACTGACATATTACATTCCCTATCCATGGCCCGGTTTTAGTAAATTCTGTTAAGTAGGCATTATACATCGAGGGTTAGCTCGCTGAAACCGGTCTTCGTACATGCTTTAAGATCTCACAAATATTCAATTCGAGAAATTTGGATTTGGAGGATTCCGAGAAGTCGGCCGAAATGGTCTGCTGCTCATTGACCTCTGGTATCGAACACCTCCAACGTCTCTATACTGTCCTTCCATAGCCACCCAGACTATGTACCAATGGCGCATTGTTCCTTTCTGCCTCCAATGCAATCCATGAATGGATAAGTCATTCGGATCGTGATGAAATCATTCTATTGTAGAATTTCGATTAGACCTTCGATTCCAAAATTTGATGCGCATTTGGCGATATTTGTCGCCTCTGAGACTGACAATGACTTGTACGGCATCAATCTATCCAGTTCTCCACCTTCAGTTCCATGCATTGAAAGGTTATATCTACCGTATGCTGCTGTATTAGCTGAGATATCTTTGCTGCATAAAGAGTAAAACTTGAGTTCTGGCAGAAGAGAGGTCTTATGAAGCTTTAAAATGGAAATTTTACGGTCATGTCAGAATTTTAGGGTTCCCGCCTAAGGTTATTAGTTCTAGCGGACAATCTTTTATCCACATATTTTCTTAGTCAGGGTCAAGGTTACTTTAACTTACTCACCTACTCCATGATAACCTCCTATATATGGAAATTCAAATGATACGACAGTGAACTCCAATTATTGGAACGATTTCTATTGGAATTGATGTTGATGGAACTTTTGACATGAGAAAGATATTATCAGTCTTGAACAATTCTCAACAACTAGGAAGTATCTTGTCGAATTTTATGACCCGTCAGTTCAATACCCGTCATTCCTTACTGTCTTCATTTTGATCTTATATGACTGCCATGACTACCATGACTCATATTCTTGCGTTGTGTTATAGCTAAATGGCTAGTGAAAATTTGGCTTGACTTGTGTTACAATGGTAAGCTACCTGGCTTAGAGCAATGCCGTCGAGTCTAGCTTTCGAAATGCCTCAGTTGGTGCATTATGGGTGATATTAAAGTTACGCTACTATCATAACTAACACTCCAAAGGATGTTCTCTGCCTCCATGGCGTGCCAACTCCTTAATTGGCAGCTTCTGTGCATCTCGTGATTCCTCAACAAGTGGGAGGGTCTGACTCTCGATCTATTTACTTTGCCTCTGTTCAGCACTTCATACTTAAACCCAATTCGATGCGATGCCATAGATGGTGTTTTTCAGTGGCTAGGTCGTTGAAATACCCTTGAGGCACACGAAACTCGTTCTTTTCTTTCTTTTACTATTTCATTCTTTCTCAAAGCTATTGTCTGACCCACAGCCAAACGTTGGGATAGATAACAGCTCTCTTCCAAGAATTCTTCATTTGTCATAATATGTTATTCTTTTACGGCAACTAATCATTGTGCCGTTTTTCCAGGCTAGCAGTATGATTTCCGTGAAATAAAGTTTCAAAAGGAAAATCCCAAGGCCACAAACAAATGCAAGGCACACTCCGCCATAACCTTACATGCCTTTGTAGATTAGTGGTAACAATCTGGATGTTCCTTTTCATCAAGATGTGTCTTCTAATTCTACCTCTGGTGGGATTATATCAGATATCCATCAGAAACGAATAGTAGGGAAAATCATTCTCAAAATAGACAAGCATGTTGCCCTATATGCCAAGAGTTGATGTACCCCAGTCTCCATGCATCCTAATTATCACTAGTATATCTGTCTACTCCATACCAGATCTCGCATCGGTAAAACCTTACCGTTCTTCCATGATCCATAGCCTCCGTATCTAGCCATACTGTATACCCACATATCCACATTCATACGTACCCGTAAACGTGTTCATCTACATGTCACGCCAAGTTATTTCATGCCCTGAACTTTCCATCGCATCTCAATTCAGACAAATACGTACGCCAGCGTCTTGGCAAAACTCTGAAACGGGATCTGCCGAAGATAGAAGCATTGAAGCGCCAATTCATCTTTTACATGGGGGTCCATGCTTCTAGGAATAATTCAAACCGTTGAATCTGGTTGGATGAGCCGGAGAATCAAACGTTTTCCAAGAGATGGTCAAACATCCATGAATGGAAAGGTTATAGGGGCTATGTATGAAAAAAGGGCATGGAAAACTTTAATATTTTGGATGCATCCACCTGACAATATACCTCAAAGTTTAGTGACATTTCAATCGATTGTTCTGGGTTATTATATGTTCAGATCATGAAAATAACGTCTAATTCTATGTTTAGGATGTATCGTACATTTCTGAGACTAATGATTGAGGACAAATTCCTAGTGCCTTACCTTTTGAACTCCATTCCCCGATGTACATACATCAATCATTCACGATTCAGCATTAACCAGCCTTCCATCCATATGATATCCATCCCCCAAGTAAATTTCCCCGTACGCCATGCCAGCAATCCCGCTTGATAAAATAATGTACAGAAATAAATGTGAAAATCCAAGATAGCACCTAAAACTTTTGATGGAAAGAACTTCTAGCAACCTTACTCCTCAATCTCTTCCAAAAACATACATGGGAATCGCAAGTCCAGAAACCGCCAGATTAGCGATCGCCACAGTGGTAAACACTCTTTTGGCACCACTAGCCTGAAACCACCCATTAACAAAATTACTCATAATCAACGACAAAACCGCCTTGACAAAATTCATGGTGACGAAAGCTTGTGGCGCCAATCGATTGTGGCAAATCCATAACATATGTAAACATACTGCTCGTAGCGAACGGAACCGCAAATGTTTGAACGCCCAAGAATGCAATCGGTACGTAGATTGGTGCGCCAGCCGCAACAGAGTATCCAAAGCCGATGTAAGCGACGGTTGAAAAAGAGGCGGCGACAAACATGAGCACGAGGCGGAATTCGGGCTCGTAGATTCCTTCATTGTGACGGGTCATCCACTGCACGACGAAATCTGCGCAGTAGCCGGAAACCAATGTGCCGACAATTCCAACGCCAAAGAGGGGAAGGTTGGTGAGTCCAATGGCTGAAGACGAGAGGTTGTATGGGGGAGCGCTGAATATGGTATCTTGGAGTAAAGCAATGAGTGTTAACCCAGCGGCATAAAAAGAATAAGTAAAGGCGCTGAATATGACGGCGGGGAAGGTAACGAGAGGATTGGCTTGACCGCAAGTGCCCAGAAGCTAGCGTCTGAAATTCTTCCGTTGAAGATAGAAACACGTTCGCTGAAAGATTTCTTCATATCGGGAAGAATAATTTCGTAGACTCGGCCTTCGGTTTTGTCGACGATGAGTTGGGTTGGAGGAACAGTTGGAGGGACGTAGAGAGTCTCGGGTACGAAGAAATACATAAGTGGGATAATCACGGCGTAGATCCAAGCGCAGATTCCAAACGTAAACTTGAATCCTAGAGATTGAATGATAAAAGCCTGCAATGAGTTGACTACATGTAGTTAGTATGAAATTACCCATGTGACAATATTGCGCGAAACATACCCGAGTTTTACACCACCCATAACAAACAAATTCCATATACTCAACATCTTACCCTTCTCGTGGACAAAAAAGATCTCGGATACAGTGGCACTAACGAGTGTCTCAAGAGGAGAAGCACAGAATCCTTGAACGGCTCGCATGATGGAAAGTGAAATGAAGCTATCGGAGAAGTAACCCCAGGTATTGGTGGCCAATAGACCGAGTGTAGATACAATGAATACAGGACGTTTCCCCCAGACGGCGGCTGCTGCGGCAGTAAAGAATGTACCAGAACCAGTTGTAAGTTGCATAATTCCAACGATATTAAAGGAGACTTCATCGGTAGTGACGCCAAAAGACGTTGCTATATCTTCAGAACCTGTAGTAATCATCGGACCAAGGCTGTGAAATAACGTTAGATCAGAATAATATAGACCAATGATGATTTGAACATACGAGACGGTGACACCAGCGGTCAAAGCTAGAATGAGAAGGATAGCCATCTTTGTAGCAGTAGACCTAGTGACAGGTTAGTGAAAAGATTCTTTGATAATAAGATTCAGCATACCAATTAAGAGGATCATTAGGACTTTCAGACGGTTGAGGATTGAGAACAATCTCACCCCTCTTCTTTGGCTCTACAGAATCCCATCTCTCTTCCTTTGCTATTATGATGTCAGATTCCTTAATAAACTCATCAAAGGTCAAATATACACACATGAGCCATCAGAACCAACAGTATTATCACCAAGGTTCACGGTTCCAGGAATATGTGGATGCCTTGAATCCTGAAGAATACCCCATCCTACCATTTTGAGTGTATAATAAAAAGTTCTTAAAAGAGAGGAAAGAATGTAAAGTATCAAACTTAGCACGAATCAACAAATGATTCGGCGTTTACACAGTAACAATAAAACGAAAGAACAACGAAGAGAACAGCAATCTAAGGAATCGAAGAACTGTCTCGACGGACTCGCCAGCGATGTGCCGAAGATCTATTGGAGAAAAAAGAACAACAGAAGGCAAATGACGAAAAGACAGGCGAGTGCATAGTAAAAGAAAGTAGCTTTCCCGTTCGCGCATCGTTGCCCATACTTAACATAAATGGAAAAGTGGAAAGATCTTGCAATGTCAACACCCATACCTACATGCCATGTACCTAGATTCAATACTCTTCTCATCAATATTCACTTAAATTCGATGATCCACTAGTTTCAGGCTGATTGCCTACCGGTTGCCCGATAGTGAGGATAGCGGAGCCTTGCTATCCCATTTGTACGGTATGTGGGTTGGACGACTGATTCGTGGTAGTTGAAAGTCTTAAAATCGCAGTCCCAAATTGTTAGTCTCAGCGGTTGTCAAATGGGATAGTTGGTTATCTTGATTAATAGATCTAGGGTGCTAGGGTCGTTTGCATGATACTCGTCATTTGTAGCATTAAGTATCGCCCTGGTGGTCTGGTCTGAGCAATCGATCTGCAAGGTATTGCTTGTAAAACGATTCTTAGAACTACGAAGCACAAGACCGGAGTAAAACTGGTATACTTTCGAGGGGGTAGACGTGGATCTGAGGTTTGAAGTGCCATTAGTGACCTTGTATGAGACGAAAGCGCTGACGAGTCGATGAAAAGTTTGAAGAAATGGGTTGACAGCTTTGGCGGTGATTTCAAGGCGAAATAGCGAGGTACTTGTAAGCTTCTCGATCTTCTACGGAGTAGACTAGAACCGAGAATAGACTAGAACTAATCGGATTCAAAGCACTAAGCCGGAGAATATTCCCATTTTGGATGATAGGGGTACCGGGCCGCTCCATGTTTCAGAAGTCAATGCACTCTCTACTCCGTACTGTACAGTAAGCACGTACTCGCCCAGTAAGGTTACTGGTATCTGCACAGACATCAACGCCAACTCTGGCAAAGTTAACAAGGAGAGATAAGGTTAAAGAACAAGATCATTCTTGAGAAACCCCAGTGCTAAGGTTATCCCTATAAGGAAGGGAACTGAAAGGTCCACGTGTTGTTGAATTAGAAATTTGAGTCAATGGAATTAGAAGCCGAAGTTGAGATCGTTTAGATGGAGAAAATCCCCTCAAATGATTGAAAATCTATCTAATCAAGTTATCGAAGTATAATCTACCTTCAATTGATATAAATTTTACTTCAATCGATCTGTCAGTACGGATGAAATACTATTTACAGGGCAAACATAATACATTAAAGGGGTTGAGGATTAATACAGGAAGAAAGGTGACGTCCCAATTGTGTTTCGATGCTGCATCTAACCCACCAAATTTTGTCTCTCAAAGCGTCATCATCTCTTTTTTTCAATATCATAGCCCTAAAATCCATCCCTTGCTCCTTTTCAATTCCATACAAATTCGCTCGAAATTTTTCCGTTCGTCAAGGGCGCTAAACCAAAAGATTCGGTTTCAATTTGTGGTGATGAAGGGGTTAAAATATTTTGATGAGCTCGACCACTGGCCTCGCAAACCACAAACTTGATTGCGTAAGGCACCCTCAACTTTTATAAGATTCGTCGTCTGATGTCACTATATCTTCTAGAGGTTTATGAGGGTTTCTGGGCATAAACTAGTTTATGCGGATAATACGAGTGCGCTCTTCTATCTCGGGCTGCAGCACGAACTTCAGCACTATGCATGCACACGTCAGTTCTCTCAAACTCAAAATTAATTGATGAGGATAAAATTAACTCACCAGAAAAGTTGAACCTCAGGTAAACTCATCTATCCAAGTCATTAGTTTCAAATCTCAAGTGAGGACCCTTCAAAGAGAATCGAAGTTTCATGTCTCAAGATCGACTTACCCCCATTACATTTGTTAGAAGTTGTACGGCAAAACCTTCTAATCCAACATCAAATTTGTAACAAATTCCACTTTCCTAAATCTTTCAACTTCGGATCGTTCGGCCACTCTCCTAATGGAGTTTTGTATGTCCTTTCTTGAAGATTAACGAATCCAGCTTGAGCAATTTTTGAACTCATTGTTGGGCACAGATCCATTGACTGTCCAGTACGTTCACCAGCCCTGTTGAAAGCTGTTTTAAGATCATCTGAAGTTAGTAGGTGCATATCGTGTTGGAAAGAGAAGTAATTTGGATGGAACTTTCTTATGCATACCTCTGCGAACCTATGCAACGGACTATCCAATGGTACCGTATCATCATCACAATGGATATACAAGGATGGCTCTATATGTTGTATGAACCCTCCTGGTTTTAGATGCCTAGTTCTAATCAGTGTTTCTCGAAACTATATATCTCCTGTTATATATGGATGTTCCTCACTTATAAGCTTGTGCGTATAGATTGTTCCAGTCATGGATACTACCGAAAAGTCCACGAATATGTATAAAATCAAAGTAATTGGGTGGGTAAGTCCATTCTTCCGTCATGTCATCTATTTCGAATCTTGGGGTGCTTCGTCAGTCATCTCAGAGGAATGGTTGTTTCGATCATCGGATTTTTACCTGCAATTTGGCGGAACCACTGAGGTGGTCAATGTCAGCATCTATAGAACAAGAACTCAAAAATCCAATGGTGTGAAGATGAAGTATTGTTAGCTTCACCCGTTTGATATTGTATTACTACGATTTAGTAGCTGGTGGAAGATGAGGACCACTTACTGTCGGGTTGAATTGGTGATAGATCTGTCCCAAGGACCGATGCATTTGGAAAAAGGTCGGCAAAGTCAATTGCCCATATTCCAGTTCCTGTCCCAAGATCTAAAACTCGCTTTTCATGGTGTAAAGTTTCTTCTTTTGCATATTCCTTGAAGCTACTTTGGTGAAATCTTACCTCCACGTCATCAGGTATTGGTGCAAGATACAAGGAGCCATTGCAGCATTGATAAGTATCGTCGATGACTTCAATTTATCAGCACATTTACTCACGGGATGTTGATGGGGTATCATTGAGCTACCTAATGTCTATTTGTTCATTCTGTATTTCATCGTTGGGCTGCCTATTCAAAGTCAGATCTCAAATTTTATCCACACGAAGCAATCAAACAGATGTAGGAATTAACAAGTAAGTACTTACCAATATGCCCCTTCCCTATATGCCTGATACCTTCTACCATTTTCAACTTTAAAAGCCAAAAGCACTCGAGTCTATCGAATAGGTATCCCCTGCCCTATCATTTGTTATTGTCAACTGCCTAGTTCTTCATACCACGAGTTTTGACTAGTAAATAGTTCCCATTAACAAGAAAACTTACAAATCCTCTTCTTCAGATGAATAGCTACGAGAACCAGAGCCAGGTGTGGCTTCCTACAGAAAGGGTTGATTAGTATAATACACACGGGTGACTACGATATCTGTGACGGAACGATTGCCGAAGTATTCTTACCTTCTCTTTCGTATCAATCATTTCCTGGTGTAAGTCATGGCTGTCGTCGAGGACTACGATATTCGAAGATGGAAGGCGACTGTAGCAATTGGTGGCGATTAATATGTGTTATAGTAAGTCTGCTAAAATATAGAATTGAGGAAGGTTAGTTTGACACAAGGCAAGTTCGACGGGAACGGGGGGGAAATGTCAAAATCCCAAGAGACGAATTCCCGGGTCTTGCGCCATGTTTTACAATCTCACTGAGCAGGGGGTGAGATGAGGAGTGGTTCGAGCGAGGAGATTCTGCGGAAATGCTAGAATGCTAAGTACAATGCTTGATGCGGGTTTTACAAGTGACAATGAACTTTGGATCTCTGATTGATGCGTTGGCAGAAGTTTCAAGCCTAGAATATTTGAAGATACCAGGGAAAAAGATAGATAGAGTAAATCTATCACCTAATTTAACGAGTTGCAGTGAATACAATATATAAAAGATGGGGGATTAGTATTTTTTTTAGTTTTTTTTATCATTCATGGATTATTAGCTTTTTGGTATAAAGTTGTTGAAGGGATGAAGGGGGGTGAAGGGGGATGAAGGGGGGATGAAGGGGGGATGAAGGGATGAAGGAGGGATGAAGGAGGGATGAAGGAGGGATGAAGGGGGAGGGATCACAATTATCCTAGTCATTACATGCATTGACCCGTTATTATAGAAATAAGCTGACCTTCCCGGTTTGCTGGGTCGGCCCGTCTCCAGAGACTTGGGTTCATGAACATATACGGAGTAGGTTATTGACAATAGGGCAAGAGTCTTTCATCTATTTCATCATCAGAGATATATATTCTTACATATCACCCTAATACATATATAGAAACTCAGGAGACATTTGAGTTCAAGTTCTGCATATCATAGATTCATAGTTCTAACTGAGTCTCATATGATCCTTGCGAATAAGCATTAACCTAATAGAAGTAAAGAATCCCTATGTGAATGATTATATAGTCTAAGGTAGTTGGGTCAAGTTGTCAGTAGCACAACATAATTGACGTTTTGCAGCTTTCAATGCAAATCTGCCGCTCGTAATTTCTGCATCGATACAAATACGGGGCCTAGATGATAAATGCGAAAGATGCCGGTAACTAAGGCAAAGTTATGAGAAGAGGAAAAACGAATAAAAGGAGAAAGAGAAGAATAGTAGTAATGGCAATGGTAATAGTCATGGTAATATATAAAATAGATATCGAAATTCCCAAATATACAAGTACCTAGGTAAGTATTATACCAAAGTATGCAAAACGCGGCTCGATGACAAAGTCATTCCAGGTTAAGTCTTACATCCAACACAGTCCACTGACCTACGGGAAATCTAAACTTTAACCACATTGCCGGAAATTAAAAGGAGTTAGGCTAACCACAAGTCTTCCTCTTGACAACACCTGCAACGTTAACATCATTTGCTTTACAGAGTAACCGTTGCAGCAACATCAAGACTTTCAATCCAGTAATAATAATTAAACGTATTCGTATTCTTGAGTAAGTAGATTCCACGAATAACTTCATTATAGTCTCGAGTTTCTCTCAATCTATCAAGTTGACGGGCAACTTGACTGACGTACTGGCAGGCCTCCCTGGCAGCCTCTTTGACAGCCGCGAACAATTCATGCATGCTATATGCATCATCTCCCGGATACCAAGGTTATACTCCGCACCAAAATTTACCAAACCTGTACGGAGTACTTTGTGGTTCAGACAAGTGCTTACATCTTATAGATTCCCCCAGCACCCCCAAGGATATCGATCCCAAAGGCTGAAAGCTCACCTTGTTAGATGTCTCCTCAATATGACTCTGATTCAAATCGCTCGTTCTAATAGTATTCGAGGTCCTTGGAAATTGAAATGGGCGATGTTTGAACGTATAAGAAGAATAAGTCCGCCCCGGCAAGCACAATCAATCAATCATATGAACTTCCACCCATGATTTTAAGTGAGGCAGGGGGCTTACGATGTTTAAGGAGTGGGGGCCGAAAGTCACACATCGTGCATACAAACCCTACATTTTCATTCCAAAAAGCCATTACGATTACCCAAACTAAGCAGAAACGGAGACTAGCACTGGTCGTCCTTATGTTGAAGTGGTCTGATATTTCAAAAAAAACCTAAGACTAATGTATCATTCCCATCTGCATCCGTGATTGTGGTTTTTTGTTGCCACTTCGTGGCCAATCAATATATCAGATAGCCACACCAACGCGACACGATAGTTAATGCTAACAAGCCCAATCAATCAGGTTTCACACTAAATCGTTCATGACTGCCTATCATGCTAAGTCAAAGCCATGGAGTGAGATGAATCCCGTCGTTTAGAATGATTCCCACTCGGCTTTCAGGGTTAAGGTGTTCACGTGCGAGGTTTTTAGGATCGCCCCGTCCCGGAATGATTGTTCCAGCCTCCTGGATCCATGGATGTTTGCGTCTCTAGTTCAAGTGCCGTCGGTATCCCTCATGCTGGAATACTACAGTAGTTGTAGTGGACGCTAAGGATTTGAATTCCACTCCAATGTTGTTTGGTCGTTGAAAATAACTCCAACAAGAGATTTATATGATTTGTGGCCTTACTACATCTAGAAGGTCTGCAAGTTGCAACACTTTCTGTTCTTGGTTCTAACATATCTTTCTAGAGTTGTCAACCAATAAAGATCACCCTGATAGAAATGATATCGGGGAACATACCTCCGAAGCCTTAACTATTAGGGGTATATGATAGTCAAGGAGTTTCATGGATACGTTAATGCTCCCGAGGGGCCAAGCACCCTGCAACGAACTATTGCGGATATCAATCAACCTCAACATTGCATCATCTTACATGGACTGCGGGAAACATTCATGGGCTATCAATTCGTCAATTCCAGTGGCCTTCTTGATTCCGGTAAATCAGGTTGACTCAAGCAAGCGATTCGTATCAAGCAATTTTCTAGTATCCCCCAACGGTACCGACATATGAACTCAAGCTTTTCTAGGCCATTCCTACGCACGCATCTGAGTTTCCTGGACTGCATCAAGGAAATCTCAATATGCAATGTAGCACGAAGAAGGATTCTCTTACTTACTAGCCCACTCCCATATATCGGAGCCTAAACCTTATGATCACGAAGTATAACAACGCTTTAGTGCTTATACTCAGCAGTACTACAAAGAAAGTTTTCAAGACCATCTCCAGATTTATTCTGACACTAGATCTTAGCATCGTGCAATCAAAGTGATATTCTTCTGAGGTCATTTCTGCAACCAGATAAGCCGTATAGCTTCTTTGCGCTCCACTATCTCGATACTAAAGATCCAAGAGAGTCACCAAAGCTAAATAAGGCAGTTCGGATCCGAATTAAATGCCCGGTTAACGTCCAATTCCCTGGAACCTAGATAGTATACAAGCACCTTTCTGACACCACCTGCCAAGTTCAAGTTAGACTGACCGGTGAGGAAAGCCTCGGATTTCTTCAATGGCAGGGTTGAGACATGGATTCAGGTGAGGATGAACTACATGAGCAGAGCAAAAGATTGCGCAGCAGAAAGACTGGCAGACTGAGACGCGAGGTTTGATTGCAAGTATTTGGAATTCGCAAAGCAGTACTTCTTCCGTCCCTACAAGTCTGTATGGAGGTTGCTCCGCGTTTGTCATCGGACAAGAATGCTACAAACAGTCAGTGCTACGTGTGATGAGGCTTTATACGAGAATGAGTGAGTGATCGACCGTGCAAACTCGATACCTTCAATTCGAGCTTCATGAAGCTTGATTATTCGGACGAAAGAAAGAAACAAGCATTTTTGTACTATATATTACAATCGAGAGCGTGTACTTAAAACTCCATGAAGTTTCCCTTGAGCCGTACACCATCTGGTGTTTATCCGCTATATTCACGAGTATCACACAAGAATACTCATCGAAGGACCTCGATTCCACTCGCTCAATATATATATCTTCAGCTTCTGTCCTGATATCCGAGATAACATATCCCCAAGTTCATTCCGATACATACCAAACTTCATCTCAGTGCTATTAGATGAAGTCAGGAAAGATACGAGGTTAAGTAATCATCGTCAAAAATTCTCCTACTTGGTTGGATTGAAGTTTGGCAGTATATAAATATTATGTATTAACGGAATGCCAGAGTACTTTTTCAGATTACATTACAATAGCAGCAAATAGTTTGGACTTGATCGGGTGGGCTCTGGTTCCATTGTGGTGCTTAGAAGTTGAATCTTTGTGGGTTTTTTATCTGCAGGTGAGTATGTAGGATAGAAAGAGTGTCTTTTGGTCTCTCATCTTTAGGCTGATTGCACTCATCCTTGAATTTTGTGGTGAAGTCTTCTGGATATGGATCTTGGTTGGTGAGCTATGCTTGGTTGTTTGGCTAGAGAGAGGAGTTATGTGTAGGTATATTAGCATACTACATAGGTTTCCATCGATAACTCAATCATATCAGGTTTATACTTCATTCCCCTCTCTGTATCTTGTGATAGAAGCTAAGTTCTGATCTAGACACAACGTTATGATATCGAATCTAGTAATCGCTGGTAATATAGTAAGGAAGTTATAATCTACTTCTACGTATGTGTTAAATGTAAGTTGGTGGCGAGTATTTGATCTTGTTAAAGAGTGCATCTTTTGTATATGTACCCAAGGCTCCCCAACTACAGTAGTAAACTAAGCGAGCGAGCAACTATACAGGCAGATCCTCAAGCAAAAGCGTGTTACCCAAGCCGGGGTCTATATCGTCTCCTAAATGGAAGCCTTGATTGATCCCGAATGCTTTATTAACAACTGTGACTACCCGGCATTAGACTCATCAGCGCAATGAAGCTCACTTCCAGGGCATCTGAGTGAGAACTCTGAGAACATTGCGTTGCCAGTAGTGGCTGATGAACTCGTGATTAGGAAATCATGACACATTCCCGCATATGTTGTATGATAATTAACATGTATGTATAGAATACCCAGCTCCCATCCCATTATTAGTCCCCACAGAATCAGAATCAGAATCTTATATATATATATCGATATCCCCATTCGTCCTCTCCGATACCTCCGCACATCACCCAACTCACCCCACACATCTTATCTATTGCTCACTGGTCACTGGTCACTGGTCACTGGTCACTGGTCACTGGTCACTGGTCACTGGTCACTGGCCACTGTTCATTGTACATCGCTCATATCTTCTTTCCCTCCACTACATGTACTCCTCCTTCTACTCATCAGCGAATTTTGTTTTCCCATACCAGACAAAGATCCCAGGGTCCTCACATTCGAACTGCAGATGCATATTGACACCTACTAGATTCCATTTCATTTGCAGCCCGGTGTCAATACCATGAGCTTGATTTGATGGCTCTATATTTGGCATAAGCGAGGATCCATTCAAGAAGATATTGAAGAGGAAATCCCAAAGGTCGGAGATGCGTGGTCGTGATGTTTTGAGGGCTCGGGGCTGGAGACTGGGGGGTGATATGTTTTGATAGGGAGAGATTGGATTGCACGGTGGTGATGGGGACGTGGGAGTCTGGTAGTATGGAATGGAATGAGATGATGAGGGAATGATGAGGGAATGATGTCGGGTTGCGAAGACGTATGGTGATTTCTCAAGACTTATGCTACGATATTGTGTTGATTCCAATGCGCAAATCTGAGAATATAGATAAATCTAGAGTCTATGCAGGAACAGCAGTCATTCAACATCTTATCATACTGCATTTGCACCATCTCCCGCAAGATCACGATGGAGAATTCTTCGAAATAGGAGGAATTCAGATCCGAGGGTCTGTGAAACTGGAGGAATCGAGATGGAATGAGGGGTATAAGGTTGGTTAATGACTTGCTACTGGTCTCTAGTCTGGCGTTGTTGATGGTGGCGTAGATGTAGGTTTTCAGAAGGATATATACATTCGCAAGCAGAGGGTAGGGGCAGAGAATCTGGAAATTTTGATGTTTATCCCGAGACTATGGAGAATTCTTTCTGAAATCAATATCAAGCTGATATGCCCACGGGGCCCCCCTCCCCCTCCTCCCTCTCACACACACAAGAGAATTCGAAGAGAAGAGAGATAAGGGAATCTGCCCAACCAAAACTCAATTTTTCGGCAGGACAACATATAACGGGATGGACAGGGCTCGATTTGCCTACGATATGATATCGTTGGTGAGGGCACGTCTAGACGAGACTTCTTTGCCGGCTGATAGATCTGTGATGGTGGAGGGAGGATGTCTTATCGGCAGATTGATGTATGATATTGAGTTAATATACAGAAGCGAGGGGGTTGGTATGCTAGTGTTGATTTTGTTTGTATTGTTGGGTTTCTGGGCAGGCAGCTACCTGGTACATGAGAGGAGGCTGATGTGTGTGTGTGGTTGGCGTTGTGGAAATGAATGTGTTTGTATCTCTATGGCTGATATCATGATGGGATACTGTGAAGAAGGATTGAGTTCTAGAGGGATGTGTTAGGATAATATTACAAATATAAAATAGCAATAGGATAATTTTCGGAAAAAGGTATGAAAGTTATCCAATTAGAAGTTTTGTATAGTTGATGATCTGTGTTTATGCGAATTTTTCTATAATAATACAAGATTCAAGATTTATTCTTTTTTTCCTTATAATTAACAATGTTCAAGATTTCTAATATATATCTTAATTATTAATTATTAAATATAAAGAATTTATTTTATTAGGATTATATTATAAATATAAAATACTCGAGTAGGAATAGAATAATATTTATAATAAAATATAAAAATCATTTAAATATAAGTTTTGTATAATTAATGATTTATACGTATAGAAATGTATAATATAATATAACATCTATCCCTCTTTCTCCCTTGTAACCACCAGGAATGGTCCGAATGGGGAATTTGCTAGCAAAACGGGATGGTTTGAATATATTTGATCACTAGATCGATGATGGACATCAATTTGATATTTGTACGTCGTGCATCGTATGAATACCTAGTAGACATTGTTCTGGGATATTGGGTGAACGTGAACTGAATGAATATTTGTAGTATGCGATAATGAGTAAGGGGTAAGGAGTAAGGAGTAATGAGTAATAAAGACAATACGACGTCGATGGGGTGACTCGATGATGAGGAGCTTGGGAGTGTTGAGAACCGGTTAGATTCATTCCTCTTAAGCCGGAAGCGAGATGAGTGATAAGAAAAGGGGAGGAGAAGGAGAAGAGGAGAGAAGTCACGTTATATTAATATTATGGCCAAAGATAATTTGTATTGTATCATCTTCTGCCTTTCTGGTAATCCGTAATCCGTAATCCTCAATTGAAACTCCCGAGGTCTCCCCTTAGAAATGAGAAGGAAAGAAAGGTCCACGGGTAGCACTTGCTTGACTGTATCACCTCAACCAGGGAACACGTCGTCCCACGTGATATGGTATTACTTGAAATGGATTACCCCGCACCAAAAGTCGTCTCATCGGATATGCAATGCGACATGAGGAAGGAACAAGGGGGACAAAGGGAAAAGGGAAAAGGGAAACAAGGGAAACAAGGGAAACAAGGGAAACAAGAAAAACAAGAGAAAATATAGAATGAAATGACAATTAATTTCTGTCAGTTATCATTTATTGTTCTTTCCTTATTATTCCTTCGTTCCCTTTTTCATTCTTTCCTCCAATCCTTCAACCTTTCATCCCATTCACCCTTCTCGTCGTTCTCATCCTTCTCCGAATAACTTCATGAAGTGATATCCTAACTTCTCAAAATACGTGCTTCATTTCCACTTCCTTGGATACTTTACCACGGTGTAATTGCAATCATAAAGTCCATGAGTTCTCTCGAAAGCCGTTCCAAAAATATACATAACCTTGTTTGCGAACTCCCTTCTCATGGTATTCTAAGGCTGGTCAAGAAAGAAAGATATCAATATATATATATATATATATTTGTGTGCGTGTGTGATTTCCAATTCCAAAGTTCAAATGAATCGATGAGGTCGCGTTGTTGGTCGATAGATATCGCAAGAACCTACCACCAATGGGATTGAAATATTGCGATGGATGTTGAAAGGGAAACTGTCGTTCGAAAGATTGAATACCAAAGTAATCCTTTCCTTTCTTTCCTCTGTCGTATTTTTCCAAAGCTAATATATGTAGCGACGTACTCGACGATTATATATGTGACATTTGTGATATAATGAGCGATCTCATTGGTGTTGATATAGTTATCGGATTCCCGAAATCCATCATCCATCTATATCATCGAAATGGCCAGAATACCCTGGTTGGATTGATTGATTGATTGATTGATTGATTGATTGATTGATTGATTGATTGATGATTGATTGATTGATTGATTGATTGATTGATTGATTGATTGATTGCAGGCTTCGTCCACAACACTTGGAGGGAGGGAAAAAATAAATCCATCACATCTGCATCAAACGAATAATCTCAAGCTCAAGCTCAAGTGCATCTTCAAGCTTATCCCCAACCTTAATCTCAATATCATGCTCGACCTCGACCTCGACCTCGACCTCGACCTCGACTCATCGCCTCATAGACCTCAGCTCATAGATTCGATTTTATGTTTCTTGGTTCGCAGATTCTGATCAACGGAATGGCTTTGTCCAGTAGTCGACTTCATAATATGTGTGTATTCCTGCATACACGTGAAGATTTTTGATGTGCAATATACTCTTTCTTCATTTCCGAAAGATCTCACGGTAATGAATAATTGGTTTACGAGAAGAGGTCATGGTTTCAATAAATAGTTCATTCTGTACCTTTTCAACGTGGTGGTGGGTGGACCTCTTGAATCTTGATTAATGTTCCAGTGATACAATCATATAAATCAGACAAGTACTGTATAAAACGGTTAATTCAAGTATGGTTGGACCTTCTAGGAATAGTTTATTCTAGTAGATCCATCATTGATGGGTCTTGATTCTTGAAGACTAGGTTTACCCCTCACGAAAGCTCCACTGATGCATCTCATAGTTTGTTTTTCCTTATGTTGATGATGATAGTTCTGCTGTACGGAGTTGTTTGACTGTATGAAAGAAGTGAGAGAAGTAAGAGAAGTTGACAGAGGAGAGGGAAAGAATGAAAGAATGAAAGAATGAAAGGGGCCATAATTGACTGTACGAGGGATTCCACTCAACTTCCACCTTGTTTTCTATTCAATTACTGTACTGCATGATTTTATGAAGAGGATACTGAATACTAATTACCCTTATTCAAAGTTAAAGAATAATGGATGATAGACTGATTTGAACTTTGAGGTTATATGGAAATTTACATAAAGTTCTCACCAAAGCCAACTGATTTCTGACTTCCTTTATCCTCCGCCCTGAGTCCTTACCTTTGCAATTAATAAGATTCTCACCAAATTCCGATCTTTTCCGACGGAATTCAGGGGGAGGGCGGGGGGACTCAAACATCATCTTCTAACCAAAACAAAGCAAATATCATGTTATACAGAGTACAAGAAAAGTTTCCATTGATTGAATATAAACAAAATACAATACTAGCAAGTTCAATTCTTAATTCAAGCTTCTTTTGCATTTGTTTTCTGATTTTATAAAAAGTGGAATTGCAATCTTTCAAAATGATTCGTGGCATTTTGATGCATTGATACCTACGGAGTAGTACAGTAGTAGTAGTGTACCCCGGGGCCATCCATAGCTAAAGTAGTCCACTGGTCAGTCAAGTCAGATACTACTCCGTACAGGACTCCGTAGGTACTCGGGCATCAAAGATATAAACGAGGTAGGACTTTTGATATGTGGTCAACCAACCAATTAGCATATCCACAGGTACTATACGGAGTATACTTGGCGTTGTTTTGGGTCAATGCCGGGCTAAAAAATTAACTGAAAACGGAATTTATTTTAAAAAATTATAATAAATTAACGAATCCATTAAAAACTATAAAAAATGCTCTATAGTATTATTAAGTTAAAAAATAAACGTTTAGTATATTTAAATTCTTAAAGATGAAAGTTTTATAATATATAAAAAAGCATTTAAAAGGTATGGCTATTTTGTAGATTTTTACCCCGGCATAGACCCAAAACAACACCAAGTAATTACTCTGTATATTTATTTGGTGGTTAGACCCGGATACTGTGTTGATATATTGTATCAACATTATACTAGATTATTAGTATACGGTATCAATATACTTGCTGCAACATTATTGATATGTTGTGTTAATATACTACATCAATATACTAATAGTTATCAATATACTCTATGTACATCCCTCACTTCCCCAACTATTCCGGTATATCCTCTTGTAATCTCGTTGAAGAGTTTACCTATTTCTTACATGTTTACTATCTACCTATAAAAATATCTACTTGTAGAGATATTCACCTGATATCATATCTACTTATAGATATAGTCATCTATCCATGGGTATATAGGCACATCTCCAGGGCTACTTGAACATATCATATACCTGCTTATAGGGACATCTACTTGAAACATATCATATACCTGCTTAGGTACACATAACAGTTGCAGGTTTCTCTTGATTCTCAGGTTACCTAGATGGATACCTAGATACAATATATAATACTCAGCCTTATATATCAGTCATTATATCCCTCTACTTCATCTGATAGGAGACAATCTAAATTTAAGTGGAGTGTGGTCCACATATTACAATATTACCTTTATAATTTCTATCGAATCAACACATAAATCAACACGCATTTCCCCATTTCATCATATTTACATATTTATTTCCTAAATTTCAAGGAAACAATAAAATGAAAGCACCGACTATTAAACGGAGCTAGATCCAAAATAGTCACATCCTTAGCTCAATTTTTCCTGTTTCTCCTTCCGCCCTTCCCATTCTTTCCCACCACACCAAGTAACAAAACTTCTTTCGATTGTCAACACTCGAAGTCTTCCATCTCCACTCACACATACCTATCTCCAAAAACCTCATTTTTTCGAGTCTACTTCAACACACATCCAATACAATGGCCGCTCGTGTTGCTCCTAAGATGGCTTCCCTCATGGGATCTGCTTCCGCAAAGGTTGCCCGCCCAATGGTTCGATCCAACCTTGGTGCTCAACGTACCTTCACTGGTAAGCTTTTAGCTCTCTAATCCACCTCGCTGTCATCAAAAAAATGATCAATTGAGCTTTCATCAAGCTTCAATTGTATAACGATTCGATACATCTCATCTTCCTCTTCACCATATACCTGTCGACGAAATTCAATGGATGAAAGAACACCTCGCTAACAAAATTTTCTTCCCCACACAGCCATGAGCAAGACCTCCAAGACTGCTTTCCAAGCCGTCAAGCGTCAACAAACCAGCCAAATCCTCTCCAAGACTCAATTCGCCGCCCGCCGCCCATACTCCTCCGAAATGGCCAACGCTCTCGTTCAAGCTTCCCAAAATCTCGGTATGGGAGGTGCCGCCGCTATCGGTCTTGCTGGTGCCGGTGTTGGTATCGGTCTCGTCTTCGCTGCTCTCTTGCAAGCCGTTTGCCCGTAACCCAAGCTTGCGTGGACAACTCTTCTCCTACGCCATTTTGGGTTTCGCTTTCGTCGAGGCCATCGGTCTTTTCGATCTCATGGTTGCTATGATGGCCAAGTTCTTGTAAATGTCTCGTCATGGCTATATGAAATGAGAGGGGGTGAGAGATGTGTATAAATATGGTGGATGGAGATGGGGAAGGGCTCGTGGTGGTATAGATCAACGGTGCATTGTTACGTTATGGACTTTGCATGCAGTTGCATATCGATGGTTTGGATGGATAATATAGAAAGATCAATGCATTTTATAGATTGGATTTCCTCTCTTCTTCCTTCCTATATTAGAGCATAGAATTTCTACATTAGACGAACATACAGACAGATGATGAATTGCCCCTCTCTCAAAGGGTCCTTCCTGTAAACTATCAATGAAAGAAACGTATACCTATCTTTTTTTTGTTTTCTGCTTTTGCTTTGCATCAATGTCATTGGCAATGCTCATTGACCTTTTGCCGTCGTCGACCTTTGACATGACCTCTTGACTGTCATGCATATAAAAATTAATCTAGAACCTCCTACCTCCCCCTACTCAACTCAAATAACTCAAATCGCTCGGCATCTCAATATCTGGGGCCGCGGTCCTGATGGTGTTTTATTTGCACACATAGATACAGACTTCCTTCCTACACGTTTACTAACTTTACTGTACTGATGACATGCTTTACATACATACACACCTAAGTTCTAACCAACCGATCGGGTGATTACGGGTGAAAATTTTTTCACAACGCGGTGTCTGTCGGGTCGGGGACGGAGGTCTTGGCTGGGTTTGTGGATTGGTGGGTTGGAAGTCGGAACTTGGTTGGGAGGCTTATCGATAAGAGTTGGCTGTGTGAGTGTGTGTCACGTGGGAGGGGGTGTGGTTAAAGGGAGGCGGGGTGGGGTGGCTTGGGAGAGAGGGAGAGAGGTAGAGAGGTAGAAAGGTAGAGAGATAGAGAGGTAGAGAGGTAGAGAGGTAGAGAGGTAGGTAGAGAGGTAGAGAGGTAGAGAGGTAGAGAGGTAGAGAGGTAGAGAGAGGAGGTAGAGAGGTAGAGAGGTAGAGAGGTAGAGAGGTAGAAAGGTAGAGAGATAGAGAGGTAGAGAGGTAGAGAGGTAGAAAGGTAGAGAGATATTGGGATGTAGTTGAGGAGATGGATGGACGGTTGAGGTTTGGGGAGCTTGGGGGTTCTGGTGATTGATGTGGTTGGTGTGGTTGAAAGAAGGATACAGTATCTGATAGTTCTCATGGTGTGTGAAATTGGATGGATATAATCTTTGATCGTGCTATGTGTAAAATGGAATGGGGTGGGGGAGATGGCATTGTATGGTATGGTATTATGTTTGCATTGGGAAATTCTACACTCTACATATGTACGGGAAGTTTTGGGAGAGATGTGCGCGGAAGGGCGAGGGGATCGATGAGCATGAGCATGAGCATGAGTATGGGTGTGGGTGTGGGTGTGGGTGTGGAAGTTGGAGAATGTGTTAGTTCTATCAGCCGGGAAGGAGGGTTCATCATGTTCCACAAAATCCATATATCAACGATTCTATTTCATGCTGTGTGTCTCAATTCCTGTGTTTCTTTGTTCATGCCCAAGATTCTATGTGCGGGATCAGAAGGAGAAGGATGGGGAGAAAATATTAAGGTCACCCTCGTTAAATGGTGAGTGAGGTTTAGGGGGTTACTGTGGTTGACGGCATGGTTTTATCATTCTGTCATGCGCGACATATGCATTGTTTGTTTGGATTCCAACTGGTGAGATGAAAGACACTGAAAATATGTTCAAAATAATATTAGAACAAATGACGGGTATGATTTAGCTAAATTCTATCATGGTATCGTGAGTGAAACTCAGAAATATTGCAAGCTATGCGTCTAGACTCGAATTATGAAGGTAAAGACAGGATTGCCCATAAAGGAAAAAATGAAGAGAAATCTAAAACCAAACACCAAACACCACCCACCAAGCCCAATCCATCACCCTACATGGACCAAACCAGAAACAGTTAACGCTATGCTATGTCATTACGGTCATGATTCATAATCCATACCCCATTACCCCTAAAACCTCAATTCCATTCAATTAACCTCAATCAAAGCCGGTCCAAAAACAGCCTTATCAGAAACCTCCGAAATATTCGCAAAATCATCCCCAACCGCCAAAGCCGCCAACGTTAACCCATTCCCAGGAGCTCCCTTCGCAGCCCCCGCGTCGAATTGGAATTTGGCGGTAGCAATAACCGTCTTTTGATCGGCTTGTAAACTAATGCTTTCCCATTGTTGAACCACGGGTTTATTTTGTTGGTTGATATACACGAGTGATAGTCCTTTGCATTTGTCTCCCCAGGTATTTGTGTAGCTTTGAGTGGGGTTGAGCTGGAATGTGAATTTGATGGTGGAGTTGGCGTTGATCGTGTCGGGTTGAGTGGCGGTAAGCTTTTGTAGTTTCTTGAGAGGGATAGTGTTACTATTTGGGCAACTTCCTTCGATGACAAAGTTTTGATTCACGGCGCTGAATGCGAAATCCCTTGTGCTGGCGGTCAAAAATGGGAGGGCAGATGGAATCTTGTTGAGAATTAAGCGAAAGTATCCATTTTGTTCGCCTTCTTGTCCAAGTGATGCCGCTACACCACGGATGAATTTGGAATCACCGTTGGTGCCAAAGTTGGTTTGTATATCGCCCAATGTACCCATAGTTACATCGGTAAACAAAGATGCTGTTGCTATAGCTTCCTTGAAGTTGGTGACTGGGAAGTCATATTTGCAGGGTTGGATGATGGCGTTGGTATCATTGGTGAATCTGACTATAGCTTTGCCGGCATTAATTGCATGTAATTTTTCTTGCGCCTCGATGGCAATCAAGTTATTGAGTACTTGGTCTTTTTCATCTGGACTGTTTGAATGTGAATCCGTGGGTATTTGTGGAGATATTATGTATGAGTTGGTTGAAGAAGGCCACTTCCATGTTCTCGTTGAAGTTGACCAATTGGAAGTTGGTGAGGCTATCCTTTCCTCCAACTAGTGCGGCGGGTGGTGCAATATTGGAGAGGGAACCATGGGCAGCCGTTTGAATTGCTAGTAATGGGCCTGTATCTGTTGCAGTTACAGCAGCAAGGAAGTCATTGCCGGTGGATAGAGGAGCTGCAGCAACAAGGGCGATGAGGTAAGAGATTCCGAAGACAAGGTTTGGATTATACATTTTGAATAAATAGGCAATCCAAAAACCGAATGACGCTTATGAAAGAAACAAGAAAAGAAAACTGTGAAAGAAAAGAAATTCGTAAAAGATTGGAAGTTGTAAGTGTTGATGTTATGATGATGACGATGATGAAAAGAGAAAAAAAAAACACAGTTTGCCAAAGGGTCAACTATATAGCCAAAGATGTATAGGTTCAGTAGAGTCGCTTCACTATACTTCTTCTCTCTTCTCCAGATTTGGATGAAAGGCTCAGGCCAGCTTACAGTATATTTTAGATTAAGCCGCAATGATGACTTCAATTACCTTTTCTCTTCAAAGCTTTAGAAGCAAAAAAGTGTTCACGTATAGGTCGGCTTTGGTTGCTGGACCAATAATGCAGAAATATAGGAGAGGCGCAGAAACGCCAAATATCTTGAAATAGTATCTCCGCGCGTGTAATTGTAAGCGCCAATGAGTCTGAAAGCAAATTTTGGGAAATCGGACGACTCAGCCGACTGAATAATCGGAACTCCTAGTTCCCCTCTGCATAGCCACCACAATCTGAATATTTTTGATGACACAGCTGAGAGAACCAATAGTCTGTCATCAACTATGATGATGGAAAGACTATAAATTGGTGAGAATGAATGTTTCAATTGGGACAATAGCACAAAAACTTGACGCGAAAAGGAGACATAGTAGAATAGAAAGGACTAATATCCAAATTTATACTGGTATTGAACAGATATATGAAGGATTACGATGAGCATTAAATCTTGCTGAAATCGATTGAAGGTTATTTCCATCATTCAGACTTGCTGTCTCATGTCAAACATATGGAAGTATTGAACTTTCAAGCAAATCTGGCGAACAAAAGTAGAAAGACAATTGCGATAATCATAAATTCTTGGAACATTCAATATGGAGATTATCTCGAGAAGATCCAATGTAATCATGTGAAAATTTTTAACTGCTTACTGCAGATACTGTACAGATAAATCATCATGCAGTCACAGTCACTTCCCGCATTTATAGATTAACCTTAAAATAGACGTAATAGGGAATGGTCAAAAGGACGCATTGTGCCACATCTTTGCATATATATTTAAGCTGAGTAGGTGGTTAATTTGATACATCTTGCATCTTTCAACTGCTATCTTACGGCACGAGCAAACACTGTTTTAAAATCACACTATGCAATTGAACCAAAGATATTACAAAACTGAGGTGTTGGACTTGAGGTGATTTCATTGAACTATGACTTCTTACATTCGGATCTAGTTTTTCGTATGGAATCCTGATCACTTGGCTTCATCCTACAAGCTCTGACAATCATCCGACTGATTTGGCTGGAAGAGAACTATAAATTGAGGACAAATCCTGGAATGATTCAATATGTTATTGAGAAGCCAAGCTGAATGTCCACGGATGACAATATGGGCGAGAACAGTATCCAATACATCTTCAGCATGGAAGATACTCCCCTAATTCTCCGTGAATGCAAGACCACGAAGCGAGAGTGTTGGTTCATCCAGAACATCAATTGCTTTTTCTGGCAACAATGTGGCTAGGAGAAACTCTCGGGTTGAGTTTTGTCACATAAACTTAAGCTCCTTGCTAAATGTGGAAAAGCATCCTGCTAAGAGTAAAGGTCTGAGATCCCCAAGTATATATACTCAGTGTATTTTTGATATATGAGACTTCTGTAAGACTACTGCGCCACCATCATGGATAAAGATGATGATCATGAATTGCCGGGTAAGCATTGTGATAATAGATTTCATAGCCGAGGGACGAGTAGAGTGAATGATTTGGATGCTTCGAAATCAAAAATCATCATCACTATCCTCATCATCCTTTGGTGGCAGCATCTTACTCATGTAAGGACCATCAAGCCAATAGCCTAACCTTCGATAATAATCTCTGGTACCAACACCACTGATGACACTTATCTTTGTGCTTCCATGCTCATTTCGAGCAATTCTTTCTGCTTCTTCCATGAGCAATGTACCATAGCCTTGATGTTGAAACTTCCTTGGATCACGAGCATGAACGGGTACAGCTGAACCATAAACGTGAAGTTCACGAATTATACTAGTCGGTTGTCCAGTAAGTTCAGGTCTGAAGGTATGTGTTGAGGAACACTTTCTCAATCGAAGTAGTCCAATAAGGATATCTTGCTTTGGATCTTCATATGCTAAAAATGTCTCCCAACCTTTGTTTGCGGTATAATCTCTTCGTACAAGCTCAACTTGAGAAGGACGAATCTTATTCTTGACTTCATTTATACCAACTTCACGAGTCGAACGTCACGACAGGTAGTACCGAAATCCTTCATTCTGCTCAAAGCAAGTTCCCGAAGATTTCCATTCTCAACACCAGATGTAACCAAAGGCATTGGGATATCTCTTTGAACACGATAGATACGAGTCCACGGTGGTACGAGAGCGAGAATTCTAGCAACTATATCGATCAAGGCATTTGGTGTGTAGTTCTTATATCTGCCAGTTCTCCAAAGTTCATATAAACCGGTTCCACGAATGACTAGGGTTGGGTAAATTTTGAGTCCATCAGTTCTGAACGCGGGGTTTTCGAAATATTCTCTGAATTGGTCCAAGTCTCTTTCCATTCCAACATTTGGTAAATCTGGCATCATATGACTGACAACTTTGAAACCAGCATCCTTTGCTAGACAGAATGTTTCTGCGACCGAAGCGACAGTATGACCTCTGTTGGTATCTCGAGCAACATCCTCATATAGAGATTGTACACCAATTTCTAAACGAGTACATTCCGTATCTCAACATTGCAGACAAATGTGGCTGCAAACAATAATCCGGTCGAGTTTCAATTGTAATACCAACACATTTGATGTTACTCATCTCTCCGGCTTGAACTGCTTCATCGACATTATTTCCTTGGTATCCACTAAGAGCATTGTGTAATTGAGAAATAAATCCATCTCTGTAGCTTTCAGATAATGACATGAAAGTACCACCCATAATGATATATTCAACCTTATCGACGCTGTGGCCCAAAGACTTGATTTGGTCTACTCTTCCTCTAGCTTGTTCGAAAGGGTCGTATCGTGCTCGAATAGCTCTCATCGAGGTTGGTTCATAACCAGTATATGATTGTGTAGAATATTCGAAATCGGAATCCGGCCCACCAGGGCAATAAACGCAAATGTTTCCTGTGTAGGCAATATGAGGACATCGATGTGGTTTACACATCACTGCGACGACAGCAATACCGGAAGCACTTCCTATGAAATTATTAGTCCCGCCGAATTTAATTCATAAGAGAATACATACTAATAGGTTTTGCGATCAACTTTGGAAGGATATACTTCTTATAATGTTCTGGAATAGCGGCAATGATAGCAGTCAATGGTGGAATATTGCTGAGCTTATGACGTTTGGACATTTTGGCTCGTAAAACTATTCAAATTGATATCTCTCTTTGTCGCATTTGGATCCTGTTGAGATTCATGATCTTGTACCAAAGCACTAGCAATGTCTGAACATGCTCTCAAGTATCGCTCGTTCTCTGGAGGCATATTCACATCCTTTGGTTTTCTCTGCCTATCTGCCAATGTCATGGTATCGATTGCGGTGGCCATTCTGACTTTCTCGAACCTTGGGCTGGTTGTGAATCCGAATGTGCGCTCTCTCAAATCTCTCAAATCTCTGCAGTTTTCCTTAATATTTTGACAGTTGTGCCTGTCTCATCATAAGATCTATGAGGTTGTCTGTCGATCCATGGAATGGATAGTGATGATGGTTCTCAAATATATCGCGGGGTATCAAAATTGAGGTTGTCGTGTTGTGTGAAATAAAAAAATGCAATTACCTAACTTTACCAGACCATTGGATCCAAACCAACCTTGATCCAAATCCAATCCGTCGGAAGAACTAAACCCCGGTAATGTCGGAGAAGCCTTACAAGCGATTCCGCCGTCCGTACTGAAGAAGTTCGAAGTTGGTAAGAAGAGGAAATATCAATCAAAGATAACCTTGGAACTTTACTTCAACCACTTTCCTGTCTTCTCTATTTGACATCAATTGTCCTTAGACAAGATGCAGGCCTTTTCAAGATGTGCAAGACCTGCGATGCAGGCTGCTATGAGAAGACAAGGCTATTCCACAGCAACCTCTGCTTATGCTGCTACTGCTGAAAACCTTCGCATCACTAAGGATACTAGAGTTATCTATCAAGGTTTTACTGGCAAACAAGGAACGTAAGTATTGATGCGAACCTCTCTGTTATATTGAAAAATCATATTGACAAATCTGCGACAGCTTCCATGCCCAACAAGCCATCGAATACGGTATGTCGTCTTATTATGCGAACAATGGGGGAATCAAAATGGTTCTGATATGAATCTAGGTACAACTGTTGTTGGAGGTACAAACCCAAAGAAAGCTGGTCAAACTCATCTCGATTTACCCGTTTTCGCAACTGTCGAACAAGCTGTAAAGGAAGCCGGTGCTACAGCTTCTGCTATCTTCGTCCCGTAAGAAATACTATAATCGCAAACAATCTGCGATGGAAGGATATATTTGGTGCTGATATGATATACGTTGCAGACCCCCTCTTGCTGCTGCCGGTATTGAGGAGGCTATTGCTGCTGAAATTCCTTTAGTTGTGTGGTAAGAATGCTACAAATTTGCATGTGATAATTGTTTTACTGACTGATATGTTTCAGTATCACTGAGGGTATTCCACAACATGGTATGTCTGTATGTTTGGTTTCAAAGAGGATGTAACTAATATGATTGAAGATATGGTTCGTATCACAGATATCCTGAAGACTCAAGGAAAGACACGTTTGGTTGGACCTAATTGCCCAGGTCTCATTGCACCAGGACAATGTAAGATTGGTATTATGCCAGGGTTCATTCACAAACGTGGACGTATTGGTATCGTTTCTCGTTCAGGAACTTTGACCTATGAGGCAGTCAACCAAACTACACAAGCTGGATTGGGACAATCTCTCGTTGTTGGTATTGGTGGTGATCCATTCTCCGGAACCAACTTCATCGATTGCTTGAAGGTATTCCTTGAGGATGAGGAAACCGATGGTATCATCATGATTGGAGAAATTGGAGGATCCGCAGAAGAAGATGCCGCTGAATTCTTGAAGGATTACAACACTGCTAAGAAACCAGTTGTTAGCTTCATCGCCGGTATCTCTGCTCCCCCTGGACGAAGAATGGGTCATGCTGGTAAGTAGCTTGAGATATACACGGCTGAAGACAACCTTACTGATTCATCCTAGGTGCTATTGTCAGTGGTGGAAAGGGTGGTGCCGATTCCAAGATCTCAGCTCTTGAGGCTGCTGGTGTGATTGTTGAGAGAAGCCCAGCATTACTCGGAAAGGCATTACATGCTGAGTTCGTAAGACTTGACATGATTTAAATAGATTATTTGTGAATAGATAATGGGGCGATGATGTGCACTTGGTTTTTTCTGGGTTTCTTCGTCAATACCTCCTTCATGTACAGCTAGCAATTACTCATGTGTGCAAGTATAGACTATTATAGACTTGTGATGAAGAGATATGATGAAGAGATTATAATTGAGACGAAGTTTCGACGTGAGAGGGAAAGTTACTAGACCTTGAGCTTTTAGATTGGTTAGATGTTACGAAGGAATGCGAAACGACTATTGAAGAAAGTGATAGATAGTTTATTGTATGACAAATGATTTGTATTCCATCTATATGTATATCCACATATACATACATTCATATATATATGTGTGTGTGTGTGTGTGTGTGTGATAACTTTACTGGCTGTGCAGTTTGTTGTTGACTGGAATCTTTCGAAACCCCTGAATGCTATATCCTGTACTATGCTACTACATATGCTACCACCTATGCTGTTTAAGGAGAATGCTCGGTAAATAAAGAAATATTGAACGTGCAGCAGGTAAGAGAGTTCCAAGGTTAGTTGAGCATTCCAAGACTCTCGCATTCTCTTTCGTACAGTCGATAATTGTATCAGCCAATCCATCCATGGATATACCAGCCAATACCAGTTAATGAACACCTACCTAGTACCTATCTTACCCACCTCAAAGCTCTCGACTCTTTCACTTACCTACCAGGTTCCTTACTTATCCTTATATCTCAGATCTTAGACCTCAAATCTTGAACCTCACTCAGACTTTCAACACCTCAAAGCTTTGTCCATCCATCCATCCATCCATCCATCCACTTACCACTTACCACCTACCACCTCCCACCTCCCACATACAATCAAAATGCTATCCGGCATATTGATCTTCAACCAAAAGGGAGAGAATTTGATCTTCCGCGCATTTCGAAATGATTGCCGACCGAGACTCGCTGATGTCTTTCGAATTCAGGTCATATCCAATGCTCAAGTTCGCTCACCAATCCTGACTTTAGGAAGTACAACCTTCAGTCATGTCAAACACGAGAATATATACTTAGTCGCTATTACCAAAAAGTAATGCAAATGCTGCCCTAGTATTCGAATTCTTGTATAGGTTGATTGCGCTGGGAAAGGGATACTTTGGGAAATTTGATGAAGAAGCAGTCAAGAATAATTTCGTGCTGGTATATGAACTGTTAGACGGTGAGTATAATGCGCAAGCTGCAATTGTTAATTATTACAAGAGCTAATGAGTCTGCGACATAGAAATCTTGGATTTTGGATACCCCCAGAATACAGAGACGGATACTTTGAAGATGTACATTACAACGGAAGGTGTCAAGTCAGAACGAACCATGGAGGACTCGGCGAAGATCACAATGCAAGCAACCGGAGCTTTATCATGGAGAAAAGCGGATGTGAAATACAGGAAGAATGAAGCTTTTGTAAGATGTCATTGAAGATGTCAATCTTTTAATGTCGGCTACAGGAACTGTTCTACGAGCCGATGTAAATGGTCAAATTGTTATGAGAGCATATCTTTCCGGTACACCAGAGTGCAAATTTGGTTTAAACGACCGATTATTGTTAGATGGCGATAGTCTTTCATCCTTACCATCCGGAAATCGTATGGGTACCAAGGCTACCAAAGCAGCAGCGGGTAGTGTTACTCTGGAAGATTGCCAATTTCACCAGTGTGTAAAGCTGGGAAAGTTCGATACTGATAGAATCATTTCATTCATTCCTCCCGATGGAGAATTCGAACTTATGCGGTATCGAGCCACCGAGAATGTCAATCTGCCATTCAAGATTCATGCGATTGTAAACGAAGTTGGTAAAACGAAGGTCGAATACAGTATTGCGATACGAGCCAATTATGGTAGCAAGTTATTCGCAACTAACGTCGTTGTCAAGATACCCACGCCTCTAAATACTGCCCGAATCACCGATCGATGTACTCAAGGAAAGGCAAAATATGTACCGGAGGAGAATGTTATCATATGGAAGATACCAAGGTTTACTGGACAGAATGAATTTGTCTTGAGCGCAGAAGCTACGTTGACAAGCATGACGAACCAAAAGGCGTGGTCAAGACCGCCATTAAGTTTGAACTTTAGCTTGTTGATGTTCACAAGTTCCGGGCTATTGGTTAGATATTTGAAGGTTTTCGAAAAGAATAATTACTCGAGTGTAAAATGGGTAAGATATATGACTAGAGCAGGGTCTTATGAGATACGGTAAGTTCGGATTGAAAATAGTATCTAGGGATTTTTGCTGACAATATTCAGATTTTGATCAAAAGTGTTAGTCATTTGGGATTGGAGTTCGGGAAGCGCAGCATTGCCTAGCGTCGGAGTAGAAATTGGTAATATAATACAAATATTCGAGTTTTGCTATGGTTACTTCAGGAGAGGAGCTTTACCTTGGTTCCCTGATCAGTTCAATTCTACATTTGAGTCTCTTGAACATCTCAGCTAACATAATTCCATTGCCAAACACCAAACCATATGGCACATCCCTTTTTCCATTGCCCCCTTCAACCCAAGTGGTTCTTTTATTACTTCGCCCGATTTTCGTTATCAGACTCCAATTCGTTTTGAGACCTGCCTGATATCCCTACCCAAATCTACCATTATTCACCACAACCTCAATAAGATCCTGTGGTGAATATATCCAAATTCAATCCATGGATCTCTCCATGGGGGGATGTACATCCCAAAGGTGTGACTCTCCGGTTTTACTGTCCGATTCACTGTCAGAAACTCCCTTCGCGAAGTTAGTACAAACGGAAGATTGAGGTTAAATCTATCTCTTAGTTGTGGTATTCGCTTGGACCAATAGAATATTCATTGCTTGAAATCTTTACTTGGCGCTCCTTTCATTGGGGAATGTTTCTTAGAATAGCTATGCGAGTAGTGCTTGTAGATTTCGGGTTCATTTATCTTGGTTTGTACGGGGCATCTTTGACTGTTGTCAAAATACCGTTTATTTGGCCAGACTATATCTAGAATATCATGGTGCGTATACCTCTCGAGGCAGAAGACATTAGGGTTTCCACGTTTGCACCGATTCCATTTCTTGCGGTAGCAGTATGGTTGTTTACTATAATACGCCATAAGATCACCTTGTGAATTGAATGCTTCATGATTTAGTATCTGGCGAATACCTTGGGAAGGGAGGAAATGCGAATTTATCGTGTTTGGTTTCCTTCCCTATACCCTTTCTAGAACATTTGCAATATACTTTTTACCTTCATATCAGTGTATCGAATTATAAATTCTCAAGGTTTGGGAGATGAACAGTGATGAATGTAGCCCAGGGAGAAACAAACGAAGGAATAGGGGAAGATATTTTCAGTCCACAAAAGTCAGCTGCAACCCAACCCCATAGTATTCTCATCTCTTGTCATCAAGTGTCAACTCCTAACCTGATGAGATAATATCTTCAATGACATACAAAAAATTCCACATAACGTGGGGTGAAAGTCGGTACTAAATTAGGTAGAGGTAGAATACCTTCAGATCGACTGGCTTCAGAAGATGCTCGACTGCTCGCCTACTTGACTCAATATTAGACATCCCTAAATTCAAGACCATCTTTGATACGGAAAATTGTATCTTCGGACTTGGTTCGGAATCTGTTGAGTCGTCGAATCGATCGTCACTTTGGACCCCAAGCTGATGGTATACTATCCCCGCAACGGTAATTTGCACATGACAGGATTTCTTCGAGGTGATTGATCCTAACTTGATTGAAGGTACTTTCAAGATAGATCTGCTGTTGAGGATTCATAAATATATGTTTATCATTGATGGGTAGGTTGCTTGAATTGGAGAGTAATCATAAAGTGGGGCGAAAAGGATAGTTCTGTGCATGCATATTTTATTCAAACCTATGGAATCGCTGACAAGTTGGAGGCAGATAGCAGATGCGACATTGATTCTGTTGAGTGTGCTTTATCTTTCCGTGGAGATGGTAGCTATATTGCAGCGCTATGTCTTGGAATCATACTTGTAAGGCAAGAAAAATCCTTCCAATTCCAAATTTACGGGGAAATACAGATTCTAAATTACTCTGGTGTCTACTTCAACCAGTAATAAAGGGAACAAATCATGTCTGCACAATACCAGCAGTTGTTACCGATACCCAACATGGGATGGACAGCTCATATCAAGAATAAGAATCACATCAAGGGTAAACAAGTACATAATCGAAAGAATGTCATTAAGAAGTAATTATCCCCAGCGATAGCTCACAAGCATCTAGCCTTCCTGAGCCCATCACCCCTATATCAAAATCATACTATCATACGGTATCATAGAAATCATCATCACACCAAAAACCCCAGAATCCCCGAACCCCTTATTCCCTCATCAGCAATAAACTTTTTCGCTTCTTATCTTCTAAAGCTCAGTCTTATGATCTCTGGCACCTCCCTTCTCATTGTCATAAGAAGGTGGAGCAACCTTTTCACTTGAACTCAATTCATCGTGAACTGGTTGATCGGCAACATGCATTGCCTCGTCATTGTGACTAAGTCTGTATTCTTCCTTGTCGATATCTTTGTAAAGCCAATAGAAACTGATCATCATAATGAGACCAATGATGGTTGGCGCACCAAAATCCCAAGTGAGGTATGGGTCCTTGATGACACCAGCACATGCAAGACCAACAGCGTAAGCAATAGCTTGAGTAAACAAGTTAAGAGCAGATACGAGACCTCTCATGTTGGCGGGAGCTCTGGAATAGGCAATACCGTATGCGGGAACGTTGACGAAGAGTTCGGAAATACCACCGATGGCGTAAGGGATACCCATCCACCAAACGGAGATATCTGAGACGAGAGAGACACCCTCGGCATCAACACAGGTTGCAGAAGATCCGTAACGTCCACAAGGTCCAACCTTGTAGGCGTAGTAGTTGAGGATGGTATAGGCGGCACCACTGCAGGTGGAGAGGAAGAATCCAGTGGTGATTCTTGCTACTGGACCATAGTGGACATTGCGCTTTCTCAAGAAGGGGTAGAGAACGTAGTTGAGAATTGGAGCAACAGCAATAATGGAGAGAGAGTTGAAGTTGTTCATAACATCGTTAGGGGCACCCTTTGTACTCAACATAGTTGAGAGGGCACTAGCGGAACCACCGAGACCGTTATCGTTAATGTTTTGGATAGGGAAGAAGCAGAAGATTCCAGCAGCTTCGAATGTACGCTTCACGTCATCGACAAATCCGTCGTTCCATGGGACTTGAATGATGTGGTTGGATTTAGCGATATTGGATGGTTTGGCAGGCTCGAAGAATCCTCCTTTGCGAGTGAAGAGGCTCCTTACACCTCCTCTCTTAAAGCAAATACCGACGACGCGGCAGACATTTCCGAGATCAGATCCTCCTGGTGGGTACAAGATGAGGCGTTTGCGCATGAACCATAGAAGGAATGGAAGAGGAAGGTAGAGGAGAAGTGGGAGAAGGAATGACAGCCACCAGCCGATGTATTTTTCGGTATACGCTGTTGGAACACCCATGAAACCACCAACGTTGACGATAAGGTAGAACCAAAGTACAACCCGTTCGGTAGTAGATTCTGGATCAACAATAACCACTTCACCGGATGCGAGAGTTTTCTTAACGGGAACTGCGTTTGGCATTTGATCGAGAAGTGTAGGGGCGATATTAGGTTTGAACATAGCTGTCAAAACATTAATGTACTGGCGTTGAAGTCTTGAATCAGGAGAGAACTTACCAGCACCAATAGCCAAAGTATAAACACTCAAAAAGAAAGGAGCTTTTTGCACCTCCACTCGCTAATAGATTAGGAGCACCACTCGCACACATGAGAATGTGAGCAACACCGCATACTGCTACTCCCCAGCAAATAATCTTGAATCTACCGGTTTTGGTATCGGCCAGCCATCCGAAGAACAATGGGAGTGCATATGCAAGAAGGGAGAATGATTGAGATGTGGCGGTTGCTTTGACCGTACCAAGACCTAAAGCACCGGCAGTTTGTTCTGTTCCACGTGGTGGTGCGCCATAGCCGTTTCCACCAACGGGAAGAACTCTGTTGACGTAGTTGTTGAAGAGACCATTGCAACCACTGGAAGTGAATCATGTTAGAAGGTGGATTTCGTCATCAATATTGCAAAAGGCGTCATCGTCGCAAAGTGTAGGGAAAACATACTAGTAAGAAGCTCGCTCAGCGAACTCAACAGCACAAATTAGGTAAGTGATGGTAGGAAGTTTTCCGGCTACTTTTCGGAGAGTCTTCTTCTCTTCCTCGGTGGGAATTAATTCTGGGTCAATATGTTCGTGTCCCTGACCTTCCGCGTGAACTATGGCAGCTTCAGGTTCGACTCCAACGGTAGGGTGACGTTGTCGTGAGACTGTGTGAACGAGGGATCCTTTGTCATCGATAGCCAGAGTGGCATCACCACCAATGGCGCTTTGGATGTCGGCCGTGACGTTCTCTTGTGCAACTATCGTAAGATGTCAGTAATCAGTAAAAGAATGCGTCAAAATGGAGATGGACGAGCGTGATCAATGGAAAAGGTTAAGACCTACCCATGATTGCGAGGTTGATTGATCACAACACGTAAAGAGAGCGGTCGTAAGAAGTGCGACTACAGAGCAAACCCACGAGGAGGGGAAACACGAGAATTAAATATACTGCTGCAGTCTCCATGGAATAACAAGCATAGCGAGCTACAACACCTAAATTCACCACATCCCCCATTCACCATCCTAGCACCAACCAATTCGGAGAACGTCGCATGCTTCTTGCATGCACAACTAGCTAGCATGGGACCGTATTCTGTCCTAACGTACGGACATGCCATACCAATCGGCACCCTTATCAGCTGGTACGAGCTCCCACACCAGCATATTTCAACCTGTTCGAATGTTGATCCATTACGGAGATCGCCTAGATAGGAAGGTGAGTAGGTGATATTGAACGCACGGAACAAATCATGGGCCGTATCAAATCATTCTAGAAGATGTAAACTTGGACCCCAGATTCTAAATCGACAAGGCTTCCTCCTTGTGTGTGGCAAATGTAGTCGAGGGAGGGTGGATTGGTAGCACTCTTGTGTATTGACTACAGCTAGTTCTGTATTTTACCCTGTATTCACCCGATGGATGGCACGACAGGATGGAGAACTGTCCTGCATGCAGAACAATTATCCTAGACATGTACGAGTAGAGACAGACTCAGTACTACTTCCAATGCAACATCCACCAGAGGGACAGAAAAAGATACCCCTCTCCACCTTGCCAGCCCTCTCATCACACAATCAAAATCCAGTATTTACCCCAAAAATCCACCTTAAACCGTGCTTCCCTTTCATCTCTATCAAAACTCATTAAACGAAAGCATTCCCATTTGTCAAGGGAATTCATCACCAACGAATTGAAATCTCCTTACTCCACAATAGGAAGGTAACGTTTGTTGCCAAGGGGTTAAGAATATCGCCAAGCAGGAAAACCGATAAGAGATTTAGTCGCGGGAGCAGCAAAAAGTCAGCAATGGAGTACAGCAATAAGAGGCGAACAAAGCTTTTAGACTCCTTTGGGGGATTTCGGGAATTAATACAGCGATGAACTCGGCTCACTATTCTCCCATACCACGCGACTGGGACTGAGCTGGGACAGGGACAGGAACATTCTACCATAGACTAGGCTCCCAACATACAGTAGGTAGTACCTAGGTATCATATAGTATGAGACTATCACACTAGTCAAGCTGTCAAAAACGAGACTGGCATGAATGACTACTCCGTAGGCGTACTATACGAGAATGCATCAGAGTGAATGGATTGGAGCAATTGAGTTCGTTACCTTGACCTGCCAAATTAAAATTTGATACTTTACCGAGCCTACGGGGCAGTATGAGAAGTACAGTAAGCAGTTTAACATTCATTCAAATGATTCAATGTATTTGGGCCCATGTATTCATGAGTCGCCGCCTGTTGCCTTTTTATATTTATTGGTCAATTCTAATCAACAAGCTTTTTTCTCTTTTTCTTTTTCTCTCTCTCCTTTCTCTACATACCAAGATGATCGATCGATCATTGGTTTGATCATGGTGGCGGGAAACAATGCTCGGGATCTCATAAACTTCGAGAAAGGTCATCGGAGTTAGCTAGGTATTTGAAAATACAGTAGGTACCTAGATAACCTGGAAGCAGATGAAGCACTGGATTTAGATGTGAATGTCGTGATCGATGAGTGGATAGGATTAGCGAAGGCCTTTTAAAATTGATACCCGATGGGGGATCATTCACCGAGATATAAATCCTCATCACCTCGGTCCATTTTCTTTTTCAGTTACGATAAGAAAGTAAGATATGGCGAAATACTGGGAACTAGGAAGAAGTGGGATACAGTGAATCGATCCATGGATACTGTAGATACTTTTTGATATTTGTACTCTGTACGGAGTATAGAAGTTCCTGTAAAACAAACACCATGCAACTAATAATAGGTACATATATATATACGGAGGCATGCTTCTGGGAACATTAGGTACGAACGGGTACTAGTAAATGGAGGAGGTTCCGAGACAGGTACTAGTCAATACAGTACAGGTAATGCTCCTCTTTTTGACCCAGACTTGAGATGGATGAGATGGAGGTGAGATGTACTTTACTTGTATTGTACTCAGTGCACTAATCTTGCTTGAGAGGTTATCATCATGATATGATGAAGGAGAGGTGATTGATATTGATAAGAGACCTGAGAGGTGGATTAAGCTATAGTAGACAGAAAGAACTAATAGTATCCAATTAGGCTATCTCACGATTAGATACTTATCTACTCGCTGTCCTTTCGACTCTGAACCCCTCCATATCAATAGAAATAATCATCATCACACAACAGCCACCCAAGCTTCCAAGCAGATACAATCTGCAAGCCCGAGGCGAAGCTTCCCAAGCTTTCTCCCCAAGAATCTTCGGATACCGGCCACTTACAGTTAACCTTCGAAGCCAAACAAAACATAACGTTGCACTGACTTGCCAAGAGTAAAGAAGTGTTAATATTGATAATTTGACCTACAATACAGTATTACAGACCCATCGAGATCATCAAATTCAACACCAAGTCGGTGAAGGCTGAGAGAAAGAGAAAGTCCTATGCTTATTTCTGTAGCCAAGTTACTAACAGCTAATTTCTAACAGGCTACTTCTATCCGGCGCTTATTTCAAAGCTGACAGGCAAAGATACCGAGCGGCGTAAAATAATGAATTCGATCAATCAAATGATTCCCATACATACAAATCATAACATGTTTGTGATGCACCCTTCAACTTTAGGTTCTGACTTGCAGATGAAGGAATATACCCATGAGTATTAAGGATATCGTTTACATCAATACGGGAATTCCTCCGTCATGACTTAGAACCAAGATACGTATTGACCTCTTACGGATTGATAGCTAATCTGAGAAAAAGTTGAATTGTTGGATCGATATTGAAATTTCGGATATTCACGCTCAACATCGCTCTCATCCGGGAGGGATGTAAGATTATATCGCACTGTGAGAATCTTTCAATATTGATTCGTGAATTGGGAAATGATATTATTTAAACTGTGCCTGCATGACTCGGCTGTTTGAAAAGTCTCAGATAGTAATTCCATGTGAGGATTCATATCAACTCATTATCTGGTAGCTATTCCAGAGACATGGTTTATAGATATGATGAAATCCACTTGGATGGCAACAACAACAACAACAACAACAACAACAACAACAACGACAACAACAATGACAGCAACAACAATAACATCAACACCAACACCAACAACACCAACAACAACAACAACAACAACAACAACAGCAATAAAGATTCGTTTTCATGAAAGATTTCGGGTGTCTTGGTTAGTATGTAAAATTACAAAAGAGAAGGTGAGAAGCAGATAAACAAAAAGAAAAAGAATACATTTGAAATGGGAAACAAATAACCAAACAAACCAAGAAAGAAGAGTCATCATCATCTATGAGTCAATGCCTCCCTCCCCCTGTGAGGTTTCATGGCGGGAAGGCAGGCAGGCAGGCAGTTGCCAAAATGATGAGAAGAATATCGCAACCGTGCTCTATATTCATATGAATTTTAACAATATCAGCCGTGAACAAAAAAGATAATTGAACTTCATCTTCATATACATGTTCATATACACATTGATATCTACCTACCTTCATTCTCATCACATTGAAGAAAATTGGAAAGATTAAATATATATGCTGACATTCATTCATTCTTCCACTGTGGTTGCCTGCTTGCTTACGAGTATGTACTAGAGTACGTGATGTAGTAAACAGGGCGTATTCAATCCACTCTTTGCCTTTCCCGTCGCCCACTCTGTCTCCGTCTCCATCTCCATCTCCATCTCCATCTCCTCTCCGCTATCATCTCTTTTCATGATTTCTACATCTCAATCACATCTCAATCACATCTCAATCACATCCCAATCACACCTTAGATACGCTTACATAGGTATATAAAAACAACAAATAGATACACTATTCCCAACCCACCATTTCAAAACTACATCTCCCCAACTCACATGGATGGATACTCTGCTTGCTCCAATAAATATGAAACCCTTCTCCTGCTCTGTATCTTCTTGCGGATTCCTAGTTGGGCAACTGGGTAATTGTTTAATGGATTTTGCCATCTACTCCAACGGTTGGTGATGATTTAGATAGGAATGTCAGCATTCATGTGTTCATTTATTGAAAAGCTGAATGGGGGAGGCTGGGGGGGATCAAGGAATATTTGAGTTATGGTATGAGTGCCTCGATCTACCTTCACTCAATTCATGCTTCACTTCATACCTCATTTCCTTTGTTTGAAAAATTTGACAACAGAGTAACAGAGCAAACATTGGTTGCAAGTGAAAACGATTGTCAATATAAGATGGAAAACGTGACAAGATGTATGCATGTAATACTATTGAATAAATCCCCTTTCCTGAATCATGAATCTGGATATCACTCCCAACACTCATCATTCGCTAAACCTAGTATCCCCCCTTTCCACATCTCCTTTTGTATCCCATATCCCACTCCTCGCACATTCTTCAAGATACTCAATCAATCCCTTCCCCCTCCTCCCAAGAATCAATTTCAAATCCCCACCCAACGTGGCCTCTTCACCCTTCTTAACCGCAATATCAAGTTCTACCAAAACATTGGCCAAATCTTCCTCCACTCCCCATCCACCATCCCCTTGACGATATCTTTCTCGTCCATATTCACATGGGTAATTTTCCTTCCAAGTGTTCTTGTCAGAATTGATGCGATATCATCATATGACCACAATTGATCTCCCCTTAAGAATAATTCCATCCCCGCCAATTCCCTTTCCATACCATTAATTCTCTTCCCGATCAAAGCCTTATATGCCACAATTGCGATGTCTTCCGCACTCACAAAAGGTATTTTGCCTGTGCCTGTGGCTGAAACTATTTGATTTTTCGTCGCGTATCGTGTATAAGTGATGCATCTCCGAGAGATTCTCCATGAACCAACTTGGCCTTAGTACGGTCCATTTCACAGCATTGAGATCGAAATTAATCGACTCATCAAGACGATTGAAATCACTCCCTTTCCCTTTGATATATTCCGAAATTTGAGACAACATTGGTCCATCTCCACAATGCTGTATACTCCCACTCAAAAATACAATCCTTCTCACTCCCTTTCTCCATCACTCGATCAATAAACCTTTTAGCTAGGGGAAGTGCATCAAGAACCGGAGGAGATATCATGAAGACAGCCTTGATCGAAATATTCTTTCCCCTCACCATTGCCGTTAGGTGAGATACAGAAAGGGTTATCATAAGTATCGATGTCCAACCAGTCAAATTTCACCCCTTTCGTATTTTGGTAACGATGTGGGAGATGATCCGGACCGCGACGCTAGAATAACGTGATATCCATCCGCCGAGAGAAGGGGAGCGATTCGTCGGGCTACTTTTCCTGTACCGCCGAGAAGTAATATAGTAGTAGTCTTATTCATCTTCTCGTTCTTGAACCCAAAACTTCGATTATTCTGGATAATTGTGGAATCCAATCTACTCTTTCGCAATCATTGGTTATGACTTCCTGACCTTATTAGTCCAATTGAAAAATCTTGGATTTGAGTTTTCCAATGTCGAAGCGAAAGGGTGGACCCAAATATGAAACCTATCAAATACCCGAAAAATGCAATTCGACGATCTGATGAATGACATAAATCTATTAAATTCATGCCCAGCCAAGTTCCTGCGTATATGCGTGAGTACATGCGTAAATAAGTGCGGATGTACGTATATGCGTATATGCGTATCTGCATGATTGTCACACCCAATACACCAATTTCATGGCCTTTAGTGTCTAATGCCGCATACCCGAAGAACGCCGGACCACTTTAGTGGCGAACTCTTTAGTCCCTTGGCCGCAATTCGGGTGCTTCGTGGAGCTCCAATAAAGGAAAATAAAAAAAGGGAACTGGATGTTGCCAAAAAACTATCTTCAGAAATTTGTATCTCGATTGGTAGAGCAATGTGTGAATGCCCTTTCAAGCAAGAATAAATCTGCAGGATAAGACTTTGTTAATAAACCTCCATCTCTTCACTACATGCGAGACATGACTATCAGATTAGCAGTGTAGACTTACATGTGGATTCCCATTTGTTGTTGAACTTCTCTCCAATCGAATTTTCGTTCATATTGATGTTGTCTTCTCCAAAGTATTTCCAACAGTTCCAAGGCTCGATCAGCATGCTGCATATGATTAGTTTTCCTCCTTGAACAAAAAACATCTACAACATGTTTCTGCTTCTGCAACTGTCACTCGGAATATAACTCACATAAAGTGCAATTCTAGTGTCAGCCTTCAACTTCTTTCTAACCATATCCTCTACTCCCCAATCATTAAAAATACTTGCCCCAGCGGCAAATAGTCCATAATATAACCCCATCTCCAATCCATATCCTTCTGGGGTTTCAGATGCAATATCCAGGACTTGTTTGATCGCCTCTGCGACTTCTGGAGATTGTGGTTCTTCGCCAACTGGATTGATAATATGATGAATGAAGAGAATACACCCGTACATGCAAGCTTTGGTACTTGAAAAGGCTTCCGCTTCCAGGGTTTCCGCGACTGTAAGTTTAGTATCGCGGGGTTGTCTTCGCCAATCGTTGGAAAGATCGCGGAGTATAGAAGGACAATTTTGCCACCACAGCTGAACTTCTTGTTTAATTCCAATGGCTTCTTCTCTAATGACAATTTGTTCTTCGGGGGAAGTTTCGGTCAAGGAGCGACTTGATAGACGAGATAACTTGGCCATGAAAATCATAAAGACGTGAAATTCCCCAGTCATAACACCACCGGGGTCATAATATGGCCAATTTAGAGGTTGTTCAGTTGATGAGGAGGAATCGCCAATCTGCTTTAGAGTTGTAGATTGAGCTGGGGCATCTTCGAGCCAATAATTTCCAGGGAGCAAAGGACCCTGTCCTGCCCATAGAGAACCGGAAACATCAAGGAGTGCAAAGAACCTTGTAAGAAAGTCCGTAGTCTTCGGACCACCTCGATGTAAGATAAGATCTCGAGCACCCTTAAGATGCTCTAACCATAAGCCTCTATCTGAATGTGATATCTGTCGTTTGTAAGCCATGTCGACCCCTCGATGAAGATGTTAAAGGCGGTTACCTCATAGACACACAGCAAAAGACAAGCACCCAATGTAGAATTTTGTTTTGCAACTGAAGTGTCGCACAGCGCCGTATTGAGTTCCCTCAAAGCCATAGAATAATGCTTCGTGGCCTTGACCTCATGCTGCTTGTCAGTCCTACTCATATGTCCCGCTGCCACGGCAATAATACTATGTAGCAGAGCCGGACTAGTCGTTACAAATGGTACCAACTCTTCTTTGAATGGATTCCCCTCATCATCATTCGCATAAGCCAAGAACCTTGAACAAAACCCCACAAAATGATGGATATATGGCATCGTGGTTTTATCAATATTGGGGAACTCAATAACAAAAGAATCTTTCGGAATACGTGTTTTACCAAGGGCAAGTTGCTGAGTGGTAGGCAGTGAACTAGTACTGGAGATTCCATGACCATGAGATGTGGTGGCGAGCATATGAGCAGGAGGTGTACTCCATTTACAATCGCGTTGAAGTCGAATACAACGACCACAATCTGGTTTGCCTTCATCGCATTTGACTTTTCGTGCTCGACATGTCAAGCAACCTTTGATGCGTCAGAAATGATACTCGAAGATAGGGGATGTCATGTGCCATATGTCGAGATGTCATGATTGATGTGAGGAAACGGAACTGTGAACGGACCTGTTCTTGTTCGAGGCACAGGGGCTTTGATCCCCATTCCTGGAGCCATTTTTTATTTTACTATCAGAGGCATTCGAGTTTTGTCTTCCCTTGGAACATATCAATGAAGGCGTTAACTGTTGTGTATATGTCGTCGATGTTGTGTGGATTTTGCGACGTTGACTTGTAGTTGTAAAGGCAAAAAGAGTCAATGGTCAATGCAATACGAATACAGCAGCCGAACCCACTTTCTCGTGGCTAACACTTGCCTGGCCTGTCGATCGATCAACTAGGAGTGAAGTATCCTGGCGCTTACTACCGGAGACTTTACTTCAAGCAGACTAGATGTGTAGTATGAAGCCACTTTTGCCTCGTTTCCTCGATTTGATTGGATGCAGACCAGTCCCAAAGTAGATTGAGGTACTCAATATTTACAGTAGATATGTGGAAAGATCTCCGGTGTATATAGAAAGAATCTGAAAAGGAGGGAAAGAGGGAAAGAAGGAATGCAGAAGAAGGAAAAAAGGAGTCAATGGTAAGATGATCTAGATGAAAAATTGAAAAGAAATTAATTCATTGAACCAAATTATATCAAAGTTATGTTATGCTTTCAAGTTAGAGCCATTTGTGTGTACAATTAGTATTGTATAGTTCTATGGTTCTATAGTTCTATGGTTCTATAGTTAGTTCTATGGTTCTATAGTTCTTTCTATTGTTCATGTTCATGTTCATCTGAATCTAAGAAAAGAGAAGAAATTCCTTCGTCTTGAATACTCGTTATGTCGTTTATAACTATTCCTATGTATATGTGTATGTATGTGTATATGTGTTATATGTGTTATATGTGTTATATGTGTTATATGTGTATATGTGTTATATGTGTTATATGTGTTATATGTGTTATATGTGTTATATGTGTTATATGTGTTATATGTGTTATATGTGTTATATGTGTTATATGTGTTATATGTGTTATGTGTTATGTGTTATATATATATAGATACACATGAATTAGTCTTTTTTGCATTGATATTCATCTAGCTAGTGGGTTCTATGTCTAAAGTTTGATCTCTAACTCCCTTCTGAAGACTCAATGATACTTTTCTCCAACATTGCAGTTTCACACTTTAATAAGAATGATTCCTTTACCATTGATTAAACTTTCAATATTCCAAGCTGATGCGGGGTGATAGAACCTTGTATAATATGCTTTTTAGTTTAGGATTTACGGCATTTATACTATAAGCAAGTAAGAATATGTGTTGCAAACCGTAAACTGTAAACCATACATACCGGAAAGTGGAAAGGAGGTCCGCGGGAAGATCTAGAAAGTTGTAGAAGATGGGGGCATTTATTCATGGATGGTGAATGGCTACTAGGTAAGGTGTGAATAACAGAATTCCACAGAGTAGAATGGATTCAAGTTGAAAATCATAACGTTACATTGTCATTCACCAGTGGCATGTTGTCCATCATTATAGAGGGTCCATTGATGATGATTCATGATGACGTGATGTTGATATTGGTGTTGGTATTGATGTTGGTATTGATGTTGGTATTCATGTTGGTATTCATGTTGATGTTCATGTAGATATTCATGTAGATATTCATGTAGATATTCATACTGATATTCATACTGATATTCATACTGATATTCATACCAATATCTAAATTGTATCTTCAAATGCATTATAGGGAGGTATATATATAGAACGCGAGCAAAAAGAATGCTTCAACAATAGAAATAGTCATCATCATCATAATTCTTCACTTCTCCTACGTCTTCTTCTCCTACTTCTCCGTTCAAGTACTCTTATCCAAACCTCTACTACTCTCTGTGGAACCAGATCTACCTGTATTCAGTTCGTTATCTCTGACCTTTTGCAAATCCATCTTCTCTCTTTCTAAGTATTCCGCACACTCAACTCTACTCTTCGTTTCACTAATCCAAAAGATTGCAACTGTAGGAACAAATATTAATGCTGCAACAAAAGGAAAAAGCTGCCCATTGACTTCCATTACGATCAACGATAGCACTGGACACTATTGGTCCAATCCATGCTGATCCTTTTGATACAATACCCAAAAGACTGAAGAACAGATACTCTCTTCCTTTAGGTACCAGCTCTGCCATAAATGCTTGTCCGTACGGGAACTGAGCCCCGAGTGTAATTCCATATTGTGCTTGGAAGAGCCAGAATTCCCATTCATTGTGAAATCCGAATTTGGTCGTCCAGATACCTATCATTCCCCAAAGAGCAATGAGTACACAACCACAATTGCAAAATTGGAGCATCGACTTTGTACGAATCCTGAATTTTTCTTGAAGGTAATAAGCCCCGAAGACTCCTACTGTAGTTGAACCGCCTTGAACCATGATGAGATAGGTATTCTCTGTCGCGGAAAATTCTACGACTTGTGTTTGTGCAATTGAGACAAGTGTAAGTAATGTGGCGACTCCATCTGCCAATAGGAAAAATGCAATGAGATAAAAGAAAGTTTGTTTCAACTTCCATACCTGCTTTCCGGCGAAGTAGGTTTGCTTGAACCCAAATGTGAGGTAATTGTCTCCTTTGGGTAGAGGGGGGCCAGGCCGCTTCTTTTCCCAAATGAACCATGGAATGGCAAGAATAATCCACCATCCAGTGGTGACCGCGACAGAGACAGAATATCCCCAATTGTTCTTTTGTATTGAATCGTTTGCACCGATTCCTGCTAGGGCTGCCAATGCTAAAGCTCCACAAATTGTGAATCCAACATTGTTCCACCCATAACTAATGTTCATAACTTTGGATCTTGCCATTGAGCACTTGTATTCATATTCTTCTTCCGTCAATGCGCCTTGTGCAAAATCTTCTCTTGCTTTATGGACTTCGGGGAGATCATGGGCAAGTTTGGGAAAGATGGCGTTGAAGAAAACATAAGAAGCCCACCAAGTGACACCTAAGATGAAAGATCAGACACCTTAAGATTTCCAGGATATGCATTGACTACTTACTGCTAAGGATGTAGAGAGCCATGGCAATTCTCCATTGGTACGCATATTGCACGCCGAGAAATCCAAACTCGAAGGCGAATGAGAGAAGAGAGAATGTTCTAACAACCCATGGGTTCCAATTGCCGAAATCTGCCAAACTTCCTATAGAAAGGAATAGAATGGCCTGGGAAACGAACGTCAATCCTGATCCTATTAAAACCACTGATGTATACTCTTTTGTTCCTCCATTCCAGAAGACATGACAAGGACTATCATCGCTACAAGGTGCGCTGCCCAATGGTAAAATGTTTGGATTAAATCCGGCTTGGTATATCAAGTTTTGGAAAAGAAGACTGGAGCTGAAAAGGAAAATGGAGTCAGTCATAGAATGTCATTGAAGGGACTGGTGAAAGTGGTAGAATGCAGTGTCACTTACTATTGAAAAGAGCCAATGCCATTGTTCCCCGCATAGTATGCATAATATGACCACAGTTCTTTCCTCGTGGCAGGTGGTCCCGTAGCTTGTTGACGTGCATGATTGGAATATTGTGAGGGTGCAATAGTACCAATACCAGTGCCGGTGCCAGTGACAGTGACAGTACCAGTACCAGTACCAGTACCTAAAGTTTCATCCTCGGCGCTTTGATAAGAACTTGGAGCAGCCACAGCAGTAAAGGGTAACTTGTCGACGGTTTCATGCTCCGCACCCGCCATGGTACGAAGATGTGCAAAGCTAATTAATATAGAAAAGCTAAAGAGATGTGGACATTGAATATACGAAGAAAGCAGGGAAAAGGTAGGATGAAGTACGCAGATATGAATGAAATTTATCAAACCTAGAGGCTAGAGGCCTAGAGGAGGCCTTGCAGATTTTGAATTGCGATTGCCACACAAGCCTACCTGTGCATAGATCGATTATTGACCAAATGGTATGAGAATACGAACCAGACAGAAGTTTTGAGCAATTCGATTGGCTAAAGGGAAATTCCCAGCGAACGGTAAGTCAAGCAGCTAAAGCTGCTTGCTTGAAAGTCGTGCCCGAGAAATCTGCAAAGCATCAAATACGGAGAACCGACAGATTATCCAGGCCCAGGTCGACGATGTGGTACAAGCAGCCCCCATAGGCAGATTAAAGGGGGAATATGTTGACTGTCGTTCGTTCTCATTGGTTGCTAAGTGTCGGTAGAATCGGTACATATAACCTGATGATGAGTTCTCTCCCGTCAAATAGTAGAGAGGAAGTTTGAGAAGCCGTGTCTCATTTCAAAAATAAGGTTCATGTGTCCCATTCAAGTATCGTCCGTCGATTGAAGAAGCAACAAAGAAAAGGTAAGGAAAATCCCAGGGGAATGGAGAAGGTCTACTCCGTAAGTAATAGAGACCGCACAGTATCCATCAACAACATCATCTCATATCCACAACTAAGGCTAAAGATTCTCCGTTGTCCACTAACCGCATACAGTTACAGTATGAGGACTGTAAGTATTACTTAGGAGTTACAGCAGAGAGCAGAGATATCTTCTTCAAATCAAATCAATATCTTCGGGTAAATCGTTTATAGAGTTTACCAAAATCTACCTCCGGATAGAGATTATCTAATGAACGGCTAAATCCTACCAACGAAATGATAACGAGCCCGTCCTTAGAACCCGTCTTTCTTCCCTTTCTTACGAATAGCTTTCACTAATTTTCATTAAGTTTCATTAAAACCATATAATAAGTGTTTTTAGTCATGTATGCTCGTCTAATCTTGATTTCATCTTCAAACACGACTCAAGTTGATAACCACCTTCCCCGACAGCCCCTCAATCATTATGATTTATGTATTTCGTCCACTTGAAAACCTTGAGACCACTTCCAAGGTTCAATTAGACACTGACTATTTTACCATTTCCGGATCTATCATCCTCTACTCCGTAGAGTCATTGATCGAACTGCACATCGATTTCTGTGCGGTGTTGCTACTCCACTCCTACTACTTTATCGATTATTCACGTCGGAAAGATAAAGAAATAAACCCTGAATACCACCATATCATATCATACCATGCCACGCCATGCCATGCCATGCCATACGTTATAATTGCTCATTATCACCCATACTGACCGACCGTATTATCTAAACTACTGACTGCTGTACCTACTTACCCGTGGTTACTGGACCTGCCATGCTGCCACGCTCCTCTATATTGCCATGCTATTTCAAGGTTCCCACTCCTCGTTGGGTCATTGCTCGCTCGCCTTATGCCGACACTGCGGTATAATACCAAAAAAGGATGTCCTTCCACTTGTAGGCGAGGAAAAGATACTATTATGTACGCAAATGATTGATATAATAAACCTCCAATTTTGATCATTGTACCGGTGCTGTAGCTTTATATGAAGAATGCTTCGTCCTTTCCTTCCTTTTATTCTTCTTGACATATATACCTTATCCCCTTCCTATGTTTATTTTCGTTTCCTGTCCGCTCATACACTTTATATAAACTCGTGGTCCCGCTCGGCATAGACGTCATCGAGCCATTCAGAATCCGGCATCGTCTGGAAAGATGCCTTCCAGAATATCTTCATGTGTCATTGGGATCGACGTTGGAGGAACCAATACAGTCAGTGATAATGAAATTTGACCTTCTCATGAGAACCTTACTGATGGAGGATCACAGGATGCAGTAATTCTACAAAATGAAAATATTTTGGCATGGCATAAAACACCCACGACACCAGACATCCAAGATGGTGTTGAACAAGCAATTACTGCCGTGATAAAAAGTGCTCAAATATCAAAAGATAGTATAGATTTCATTAAGATTGGGACGACAGTAAGTTGGTTTCGTCACGCCTCCTTACCCACTTTCCACTTTTCCTCCACGTTCGAACTGCCAGCGGTATTTCACTCTTGCCCGCCTTTTTCATAATGAAATTTATCGAGCTGGTATTTCTCATGATGCATTTATAACTCTTCAGCTTTTCCTTGTCTTTCCGTGTCATTCCGAGAATATGGTTCATCATCCACATCTGATTCTGTTTCACTATGTAGCAATTTGTCAATGCAGTCCTCGAACAAAATGCCACCAAATTAGACAAAGTAGCTGTCATTCGGCTATGTGGCCCTTACTCAAGGGGTTCGCCACCATTCGGTAGGTGATCGACGAATTGTGTCCATCAGAACAGACACCTAACTAACGCTTGTGATATTAGTTGGCTTTCCTGATTCTTTAAGGGGGTTAATGGAAGGTCACTATGGTTATGTTGACGGTGGTCTACAAGGTGCGCCAAACATCTTTCAATTCTCACGAATATGCTAACAAACTCAAGTTGATGGTACTTCAATATCCGAGGTAAATATTGAACAACTGCGAGAACAAGCATCAATTATCAGATCAAAATCAATATCAAGCGTAGTAGTCATTGGAATATACTCTCCATCTGATCCAACACAAGAAGAATTCGCTCGAAGAATTCTTGTCGAAGAATTAGGACCAGATTATGATATTTCATGTTCACATACTATTGGGCGTTTAGGATTCCTTGAGCGTGAAAATGCAAGCATTTTAAACGCAAGTTTGAGAAGATTTGCTCGTCATGTAATTGCCGGATTTGCCCACGCTGTACATGACATTGGGAATGCGAGCCTTTATATTACTTTGAATGACGGAACTTTAAGTAAAGCATCAATAGCTGCGGAACACCCGGTCCGATGTTTTTCTTCTGGGCCAACGAATAGTGCAAGGGGTGCTGCACTTCTTGCTAAGAATGAGTACATGGACCTTGAGGGGGATAGTGAGGTTTTTGGTAGTGGATGTTGGAGGGTAAGGATTATTTCCCTGTAAAGTTGCTGCGGGCTTTCATTGACACGTTATAGTACCACTACTGATATCTGCGCTCTTCTTAAATCTGGCTATCCTAGGCAGTCAGCTGCCTTTGTTAAAATTGCTGGTGTCCGGACTAATTTTACTATTCCTGATGTATATAGTATTGCGTTAGGTGGAGGATCACTCATACGTACTACGAAGTCAGGGACAACCACAGTTGGTCCAGATTCTGTTGGTCCGAGATTACAAAATGAGAGTATCGCATTTGGTGGACAAACTTTAACTGTATGAAATGGTCTTCTTCAGCTCTAAAAATAGTGCTAACATGTCTAGGCTACCGATCTTGTAGTGTCAAATGAGAGAACCGAAATGATTTCCGACGGGCTCAGAGCTCATGGACATTTGGAGATCCAGCGAGCTTTAGGAGATGCGATTGATCAAGTTAAAACAAAACAAGGATATGCTAGAGTTATTCTTGTAGGTGGAGGGAGTATAATTGTAGGAACAGATATTCCTGGAGTAGGAGAAGTGATCCGACCTAAATACCTTGAAGTTGCAAATGCAGTTGGAGCTGCTGTAAGTTTCGTTTCAATGGCCTCTGAGAATCACACTAATTGGAACTTGTAGATCGGAAAGATTAGTGGACATGTTGATACTGTCGTTACTCCAGGAGAGAAAACAATAGAGGAAGAGATCGAAGAAGCGAAATTACTTGCAATCCAAAGGTGCGTTGCCGCAGGCGGCGACGAAAAGACGATCGAAGTTGTCGAAGTCGATACACTACCTATTAATTACGTTACAAACGGATCCACACAATTGGTCGTTCGAGTTGTTGGCGATTTACTTCATACTGGAGAAAAGCTTAGGGATTTGAACACTTTCCCTAGATCCAAATCGACTTTTAAACCTAGAAGAGCGGATTCTGGATATAGTGCAAGTGGCTTGGATAGTCCCGTGGAGTCGAAAGCCTCAACTTACGATATTCTCGAACACATTGATGTGGAATCCTATCGCCCAAGAATTGAGGGTGATATTTGGCATCTTTCAGAAATCGATCTCAAATTTCTTATGGACGGCACAGGAGTGTTAGCAGTTGGAAGTTGTGGTGAACCGTACCCAAGTTATATTGCTTGTTTAATTGCCCTGGAGAATGGTGAAGGGTTGAGGATTAGGAGGCAAGATACTATCCCAGAGGATGCATTGATCGTGTCGGCAGGATTCATGGTATGTTGAGATGAAACATCTGAGAAGCAGTGACTAATTATCTCAGGGTTCACCAACTGTGTATCTGGAACGTATACCTGGACTGAACGAGTAGGTCGCTCTGCGTTCTTAACATTCCTTGCTCCCTTTCTCATACTTACCAATATTGCAGAATCACCGATACAGTAAAAGCCCTCATGTCAGCCACCGGTAATTCCTCGTTCGACGCTACTATACCAAATGAAATTGGTGGTATGAACTCTTTTGAAGCTCTTCTCGCTGCTCATCGATTCGGAAAACCTACTCTCGACAGCGATTGCGTGGCACGAGCATATCCTATGGTTTGGCAGACGGTCAGGTGTTTGAATGGCGTTTCGGTTACTCCAGCGGCTGTTGCCAATGGATGCGGAGGGGCAGAAGTATTCATGGCCTCGAATGATCCGGAAGAAGCAGAACTCCTCATGCGTGATGCGTGCACGAATCAAGGTTCATTGTCCGGAATGGTAGTCAACCCAATAAAAGGCAAAGAAGCAAGATCACTTCCTTCTAATAGTTATTCATGGGCATGGCAAATTGGTCGTTCAATCGCAATTGCTCGATCCAAAAAGGTCGACCCAGTCAACGCTCTCATGCAATCACAAAATGGAACATTACTATTTACCGGTAAAGTTATGAGTGTTACGAGAAAGGTAGCAGAAGGGTTTACCAGAGGTAGTGTCTTGCTGGATCATATCGTTGGCCCAACGTCCACCACAACTATTCACGATAAACCTGCATCATCACTATATGTCGAATTTGAAAACGAAAACTTGTGCGCCATTCTGAAGACACCAGGCAAAGATGATGTTGTGTTGGCGGTTTGTCCGGATTTGATTGTCTTTTTAGATATTGCAAACGGGGCACCACTTGGGATATCAGATTACAAATATGGACTAAGGGTTAGTGTTATCGCCTTAAAAGCACCGGAGGTCTGGACAACTGAAGACGGATTGAAGATGGGAGGACCGAGAGCTTTCAACTTGGATATGGATTATGTTGGGGTATGCGCAGAGAGCAAGTACGAGGCGCCAAAGAGTGTATGGGAACTCTTCGGTAATGAGGGTGGAAGTAAACTTTGATATTGTTAACTTTGGGGTTCATGATTTCGTGTTTTTCTCTTGGGGCGTATGGACTTTTGAAAAGGTTTAAAGTTACGGCAATGAGATGATGACAGCGGGCTGAGTTGCTGACATGAATCGATGCATTCAAGTTATTAGAGAGATATCCTTTTGAATTTATAGTAATTTTTATGAGCATGAAAGCTTCCAATTCATTTAGCAATCCGTTCATCACATTTTCAACAACTTTGAACTTACTACTTCTATTTGAGTTTGACTGTGTGAACTTTTGGATCATGGTTCTTGTAATTGTTCAACTCCTGAACTCTTGAGCTCTTGAACTTTTAGACCTTTGGACCTTTGGTTCTTGAATCTTTGGGACTTTTGAAAATTGTATCCGCTGACATATACCTGTCCCTGTCTACATACCTACATACCTACGTACCCAATATTATTGTATATGTTTTCTGAATGCCAAGGGGTCATAACAATGAAATCTAATCCATAAATCAGAAATCAAACTAACATCGGATTATAATCTACAATTCATCATTCCCGAGGTCATCTACCTAAAATCCCTCCAGGTGGGTACGTATTGGAAGTGAATTTTGCTTTGTCATATTTCTCATCTGATAATTCAATTCAACTCAACTCAGCGCAACCCAACCCATTCCAACCTAACTCAAGATTTTGGACCATGGATGATTAGAAGAGTTAACCAACCTTTTTACACATATCAAACATCAATCACACACATATACTTCACTCAAGCATTGAATATTCCCCCACTCAAGAAAACTTTACTCACATGAAAAGTTGAATTTTCTATATTTCGTCATACATCACGAGTGTCCCGATCTTACGACGGAGAACTACCCAATCAATATATGTCATTGATATACATTAAGTATTGTATCTTGTAAAAGACACATTGGCAACACTATCATCAACTGCCGCTCTTCCCCTCTTCCCGCCCCCTTCATATCTTTACCAATTCGTCCTTTCATCCCTCACCCTCACCCCTTCATCCCCCTCACCGCTCGGTAGTAGCCGCCCAGATAGTCATCAATGCTGTGAAAAAAAGCCTAAATCCTTCCACTCATCCTGTCACCTGAATTTGCTTGGTAATTATCTTAGAAAATCCAAGGGCAAATCTCTGGGTAAATCTTTCTTGTAGATTTCCAAGTGTTGATCATCGAAGTCAAACAGAGAAAATGAAGATCTAAACATCCCGAAATGATGAAAGTAGATTCGGAAAATTATCCATATAAGGAACCACAACCGTCGTCCACCTCCTCAACCTTTGCATCTGATACATTTCTCCACACTTCCCCGCAATCCCATCTTTTTAACGTGGACGCTTCATCCCGCAATTCTACCTTCTTAATGTGGACGGAGTCAACCGTCGGTTCATCAACTTTCATTTCCTCGTCTTCTCGTCTTCTCGTCCACTGTGGACACCAGGAGAATCGAGTTTTTTTCAATTTAATAAGCTTATTAATACCGAAAGAAAAGGAAACTTTAAAATCCGGGGATATCATTACCCGCTTAAAACGACAGCAATTAGAGAAATGTCTTTTGATACTCATCAGCAATCACTGAATAGCAGTGGGAGTTGATATTTGTCTGTATTAGGAATTTTAACACGTAAAGAAATTGGTGGAACTGTGGACGTTCCCTGTGACCTTGTCATCTTGAGATCTTTGGACCAGGTAGCCATGGCTACGTACATGTCATTCATCTCAATTGTGCGCTTGAGACATTGGGGGCTTTTTGCCATAGCCAAGTCATTGATCGCCAGCTGCTTCGATGAGTTAGATCAGATGAGAACGATAAGATGAGAGCTACCAGATAGCTATATAAAGAGAAGAATTTCTTCGGCCTCCGTTTTTATACGTGAATCTTGAGCAAGGAAATTTATCTACTGATTAATCCTTTATCTCTTCTCTTCTGTTCAGCATTCGAGCGCAAGAACGGCTCTCTATTTATAAACCCCAACCCTAAAACACACATACACACCAACAATGAGAAACCCGATATTATCAACTCTCTTCTTGTGGTCATCACTACTAGGAGTAGCAAGATGTCTGAACACAACAATCTCGAATTCCTTTGTGAATATGTTTTCAACAGACGGTGACCTCATCGATTCCACATCTGGTAAGATTGACTATTTCGAGGGTCAGTATCTTTGGTATGGATTAAACTTTGGATGTGGTAAGAAGTTTTGTGGAATAGAGAGTTGGAGTTCAACGGATCTGATTACAGTAAGTTTATCATTATCGTTGATCTGCAACTTCCAACTTCTCAATGAATGAGTTGAAAAAAATTTGATGAAAATACTATTTCAATATTAACCTGAAATCTATTTATAGTGGTCCTCAAATGGTCTCTTATTCGATCCAACTGAAAATGCCACGGCCACATTATGTAAAGGCGACGGAGATTGTGGAAGACCACATATCGTATATAATCCTGCAAGTTCACTATATATTCTATGGCTGAACGCTGGAACCCCAGGCTATGCAATCTTCACATCTTCTTCACCAACTTCAGGATACGTACTCGAACCAACTCGTGCTCTCGTTGGGTATCAACCAAACCCACAGACCGACCAAGCAGGTGATTTCTCAGTGGCTATTATCAATGGAACTGGATATATCGCATACTCTTTGATCGACTTCAAAACCCTCGGTGCTTCAATCTGGCCTCCATTCAAACAATCAATGTACATACAGAAACTCACGAATGATTTCATGAACACAACCGGAAATGCTACAAGTGTTATTCCAGTAGGAGATCTTGTTGATTATCAAACCGAATCACCAGATATTTTCTATCGCAATGGATACTACTATATCTCCGCTTCCAACACTTGTGGTTTCTGTCAAGGAACCATTTTAATCATGTACCGAGCAAAGAACATTGCTGGACCATGGACTCGCCAAATCATCAGTAGTGATACATGTGGTGGTCAAACTACAGGCGTTTTAAAAATCCCATCCTCCACTGGAGGTGAAGCAGTATATATCCATCAAGCTGATATTCAAGCCACGGCACCACTTGCTGGACCTAGGAACGCACAACATGGCCATCAATTCCAAATTCTCAATTTCAACTCTGATGGTTCAATCAAAGACTTGAACTGTTCCGCTTCTCTTACTTCTATTGTCAAACTTCCAACCACCAATACTACCGCCGTTCAAGTACCATCTACCAAGACCAATGATGGACTTGCAATGAATGCAGCCATTGGCTCCGGAAACCATCATCAAGATTACTACCTTAATTGCTCACTTCCCCAATACTCTCTCTTTCAAACATTTACTTCATCCAAGACAGGCAATCTAACGACAGTTGGAGTAAACTTGGCTGGTGGTGGACCAACAGGCAATGTCACATTAACTGTGTTCCGCTACACAAACGCTACTGCTCTCTTGTCCCCATTTTACAAATGGGAAGCTCTTTCCACCTTTGATGTTATTCCGAAAGATTTCAGCGCAGCACTCCTATCAATTAAGGTTCCTGTAGGAAAAGAGGTTACTGCTGGTGATAACCTTGGATTCGCAATTGTTAGCGTGGGAATCACACCAATATGTGTGGCTATGAGAGGAACGACTCCATCGTATGCTACCGGTTGGGCCGGACCTGCTGATGGCGGATTTGTTACCGGTCAGGTTTTGGAGGAAAACACTGTGAATGGGGCAGGATCGGGTGGAATACTATATGCGCAAGGTGCTAACCAAGTCAGTTTGAGGGGAAAGAATGGGGATCAGATCCCTATACAGGAGCTTAGTGGGAGGGAACTAAAATGGTTTGGAATTATTGAGTGAAATGACAATGTTTGGTTTATGTGTAACGAAATAGCATCAAAGAAAGATAAGAATTCAAAGAAATTATTTGTTCAAAGCTTGAAAGAACTGTTGAATGAGTTTCCCTCCAAGTCCATTGTTCACCCGAGCATCTGAATAACAAAGCTGTCGGTTGAAGGGAGATACGGCAGGTAGGAAGGTCTGCCTTGTTCAGACTTTAGCTATATTTAAATAATAGCAAGGTCCGATCATGTGCTATTATATGTTCTTTGTCGAAATTTCTCACACACAGGAAACATCTCTCCCTTTCCCAAAATGTTTGCCAACATAAACATTTGTTGAATACCCGTCGGATCTCCGAGAAAACGACATCTGTCAATGATCCAATCTCGCTGTACATTTGAACAGGTGGACCGTCCAGCATTAAGTAGGGCCAAAGAATAAAATAAGCACTTGCGTTGTAAGGAACAGCATAAGTAGATGTTGGACTAGAAACGAGGATTTTATCCGACAGTCTACAAGAGCCTGCTAAAGTACGGAGCTCAGATACATCACTATAGTATCGAGGTACGGGTGCACAAAGAGAAAACAAATCATATGGGCAACAGAAAACAGGAACTGTCCTGCTTTGAATTGTTTACCAATTTCTTCATAAATGAATATGCGACAAGTGCGAAGATAGTTCCAGGTCTGAGCCACTCAAAGGGCTGGGTGTATATGATAATATGTGTATATCATATTTGATGTGACTGTGATTGGAATTGAGGTATATTGCCATTGCGATTGTTCAGATATTTCTCTTGCGAGAGAAGAAAATTCATCATCTATTACTTCAATTATGAAAGAAGAACCATGGAGTAAACCGTCTTTGACATCAGCATGAAATACGGCCAGTTTCACAACAACTTCCACGCTGGATCATTTGTATCTAGGAATTTCGCAGCATGCTTCTGTAACTTGATTAGATCCTCAGTCACCCTAAATGAATGACAGATACAATTCTAAAGAAGAATTGAGTTGATCTGTAGGAATAATTGGAGTCCATGATGAGTTTCCATTTGACGAAATCCTCGTAATATAATCATTTTTGTCGCGTCACATATATGTCGATCGCAATCCATCAATGTATGTAGCTTTTGGCATGTGAGTACCCCAAAAGTGTCGAATAGGACCACGAATACGACAGTAGAATCTTGAGTCGCGTCTTCAATGGACGATAATGAAGTATTGACGAGGTGTGGTGCGTAAACAAACAATTGGTTTACTTTTTTGAGAAGTTTGGGATACTTGAAAGCATACGAATATGCTGCGAGTGAGACAGCAGCGATAGTTGTAGAAACGTTATGATTGTCTTGGGGTCGTTGCGATAGATGAATAAATACTCGTAATATCCTCTGATAGGACCCGAATCACGAAATATGTGAGTAGATAGAAAGAAATCGATTGCACGATCATTGACGGTCTCTGAAATTTCATCTGGAAGGACAACAAAGTGTAATTGACCTTTCGATGCTTGGAAAAAGAAGGTTTGTTGCGGCGGTGGTAAAAGGAATTTCGATGCCAACGTTCGAACTGACATTTACCTGAAATTGCACGAGAAGTTTCCTCTTGAGTCGACACTTCTCTCACATTTGAATACTGACACGTTCTCCTCAAAGAGTCATCATATTCTGGACATTTCCAGCCAGCCTTTAAACACTGGCTACAAGCTGGCCTCACTTCATCACACTATGCATGTTTGATGTTAGAACTACACAAAAGTCTCTAGGAATAGATGATTACCTTGATCTTCCGTTTCCTACAGTTTGATATCCTTTTGAGAGTTTTCCATGACGATGTAGCATGATGAGATAGAAATATGATGCTGTTGGCCAAGGATGAAGGCACAATGGAGCATACGTTGGAAAGAGACAGTTTAAGGAAACCTGGAATGGTTCAATTCAGCCCACTCCATTGGCTGGCTCGCAATAGGTTTCAAACAAGGTAGATTGGAACCTTGGAAATGGTATATATGATGCATTATGGCGGGAAGGTAGTGTTAAAGATAATACTGACAAATGGCCAGCTACATATGTACTAAGGGAAACGCGCATAACTAGGTATATACATATATGCCATCCGCGGATGTGGTCGGTGGAGGAGGAAGTTGTTTGAATTCGAATTCAGCACGCGCCCCTGTCCTGGTCGACTGACGCTAAACTATATCAAGAAGGTACTGCGATGGAGCCAATCATCGTCATATAAATTGCTTAGTAAGGTTAGATAATTTCTAGCATTATCATCGTCATCTTCATCTCCTTCATCATCTCATCTCATCATCGTCTATAAGTTTATTGATTTGATTAACAATCATACTCTTGATGTTACTTATTATCTTCTGAGTTAAACGGCTCAACAATAACTCCATTCCAATAATGAAAAACTATATACTTTCCAGTCTGCTACAGGAAAATCATTCTCCCAGCAGGCTTTCAGACCCAACCCTGATGTGTCTACTTTATGCTGGTATAAAATTCTTACATTCTCCTTTTACTATTTCATCATGGCACAGAAATCTGCTATTCTCATTATAGGGTTTAGTGATGGCAGCATTGGGCACTGCCTCACTCTCGAATTTGTTCCCCAGAGCTATCATGTCTTTTCCAGTTCTCGTCGACTTAGTACAATTCAAACAGCCTACGAGACAATATCCGCGGCCACTGGATGAACTCTCGATATTCTTTACCAGAATGCCAGAGTACGAGTAATATCTCTAGCTATACGTTGCGACTATGAATTGGCTCTAAAGGTTTTCGGTGCAAACATACTTGGAATGATCGAAACCACAAAATCTTTTTGCCGCCCTTGATGAAGACTGGACCTGGAAGCCGGATCGTCTCTTTAAGTAGTATGGCGGGATTTACACCAATCCCAACACAATCACTTTACAATGCGTCGAAAGCAGCATTGCACTCGTATATCGAGACTTTACGCATGAATTACAACTTTTTGGAATTTTTGTTATCAATGTGGCTTCAGGTATGGCTGGTACGGCTTTGTTGTCTGAGAACCAGATGGAAATTCTACCAGAAAATATGTGTTGCTGTCCCTCAGTCATTTTGGAGAAACGTTATTAACTTCTTCCTCGACAAACTCTCCATATAAGCCAATTGAATTAGACCTCAATGAAGCCTGGATCAAAATCGGAGGAGGGATACCAGTGGAAGAGTATACCAAACGTGTTGCTGGTAAAGTTCTTGGGAAGAATCCACCTCAATATTTCTTTGCCGGAGCTGGCGCAACATCAGGATGGGTGATTGGCAAATCAAATGCTAGTTGGATTTATAAATGTCTTTTCTGGAAACTATTTGCGTTGGATAACCTTGGAAGCTTGCACACGCCCAAACTTAGTATGCTCCAGGGGATCAATTTTACAGAGGTATTCGTCTTGAACAAAGATGTATTAGAAAATGGAAGGATTGTAATTGTTGGTACCTCACTATTTGGCTTTGATTTTGGCTCTATCTATCCGAGACAGTTACAGAGATATTATGATTGGGATTATTTGCGCCATGTTAATTCACTTTGTTGATGTGGACTACTCGCAGTACCGGAGGTAAAAGGTACCATGATTCGAACACTCAAAGATTGAACTTGTGATTCACAAACTTAATGAGTGGACTAAGAATTTGTCAGAAGACTTCTGCGGAATCATCAGTCGTATTATTTTTACTATATATTCATGGCAACTAGACGTTCCCGGGCCCAAATCAAAACACCTCTACAATATCAGCACGGAATAAAAATCATCAAAAACGAAAACATGTGTCTCATAACAACACAGCGGTACACGCACTGTCTTTGCAACACCACTCACATAACCATATGCCCCGGGCTTATCAACAAATATCAACTCTTTTCAAACAAACAAATCCACGACGTTGGGGAACAACAAGTAAATGGCTGCCGATTCAAACAAGATGATCGAGCCTCACTCGAAGACCCATGCGGTAACGCAAGGTGCCTCCTTAGTCTTGGTACAAAGCGAACGGATTGGGTGATAGGCGAAAAAGATATGAATCATGCGTTGATTGCGAAGAGGAATACTCTGCATGGGCAGAACAATGCGTCTACCGCGAGTGTAAATCCTTTGGGGGATAGGATTAAGTTGGGAGGGAGAAGGAATCAACGGATGTGAGAAGTGCTTGCGAGTATTCAGGTGATGGAACAAATGGACGAAAAAGAGCATGCCAATGTCCACGCAGATCGGATTGGAAGAATGGGTTTACAAAGGCAAAATGGTGGAGGACCTATTAGACAAACGTTGGCTTGAGCTTTTATCCAGGATACAATGATCTCGAGCTATTATCCGTATCATCTTTTTGATTCTGGCTCTTCACATTCATATACATCCAAAGAAGGCATTCTTGTCCACTTTGACCACCGTTATATGTATATGGAACCTTGGCAAGACACTTAAATTTGGCAAATACTAATAATTTTCGACTTAATACCAATATTTTCACCCTCCAACAATACCCAACACGCTCTAGTGCTTGTGGATAATGGCATATCTGTGCCCGAATAGCTGCTTATTCAGGGCTTGCCAGTAGTACTGGCGAGGGTCTATTTCACATCGTGCCTTGATAAAGCTAGCCATAAATCACGGTGTGACTCCACCGGTAGGTTTTTAGATATGATCCCCAATCGATCCTCTCTTTCCACTACCTGTTGCTTCCTAAGATCTACATCAATACTCTACTAACGGTTTCTGGGAAACTTAGCACCTAATTATAACATATCAAACTTGATCCAAAGCAGAATGTTAAGCCATACAGGTTAAGTTCTCCCAGATACCATAAATCAACCAAAGCTGTGAAATTAGAGAGAGATATCTACCTTTGATCTTTTCACCGCAGGCAAAATGTTTGAATCGACTGGCGCTGCATACAATCAAAAAACATGAATTGCTTTTCATCTTTACCAGCCATAGCTGGTGAGCCATAGAATGTGGTTGCTCTTAGGTCTGAAGTCAGAAACGGTACCTTGCTGGTCCCAGAGCTATTAAGTAATCATGGTGTCAACCCCAACAGAGACGTTATTTGCTATATCTTACTGTTTGATTCAATAATCAAAAATAGACACTAAACCCATGTGAAAACATGAATATCCTAGATGTTGCAGGAACTTATCAACCACTCGTCAAAACTACAACCCTTATTCAAGAAGCCACCTGATATATATTATCTGGTCCTATTCTTGCTTTCCGTTGGCGATGATCATCGTCACATATTACGGTGTGTATCAGTGGGCTTATTACAACTGGTATTCGTAGTGCTGAGGAGAGAGAATGCTAGTCTAGTACTGGTTTCACAGCTTCTCAAATTGAGTCTAGTTAATCCAGCGTGAGTTCTTACTGATGGGCAAGACGGACTTCTTCTTCATGGGTATTTTTTCAGGGGCAACAGGAGGGAAGCATTAGTATATGGGAAGGGAATGCCCCATTTCCTTCATGTAGGGAGGACCGCATTCAATGACAGGCAGTTTTACGTTTCTCAAAGTTTGTTTCTAGTTATCTACTGTTTTTACCATGATGTTTTTTAGGGAATCTCTTCTTACTGTTTACTTTGCTACTGCTAGGCCCAGCTTTCAACCAAGCGTTTTCAGATTTGAATCAACGATAACATCTCCTGGGGAAGGGATATTGAAATAAGCTAAGCTCAGTTGGTGATGTCTAAAAAGTTAGTTACAGGCTGCACGTCGCGGTAATGGTAATTATTAATGGAAATCTTTCAGTCACGTTTTTGAACAATTGTGGAGGAGTTTGTATTTAAAGATTGAATTATATTGATTGTGCGAACAAAGGAAAATCTTGCCTGCAAGATAAAGAAAGACTAAAGACTAAAGACTAAAAGATGGTTCTTCAGGATTTGGAAACACAACTCCAGCAAAAAGAAAGAAGCAACTTTTTGTTTTATCCCCTGATCAAAGAACGAAGGGCATTTTTTTGTCTTTTGATTTACTAAAGAAGAAAGCAGCAGTGTATTGTTTCATCCCCGCGATCAAAGAAAGAAGCAGTGTATTTTTTTGTCTTTTGGTCAAATCAAAGAAAAAAAGCAGTGTATTTTTTTGTCTTTTGATCAAATCAAAGAAAAAAGCAGTGTGTTGTTTTATCCCCTAGTCAAACAGAGAAGCATAATGATATTGTTATACTCACAACTATCATCTTAAATTCTGCACTCATTGCAGTCAGCGGCTTCAACCCAGGTAACATCCTGATTCCCATCCCACACAGGACCTGTAATAAACTGCTGGCAGTTAGCACATGGCTCGCCAACTATCTGCGCACCAATCTTTCCACAACAACAACACTTTACCTTGCGATATCTACAGACTTGGCAGGCATATTGTGGTTGGTGAACCTGAGGGTGAAAGGGGAGAACCATCTTGTCGGAAATCTGAGTGTAGATTTTTGGTTTGGTTTGGTGTAATAAGTACTGTTAGAATGTGATGTGTAATTAGTACTGTTGAGATGGATGTGTTGTGTAGTAGATGTGTTTCGACTTGATGATTTTAAAATTTCTCTAGAACGCATCTCGAGGCTTGATTTATACATATGCTTTGATCATTGTTCATGTTATGTTTTCTTCTAAATTCAGATTCACGAGATATTGTTAAGATATTGTTTCAACTACAAAGACGAATTTTGAGCTTGAGGAGAGAGAGATATTAAGGCTGCTTCAAATGTTTGAAAGGAGAACATCTATCCATAGATGTTTGAACAAGGTAACTTGTTATATTCTTAGAGTGAACAATACGACAGCTGGGCATCTTCAAAAAGATGATGTCCCAAAAAGCGTTTGGTGACCCTTCGATACAATAGGGAGACCCGTCGTCTAACATAGAATTTCGGCCATCATAAACAAGGTACATGGAGTTTATACAATGGACCTCATGGAAGCCGGACATGTTATTTGCGAGGTGGTATATTCTTCATAAATTTTCAAAGCTGGATCATTAAGGTCATACGATTGAATGTTCATGGGTAGGTTAAGCATAATCATTCATTAACCAGCCAATTACTTAGACTGAGGTCCTTGAGTACTGGGAATAGCTACCTCTTGGAAAAATGTGTCTAGGTAGACAGGCTATGTAATAAAATCTCAATCTGACGTCCACTTGAGCAATATCAATGAGCCTCATATGACTCGAACTTAATGTTCAAAAAAGAAATGTAAGAAGAATGGTCGTAGTTGACGTGATATACCAAGATCATATGAATAGCTTCATTGCCTTTAATGAAGTTCAATATAACTAACTACTCAGCAACACAATCATATAATCTTCTATAATTAGAAAATATGACCATGATGAATATATATCAGTCAGACTAGACTCTCACGAAAGGTAAAATCTATATGATACGCATAGAAGTCTTCTCTCTTGACTTTCCTTGCTCCATCATTTTCCCTACCCTTTCATGAGTGCCTTTTATTAACGGACATGCAGCTCCAACATGCTCAGCTATAAAACTGATCATCATATCAATGGCAGTGCTCAGAATAATATCCTCAATTCTAGCATGGACTTGATTTTGTATTGCAATGACACTGCTCGGAAAGGTGCTCTGAGTCTGCCAGCACTGAGACCAGTGGCTAATTACGTCATTGAACGAGAAGTTGGTATGTCGGAATCTGACTATTTCCAAGAACTTCCACCAGAAAGCGCCGCAATCTTTCATGTTCCATGCGGCTCTTCGTAGAAGTTATCGACATGAACATAGGTTGAGTGTATGTTTCTTTAGTGGTCATAGACTTCACGAAATATGTACATCAAGAAGATATACCATCATGCTCACCTCTCAATACTCTCCCACGGTCTTTTTGCCAGATGCACGAAAGAATCTGTAGCATTGAAAACGGCCAATTGCAAGTCTCTGTGTCAGAGGGGAATCATGTTGGGAAACGTGGGCATGCTTATGGAATGAGGAGAACTCCTTGATGAAAGTTGGCGCCAACAAAAAACGACAAAAGGAATCATGAACCCTACGGAACCAGAATTCCTACGAAAAGTCAGTGAATCAACGTTTTTTCAAAAATATCATGTTTTATGAATATGTGGGTATATATATATAGTCTAAATTATGTTGATTTAACTATAAATAGTTAGAATTCTGCTAGTTTGATTAAAAGAAGCCTAAAATCTGTTAGTTTATTTAAAAGAAGCCTAAAATCTGGTAGTTTATCTATGGGTAGTCTAAAATCTATTAGTTTATCTATAGGTAGTCTAAAATCTGTTAGTTGGCTTAAAATGGATTAGTTTCGTTGAATAGCTTCAATATTCGTTGAATAGCTTTAATATTCGATATACTAATTCTTGAATACCTTCATTCTTTCATTCTTTCATTCCTTCTTTCATTCTTTCATTCTTTCAATCTTTCAATCTTTCAATCTTTTATTATATTAAAGGTAAGTTAAAATTATTTCGTTGAAATTCGAAGGTAAATTGCTTTTTCCATTCGCTTTCCCCCCTATTCCATCGCTTTTTTCAACGTTAACACTTCAAATAGGCTCAACAACTTCGAATCTCTGAATAGCTTCAATAATAATAATAATAATGCTTATGATCGTGATCGTGATTGTCCAAGTGATCGTCCAAGTGATCGTGATGCCTCCAAAAATGGATTAGCTCTCATAATAATAGAGTTTCGAGAGTCATACTAGCTAGTTATACTAGCTCGTCCTTCCACCTTTTAGTATATGAGCTATATGAAAGGATTCCTGCATAATTCTGCATAACTCTGCAACAAAAACAGGTAGATCGTGAGTGAAATTAGGTTTTTAACATAAGATTCACTGACTGTCGAAAGGTCAGAATTTTGGTCCCGTAGGGGAAGCGAAGTGATGTATCACTTGGAAGTATTGGTACCCTTGTTGCATGGCCAGCTCTTCGTCCTGGGCTTGAGGAGGATGAAACTCGTTAGTTTGGTAATAACATCGTGAGCTTCAGTGACTCGGCAGAGAATTTCATTGATCGATGTTGTGGCCAAGGATGCAGTAGAGATGATCGATCAAGTACACTCAAATGCAGGCAATGCAAACAAAATCAGTATTGGTGGAGCGAATGACTTATCAGGTAAAGTTAATTAATTATAAGGTTACGCTAAGTAAGAAAAAGGCATTCCAAATCCACTAGAAGAATCCACGGGCCAACTGAACACACTGGCCAACTGAACGCGCTAAACCCTTTTAGTTGATGTGCAGGCAATATTCCATTTTTAAAGGTATATTTAACATTAATACTTTTTTATTGCTGTATATATTTTTATAAATAATATTAATTTAAAGAATATATCTTTTTTTTAATATAATTAATAATTTAAATTTATAATAATAAATCTTTTTTAATAGATTTATTTATTTAATTTATAAATATTAAATATAAAAGCAATTATATAATATTAGATCTTCTAATTTTACAATAATTAATTGAAAATTATATAAATTATTCTTTTATAAGTATATTTATAAAGCTTTATTTTATTAAGTTAAAATTATTAATTAATATTAATAATAATCTATTTCTTTTTAAAAAGAATAAGTTAAAAGATTAAGTTTCTTTTAAAAAAAACTATAAAGATTTTTAATATTTAAAGAAAACTTAATTTTTAATTATATTTTTATATATTCATAAAGAAAAGTAATTATAATATAATTTAATAAATAAACTAATAATAAATTTAAGTTAATATAATATATAAAGAATTATTTAAATTTCAAATAAAAACGAGATTATATAAAAAATAATATACGATTATATTAAATAATTATAGCTTTTATTTAAATATAAATATTCTAAAATAATATTTAATAGCTTTAAAAAAAAATCAAAAAATAATATATTTTTTATTTAAGAAAAAGATTATTAATTTTAATTTTAAGTTTTTTATATAATTTAAATAATATAATACAGAAAAAGTAATAAATCTAATTATATAATATATAAAAACTATCTTAGTTTTATTTAAAAAGTATAATTATTATAATTTGATTTAATATTAAATATAATAATAGAATAATAGTAGAAATTTAGGTTGAATATTGAAAGCGGTGACCTAATTAGGTTAGACTGTTCAGTTGGCCCGTGGATTCTTCTAATCGATTTCCAGGCGAAAGTTACCCTTATTGGTTTCGACAACTGGGGAGCTGCTAAAACCGCCATCACTTCCCACGTAGGGGAAGAAACTAGGTTTAAAAACTCACAGAAAATACAATGCATAAAACTGCCAACCGTCGAAGTGTGATGGGAAGATTCAAATGGGAATTCGAAGCACCATCAAGAACAAATGCGGGCAAATTTATCAATGTGGTGATAGTCAGACTTTTAATATCCACTCCGACCACCGACCCAGTGTGGAAGCTGTGAGAAATGAGACTGCCAAATGGGTGATGCTGATGCATAAGTCAGTCTTCGTAAATGAAGCAAGGCACCCGACGAACTTACCAACAATCTTCCTTCAAGCGTGACAGCATGCGCAGTTGCAGTGTTCTGCACGATAACAATAAGTATCCATCACCTGCAGAGACCTCTCAGCTCTCAGCCACTTCAGAAAAAGCTGATAGCATTGCTTTAGAGCACCAAATGGATTGATCTGGAGCTTAGCCAAAATCCAGCGGTTCAACACATTCGTGATTGGGTATCTTACCCCGTGTATCCAAGAGTCCGGATCGCAGGACGCACTGGCAAGTGCAAATTAAAACACTCCGTTCATGAGCCATTGAAACTAGGGACTAGGTGAGCTTATTACATTGAAAAGTTTGACTATGTCCTGAACTCTCTCGGAAATCCACTCAATTCGAAGCCAAGGTCACAGCCCAATTGACCCACGCCATTTATTCATCTAAAATCAAGGATTACAGGTGAATTGGAGTACTCGAGTAGTCTCGAGTTGCGTGATACTTTCTTATTTCGTTGGCTAGATTCTCTATTATCCCCTTATAAACTATTAAAAAGTAACTCCATCGCTTAATTCCAACACTCTTGAAAAAATGGTATGGACCATATGGGCGACGCTTCTCAGCGGTTTAGGGGATACAGTCAATCCCCGAGGTCTCATTCAACAATCCAACACAGCTCATTCAAGAGCGGGTAATTTAGTATCATCAATAGTAACGCCATTAGAGTCTAAAATCCAAAGATCTAAATCCATCAGATTGAAGGCGGTTTTTCGATCCAATCGTGCTCTACTTTCCATGCGTCCGTCAGCTTCAATCCTGCCCCAACTAAGCCACACTCCTTATGCCCCCATTTCTCCTGATAAGTCTGAACACCACTCTCAATCGCTATCTGCAATCCTGCCTCAAATCCCTCCGGATCCCGGTAAAATGGCTCCCCTTGTCCACCTTGCTGTTTGTACTGCCACGAATTCCGCTCTTCCTCTCCATGCAATTTATTCTCAGTTTGATTGGCAAGTACCTCTAATAAGTGTTCAAAGCCCTTCCCACCTCTGTCATCCTCCGGTAGCCCCGCTAACTCTGCCAAGCTCTTTGGTGGATTCGCCGGGTCGATCTTTCGGCGGAAAAGAAGATTGAGATCAATGGAGTCTCCAACATCGATTATCCGTCCCGCATCTGCTATAGGCATCCTTACTCCCGACATGCGAAATCGCTCTATTAAATCGCAATCGGCTTTATAGTAGCTGATAAACGGATCGTATGCACCATGCTTCATAAAAGTCTTCACATTGTTGAGTGCTAGCCAGTCGTATGCGAAGAATTGAATCGCCCAATCTGTCTTTTCTCCAGTTTCTGGATCTCTGAGATAATCGGGGGAGGATACTTCCCGGAGCTTGTCGACAGCACGCATGTAGAGCGATTTGAATGGCGTCTCTTCGTACTTCTCTTCGGTGAGGGCAACAACGTCCACTATAAAGTATAAGCTCAGGATTTCTCACTGTATGATAAAGAGCAATAGACATTGCAAATATATCCAATTTCTAATAACAAGTAGAAATGTAAAAAATTGTTGGAAGTATACATACTATGACTCCACCAAAAATAATCCCAACCGCGCTCCAGTGCAGTGAAGATATAAAAGTTTTGAAGCTGTGCAAAGGTGAAAAGGGTAGGTGTGTAGATAGCATTGACACCAAAGACCTCTGTGAGACGTTGCATATTAAGGTAGAATGGGTTTTGAAGTGTAAGCTGGCCAGGAGGGTAGTTTGACCTCATAGTTCCAGTATTGTCCACCACATATATATCCTCTGGTGGCCAGCCCGAGGTTATATATGACAAAACAACCTGTTGTAGCAAAGGCCAACTCCTTGTAAACCCGATGAACAAAGGCGTCGACTCGTTTACATGGGGTGAAGGAGGCCTATTCCAAGAGGGGATTGCTGGGAGGTCACCCCGCTTTGCTGATAACTCTGCAAGAGGAAAGTTGTCCTTTATCGGGGTCTCTTCTTAACAGATGAGAGGTCTTTGTAGGTTGGCCCAGGAGGGCGCTCATCTGGAGAAGGATGTGATGATGTAAATAGAGATCCTGCTAAAACACGGGAAAACCAGAGAAAGTACAGGGCTGTAAAAAGACATGCACCAACAAAAATATTGGCATAGCGTTGGTGAAGGATCATCATAGACAAAGATTAATGAATAGTACTGTTAGTATCACGTCGGTCGTGGTGCAACGTCGTGACAGAAAGTAGATTTTAGGTTGTAGATTACTACTAATGCCATTTTGAAGTTAAATAGTTGGACGCGAAGAGAGAGATATGCGGCCGCGATATGTATTAGCGCATCATTACGTGTACATTCTCAATCATATCGCCACAAGTATAATGATGGAAAGTGCAACAACAAGAGTGTGCCAAAGAGTAGTTATGAAAAAGAGTTGGAAAAGAGTTGGAAAAGAAGTAATATGATAGCTACGATTCCTAAGGTGACATTATTGGGGCACAAACCCCTAGTAGTGGGGCATAGCCCCCCAGTTGATACGCTGACAGAGCTAATATAGTTTTATATGGAGCTATGCGTAATCCACTTCCTACTGAGCTAATCTTCGTATTCCACTCGTTTGCTGACTGCTGGGTATCGAGGAAAGGCTGTACAGTACAGCCTGTACTGTACTATACATCAAAGTAGATAGACTCAACGGTATTTTCTTCTCATCTCCCGCGGTTGGTTTGTGGGACACATCCCGGGGTAATATCGTAAAGTCCCAAAAGATTGTGAAAATCTCACCTTTTGTAGTTTCGTATATGCAGGGCTTCTATATCCCTTACAGGCACATTCTTTTGAAGCCTGTAATTCAACGCCTACAAGTGAAACATTTCAATAGTTCTGTTGGAATCTCTACTCTTTCAAGCTATCACCAGCCTCAAAAAGGTGTACCTCTGGCAGTGGGAAGGATGTCATTGTTAAATAAGATCGAGAATGGCTCGCTATTACGTTCAAAGTCTCCTAAATAACCATTCCAGTACAGCCACGAGACGAACGCTCGATCTACATATATAGAGGAGAAGATAGTTCAAAGCGATTATCTAGAGGTAGAAAAATATTGAAGTGGTGGTTCTTGCGTAGCACATGTGCAGGGATACTGGCCCTGATTGAGATTGGCTTAGGCGCTCTCTCTAATACTATAGGAGAATTCTGCATTCCCTCCGTAGACTTTATTAACATCCATGTAACTACAGTTATGCGGAGTACTCTATCAGCTTCCCACCATTCCCTATCGAGATGTAGTTACTTCAAAATAGTCGGAATCATTTTTTGCGTACTACTTTACTATGTACACCTACAGTGCATAAGCTTAAGTTGCTACTGTAGCAGGGGAACTCCGGGAGCACAACTCTATTTGTGGTGCTAAATGGATTTCCCCACTATGGAATCAGCCAGGCTCAAGCTACAGCTCAATCAAGATAATAAAAGTAATACCTAGGTAATGTATACAGAGTATATAGCACAGCTCGGTTAACTCGGACAAACTAAGCATTGAGAAACAACTAACTTTTCATCCTAAGTGGACCTCGCTACCAGACTGCCGGGTTTTTAGCTGCTCCGGAGTACTCCGTACAGCGTTAATATCATTCATCTTCGGCGTATAACAATAAGAAAGCGGTGCTTGTCTATTAGAGACATTTAGCCAGTTTTCATTTTCATTTTCATAGTTTATATAATAGGCATGGTCGATGAATATGAAGATCCTATTAAAAGGCATTTAGCTAATTTTAATACTTTTCGAATTAGTGAGGATATAAATGGTATAGTGTATTTATATAAATGGTATAGTGTATAATGATCTTAAGGCATTAAGGCATATATCCGTTCGTTGATCATATGATCAGCCCCCCTTTTCGCCATAATAGGTTAATTTGATGAAAATGAAGCTCCACTCTATATTCATCGAAATGGATGAATATGAAGTGGGTCGAAGGATTTCATAGTTGCCATTTTGGGCCTCGTTTTAACAGTGGATCGATCGCTACTATGAATTCCCTTATTCGAAACTTTTAATAGTTACCTAAATGTCTCTATTGTTCTACGTTCACTTTAGGTATGTAGGTCGGATGGACGTCCATCTGACCTCATATGGACCTGTGGGGCGTCTCTTAAAAAAAAAGGTCAACTGCAAAACGTTATACAAGTCCATCCGACGTTTAACCGAATGAATAATTTTATGCAAATTCATAAATTTTTGCATAAATTTGAAATATTCTTAATTAGATTCTAAATGTTTTGAAAACAGTTTTTTAAACGTTTAGAAAACATTTTCAAAACGTTTAAAATCTAATTAAAAATATTGAAAAATATATTTAAGAATAATAATAATAATAATAATAATAATAATAATAATAATAATAATAATAATAATAATAATAATAATAATAATAATAATAATAATAATAATAATAATAATAATAATAATAATAATAATAATAATAATAATAATAATAATAATAATAATAATAATAATAATAATAATAATAATAATAATAATAATAATAATAATAATAATAATAATAATAATAATAATAATAATAATAATAATAATAATAATAATAATAATAATAATAATAATAATAATAATAATAATAATAATAATAATAATAATAATAATAATAATAATAATAATAATAATAATAATAATAATAATAATAATAATAAGAATAATAAAATTAAAGAAAGAAATTATTTTTAAAATCCTTTACTATTATATATTTATTTTCTACTTTCTTTAATTTCTAATATAAATACTCTTATATTATAAATATATATATTATTTAATTATATTCTATATTAAATATATATGTAATATTATATTATCTATTTTTATACCTCTTTTTATTTTTATATTTCTTTTTATAGTTTTTTAATATATTTTTAATACTATTCTTTTTAAATATATTTTTTATATTATTCTTTTTCATTTAATTTATTTATTTAATTTTTTACTCTTTTTCTATTTAATTTAAAATTTAAATTTTATAGAAAGACTTTATAGTTTTTTATATATTTCTTAAATATATTTTTAATTATATATAAAATTATACTTAGCTTTTCTTATAATTATAATAATATACTTTTATCCTTTATTATTATTATTTATTATTTATTTTTATTATTATTTATTATTTATTATTTATTATTTATTATTTATTATTTATTATTTATTATTTATTATTTATTATTTATTATTTATTATTTATTATTTTTATTATTTATTATTATTTATTATTTATTATTTATTATTTATTATTATTATTTATTATTTATTATTTATTATTTATTATTTATTATTTATTATTTATTATTTATTATTATTTATTATTTATTATTTATTATTTATTATTATTATTTATTATTTATTATTTATTATTTATTATTTCGAAATAAAATAGATATATATAAAATAGCTGAAATAGAATAACTAAAATGGAATAGGCTGAAATAATTGATCACCTTCGAAATAGCTGGAATAGTTAACCACCTTCGAAATAGCTGAAATGGTTGAAATAATTAAGCTTTAAAGGTAAAACGGAAAGTCGGCATTAAAAAATTAAGGTTTTTGTTTACTAATATTTAATTAATTAAAATTTTCGCTGTTTATTTATAACCAATTATACAAGCCGCTAAAGATTTAAGATTTGTATTTTTTTATTTTGAACCTTCTATAGTACAGGTATAAAAATCACATAATTTCACATTTCTTTAAGGTTAATTCTTTAAATTTATAAGCTTAAAATCAAAATTTAAATATAATATTTTAAAAAACTTAGTTAAGTTATTATTGATTATATAAATAAATATATAAATTAGTATTTAACTTTAATATAAAAATTGAAAATACTTTTATTATATATTAAATTTAAAGGGCTATTCTTATTAATATATATTAAATTCGAAAGATTATACTAAAGGTTATTTAGAGGGTTATATATTAAATTTAAAGGATTATTTAAAGAATTATTCTTATTATTCTATATTAAATTTAAAGGGTTATTTATGTTAAATTCAAAGAGTTATTCTAAGGGCTATTCCTATTATTCTATATTAAATTTAAAGGGTTATTCTAAAGGCTATTTAGAAGGTTATATATTAAATTCGAAAAACTATTTAAAGAACTATTTAAAGAATTATTTTTATTAATATATATTAAATTCAAAAGATTATTTTATAAGCTATTTAAAAGGCTATTCAGAGGGTTATATATTAAATTTAAAGGGCTATTTTGAGGGCTATTTTTATTATTTTACATTAAATTCAAAAAGCTATTTCAAGAACTATTTAAAAGATTATATATTAAATTTAAAAAGCTATTTGAAAAACTATTCAAAGAACTATTTTTATTAATATATATTAAATTTAAAAAGTTATTCCAAAAGTTATTTAAAAGGTTATTTAAAGGGTTATATATTAAATTCGAAAGATTATTTAAAGGATTATTCCTATTATTCTATATTGAATTCAGAGGGTTATTTAAAAAACTATTCCTTTTATTATAAATTGAATTCAAAGGGCTATTCCTTTTATTATACATTAAATTCAAAAAGCTATTTAAAGAGCTATTCCTTTTATTATACATTGAATTTAAAAAGCTATTTAAAGGGCTATTCCTTTTATTATATATTGAATTCAAAAGGCTATTTAAAGGGCTATTTCTTTTATTATATATTGAATTCAAAGGGTTATTCCTATTATTCTACATTGAATTTAAAACACTATTCAAAAAGCTATTCCTTTTATTATATATTAAATTTAAAAGGTTATTTCTATTATTCTATATTGAATTTAAAGGGTTATTTATATTAAATTTAAAAAGTTATTTAAGAAGTTATTTATATTATATTACTTTAAATATTATAGTATTTTATATTATAATTTTATTGAATTATAAGCATTTACATCTTATAAATATAAGTTTTATATATTTTATAATAAATATAACGTTATATTATCATATGTAAATATTATAGTAATTTATATTATAATTTTACTAAATTATAAATATTTATACTTTACAAATATAGATTTATATATTTTATAATATATATAATATTATATTGTTATATATAAATATTATAGTATTTTATATTATAATTCTATTAAATTATAAGTATTTATATTTTAAAAATATAGGTTTATATATTTTATAATATATGCAACATTACATTATTACGCATAAATATTACAGTATTTTATACTTTGATTTTATTAAATTATAAGTATTTATACTTTATAATTATAGGTTTATATACTTTATAATATTTTGTTATACTTTTATATTATAATTAATTATATTATAATATTATTAGTATAGTCCTTATATATTCTAATTATAATAAATATATATAATATTTCTATTAATGGTATATTAATTTAAAGGCTATTGGGCATTATAAAATTATTGAATATTATAAGATTATTAAGTATTATAAAATCACTAGGTGTTATAAAATTATTAAGCGTTATAAGATTACCGGGTATTATAAGATTATTGGGCATTATAAAATTATTAGGTATTATAAAATTATTGGGTATTATAAAATTATTAGGTATTATAAAATTATTGGATATTATAAGATTATTAAGCGTTATAAAATTACTAGGTATTAGAAGTTTATTAAATATTAATATATTATTAATAATGATTTTGTATATAAAATAATTTGTTGGAAAATATTAATTTATATAAAATCTATTATATACTGAAAATCTTATAATAAAAACTTTATAAATATATAAATAAAGTAAATTAAAAGCTATATTTAATAGGTGATATTATATTATAAGCTTTTAATAAATTATTAGTATTTATACAATATTATTTTTTAATACTATATTATTTAAAAATAAATGATTTTATTAGAATATTATAGATATTTTATATTTTATATATTATTAAAAATGAGATGATTTTAAATGAATAATATAGAGTATTAATATATTAAAATACTAATTTTAAGTATTAAAATTTATATATATAAATAAATATATATATAAAACATTTAAGCTTAAAATAAGGTTTTTTTAGATATTTAAAATTTTAAATATATTAATTTTGAAGTTTATATTATTATTTATATATAAGTAAGTATATATTTTAATAAATTAAGTGTTAATATAGTATATTAAGTTTAATTTTAATAAAATATACTTTATAAAGGTATTATTATAAAGTATAAAATTATTAAAAGCATTATTAAAGATATAATATTATTAGAAGTATTATTAAGAGTATAGTATTACAAAAAGTATGATTAAAAGTATAGTACCTAAAGGGGATTATATATTAAGATATAATAACAATGTTTAAGTATCATATTGTTTTTAACGTTATTATCTTATAATTTAAATAGGTTATTTATATAATAAAATTATAATTTAATTAATTTATGAGTATACTATATATTCGATTATTAGTAAATATGCTTATTATTTAAACTACTAATAAATATACTAATTGTTTAAATTACTAGTGAATATATTAATTATTTAAACTATTAGTGAATATGCTTATTATTTAAATTATCGATAAATATATTAATTATTTGAATTACCAGTGAATATATTAATTATTCAAATTACCGGTAGATTTTTTATTCTTTGAATTATTGGTGAATATATTAATTATTCAAACTACTAATGAATATGCTTTTTATTCAAATTATTAGTGAATATACTAATTATTCAAATTATCGATAAATATGTTAATTATTTAAACTACTAATAAATATGCTTATTATTCAAATTATTAATGAATATATTAATTATTCAAATTACCGGTGAATATGTTAATTATTTAAATTATTAGTAAATATACTAATTATTTAAATTATTGGTGAATATACTAATTATTTAAACTACCAATGAATATATTTATTATTTAAATTATCAATAATTAATTTTATATATTTTGAATAAAACATTAAATCGTATTACGCATTTTTATATTAGGTTTTTAACGAATTATTATATTATTATTCGTTATAATTATAAATATATTATATAAAATATTAATTTCATTAATAAAAATTAAAACGAAAAAACGAATTATAATATATAATAAAATAAGAATTATTATTATTTTTATAATTTTATAAAAAATTAATAAAGTTATCTTTGTAAGGGTAACTACTAATAATTATTTAGGTATTCTATGAATTTTTTTCGCAGGCCATTACTGATAATAGCTCATTTCGATAGGGGGGTAGTGGCCTGCGAAAAATAATCGAATCAGCTATCACTATAATTCGCTTAAATATTAATATAATTTAAAAATTTAAAATCGTATATTATAAAAGTTAATTTAAATTTTTTATATATAAAATTTATTTTAAATTATCTTCAAAATTGAAGGATCTGTATAGATTTTAATATATTAGTATTTTGGTGGTATGTGGGGTAAAGCTATTTCGATAGGGGGGGTAATGGTTTAACAAAATATTCATTCTAATTCGAATTCATTATTATTATAATTAGTTTAAATCTTTATATAAATTAAAAATTTAAAATCTTATATTATAAAAAATTTATTTAAATAATTTATATATAAATTTTATTTTAAATTATCTTAAAGATTAAAGGATCTGTATAGATTTGAATTATTAAGTATATGAAAATGATTAGCTAGAGTGATGTAAGGTAGTAGTATTTCGAAAAATATTACATTTTAAATAATATTTTTTATATATTAATATTAATTTAATTTTATATTATAAAAATCTAAAAAAAGATAATATCAAAATAAAACAAATAAAGGGCTTTATAACATTTTATAAAATTTCAAAATTCGAATTATTTATTTTAAAGGTATAATATATATATTTTAAAATAAGTAGATTATTTTATTTAAACGTAACAAACTCTTGCGGGTACATTTATACTGATTTTATTAGCTTAATTCTATTAGATATAAATGGAACTTTCAAAAGATAATACCTTAGTAAAAGATAGGGGTGTTTTGATTGCATTATTAATTTGATTAGTAATACGATTTGTAATCCTTCGCATATATGTTAACTTTTGATTTGTTAGGCTTAAGTCGCCTACCCTACTTCTCGCCACCCCCCCATTTGGCCAGCATTTTCACACCAAAAACGGCCATTTTAACGTATTTATAACTTTACGAAAAATGAATATATATTTTTTAAATTTTAATTAAAGCTTCTATATATAATAATTAATAGATTTTGAAAATCTTAAATTTTTGCGATTTTTTTTATAAAGAGTAATAAAAGATTATAAAAAATTCTAATTCTAATTTTAGATTTGTATGTAAATCCTATACAAAATCAAAATCTTTAAAAAGAAATTATATTTATTTAACAAAAATAGCTAAAAATAATCTAAAAAAATTAAAGAATTTTAAAGCCAATCTTAATCGAATATATTATTTTAATAATATATTATTATTTATAATAAATGTTTAATATAGATTCTTAGATTTTAACGATAAAATTTTGGGTAAAAAAATTTTCTAATTTCAATTTACTCAATAGATTTTCAAATTATTATATATATTTTAAATAGCTTATTTACTATATATTGATATAATAGATTCTATAAAAATTTATAGATTATTTTTAGTTATTTTTGTTTAGAAAGTTATAAAATATTTATTTCAAAGTTTCTAATTTTGTATGTGATTTCCATACAAATCCAAAACCGAAAATTTCTAATTTTCTATAATCTTTTATTACTTTTTATAAAAAAATCGCAAAAATTTAAGACTTTCAAGAATCTATTAATTATTATATATAGAAGCTTCTAATTGAAATTTAAAAAATGTATATTTCATTTTTTGTAAAGTTATTAATATACGTTAAAATGGCCGTTTTTGGTGTGAAATGCTGGCCAAATGGGGGGGGTGGCGAGAAGTAGGGTAGGCGACTTAATATTCTTTAACAAAGGACGAAAAAACCTTATTTTATGTTAGTATATATAAGTTCAGCTATAAATAGTAGAGTGGGGAATATTTATTTAATTTTGGTAAAATATTCTGAGTGGTTATGTTTAGACACCTCTTTTTTTTTTAATTTTTAAATATTATTTTAATTATTTTAATTATTATTATTTTAACTATTTTAATTATCATTATTTTAATTATTATGCTTATTTTTAAATATATTATATAATAATATTATTATAATAATAATAATTATTTATAATAATAATTATTTATAATAATAATTACTATTTATTATTATAACTATTAAATAATATTAATTTTAATATAATATTTGAAATAAAGGTATTAACCCCGTAGGGGTTAACCGCTACCGGGATTAGGAAAAGAAAATGCCCCCGTAAGGGTAACCGCTATAGGGATTGGGAAAAGAATACACCCCCGACTAGGGTAACCGCTATGGGGATTTGGAAAAGTCAGGGTTAGGGTTAGTTAGGGTTAGGGTTAGGGTTAGGGTTAGGGTTAGGGTTAGGGTTAGGGTTAGGGTTAGGGTTAGGGGTTAGGGTTAGGGTTAGGGTTAGGGTTAGGGTTAGGGTTAGGGT